>OU015606.1:8750000-10000000 GCA_907165245.1 Habrosyne pyritoides
TCTTCTTATCTTAGCTACGAAATAGATAGTTACCTATGCAGTTTTATGAAAGTAAACTAAAGTTCAGAATTTTTTTTTCGTGAAATTTTTTAGCAGATACAAATTATTTACATATTATCGGGCGAATACAGGCGAGCAGGTCGTTAGTGAACAATGCGTGTAATTAATAATAAAATAAAAGATGATGTTTAATGTTGAAATTCGGATTTAATTCCATTTGGTACAGATTGGGAACAGTCATGTAGAAACTAAACCAACATGTTATATAAGTAGGTAATGAATCATCACGTCTCTGGAACAGTTTAACACAAAACATAATAACAATACTAAGCCCTGACATGACATAAACAAAGTTAACACAACATTGTACATGAATTAATAATATTAATTATTTTACGTAATTATCTAATAATTTTCATATCTATTATCTCATAATATACCAATCATATTTATTCTCTCTAATTTACAATAATGTTTGAATAAAGGTTTTTTTCAGAATAATTATGATATTATTTACAAATAACACCTACAATATTTTGCATCTAGGTATAAGAATTTTGAAGATTCCACTAGATAAGTATATATGTAGTTATTTGGCACTATACATAATTAATCGAATACTAAATATTATAAGTCGAATTTTAAATATTATTTACAAACTATCTAATTACTTAACATTAATATATCCTCATTCCTAATTAGTAAATATATTCCATATAACGCTACATCATAGAAATTAAAAATGATATTTTGTATTGTGCTTAGCATTCTTAGGTTGGCGACATTGAAAAATCGAAATTCGAATAAATCAATATGACTTAAACAGTAAAAATAATATTTAGTTTAAATTTTCTAAAGAAGGCAGTCACCTGCCTATAATAAGGTCAACTTGAATAGGTTGCTGTCACCACAAGGAACTTTAACATTATAAACTAATATAAAGTATGAAGATTTCGATTCCATTATCCACTGGTATTTATACACATTAATAATTTGTGCATAATCTAATCCCAGCGAGACTAAAAAAGGGCTACCTAATGAAGTTTAACTTCTAAAATATCTAGAATTCTAAAGTAGAATAGAAACTACAAAAGATTATAGGACTGGAAAGTCGAATAGAATCAATCACTCATTCGTAACACAATACATTTTTATTCTAACATAAAAAAGAATATATATTCGACTTCATCGAAGAATAAAATAATGACCATCAATAATTGACCGCCAACCGCGTGCGGGTCGTACATGCCATTACTACTTAAATTGCTAATCTCTCTTGAATTTTGACCTTCGTTCGACTCGTCTTGTCGTTGTTTTTGATGGTGTTTGTTTAAAGATTTATTCCCAGGTTTGTTTAAATCAATATTTTTATTTACCTGTTCATCTGGAAATATGTTTTCTTTTGTCTGTTCTCTTTGATCAATGTATGTATCCCCAACTCGATCAGTACTTTTATTACCATTGTCATGGCTGTATATATTTTTATTTTCCGATCTAGTTACAGCATCTCTTTTTTTTCCTAATTGATGCATGTTTTTAGTAACGTTTTCATTTTGACCAACATTCTTACACTCTTTGTTTGAATTAAAATTACTTTTAACATTACTCTCTAGATCTAAATTGCTTTCCATTCGTTCATCTCCCGTTTTATTTGGACCATTCTTTTCATTTAAGACACCGAACCGTATTTGGGGTCCGCTCAGCGAAACGGATCAGAGTCTTTTGTGCGAATCGGTGCTGGAACTCTTCAGAGAGCCGAACCTCCTCGTTTGGGACGTGGCTGGGGTCGTCTCTCGGTCCAGGCTCGACGCTCGTAGAATCAGTCCCCTAGATTGGCGAAGAGATGAATCTGGTCGCACCTGAAAAATGCCCAATTACTATAATAGTTCAATCAGACCGTTAATGTAAAATATTAGCCATTCAGCCTAAAGTACATACCGCACTACAGCAGATTAATTTTACATTGTGAAAAATTAAATACTAACCGGTTCACCCACAGACCCAACTCTTTGTTGCCTTGCTTCTCGTCCAGATCTGCTGCTTCCTTCCGTGAAGGAGGTTTCTAGAGACTTCTGTGAGGGATCGCTAATCGATTGTGATAGCAGATGCGTTGTCGACGAAGAGTTGGAGTCCTCAATGTTGGAGTACTCGTCTGGACTATCGTCTCTTTGAGGAGTATCGGATTCCTGAAACACATTTAGAACGTGCGTTGAGGTGGAAACTGGAGCTTAAGCCACGACTTTGTGAATGCAAAAAATAAGAATGATTTTAGTGAAAAATTAACAACACTACATATTGAAACACAAGTGAAATTTAAATATAAAAAATGACGAAATCCCTGAATATTTGTTTGTTTAATGCTTACCTCTTCCAAATCCCTTAGAGTTGATGGATAGTGAAGTCTTCTAGCCTCCTCTCGCTCTTTTTCTTTTTCCCTCTTCTCTAATTCATCAGCTAGCATCATCACTTCCCAATCCCCTCCACTCCCTGACATTGCTGAAAATGTATGAAGGTTTCCGACAGTAAATAAATGTCTCTAAATTGATGTAAATTTTCAAGCGTTAGCGCTTCTTAATCCTTGTAGTTATTAAAACTGGAATATCAGAATTGTATACTAAATTATATCGGCACACCTTAAAAATCTGATAAATAGTTACCTCTGATAGGTGATAAGCTTCCATGACTTGAGCTGCTAGCACGTCCACGTCGGGAGCTACTCTCAACAAACTCTTCAAACATCGGTGTGCGCGGCAATGATTCAGAATCACTGCTTGATGATGTTGATGCCCTGATTAGGAAACTTATAAATGTTTATAATAATAGTAATATGTATGAGATGTATATATTAATTAATATTTAAAACATACGTGTCACTCCAACTGTAATCGCTGCCCATGTCGAGTACAACTTCGTTGCAGTTGTTGGCAGGCTTGTGCGGCGTGCCGCGGTGGTAGCCGAAGAACGAGCCCAAGCTAAACTTACGTTGCTGACGTTGTCGTCCTTGCTCTGAAATGATTAGAAATTTCTTACGTCATTTATAGGTAGGTACGTTAAGCAAGCTCATTACTCTTACCTTCCCTTAAACGGAGTTTTAAGGCCCATTTAGCTAATATCAAAAGAGTTTGAATATAATTTGAGAGTAATCTCAGCAATAAATAGAACATAGTACTTACTCCTCTCATTTCGTCCAGTATGATGCATTCCGGTATCAACTGACAGGGTTTTCTTGATTTTAGACTTGGTGCTGTCGAGGTGCGATCCGAAGAAATGGAAGGGGTGCATGCCTCTTCTACTGCTCCTGAGACTTGACTGCTCTGGACTGAGGAGAGATCGATCTTCGGAAGTAGTATGCGGGGAAATGGGCCTGATAAAAATTATCATTAACCTTACCTAATATAATGATTTAACCTTCTACTGTTATTTATTGATATATCTAAGATGAAAATAGTCTAGCAAAGAATTAGTTGGTGAATTAGTTACCTAGTTAAATCCTGCATTTCCATGCTTTCCTGGTCACTTTGATCTTCCCAAGACTTCCTTTGCCTTAATTTTGCTGCACGCTTTCTCGAATATGTACCGGCTTTACCATCAAGGTTCAGGTCTAATCTTTTTGATTTACTTACAGACCATTCCTCCTTACTTGAAGAAGTTTTATCAGCTCTACTCGATAGTGATTCTGCTAAACTTTGCAATTCTGAATATGATAACTTTTCTAGATCGATTCCTTCAATAGCTGTTAGTTTTTCATCACTTTGGTTTTCGACAGGGACTGCTTTTTTTGGTTTTACTTCTGCCTCAGATGATTTTTCTTTATCTTCTTCATCGCTGACTGTTGGTGGTGATGTGGCAAATACTGTGTCTAATGAGTCACCTCTCTGGAGAAGAAGGAAATCGCAAACTTTTAAAATATCCGATTTACACATGAAACTATTAGAGGTTTTTGTTAAAACTTACCATGAATCCTTCTTCAACACCTGATGCTTCATCGCTACCAGAGCTTCCATTTTTAGATAACTGTTGACCAACAGTTTTGTCAGCTTTTAGGTCATTGACAGGTAATCCTTCTGGTTCTGTTGGGTGAACAGCAGCAGGACTGATTCCGGATAAACCAAGTCTTTCCAGTTCTTGTATGCGTTTTTGAAGTTGGCTTATGATTTCATCACGCTTTCTGACTTCGTTTTCTAAACTATTAAATCTAAAACAATGGTGTTTTATTTTACTTATACTAATTATTCTTATTTGTTTTTATTTCTTATACCACATGGGCCGACAAAGAAGCGGACGGTCCACCGTTCGATGGTAAGTGGGCACCGCCGCCTATGGACATTTGCAACACTAGGGGCATCGCCAATGCGTTGTCGACCCTGAGACGTGAAGTTGTTAAGTGTCATGTGCTTGTAATTTCACAGACCCCCTTACCTTTCGAACCGAAACACAGTAATACAAGTGCCCTACTGCTTCACGGTAGAAATGGGTAAGGTGGTAGTACTTCCTCGGACGAACTCTGCACTAAGAGCTCTACTACTCGATAATATATTAATTATATACTCGAAAATATATTAATATTTGCTTCGGTGAACAAGTGGCTAGAGACCCGGAGGTCCTGGTCCTGTTTGATTTCTGGTTCGAGGAGAGTAATCATTATGAATGTTTATCAGCTTAGATGATTCTCTGTAGCATGAATTCGGCAAGGAGCTTGAGGGATCGTGACAATGCCCACCACATGTCACTTTAGGACTTTCAATATGTTCGATAAATTGTGCCTCTCGTGATTTTATGGTTGGTTAGTGAGACCACAAAAGACACGAAATTTGCTTAATTATACGAGTATATAAATTTAAAACAATTACCTTTCTTGAAATTTCCCTTGAACGTCATGCAAATGTCCTTGTATCACTTGTTTGATTCCCAGCAGTACTTCCCCGAAATATTCCTGTTCTTCAAGAGATCCTGAAAAAGATAAAAATCTTCGGATTATATTATCTGGTCTGCTATTTTCAAGTTAACAATTGAAAGAAAGATGAATAATTACCTCTTAACAACTTTCTTTGATTAGCAACTGCTGATATTAATGTAAGTTTAGGTTTTTCTGGTGGTACTTTTATTTCTTCAGGCCTCAAAGATTTGAAGTCATACATAGGATCAATGTTTTGCTGTAGTTCATATTCAGCTCTTATATTTATACCATAATCTTGAGGTGTCACGACAGATTCATCCGAAGGTCTTGTAATCTCATTACGAGGGGAAGTAGGTTCGGTTATTTCCGCTTCAATCGCTGGTGGTGGAGATATTTGTGGAATTGATTCCGTTTTAACTTCTGGCATTTCGAAAACATCATCATGAAGATCTGATTGGGCACTCGAAGGTGGTGATGGTAAAGTATGACGGTGAAAGGTAACACTTTTAGCAAATTTAGAATGCCTCGCAGCATATCCTTCTAATGTTGGAGCGCGAATTAATCTTTTTAGTTCATTACTCCGTTCTGGACTTTCTGCAGGTGTTACATCTTCAGACAGTTTCTTTAGAATTGATTTAAGCGTTCGCCTTTCTAATGTTTCATTTGATCCGTGACTACCTATGGAGTCGATTGATTTTCGCTTAAATCTTCTTTTATCCATAGTACTACCCTCTGAATGGCTTCTAGTGAGCGTATCACTTAGCAAGTCTTCAGAAGAACTCGTACAGTCTAAGCTTGAACTGCGAAACTTAACAACTTTTTCTAGTTCTGCCAATTTTTGCCTTTCATTCAAAATTTTTAACTTTTTCACGAATGGGAGTCCACCATATTCAGGCGATAGATCATCTATTGATCTATATTTTTTAATCCTAGGCAGTAACATACCTGGTGAATTTGAAGGCTTAGCTGCAGTTATTTTGACACAAACATTATTTTTCTTGGGCGACAAACTTAATAAATCTAAAGATTTTTCTTGGACGGGTTCCAAAGGGCCTGTTAAGCAAATCTTAGGCTTATCTTGCTTATCGTTATCACTATCAACTTGAATATTATTATTGTCTATTTTAACAAGCTCCGCCGTAGTAACTACAGGCACGCATATATTTACAGCGGTGGCGGTATTTATAGCGGTATTACTATCTTCCTTCACTTCCTTTACAGATTCAGACTCCTTTTTCTCATCTTGGCTTGATTTACTTTGACTTTTAGATTCTCCTAATATAGATGCTTTTTTAAGTTTAGTCCATGGTTTTTTACTTTTAGCTTCCTCTTTGTTTTCTGTTGTCTGTACAGGCATTATTTCTACCTTAGTCTTTTCTACTAATGGTTGCTTAATCTTTTCTGTAGACGATTCAGGTTCTTTTTGAGTGCCCACACCTTGAAGTATCTTGAGCTTATCCCTGAAAGTCGATCCTACAGCTTTCGCTGGGGATTTGATTTTACTCACAACGGAATGTGGTATAGAAATCAAGTTACTTTCCGATTTGGGGGTCGGTTCCACTACAGCTGCTGGTTTTTCACATACATTTTTATTGAGTGGTTGACATACAGCAGTGCCGTCACTATGTACCTGTAATATTTTATCTCTAAAACTTACTTTGGGCCGAGAAGCCCCATCACTCGACCCAGAAGAATTTTTCCTTGATGTTTTAGTGGTTGGACTCTGGAGCTTTCCTGGTGAGCTTGACTCTGATCCTTTTCTAATTGGACTTAAAGTTTTTATTGTTGGGCTTAAAGGGCTTTTTATTGAACTTGGACTTATCGTATCTGAACTCGAAGGTTGGTTACTAATTGTCGGTGTCAGTTGATTTTTCTCTCTCTCTTCTTTGGCTTTAAGGAGAAGAAGTCTTTGAATGAGGGGTAGTCCCGCTCCTACGACTTCGGGCTCACAATCGGGGGCTGAACTAGTTGATGGTGTTGGCTGAGGTGTCAATGAAATGACGGACGACGCTGAATGTCTTTGTTTTGCTACTTTTTCTTCACGGTCCTGTTAACAGACAATTTAAATATAATAAGTCCCGTATGTTACAATTAATAAATTACATTTATACGTACCTGTTTCTCTTTGAGTAATTTTAATCGTGAGAGTAAAGGTAGTCCAGCACCGATTGGAGATATACATTTTTCTCCATCTTTACTTTCAGATGTTGTTTCTCCATTGATATCCTGTACAAAAACGAGACGTTGGTTAAACACGCGTTATCTATATCCAGCTCGTATTATTGTTTTCCACGGTCCGTTAGTGAGTTATTTTTAAATCATCGTAATAATTTTTAAAAATATAATTCATACATTTCCAACCTCATTATTATGTGGCTGTGAATCATCACTTTCTACCCTTGGCATTCTTCTCAGCACTTTCCCATCACCAGCAACCACACGTTCAGCACCAGCGAGAGCCTGCAATTCCAAGGATTCTCCAGAACGACGGCCCACTCTTGATCTACTACGGATTGCATTGCGGATACCCTGGGGATATGAACGAGAACATGAATTATAATATTTTATTCTAAGTTTAAGTATTATTATAACAAAGCATTTTAATTCAAATACGAATAGTAAGAGGTTCTAGAAGTTAAAAGAATTGAAAAGCTAGCGAAGAAGTTAATGAAATTGTAATACTTGCTTTTACCTTGACATCACTGCGCAGTTTGTGAACGATACGCTTTGAAGTACTATCATCGCCACCTGGCTTGTCTGGACTAATTTCATCTAATGGGATAAAAAATAATTTCAAATTATGGTCTAGAAATCTTAAACAGTATAAAAATTTATGTTAATAAATATTCTGGGACGTTCTTTAAACACGGCCATCTGATAAAATTTATCATTTCGAATAAATTGCTGTATGTTATTTAAAAAAAAAATCTGCGTTACTTTTATGTTTCTTGGACATATTCTTCGCTTCCTGCAACCTCTTCCTGCCAAGTGTCTGCAGTATATCCTGAGCTTCAGGGTAGTCCTTCATGGCAGCCAGTACATCTTCACGTGATAACGAGAATAGTTCAGAATACCCAACTGACCGGACGTCTGCTGTTCGTCTGTGTATATAAAATGGGACATTAGGACCAAGAAACATAATTTTTATAAGATACCGTTCTCTTAGTTACTTAAGAGGATATTTTTAGGCATAGTGTTTATTACATTCAATATATATTTTTACTAATACGCTGCTTGCATCAGACGAGTGTCACGTGATTCGTTATTTTTACACCACACGGGCCGACAAATAACCAGACGGTCCTCCTGATGGTAAGTGGTCATCGCCGCCTATGGATATTTGCAATACAAGGGGCATCGCCAATGCGTTGTCGACCCTGAGACATGAAGTTGATAAGTCTCATGTGCCTGTAATTTCACCGGCTCCCTTACCTTTCTAACCGAAACAGTAATACAAGTGCACTACTGCTTCACGGCGGAAATGGTAAGGTGGTAGTACTTCCCCGGACAAACTCTGCACTAAGAGCTCTACTACTCAAACTATATTAAATATATTACTTATATAAATATTTTAGTAGGTGGAAGCTGTAATTAGCTTGTACTTATATTTAAGTTTAACATTGTAACTCGCATAATTTTAAAGCTATCTATAATTATTGCTATCCCTTATAAAAATACATACCTAGCTCTATTCAAAGAAATCTGTTGTATACGTTAGTAAGAAAGCATTTTTTTTTAATTCTAGTTATTGTATATTCTTACTTGTTCAGCCCATCTAGATTCAATATGCCGATTTCTCCGAAGAAGTCCCCAGCCTTCATAGTGGTGAGAACTCGCCCAGTCTCTGATATGACCTCCAGTATACCATCAGCTATTATGAACATTTCTCTTGCTACTTCACCTGTAAGCAACGTTATTCACTCGAATTTAGTT
Source organism: Habrosyne pyritoides (assembly GCA_907165245.1). Classification (NCBI taxonomy): domain Eukaryota; kingdom Metazoa; phylum Arthropoda; class Insecta; order Lepidoptera; family Drepanidae; genus Habrosyne; species Habrosyne pyritoides. The sequence goes on from OU015606.1 coordinate 8,758,831, forward strand.
TGCGCCGTATTCATAATTTTTTTTATTTAGAATGGGCTTTCGTTTGGCCTTCGATATAATAGTAATAATAATAAAATCCATTTATTCAGGCAACACAGAAACCCAATATTGTTAGTAAGATCTTAAACAATGTTAGTTTGAGCGGTACATAAAAACTATAATACGAAGACAATATTTGTTTTCGTCCTCTGTGAGAGTTTCCACATCAGAGGACAATCCACCTTATTTACTATCATATTTAGAATATACCCCAATAATAATTATTATAATATTAAATTTGAATACTATATCTATTACAATATTTTTAGTCTATATTACTTTTATTATATTTGTTTATCTTTACATCTGAAAATATTATAAAACTAAAGCAAATCTATAAAATAAATAATATATACAGAAGTAATAATAAAAACTTATATTATAGTAGGCTAGCTCACCCAGATATATTAAATATCGAATTACAAAAAGTTGAGAAACAGGCAAATTAGCTAAAGAAAGATGGTAGTAGTACCGCACAGGGAAACTTGGAGATTGCCAATATATTGTCGAGCATCTATTCTTTACTTTTGATCTTTTCACCTAAACAGTTTTATCTACCTTACTTAAAGATCTTTCAATTTTTATTTTACAGCGCAATATTCAAGTGCTCTCTGTTATTTCAAATACCGCGATGAGACTGATGAATATCTCTCCCGCCGAGCTCTTACCAGATAACGGAGGCTTCACTCGAGCCCAATGTACCGAAGTATATTTCAAACACGCCTCAAGTGGCATTTTGAAGATACTCCATTTGTAAATTGAGGAAGGACAAGCACTTTACTATAGTAAAATAAATTGGGTGGAATCATTTTGTATATGATTAACCTAAAATGTTTATACGTTACATACAGGGCCGGTTTAACCATGCTATATAGGCAATACATGTCACGGGGACCCATTACTAACTTCCTAAAGATTATACAAAAACAAATATCTAGTAACTAATAATGTATAATATTACATTGTATTTTCGCAAGGTCACGCCTGAGTCAATTAGTTAACTACCTAAAATATATGTTTTCTACAAAAACGGTCCCACACGGTTTCACAAAAAGTAGTCTTATGTCTCTCTTCATAAAATTGTCTATATGTCTGCTACATTTAAAAAATGGGAATTATATTATCGATGAGGGTTTGTAACATCACATTATAAAAACCATTAATTTCTTTTTGGCGCGGGCTACTTCCAAATACGCAGTTGTCTACTGCCTAATGGATAATGGCAGTTGCCTACACTGCCTATTGGTTAATCCGGCCCTGATTACATACCTTTTCGACATATGGAATCGCCTGGAGTAAATATGTAAGCTTTCATTTTCAGGACTAGATCGTGGAGGAACTCTGGTTGGCATTCTTGGAAGATTGTCACCTGGAAATAATGTATTATTCTGATTAAGTCTTAGGTCATGGCGTTGTTGATATTATTATTATTAAGAGCTCCGCTTTCTTTTGCCTAGTGTGAAGGCCGCAATTCAAACATTATTACTAATCCTCTAGCAATATATAGTTTCTTTACAATACTTTTAAACACATTGTCATGTAACTTTGTATTATTGCTGTAATAAACACATTTCCATTTTAACCCATAAATGGCCACCAGATCATTGATATATACCAAGGAATCTGAAGATTATATCCTCACAAAATTATATTGATTAAAAAAAAGGCTGGGCAAAGCTGGATTTAAGGGGACGTTCTAGATGAAAAAAAAAATGTTTATTTATAATTTAAATAGTTGATAATAGTAAAAAAAATGTTAATTTTAGAAGCAATTTGGTCAGTTTAGGTCTAACGCTATAACATTAATCTTGCTGCGTACACCCTATGATCGACTGACGTAAGAACCCCTAACGTACATACTACATTTTGAGTAACTCCGGGCCATGTTACTCATCGATCAGAAGTAAAGATGCTTACCCAATAATGACATAAAAAAAACTTCAATGAGCAGTACTTAAAATGCTCCCTCGAGTGTGTGAAAGAGAAGCAAGCTTTATGTTGTTCTCAAATAGGTTTTAGATGGACTTTTTGTGACAAACAATTTGTGCTACGAAAATTACAGACATTTGCTATTACCTTGTTAAGTATTCGTTGCAAGAATATTCAGTTTTAGTATGGCAATTTATTCCATGTAACTAATTTCTAGAAGAAATAAAATTTTACACACTACTCATAAAAACTTCTAAGCTGTACGACATTAATTTCCTGTCTCAAGTCAAGGCTTTGAGGTAATCCTAACGACATCAAGCAACGAGCATTGAATCTCAGCATTAAAACGGACTATAAAATGAACTACCTTCGTAAAAGTCGAGCCGTTATAGTGCAAGGTGTTTAGTTTTATTATAGAATGAGTTTTAGCTTTAAAATTATGTGCTAAAACTTTCTAGATAGGTACTAGGTTCTGGCTCACTTTATGAGCTTAAAACGAAACGTAAAACGTAGAAACTTGTTTAAAATTAATTATTTTTTCAAAAGATTCTTTCTTCCAGAGATTTTTATTTCTTGGTATAGATAGATAATTAGGACACATAATTTATTTATTTTATAAATAGATAATTATAAAGAAAACATAGCCATAATTCTAATTTTGTACTTTATGTACAGTAATCAAAATCCCTGATAAGTCTAAGTAAGTATACATAAAATTTATGAAAAAATATTTGAATATGAAGAATTTATATGTTTTAACCAATAGTGGGTAATTCATCACTTTATAGTCATATATATCAAAAATAACTTTTAACCAATTTCAATTTCAAAAAGGAGTTTCTAATTTGTTTTATTTTTGTTTTTTTTTTTCTTCGTAAGAGTCCGAGTTCCATCGTTTATCTCTGGTACGTTAAGTTGTATTTACTTGTTTTCGATTACGCGATGGAAGCTCCGGGGACGCTTCAGATTTGAGTGACGATTCGATTGGCTGATCTACAGAATCAAATGGCTTGTGATTTCGATTTAGAATGAGACAATCGATCAGTACAACACGACGGGGGAAAATATACTGCGATTACCACAACATCAGCACAGAATAAAATAGTTTTTTCTGACTGGAATGATATCCAAACCATGAAGGTGTGCACTTTTATTCAGTTACTTGAAACTGCTTCGACAAGCCAGCGCAACAAGGCTTCGTAGAGTGAACCTCTCATGTGATTGCGTATTTAGCGAAAGATACAGAACATAGAGGCCGCGACGAATAACGTCAAGCTGGTGTAATTTATCTTACAGAATAGCATGACTGCAAAACGACTGTTAAAAAATGTTACGTCATCAATGTGATCATTTAAAGGAGCAAGAAATACAACAAACTAAAGAAGGGTTGTCTTGAGTGTTACATTCCTTATAAACTGTCACATACATTAACAAAATATTTACACTAAACATAACTCCTTTGTTTTTACTACATGAGACGAACAAGCACACGGTCCACCTGATGGTAAGTGGTCACCGCCGCCTATGGAGAAATATACATTTGCAACACCAGAGCATCGCCAATGCGTTGGTGTAATGCAGTTGTTAAGTCTCATGTGCTTGTAATTTCACAGGCTCCTTTCTAACCAAAACACAGTAATACAAATGCACTACTGCTTCACGGTGGAAATGGGTAAGGTGGTAGTTATTCCCCGGACGAACTCTGCACTAAGAGCCCTACTACGTAAAAGTTATATAATAAGTTAATGAGAGTGGCCAAGTGAACAGGGTGGGACAAACCTTTTTAAGCACGCTCAAGTTAACATGCAGGGCGAGTTCAGTCTTCAGTTTATCAGGCAGCAAGCCTAAAGCAGTATTGATGTCTCCTCCACCTTGAATCCTTCCTCTGGACCAGGAGTAGTCGTACCAACGGAGTACGCGTCGTTTCATACCACCTGGCACCTGGATAGACATTAAGATTTTGCTATCACAAAGCACTGCAGAGATTTGAGCTTTCCTATACAATGAGGAGGTTTAAGGTTATAGTTCTTCCCGCGAGCTCAGTTGGTATTATGGAGCTACGTGATGAATTTGGTCTCATCGAGCCATTATATGTATATATAAGTATGCCTCGAGGAGTCAAATGAGGGATTCCTCTCGATATTTTCTGAAACTAGGGAAAGTATATTATATTTAGGTAGCTACTCACGTTATCAGTGAAATCGTAATGGCTTTTCTTTATACACTGTCAATGGTGAGTGTCGATATATGGTGTGGTTAATATACTCGTACCAGAATATTGTCACAGAATAACTAACCTTATGATGCCGCATATAGGTTTTGGCTCCGTCTAGCAACCTCTCGAACTCCAGTCTATTGGCATTTCTATTGGTGATCACATTGCCAACCTGGCCGACGATGGTGGCGAAGATGAACACGCCTATCAAATAGCTGACTATTGTGAACACGTATCTGAGGACATGATTAGTCAAGGTAAGTAGGTATATTGCCGAATCGAATGGGCTATAGTAGTCTCTTATAATATATCCAATATAAGAAGTCCCATCTGTCGTATATGAATGTTATAGAGAAATGTACCCTTGTTCATTGAGATAAGGTGCATTTACATCATCATACAATTAACTATTGAATCCCTAGATGAACCTTATTTCTAAACAAATTAAGTAAATTTTTCAATGACGTTCTTAAAAGTCAAAAGGCACATACCATAGTGACTAAGGCTTAGGCACACTGCCTCGCACATCGGTGCGTTTTGTGCAGAAGCAGGCACACATAGTCACACGCTACGTACATCGATCTGGGTGCATTGGCTAAATTAGATTAGATCCACGCATATTTAAGCGATCCATGTGACCGGGTACTGAAATGCATGCAGATCAAGCGTGATAAATGAAAGTGAGAGAGTTGACGTGTCTCAGACATATCCATTGCCGAAATGAAGGTAATTTAGTAGTCATGCTTTTCTATTAAAGTAGATGTAGCACACCTTTTTTAAAATTACCTAGAACATGTAATTCGCAGTGGCGTAGCTACTGGAGGGCTAGACGGGGCAGTGCCCCGGGGCCCCCAAGCTCAGGGGGCCCCTCGGGCTCTGACTTACAAACAGTGGCGTAGCTACTGGAGGGCTAGACGGGGCAGTGCCCCGGCCCTTTAAGCTCTGAAGGAGGGGGGAAAAATGATTTTAAATAGTTTAGTTGGGGCCATACTTAATATTTTGCCCAGGGGCCTTTGGTAATCTAGCTACGCCACTGGTAATTCACAGATGGCATTTTCATAATTATGCGGTAAATATCGTGTCATGACATGTTTAGGCATTAACGTACAGCGATTTTGGTTAATTACCCCGCAGGCCGAAGCTTTGTGCGAGGCAGTGTGACAGAGTCCTAAGTTACGGTAATGTTATTTAGTTGCTTAGTTTGCTTTAATGTTTGGTTTAGTTTGCTGAAAACGCAACGAAATTTCAAATTCGTAACATCAGTTCCTAGAATTTCAATTAAAATATACTGAGACCAAATTACACAGGAAAATTGGTTTTAACGCGTTTTCAGTAAATCTAAGAAAATGCTGATTAAAATATTGTGCACTTATTTTGGAGATAATTCACATTAATATGTAGCTCAAAAATAAAAACGAAAATAACATCGCATTATATTAAGTTTATTAAATTACAATCTGTAAGATATAGAAACTTTAATGCTTAAATGCTTGAGTTTAGCTTAAATGCTAATTACAAAAGCACTAATAAAATTGGAAGTAGATGACATTGAGGTCAAGGTCAAGGTTAACCAGGGAATGGCAAATGGCATAACAAATAAAGCACATTACTGTTTCGTCAGTCAACTAGTCGTTTAGATTTAATTTTGTCGATGCCTTGCTTACTTCTGACCACTCCTTGGCACTTAATTTAGATATTTTCGAGACTTTTCGTAACAAAATTGTGCTATAAATAAGAGTTATAAAATTAACTGACGTTCATAGGGCTGCCATCACCTAAATTGCTAACACCGGACAAAAACTTAAAAAAACCCCGGACATATTGGTGAAATTCTGTTTTTTCCCGGACACGCCTTTAAAATTTTTCTACACTTTTAATAAACATATTAATTGAATCAATTTTTAACTGCGAATCTACTAATTAATTGGAATTCACCTGCCACAAAAAGTGTCCGGGTTCCACCGGGACTCTTTATGAAAACCCCACCCGGAAGCGCCCCGGACACCCTCTAAATTTAGACAAATCCGGGGAAACCTGGACGAATGGCAGTCCTAGACGTTCATAGTATACGTGTTTAAGATTTTTTTTACAAAAACCTTGTAGGTATTTTTATATATTTTTGCTAGTTGTCAATGAATATCTGTGGGTAAAAGAAATATTGCACTGTGAGAGTTTATGATCGGACACGAATAGTTCTAAATCTAAAGCTGTATAGTTGTAAAATAAGACTACAGCTACAGCTTCAGAATTTATATTATCTTAGAGTGCTACCATCATTTTATTTCTGGATAATTAATTTAAAGCAACCAACATTAACAAATAAAATAAAAAAAGTGCAAAGTTTTCGAACAGTTGCAATAATAACAAAAACTTCAAAAGCAATATATTCAAAAAAAGGCACAAGCGACACGTATACAAAAATGGCGGTTTCAATAAATGAAGGCTGTTCGAAAACTTTCTAAAAACTTCCCGTATAACATCGATGAGTGATAAATAAAAGGGAAGAAATAAAAAAAATATAAAAGAAACAGTTTTATGATAAAGAACTATGTCACATTTATTGATGTTACCCGAAGTTTGTCGCTGCGAAGCGAACAGCCTCCAAATTTCTGCCGCCGCCATTTTATTTTTATTTTTTATTACGCTCCACACTGGCTGTTTTTCTCCAACAATACCTTTCGAGACAGTGTTTACGTCCTAATTATGATCATAATAATATATTGAAGAATAAACAGCTATTATTTCTTACAGGCATTCCATTATGAGGTTTAATAACGTTTATTAAAAAAATTTGCTCATGTGGTAAACTTATAAAATAAAAAAAAAACTGCATTCATAAAGAACTTTCTTCAAGCACTTTCGAAGCCCCTAAATATTCCGAAAGCCTATTAATCAGCCAACTGAATAATAATTAACGAACTATCCAATTAAATTTAACAAACTGTTTGTAGCCTTCGATAAATTAAAAGTTTTGTGATTAAGTAGAAACTTGAGCGTGGTTAGAGAATTCAGTCTCATGTACCACTCTACTTACTATAGTAATACCTAGTTAAAACTTTATCATTTTGGCGTAAAGAATTTTGGTTAAGTTTTGCCATTAAGGTTGCGTCTACTATCATAAAAAAATGTACCTACGTTATAGTTATATTTAGAAGGGGCACAAGTCTCCCTTACCTTGGGGTGGAGGCTTTTATATTCAGGGGTCAGACCTTCTGACGTTTCCCTAATTTAAAACCAATAGGGGAATCCATAAGTAAGGCTATGCCATCAGAAATGCGTGTGGTACCTATGCAGAAAGTCCGCCAATAGAAAGGCTTTATCAGAGCAACGGCGCACTAAACTAAGAAAATGGAGCAATCCTATTTGTGGACTCGCTGCATAGCTACCTCACTCATCTCTGGTAGTAGCCAAAGTCCCTCTAAATCCTCACCTGCATTATTTAAAACAAACTTTGTCAGCAAGCGGACCTCTCAAGTGATTGCATTGTTAACTAATGCGACAGAGCGTCGATGTCAAACGAACTTCAACGACTCATGTCTCTCAACGTAGATTACACTAGCAAGCTACCCAATAATCATAGTTGAGTTAGTGTCAACGTGACGAAATTACACCCATATTGTACCATGCTGGATAGGAACCTGCACCTGAATTGTGTAACTCTCTCAGATATAATGTTGAAGTTTTTTTAATAGATTCATGGTTCGACGCGCGAGCAGAGCCTTCTTTTCCATTGGGCACTCTGGGCACTTGCCCAGGGCCTCGCGATTCATGGGGCCCCCTGGTCCGAAAGGAATGGAACCCGTTGGACGTTGATAGTGTCGTCAGATCGGATTGGTGTGTCGCGCTGTTAGTGTTCTCAAAGCGTAGTCTTAGGGGCCCCCTTATCCTAGTGCCCAGGGCCTCTAATAGCTTAAAGACGGCACTGCGCGGAGCAGCGGGGGACAGCAAGTCGTGATTCCGACATACAATCGCACTGCCGGGTGTGATTCTTTAAGGTAAATGACATTACTTCGAAGATGTTTCGTCTCTTTCTGTCTCTTCCTTAACTACGCTATCGCATGAAAGGTCCACTCTCCGAGGCTACGTTGCGGCGAAGTTTGTATTAAAGAATGTAGGGACTGTACGTAATCGACCATAGTGCGTGGTCTATCTATTTATTTCTAACTTAAGTGCATTAAAAGTGTAAAGTGCCAATACGTGTGTATTAAGTACTTTCGAAATACTCATTCATAAATTTCTGTACCTGATAGTGGTGAGCGTGGACTTCTGGCGTGGAGTGTGAAGAATAACTATTTTCTTTTTTCTTTGTCTCGTCGGACCAGCTGTCAGTCTAACAATATCTATTCTATTCTGTCATTTCTTGCATGGTTTTTATGTGAACGCCTGGTAACTTTTAGCCATGAATGATTTTGTAGAAAATTTCGAATTTATGTTTTGGTAATTTCGACTTTAACATAATATTATAGTAAGTATATCTTTGTTTTATTGCATATAAATTTTCAATCGACGTATAAAACCTCCATAATGGATATACTTGTAGTTGTAATGATAGGATTTGAAAGCAATAATAAAAACTGTCTTAAAAAGTACGCTGAAGAAAAACAGATCCTAATTTGAATAAATAAATAAATAAAATTATTTGTTGTAAGTATATTTTAGTATATTAGTTGGCGATTGGTCAGATCACGTGCATCAAAGTTATTATAATTATATATTATTAGATAATGAGCGTTTATATTCTAGTGATACTTGCATAGAAAATTAAAATCAATATGATAAAACATTTATTATGTTGCTATTAATTATAATTAATGATTAAATATATATAAAAATTCTACTGGTTTAAAATAGTTTTTTCAAGTTCCTTTTTTTACTAGTTTTATAGATATGTACAGTTAGTTTTTCCATATTATTATTTATATACGTGTTACCCAGTAAAAATATAATTAATTATCGAAGCCAACCCTAGTAAGCTGTCATGTCAGGGAACCAGATTATTTAACAGAAAGGCCTACGTACCTATTTTACCTAATAATTGTCGTTACGTTGTTACTACGGTTCTTATTATACTCGGAAGCCCCTGCGTACTTATTTGTGAGAATACATTTTTATTAAAAATATATAATTTTATATTATTATTTTCTATGGTCCACCTGATAACTGTTCATCGCTGCCTATGGACATTTGCAACACCAGGGGCACCGCCAATGCGTTGTCAACCCTGAGACGTGAAGTTATTAAGTCTCATATGCCTGTAATTCCACCCCCTTACCTTTCTAACCGAAACACAGTAATACAAGTGCACTACTGTTTCAAGGTGGAAATGGGTATAGTGGCAGTACTTGCGTGGACGAACTCTGCACTGAGTGCTGTACTACATCCAAAACTCAAAATTATAGCTGAAATCATGATATTACCTAGTTGAGGAATAATAATCGTTTTATTATTGATTTTATTAGTAAGTGCTACTCACCGTGAATTAAACAATGCAATCAATATAGGATATTATATATAAGGATCAAAAATGTTGTGTTCCCAAAATGTAAGTAATTCATGAAGTGGACTGGAATAAAAAAAAATTTAAACGAAATAATATTTCGTATATTCAACCTTTATTATTAAACATAACAGACGTAACGATTAATTAATTAACATTTAATAAATTACTTTTCCATAAATCTTTGTATTTTATTTTCTCTGACTTAATTTGGAAATAGGTAGATAGTCAACAAAAATCAAATTTATACCTTTTTCCTCATTTGTCTTTAATCTTGCAATTATTATAAATGCGTAAGTTTGGATGGACGTTTCTTTTTAACTCAATCATGTCAGAACGGCTGAATGCACCAGCATGGAACTTGCCACAGATATCGGTTATAGTCTGGAATAGCATATAGGATACTTTTTATCCAGGAAAAATGTTACATCGCTCTCCTCTCGGAAACTTGGGGTGAAACCGCGGGGAATAGCTAGTACTTAAATAAAACATACAACAATTTGAAATTCAGATTCAACCTCGATAGAATGACGGTTAATCACGTTCGGAAATCGACGGCAAGGATTGTCTATGGAACAAATTAAGTGCGCCATAGACTACGGAGTGAAGTGTTGCGGCTGTCACTTGTCATCGTCGAGGGGACCTTAATTGGGGCTTTGTATTTCTGAACGAAGCAAGAAATGTTAGCTGTGTACATGTTTCCTCGAAAATAGAACACAATGGATTTTCACAAAGGCTTTAATTCAAATATCGGTTGATATCAAAAAACAATTCATGGGCCACACGACTATTAGTAATATATAAATAATAGTTTTTAATGAATATTTTTAAAACAAGCAAATACCATGGCGGTAAAGCATGACTTACCCAGTATAATGAATGAGTTTTCTCGTCATATTTGTAGTGTATGTGTGTTTATTTAACAGATACCTAACACTGTCTCACGAATAAAAGTAGTGGTAATACTGCCAGTCAGTCAGTGAGTCTGACAGTCGACCAGTCAGTCGGTCAATCAGTTCAGTCAATGGATTGAGCGGGAAGACAGAACATTCATATTGACTACTTGGAGCCAGTGTCATTACTGTCATTATTAAATAAATATATCGCCAGGAAAAGCAGGTTGTAACAATACTTATTCCGAGACATCAACTACACAAATAGTCCTTTCTCTGGTTTTCTATTTATTAATTCTCTTCCAATCTCTCTCGTCTGTCATCAGCCTGCCTTGAACAACCTTCCAAGAGTTATTCTCAGCCCAAACCTAACCTAATTCATACATGCTGCCTATCTACTCAATCGGTAACAACTTTTGGTAAACTATGAATAGATAATAAAATAAATATCCTGGGACATTTTTACACACGGCCATCTGATCCCAAACATATTTTTAAATATATTTTAACATCCCAGTATCAATACTTAAGAATATTAATTATTTTTATTTAATAAGCCGAAGGAAACCCAAACCAATTCTAAAACTTTTCTGAAAAATATAATTCATTAATTTTGTAAGTAAAACAAGTTTGAATTAAACATATAAAATCCGTATACTAGTTTTAGTTTAGAGTCAAACTTAAAACTGCACAATATACCTTCTTATACAAGGAGTAAATAAGGTAGTATTACTAAACAAAACAATTTTCCAGTACAGCGAGTCGTGAAATGAACTAATTTCAAGTTTGTTCCAAATTTCCTATCAACCGATCGTTCTACTAATAGCGTAAGGCAGATGCTGTTACTGTAGGCTTTGTTCTATAACGTAGATATGCTTAGATATCATTGGATATTGGTATTGTATTTCGTCCGGCTATAGTTCTGTACGGTAAATCTGGCTTGGGGTATATTCAAATAAAATATGGTAAAGTTATTCACTTGCTATTATTCAATCACACTTTACACACATGTATATAGATAATAATACAGTGTTCAATAGCCCTACTGGACGAAGGAGGTGGACGCGGGCTCACAGTTGAAGATGGAAGTATAACTGCCACGACCGGGTGAGTGAAGCTCGCTCCGCGATATTGCCGCGTGAGCAAAACTGCGACATTGAAATGTGTTCCTACAGTTCTATAGGTATATATCTAGATTCTAGGTATATACGTAAGTAACCTATATCTGTATACAAATGGGTGATGGTATAGGTACCCACGTTTATCTATCTAATACCTTTTAACGAGCAATTCTTTTGTATATATTATAATAAGGATCTCGGAAACGGCTCCAACGATTTTCATGAAATAGTATGCAGGGAGTTTCGAGGGCGTTAAATTGATCTAGCTAGGATTCATTTTCAGAAAATGTCGTTTTATCCGTGTTTTTAGGGAATGAAAACTACTACAATGTCATTAGAAGGTAAGGTTTTCAAGTTACATCCTTTGTGAGAAATACTGCTATTGGGAGCCCTTTATTATCGCATCTAATTCGTATCTAGGTATATATGACAGTGCTTTAAAAAAGAGAATACGGTCGAAGTCACGTTACTAAAGAAATCCCGAGCAATGCTCGGCCATCCAGGTACTGTTCTTGATCAACACCAATAAGAACATAGGCATTTCAAACAGCTCTTCCATGGTAAATATTTTATTGTAACTTTTTTGTTGTTACTTGTAATTAAATGGCGCTGCAGTGCATCTACTTCAATGAAATCGAGCGCCATAATAAATATACGTCTGATGGGTTTTACTAGTAACATAAAGGTGCATAGGTTCGTAAACTTCATAGCAAATATGGCTACTCCCACAGTGACAAAGCCTGCCTGAGACAGATAGATAGGATTCTATATCTGGTTTCTATAGTACAAGCTCTGCTTATAGTATTTTTCAAATAGCATGAATTGGGTGAAATGTTCTTAAAGATTTCTCAATTGTTTTTTTTTTATATTTTTTATTTGGGACAGCAACATTCTTAAACTATAAAAATTTACATGGTTTGAACTTATAATTATGAGACCAATAACAGCTATTCGCGTACTAAGATGGAATTTTTACCAATATCTTACAAAACACTAGTTTGAAGCAAACAACAAATATGTGTATCAGTATTATACAAAATGAAACATAACAACAATATGCTATATATTTATTTATGTGAGTGTGTGTGTGAGGGTCTGTATGCGTATGTTTATGTTTATTTCAATATAATTAGGGGGTACCGTAACAAAGCAATATCTTATTAAGCATTTGGTGTAGTAAATCAGAATAATCAAGTTGTTCACAAGATAAAGGTTCAACTGTCACGGGTCATCCTATGTGAAAAAGATTACAGTTTGGGATCAGATGGCCGTGCGTAAAGAATGTCCCAGGAAAATTATTAATTATTTATTTCTTTGCACCTCTCTATGGTGTAGAGTTATAACAAGCGGCTGATAACCTTAACACATATACCTAAACAAATATAATCTTCAATCTATATTAACTGCTATCTATACTGTTTCCTCCAGATGAATTTAAACAGGATTTCGTATGGATTTTTCCCAAACCAATTTTTCACATTAACGATCAAAGACAAGCCCGAAGCAAAATAAGCAAATTGATTAATATCATAACGTAAACCTTTGGATCTCTCGGGAATACCCTAAAATAATTATGATTTGACATTTCAAAACACATCAAAAGCAATTAAAATCATACGAAAATATATTACGCCAAGCCGATTGATTACAAATCGTGGATCCGTATCCATTACATTTAGCGGATTCTTTATCCGGGTTGAAATTTACTGAGGCTCTCACGTCGGCTAAAGGGCATTAGGGGTTTAATAAAATTCCCCGGCGGAAGTGTACAGCTATGTCAGTGCCTTTAAAGTCTTAAGGTGGGATCTACGGGGGGATATAGCATCGGGCAGAGCTTGTGTAGAAAATTTCATTTACTGCGGATCTTTAGATGATCTGTACTGTACTTAAATGACCTGTAACTGTTCTTAAATGTATTATAACTGTTCTTTAATGTAATGTAACTGTATTTACTGTAGTGTACTTAAAGTACAGCTTGTCGATGGCGATGATGACGTTATCATGTCATTTCACTGTGATAACACTCAGTGAGACTAAATAAAAGTATTGTAATATATGTAAGTTCGTTTTTTTTAAAGTGTGATTTGATGTATAAAACAACGCTCCGAACCGGCATTAGAGTCAGACTATTCATAAGTACTTGTAAAGGGCTATTTAAATAAAAATTACCGCATTACACAAAAATAAATTCAACTTTTCAAACCAAAAACGCACTTATAATAGGATAGAATTGATAATCAATAACAGAAAAAACCAACAAGCCTTGTATTAATATTTTCCGAAACATCAACAAAGTCACTTTTATTAGAGATGCGTCGACTAACGAACTCCAGAACACCCAACTCGATTAGAAAATTATAGGCGCAAAAGTTGACGTATTTACTTGACCTCACAAAAATGTTCTTGACCTAATCTTCAGGGGAAGTTTTATGGTTATTTTAAGAGTTGTCTTCGGCCATAACTTAGATAGTTCATATAGACGAGACTATGAGCCGCGTTGTTATTTATTACGTGGTCCGAACCCCGACATAATAGTGTTTGGGCCAGATTTATTGACGATGTTTTATAGTTCACTGCTTGGGAATTTTGAGCCGTATTGATTTGGATTCACTATAAACTGCTGTGGAACATTAATCGAAAGAGATCCATTTTCGCGTAATGGAGCTTAGTGGTTCTTTCATTATTTTTAATCTGGGATTTTAGATAATTTTGCTTACAAAACAGGTAGAAACGCTTTTTAAATACATTTGTTTATTTTAAGAGATACTAAATGAGTTTATATAAGTAAATATCTCGTAAAACGTAAAAGCAATTCTCAAAAACTTCATTTTTTGCAATGGGAAAATACAATTGAACTCGCGACACCGTCACCGACACCTCTGTATCTGCATAAATTGGTCCTATTAAGAGTTGAGTTTGGGTTGGAATTACGTTGATAATTTAACTATATATAATATAATCATATATTGTCTAGATACTATATGTACAACATCGATATATCGATTAATATTCATGTCAGTTTTAACTTCTGTCGCCACTCACGGAGTGCGACTTTTTTTTAAATTATTGACTACGACTATGCACATGGATAAATAAACGCTTATAAATATTAAACAATTCCTAATATTCCGTCATGTTTCTGAAACCTTGGACAGCATGAAAACGGTTGAGCAATATTGATAGGAATTATGTACGTCAAGATAGCACGGACACTAGAGGGGGATTATGTAAGTTTTACTCGCCTACACTGAGAGACTCATATGAGACGTCGTTCGCATGACGTGACGTGTGTACGCATCGAGCTTGTTCCATGGCAGGCTATTTTACTTTTTTTGTCGGCTAAAGAGGACAGTTTTCCTCAATATAGACAGCAATGTCAGGGACGAATGTTCTTGTGATATTTTGCACGGTTGATAACTCTGGGATGAAAATACATGTCTAAGGATCAGTTTTGGCTATTACCACTTCGTATTTGATACACAAGTACATGTATCATGGATTTTACTATGTGCGTGGTAATAGTATGGTAGTGTTTTGTAACGGCTAATATTAGGGCTCCGCTCCCAAAGGACCCTATTACTAAGGCTCCGCTGTCCGTCCATCCGTCTGTTATAGGGCTGTGTCTTTCGAACCGTATCAGGCGTGAAATGAAAGTAAATATTTTCAAATAGTCTTTCACTGGCACTTATGAATGGTCAGACGCTAACAGGAGTGTGTATTTTAGCCACTGCACAACAAATAGTTATAAATTAAGGATATCGCCATATAAGATATTAACTGATATTATGTGTTTCTTTCGACATTTAGTAAAGAAATTTAGGAGTTCGGGAATCTTAGTATGCGAATTTAACTTGCACTTCGCCGCTTTTTAAACATTCGATTCCGATTCATGATCGTTGGATTCATTCCTTTTGTCATAAAATTTTAAAATCTATTCCAATCCGACGACTTTGGATTGGGGTCAAATATTAATAGGCCGTAGAAGTGGTTGACTAAAATGGAGCCAAGCTTCCTTATTGGCGCCATTTCAGTAACAAATTGTCTTTTCTGTGGCCCGAAAATTGATTAAATTTTAACACTTATAATGCGCTTAAGAAACATTTCTGACGTTTAAATTTTGTATATAAACTTAAACAATCGTTAAGGATGCCCCGCTTCATTAACTAACATTAAATATAATTTTATTTTTCAATTCGCATCCAATATAAAGCCCTTATGTCCAATACCTTGGTCATATGAGCTTGGATGAATTACCCATAATTAAACTTAATATTAATATATTTAATGGCTAGCTGTCCCACGTGGTTTCACTTGCGTTATATGTCATATCCCTGGGATAAAAGTAGCCTATGTGCTATTCCAGACTAATATTTTTTGTGACAAATTTCATCCAGATTCGTTCAGCTCTTCTAGCGTGATTGAGTAACAAACATCCATCCAACATTTCGCATTTATAATAGTAGTGAATAAGGTTCATTGTTCAATGAACATGTCCCATTGGAACTGGAATGTAGTTCTGATGAAGCCTCTGCTGATAAAACCAATAATTCTTCTAAAAAAAATACGCTTAATGTGTAATATAAAAGCGCTCTTTCATATCAAGTGATCTGACCAATCGCGTGTGGCTACGAAGACGTACCCTCGGTTCGACTTGAACTGCAGCAGGCGGGACTTCAACCCGCGGCGCGGCAGAAATTTGGGGCCTCCGTGAACGCTACTACACAACAACCTTATTGTTAATAGCTGTTAAACGATTAATAAAGCTAAAGATTCCATTTTCAATAAATATATTTTTAAAAAGTTAAAACATCAAAAGCTAGATACTTTTTGAAAGAAGTTAGCTACATTTATTTTTAATAATTAATGACGTACAATTTATTTTTATTAAAGGTTTTTTATATTATAAAGGGAGAGAACGAGTAAAGATGTTCCTTTAGAGACAAGAATATACAAAATTATTTTTCAGTGAACAAAGTATATCTTTTTTACGTGGTAGTTATTCACTGAATAATAAATAGCTACTTCCCAAAAAAGGGCAGAGCCCTATGATAAGTTGGTAGGTTAACAAAAATACACATACCAAAAGTTTTTTTAAATACAAAAAAATATTCATAGACCAAAAAAAAAAGATTTTCACAGTAGTTTTTTTCCATAAGTATTTTCAGATCTAAAAACGATTATTCTTTTTTTTTATAAATTATAGCCATTTGGCAGTTTGCCTATTCCATGCCAACTTTTAATGATCTTACATTGATCATTATGAAAAAGCAATTAGTTCAGTAAGAAATGAAAACTTTTCCTTTAGTCATGTCCCTATTCTGATTAAACTTATTTTTCCTTATTTTTATTATGTAATTTTTCTTTTTCTGTACAGTAAATTTGCCGTTCAAATTTATTTAAATTGGACCTGAAGATCTACCCTGCATATATTGTTATTTAAAAAAATATATTTGATGTTGTTTATGTCACCAAAAGACAAGCAAAGGTACAGCATTATATGTATACCAGTCTTATTAATTTATTTAAAAAAATATTCAAATTTATTTTACCATATCTTGTATGTTCGTATCTCGGATTAAATGAACAGACTTTATATTTGCCTAAGAAATGAACTGAATCAGGAATTAAAAAAAAAAACATTTTATACAATTCTGTTTTTGCATCACGTAAATATAAACAAAAAATTTCTAAGACACATATTGCACAACGACAAATTAAAATCTATTATCATTGTAGTAGAATTCAAATTTAGTTTCATTCTGTACAAGCCTTTAGATACAAATGTCAATATGATACATTCATTCAAAGTTCGTTAGTAAAATATATGTTATGTACTTACTCGGCGTTGGTTTCAGGAGTAGGGAGGTCACCGATCGTTGTCAGGGTTAATGTAGACCAGTATAAGGAACCTAGGTACTTCCTCGTCAGAGTTGCGTAGTCGCCAGGCCTGTGCGGGTACACCCAGTCGCCCTGTTTAAAAATAGAACTAGTGAATGAATGGAATCTTTTGAAATGAGAACAAAATTGAGTTATGAAGAATAACTCAATTTTGTTTATTGAGAAGATTGCATTTTCCTATCAACGCGAAATGCAGTCTGTATTGTAAGCAATACGATTTCATTTTAAGTAAGTTTTGCTTTATTGGTATAAAATAAAGAATGCGATTTTTATCATGGTTTATTCCTTTAGGTATGATATTTTTTCCTATACGTATGAGATCAATAACTAGCTTTTAAGCTACTTTTATTCCAGTAGTGATATGGTGTAATATCACTGTAGGTACCTCAATATTTTTTTTTCATGTTTGCAGACTAACAAGCAGACGGTCCACCTGAAGGTAAGTGGTCACAGCCGCCAACGGACATTTGCACCAGAAGGCATTCCTAATGCATTGTCAACTCTGAGACGTGAAGTTGTTTAGTCTCACGTGCCTGCAATTTCACCGGCCCCCTTATCTTTCTAGCCATAACACAAGTACATTACTGCTTCACAGCGGAAATGGGTAAGGTAGTAATACTTTCCCGGACGAACTCTACACTAAGAGCTCTGCCATACCTAATTCCTTTTTAGTTTTTAGTGAATTTTCATCATTTATCACACCGTGTTAGTACAGTTTTTACTGTCAGCTTCAAACTTAATGTCTTTTGCGCAATTAGACACTAAAGTAAAGACTTCACTTAATGGCCTGAGTTTATGTCCCCCTCTAATGTTTTATGAATTGAATCATTCATTAGCTACTAAAAAAGAGCCTTAATTCTTAAGTGTTTTAGGTTTATTTTTAAATGGTAATACGATATCAAGCCGAATTAGTAAAACCTCTTTTGCTGTTTTGAAATCTTTCTTTTTTACCTTTCCTAGACAAATACATTTTGTTAGGAAAGTTACATTCGAATTTATTAATATTATATGGATGCAAGTATGATAAAAGTTCTATCCAACACAAAATGATTTATTTACAATACCTTATTTTTTTGTGGCTTGTATTGTAACTTTACTTATGTTTCACGTAAACGTATCAACTATATAAAAGATTTAGGAAACTTAACTTACTATTTAGAATACACACAGGCATGGCCCAAATATTGTTCTTACAGTACTTTATAAAATTGAAAAGCATATTAATTTAGTGTTTTTGTCGAACAGTATATCATATAATAAACTCTACTAATAAGCAGAAAAATAAATGAATCCAAACCTGAAACCCCTCAGCTTCGGACAGCAGGAAGTAGAAGCATCCGAACCAGTGCGCCAGAATCAAGAGTATATGGATCAGGTTGATGACGCGCCAGAAGTTTGGGTACACCGTCCGAGACTCCACTATGTAGTAGCAGCTCACTGCTCTATACACCTACGAAGAATTTAGTTATTAAAAAACAAATCTAAAAACAACGCTTATCCA
Source organism: Habrosyne pyritoides (assembly GCA_907165245.1). Lineage (NCBI taxonomy): Eukaryota > Metazoa > Arthropoda > Insecta > Lepidoptera > Drepanidae > Habrosyne > Habrosyne pyritoides. Next base: position 8,777,924 of record OU015606.1, read on the forward strand.
CATGAAATCATCATTGAGTCGTAGTCTTTCAAAATTCGTTCTTGCATTTACAATATAAAAATAGTTATTAGGTACTTAGAGGTCAAAATATTCTCGTCAAATCGCTTATATAATCAGCCTTATCATACAGACTAAGAACATAGTTTTACAGAACCCGAAAACGAAGAAATAGCAAGATTGTTGCAAGATCAATTTGGACCGCATTGGCTTAATGGCACACACCAACCAATTTACAATAATGGATGTGGGTAAATAACCGGCCCTTACATACGTACGAAATCACTAACTAATCATTGAGAAGTTAGGGGGAAATTACGTGAGGAAACCTTTATGCTACCTACTATCATCCATACTACTACCATACTACACCTGAACACTTTTAGAGGCAGTAAGCGCAGGACTAAAACTCTTCATATGACACTAACCGGAGTAGAATATCAATTAAGAGCGTAATGTAAATTAATATACTCATATCAGAGTTTTAGAAGCATTGATTTTAGTATAGGTTGTAGCTTCAGTAACTTTAAATTTGACCTTCATAAGTGCCCTCCGAGGGCAAAAACTGAATAAATGGTTTTGAATTATGAATTGAATAAATAGATATAAATAAAATTTTATTAATATTCCTTCTTTTTTACACTTAAAGTCTTTCGAAATTTCTTTTCGGTAACTTGAGTCAAAGAGGTGCAAATATAACAACTTGATATATCCGATTCATAGGGTGTCAATACCCACCAACATTTACATTCTCACGTGACTTAGATAAAGGTCGATATCGATATCTCAGTGTTTAGTGCTTACTATTGACACTTTACGGATAATACCCGAAATATCGGATGTCACACCAAATCCCGCGTTTGCGAGTCACCCGGCTTAAGTTGTAAGCGAAACTCGGTTCTGGGGAATCCTCCATGAAAGCTTTTATCCGTAATATCAGGTGTCACACTAGAGGTAGAGCCTGTAACATTTATTGGAAAACTGTTACTATTCACGACGTTTTAGTGTCTAAAATAATTTAACAATATATTGAGGAAATAGCTTTGAGAAAATATAGTTCTTTGTAACAACATTTCTGATCCAAATGATTTTATTGCTTTGTAAAATAATCTGGTAACTTTAAAGGCGTGTACAATTTATCTCTCATTTTTATTAATGAATACTTGATTGACGAAATTACAACTAACTTAAATCATTTCTAAGTTAAAAGATAACTACACAACAGTAGTTATGCCATTAAGAATGGCTTCGATCATGCTGAAACGCAGATTGTATCAGAAACAATCGTTTATGTATTGAATGGTCAATTGACTAGGCATATTCATTACTGGTTACCGTGCTACGGTTTCATCTGCGTTCCCGAGGGATCGAATGTATACCCGTAAAGCCTATGTCACTATGAACAGTGTAGCTTCATATCAGCAAACAAAATTAAACTAGGTTCTGTTTATCCAGAAATGACCTATCATTTACAAACACAAATACACAAACTCACAAAATTTTGCATTGCTTTTTTATTATAAGTTATGTCTATGGATTTAGGTGTGGATATATTTCTTTTCTTTTTTTTTTTTAAATATCCTAGTACATTCTTTACACACGGCCATCTGGTCCCAAACTAAGCAGAGCTTGTACTATGGAAACCAGATAACTGATATACTACATATACTACTTTTTTTTCTAAATACATAGTTATATAGATATTTACACCCAGACACAGAACAAACAGACATGTTCATGCACACAAATGTTTATCCTGGGTGGGAATTGAACCCGCGACCTAAGGTTAGGCAGTCAGAGCATTAACCACCAAGCCAACTGGCCTGTCGATATTTAACTCATCTCTTAATAATTTCCGGAAAAATATAATCAAAATTTTGTAATTTTCTCATCTATGTTATAATTTTAATATTGTTATTCATTTCTGATTTTCATTAATTATTTACGCATTAAAGATTATGTAAGGTTTGTGAAATAATTGTTAGAAATCTTTATTTTTTTAATATTTAAACATGCTGTGTTTGCTATAACATTTTGTTTTATATTCAGCGTAAGTGATAATATTTTTGTTTTAATGTACTCTTGCTAGCAAACCTTTAATAAATAAATAAATAAGTTATTATATGTAGTCTGATAAATAGTCTAGTTTAATTCGAGTTTATTATTATTGTAAATTTAAGGAATATATGAATTGCTTGTTATAAAAAGTACGCTGCTTCCAATTTTTGTTTCATTGATAACCTTAAACCTCAACAAAATCTACTAAACAAAATAAGAAAATTAACAAATAAAAGACAAAATGGTACTCATAGATATTCTGTCTTTCCTTATTTATATAAACGTATAAATTTTCAACAGATTTCACATACCACACATAATACATCCAAATTCATATGTGACAGTATATAACGAGGTATTTGAAGACGACTCTTAACAACAAATTTACAAAATCATCTTGCTAATAAAGAGCACGTCAAATAAAACCATAAGGCAAATCAACAGTTAATTTCCACACTGATTTCCACGCAATTTATTCTGGAAATATATGTTGCGAAATAATAATATTATATATATATTATTATTAATATATAATATATAATAATAATACGTGTTATTGGCCAATGGGCTTATAATATTTTACGTGTTATTGGCCAATGGGCTTATAATCTAAAAATACTAGGCTACTGAGTATTTTTAAATTGTAGGTCTAATTTATTCACACCATTTTAGCAAAGGCTTTTGCTTTGTTTTCGGTTATGAATAATTCTTGGTAAAATGTTTCTATAGGCGCTAATTTGCAATGATTAAAACAAGTTACCGAGCATAGGAAGTTTTGAATTATTGTTTGAGTTTTGAATGTTTAATTTATTCCTTGGTTGAGGTATGATTTATGAAAGATGTTCTAAGTAATTGGAAAATTGAAAAATATGTATCTATGAACACGCCTACTACAGTGATGTGGCGACATTTATGAACGGGTAGAAACACGCGAGAATCCTACATCGCACAATCAAGATTCTCTAAGGATTTGACATATCGGCCCGTCTGATGGTAAACGGTCACCGCAGCCTATGGACGCTTGCAACACCGTGGGTATTACTCGCGCGTTGCCGACCCAGCAAAAATCTCTTCACACCCTTCTTGAAGAACCCCATGCTGTACGCCCTTGGGAAAACCTCGGCAGGGAGCTCATTCCACAGCTTAAGCGGCATGTAGAAATAAAACAGATGTCAGTATTGATTGGTAAATTTAAACAAAGCAACTTACCTTAAAGAACCTAGGGAATCGTATAATAGGGTTGGTGCCAATCTTCAGTTGGATTAAATCCAGTGGCGTGAGCGACGCGATGTCTAGAAGGAAAGGTCGAGACGCCAAGTAGTGCTTTGCCAATTTCTTCGAATCGTATACCTTGAAAATGCAATAGATTTAAAGTTTAAACTGTAAAAAAAATGCAAAAAGGTTAAATCACTGCAATCGACATTTGTCTTCGAATGGATAAACAAACATACAAACTTCTCTTTCTTCTTTTATCTCAAACTGTTGAATTTAATTTTCATACACAATACGAGATTTTTATACAGCTCATTCCGACATACCGTTTTCATGATTCAGTTCTCAAAAATAAATGTTTAACTAGCTGACTCGGCAGATGTAGTATGTGGCGGTATGAGTTAAAAGTAAATATGTAGATAACAAAAAAATATAAAAAAAGAATTATGGTCAGATTTAAACAAAAACTATCATCTCGATCGTAGCGTCAATCCAGTGCTATAAATTAAAACTATCCATGGACCCACTCAAGCACACAAAAAAGTCATAAAAATCAGTCCAGCCATTTAGAGGACTACAGTGACATACACATGTATACAAAATAATATAATATACATTAGAGCTACCCTGCAGACGCCGTCCTGTCGAATTTCATATAAAAGTTCCATAAAAAAACATTGCAGCGCCACCTACCGGATTCAATTGTTAATCTAAACCATTCTTGAATCCAGTCACAACCCAAAAACATTCATCAAAATCAATCCAGGCACTTAGAGGAATTCAGTAACATACAGACGTATACAAAATAATTTACATATAGATGTGGATCACCATAATAGGAATTTCAAGAGGTAAGAGATCTCACCATAAGCCCTTGCTCCAAGTACCCAGTCCTCAGCTGGACGACGAGGTCTAGGGCGAAGACCACGTCGCTGATCCCGTCACACGTCAGCCAGAAGTAGTGACACATTATCTGTGAATGAGAGACATATAATTTTCATCAAAAATTGTTCATAAATTGTGAAGCATAAGGCAATGTACATTTTAACTTTTATTTTTTCTGTATTTTTGGAATGGAATATGGTACCTACAACTTATCAGCACTGGCTACTTCATTCGCGATTTGAAATAGATTTTGGGTAAATATTTAGATATATCTCTTCTTGAATTTGTATATCCCCTCAAGTTGAGGAATTATAGGTTACCCATATAAATTTTATCCCCTTTTCCGTTTCATCAAGATTATTTTTTGAGACACAGTAACCGATGTCTTTCCCCGATACCTTTTTTTAGATATACGAATATATTGACATGTTCGAATTTATAATATTAGTATGGATGTATTTAATTATTTTAAATCTGTTTGAAATTATAAAATTAAATGAGCTTATAGATAAATACACTGACCATGAAACATAAAAGTGGAAATTGATAAATATGAGATGCATTAACATTTGCACTCATCACCATGAAAGTTGGCACATGTAAGTGCTTTTTCAAAAACCTATCTATTTTACGTTTAATCGCATATAGCGCTGTAGCTGTATTTATTACATTTGACTGCTTAATTTTACTAGTAAAATTATCACTGTACATAATTGTTCAAAGACAGTTCAGAATTGGTCATAAATTATCAAGGTCTCACAGTTTTAACAATTGCCGGTCCCACATTTTATAATCAGATTCTACATTAAATTATATTCTATAAATTGTTCATACACGAGGCAATAACATGTAAATAGCTCTTATTTCCATATTTACTAGTATTATTTTCCTTGACACGTGGAAGGATTCAACCAAATTGTTTTTATACCTCCCCTGTCTACATGATTTACGGGCAGCGTCCCAATTTTTACTTAAATGGAACTGGGACGATGCGATGAAGAGATATACAAGGAGTGGGAGAATTATGAAACATTTTGGTAAAATTCTTGTTTGTTTGGACTAGCTGTCCCCCGCTGTTTCACCCGCATTTAGTTTGCAGTTTATCAGACCAAGAAAACACATTGTATCATAAAAATGTTACACCCCCGTTTTACTCCTTAGGGGTAGAATTGAAGGGGGTGAATTTCTCTCAAGAAAAATCCTTTCTTAGTGCTCCCCTATGTTATAAAAGAAACCCCTGTGCAAAATTCCAAGTTTCTAACCCTTATAGTGTAGGCCCTGCGTTAATATGTCAGTCAGTCAGTCAGTCAGCTTCTCCTTTTAAATAGATAGATATACAATATTTTTCTACCACATGGGCCGACAAACAAGCAGACAGTCCACTTGATGGTAATTAGTCACCGCTGTCTATGGACATGCAACACCAGGGGCATCGCCAATGCGTAGTCGTTCCTGAGATATGAAGTCTCACGTGCCTGTAATTTCACCGGCCCCTTACCATTCTAACCGAAACACAGTAATACAAGTGTACTACTGCTTCACGGCGGAAATGGGTAAGGTAACACTGCACTAAGAGCTCTACTAAAAGTTTCATAGTTTCTCTGTGTTTGAATGCGTGTTGTAGATGTAAATTTATTTTAGTGTATGGAGTAAAGCACGTCGTCAAACGGACTTTGTGAGATAGATTAGTAGTAATAGTACCTCATGTTCAAACATGATGCAAAACAAGTACAAATGTGTTCTGATGGTTATGTTAGTGAGCCAATCTGATTCTCTCAAGGTCATTCACCATTAAGTTTTATGACGAAAAAAATAAATTACACACTAAGAAAAGTCTAGCTGGTAACACAAGTAGCTTGTTACAGAAGTAACAGTTCCAATATTGTAAACAAAATACCTGTTTCGTAAATTCAAGTAGAATAGAGTTAACAAAATTCAAACCCTGAAGCGACCACCCGTTTAAAAGTTAGTTTTCATCTGAGAAGAATCGGAAAGATTTTTTTATTTTTTTTATTCAGCAAGGTAACAATTTTTATCATTATCTAATCTGACTTTAGGGAATTTCATTTTCATCAAATGTTTAACATTCACTTAATAGGCAGTAGGAGGTACATAATATAAAAATAAATAACAAGTAAAAATCGGTAATATAATTAATACAAGTTGAAACTTGTGCAGGGAGCAGCTATTTCCAGACATCTTCAATGTAGTAAACTACCTTGGGTGTAAATATCTATATAAGTATGTATTTAAAAAAAAAGTAGTATATGAAGTATATCGGTTATCTGGTTTCTGACCGTGTGTAAAGAATGTCCCGGGATATTTATTATTTATTCATAATCACATTATTTCAGTGTACATGTGTTTTGTATGTAACTTACATATGTTGGAAGATTGTATCAATTAGGGTGGCGAATCTAACTAAGTCGAAACGCAATAATTTACGTCCTAAATACCTATCTAGGACGTAAATTATTGCGTTTAATGTAAATAGGTATTTACATTGAGTAGAGACTACGTCATTAGCAGAGTCATGGCGCGCCGAACCGAAACGGCATCGCGCATCGCCTGTAAATTTAGTACTTTTCGGCGGAGTAACGATTCGATTCAGCACGTTTCTTCATAGGACGCAAGGCTTTATAAGAATGCTGACCAAATATAATACACTATTAAGAGAGAAGCATTATAGTCAAGTAATCGACTATCACAAACTTGGAGGGTTCTAACAAACAATATAAAGAGAAAATCAATTTTCCGACAACTTGCGTTTCTTTTTACGGCTTCACATTTGCTGCTATAAAATAATTTCTTATTTATTCCGAAGTTTTCTTGTTAAAGTTGTTATCAATTATGGTAAAGGCACCCATGGGTTTTTCAGGGCTTTCTTATTCAAATTTGAGATTTGTTCGGACTTTTAATACTGGAAAATAACAATTTTTGTTCAGTGAAATTTATTATATACAATTTAGTCAGTACAATTATTGAACTTTATATTGAGTTGTTTTGAACCAAAACAAGATAGAGTTTAAAGAAAGTATTAGCAAAATATGATAAGGAATATGTTACTTTATGGTTTTCGATAAAAAAAAAAAATTATTAATTGACAGACTCTATAACTTTGACAACGAAAATAATGACGCTGGTACTTTTGTTTGTACATTTTCTCTCAAGAATCTAAAAACATTTCGTCACATATCTGATCTCAAACTAAGCAGAGCTTCAACTTAAGGGACCAGATATACCTCTGCTATAAACATTTTTATTTTCCAATTTAAAAAATCAAATTTTTTATCCCAGACAAAAAAATCATGTTTGATCTATTCTACCACGACATTCTACGAATTCCACTCAGTCGACAAAGTTCAACTGCTACACTTATTATTAAAAGGCTATCGTTTATAAGTAAGGTTAAAATATCTATCAAACGAGTACGTTCAAAAACACTTCAACACAAACGAAAGAATCAGTTTCTTGTGTAACAATTGGGATTAGTGCCCCAAGGGGGGTATTTGTGACCCCGGCTGTAACGCCTTCGATTTACTTACTCCGTTGTCTGGGGAAATATATGAAAGGTTCGAAAGTTGAAAGGTCGGTACTCTGGTTAGTGACTCGGCTAGCTGAGAATGAAATCCGATTTGCCATTGAATAAACTTCCCTTGTATTTTGATAATGGAGTTGATTTTGCTTTGATTTGGCAAAAAGTAGATTGATATTACTTTTAGAGGTTTTTTTAAAATTATCAGAATGGATTTATATGATGTTGGAATTTGTTTAGTTATTACTGTTCCTGGAACTGCTTGCTGAATAAGCTAATAGGATGATAATAATATCTAACACATTCAACAAATTCCACGCTTTAAAGGAATATTAGTTTTAATTAATCTTTTACAGCCGTAAAACTATTTTATAAACTTAATATCTCCCAGAAGTTCCATCGTAACATGTAGTGGACATTATCCACATTTCTCGGTCACATTACCAACAATTATTTCTTACACGTTTTTTCGACGTTCTTTGGCCGACTTAGCTAATGCGAAATAAATCAATCTCTAAAAATAGGCCTCCGAGTATTGTTACAGAGGTCCTATACATTTTAGCTTTTTAAGCCGTGCTATTCCTATACGCAGACTGTATTATCATATCAGGTCAGGGATGTCCACTGATGAAGAGGCCTCCCCCTTGGATTTCCTCCTCGAACGGTCTCCCCGGTCTAACGGAATCCCCGAGCCGTCTGCATCCAGCGACTTCCAGGGACTCCCACCAGGTTGTAGATCCACCTACTGAAAGGTCATCCCGTAGTTTTTCTGTACGTGTTACCACTCGAGAACCTTTCTTCATTGCATATAGCATTGCGTAGCATTCCCCAATTCACAAACAAACATAATCAACGAAATGTTCATCGAATTATGAATTAGGACGAGGAAATTCAGTGAGTTTATCTCGCTTGTTGACCGGCCGGAGAGGTCTGAGTTCAAAAGAATCAGTTCAGCACATATTGAGAGTAATAATAAAACCCCTGAGGTATTGTTGATTATGTGTTTAGAATATATATATTTCTTTAGATAATTTTTTCTGGTTTACTTAAACGTGCTGAGCGTATAAGGTTAAAAATTAATTACATGTAATAACTAAGGCCTTTTGATTCTCTTGTAGACGTCTAAGTCGTATGAGTTTTAGTTTAAATATCATTTTTTTACGCTGATTTTATTTTATTAGCCTCACAAAGACTTTTATAAAAATCAAAGCTACTAAGTTGCTTATTAGAGAACTGGTTCTCTGGTATTCAGGGAGGTAAGACGATTGAATCGTCCAGTCAAAGAAAACATTTTTAGGAGAACAATATACACCGACGAAAAAATGAGAACTTAACCATTTTCTTGATTGGCTTCTTAATCTCCACAGGTATGGCTTCCGTTTGATACTTTAAATAGTTCAATTGTCAATATGCTTAAATAAAAGCCCTGTTAACTATTATAGATTTGGCCTTTTTAAATATTTCATTGGAAAATAAAAATGGTCGGATTATAAAATACTGGCTGTCCCCCGCGGTTTCACCCGCGTTCCCGATGGATGTAACAGTTTACCGGTGTATAAAGTACCTTATATGTTATTCCAGGGCATCCACTATAGATGAGCCAAGTTTCATCCAATTTCGTTTGGTGGTTTTGGCGTGAAAGAGTAACATAGATACATTCATTTATAAGTACGTCCTCACAAACTTTCGCACCTATAATATTTGTAGAGTAATAAAAAAAACCTTGCATGTTCTTCTCAGTTTAAAACGGATTTTCTAAGCTTTGAAACTGAATAAGGCCTTGAATTTAAGAGAAGTCTGAAGAATAAAAGAGTAGCAGAATGCAGACCTGATTTTAAAAACAGAAAAAGTTTTCCCAAAGAAAAAGGAGTTGGTTAAAAGTATAGGTAACTTTTCACAGTTCTTATTGTGCCAGTAGCGTAGCAGTGATCGTTTCAAATGCATTGTAATGTTAGAATTTAAAAGTCAAATGATTCTTGGTACCGCTGCGGAGGCGGTAACAAGCATCCGGGAACGATCGAGGGAGCAGAAAGTTTGGTGCCGATACAAATATTATGACTAGGTTTCTTTTTAATGGTCATTTATTTATTCAGCGTCAGTCCTGCGGTTTTACTCACGTTTCTGATACAAAATGTTGCCTATTTTGAAGAATAAGGCCATTCGTTGCTTCATTACGTCACGAAGAACAAATAAACAAAGTCACGTTCGCATTTATAATTTTAGCATGAGCAGAATTTACAATGAATTTATTTATTTTAGGAGATGTCTCACTCATAAATCGCTTTACAGCGCAACTCAGTTTGAGTGATAATGTAGGTATTAATAGATCACTTCTAGCCTTGTCAAATATGTGGCGTTACTTAACTGATTATTCTTTAAATAGCTTTATTTTTTAATTTGTAAATTCTTGAAGACAAATTTTCAGTTTCAGAGGTGATGAGTAATTTAAATGTACACAGTACGTACAACCAAGATATGTCTTTTTATTTCATTCACCATCATTTCTAGGTTGTACAATGATGATGGCATTCTAATATCTATATTCTATAATTCTTCTTTAATGATCAATTTATGTTATTTTAAAATAGGAAATATGTGTAAAGCCAATTCATCAATCAATTGATTTCTCACACAGTGACAGTGACAGTACCCTCACTTTTATTCAAATTTGTAATGCTCACCTGCAATTCCGGGAAGCTTTGCCTCACAATCAAAGTCCACAGGTTATACAGCACGCAGAGAGTGATCAGCCAGAGCCAATAAAAGTAGAAGTTCTCGTCAGGGTTGACGACGGTTCGCGGTGCCCTGACCTTCCTCCGCCTCTGACGGTTGCTTGATCTGTGTTCGCCTGTCGCTCCTTCTGATCCGGTGTCTTCTACCTATATGAGTAAGTAAATGTATATTACAACCTCTTACGATTTATGCGGTCTAAAACCGGGATTAGGGCAAAATTCTTCAATGGAATATGCCATATCAGTATTGGTCCCACATTTCATACCGTTAAATGAATTTACAGGTTCATATTTGATAAATTTTATTCGGAAAATGAATTTCATTTAGTAATATCGATATACACCTAATCCCTAATGGGTCAGAAGGGTACTTTATTACTTACTTAGGAAAATATTGCTTATAATGCGGGTATCGGGTAAGTAACACGGGTAGTTCTTAATATGAGAAACTTTTTAATATGGAGCCAAAAAAATAACCTGCTCCAAGTTCACATATCTCAGTGACTGGGGGAATAGACCGAATAATACAAAAAAAAACCTCGAATTAAGATCGCTAAAGACAAAAAATAAAAAACGGTGTCGTGGGACACCAGATAGGAACTAAATTCCTTATTATAAATAATATGAGGAAGTATCATTTTTGTGATTTTTTAAATAAAACATAGCTGCAGTGACCGTTTACCATCAGACGGGCTGTCAACTTAGTAGTTCATTGACATAATACATACGTCTTTCAATTCAGTGCGATTCAAAATTTACTTTTAACTTATTCCTTTTCTTATAATAATTACTAATTTATAAATGGAACAGAAATTTAAACATGTTGTATGTAGCCTTTAAATAAAGTATGAAAAAAACAAGCCCAATAATAAACCATATCGTTTAAATTTCGAACGTAACAATATGAAAAAAAGTGTCGTTACAACTTTTCGTAAGATTTTTTTCCGTCTAGCCCCCTTGCACAACGCGCGATAAGGAACTTCGTTTAAAAAAAATCGCGTTGTGCTTTTGCAGTAAAACTTGCTCAAATTGTTCCGTCGTAGCTCTAACAAACAATCCTGCATATTCCCTGAACAAACTGACCTTTAACAAATACAAATAATAAACTACACGAAATAGACGAAACAGTCACAACTACCAGCATGTTTTAAAGTACACGTACCCAAAGAGATTATAGTAACCCGACCCAGCTCATACATTGACCCTTAATCTAAACTTTCTGTGTCAACAATGGCTTCAAAATTCGATACTGCATCCGTTTCCGTTAACGACTTACATTCGACAACCCAATAGAACAATGGAATTACTTCATAACAAGGCTGGGTGGAGCAAAAAGGTTAGGTTGTTTTATGGAGAAAATAACTGGAGTACTGACATTTTAATTGAGTCTCGCATATCTCTTTTTTTATCTCAAGTAGGACGAGAAATAGGCAGACAGTCCACGAGCCCCCTTATTCAGCTAATACAAACTTCGGCGGCGAGCCGCTTCACGGAGGCCTCGGAGCTTATCTCTCACGTGATTAGTAGTACTATCGTACTTAGCCAAAGAGACAGAGCACGGAGGCCGCGACGAAACATCCTCGACTTAGTGTCATTTTCCTTACAGAATCGAGCCCCTGATGGTAAGTGGTCACTGTCGCCTATGGACATATGCAAGACCAGGGGCTTGGTCAATGCGTTATCGACGCTGATACTTGGAGTTGTTAAGTCTCATGTCCCTGTAATTTGCCCAGCATACACACAGTTATACAAGTGCACTACTGCTTCTCAGTGGAAATGGATATGGGGTTAGTACTTCCCCGGACGAACTTTGCACTAAAAGCTCTACTACTTCATTTATTGGATGTGGTGTGAGTGCATTACTTCTCTTTAAGGGTTGGATATTCGTTGGAGTGCACTATTTCTAATAGTGAACTACATCATCTCGGAACTGATTGATACTTACTCCTGTAACCTCCATGCTCATAGATCATCAGAAAACAGTAATACAATGTACATAGGTAATCGTAAAACAAAGTAACTTACAGTTTCTTGCGTCGTCGGTGTCTGCCTAGTCGAGAACCTCTTCAGGAACGAATCTTCTCTTTTCAGTGGTGGCTTCTTTTGTATTGCTGAGCTCAGTTGAACTGTGGTCCGTAACTTCATCCATCTTTGGTTGGACTTTGTTCTGTGTTCATCCATTAAAGTTTAGTAAAATGTTATAATAATTGAAGGCAGAGGGATTTGTTAAAGCAAAGTAGCCATGCTTTTAGATAGTCAAAGGTAGTTGAAATTAAATTTAGAGATTTTTGTTTTTTCATTAAGAGAAGTTAGTTTTTTGAAACAGAGATAGATCGGAAGACTTGTTTACTTCTATTTTCTATTATTAGTCAGTGCTCTGCACATTATACGTGTACAGACAATATAGTTTTAATATTTAAAACACGTGCAAACAAACAAATCTACCTTTATTGACATGCGGCATCGCAACCATTCTATATAAATAAAAATTCAAATATATAATAATAGTTTGTAGAGTGAGATATTAGTGAGTCGATACTATGTCTTAATCTAAAACTAAATGTACTAAGATTGCATCTATTTTAGGAGTTCGAATACTAAGTTGTCATAACTATCGAAACATTAAAACCAAATGCAATACATTTAAACACCGAACACGAGATCTGATCTCCCAAGTGATAGTAGGAAAGTAGAATCTTTTCAAGGTGAACTATAAAGGCACAATGAATTCACAAGAAAAAACACACAAAATCCAGTGATTAAAAGTACCATTCCCGAAGATTCCTATACACAGACGAAGGTAGCATATTAGTGGGAAATAAACAAACAATGATAATAATAATAGCAATCGACAACGATGCGGCGTTACCATCCTTCGTTTGCGAATCGAACCTTTTTATTTTCCTTAGTGCCTGGTAGTATGCCATGACAGCCTGAACGTGTCTCCATTTATGGCCTCGTTTGTCTGAGTCAGATGCGGGCCTCTCTGTGTCCTGCATGGACTTGCGAGAGCTTGACGAGCTCGATGCAATGATCGGTCGCCTATAAAGGGATGTTACGTGTTATACGGATACAGTGGTGTGGTGTTCTGTGGTTGTTTAGGCGGAAGCCCCCGCCGCGAGCTGCGATTCGCGCTTCGGTGATTTGAAATTGGAACGTGATTTGAATTCGTTTCGTGCCAGTATTTATTTTGTCTTAATTACGTGACATGCTTGCGTTTTCTATTGCCTTCAACTAATTGCACACGAGTGTTTTACTACAAGGATTTATATCTATCTAATCAGAAGTTGGATATATGTTTCATTTCATCACCGAAACACGTAACTATATGCTCGCGGCTTTTCGAAATAGGTATACGGTAGTAACGAGACTCCACAAATAACATGCATAATATAAAAATAGGTCATCCTCTCGCTAATATCGTTCACGGACAGTACATTATAATCAAATTACGTGTTTATACAATATCTTAGCATTACAGTGACGGCTATTCGTCCAGCTGTGCAGGTTCGTGAGCTAATTTAATAACAATTACACTATTGCATTATGCACAAATATAATTTGTATTAGGCGTTGGGGCGCCAATTACGTGTAGGTTATTGGTTTAAGGCGAAATGTTGATGTGGCTATGTAGTGTCATATAAAACATAGAAATTCTGTAGTTATACTAGCGAAATTATAATATAATCTTATACCTTAAATTTGTCCTAAATTTTGCGAAATCAGACATTTGATAGCAATTTCTTATGTCACTAGATAGCCACACCAACTGTCATCTATCGGGATACGTAATCGGCATACTGGTATTGGATCGTGCTCGTTGCTAGGATATCAGCTAAGCGTATCCAAAGCGATGGATGCTATATCGGGCCACTTACATATCGTCTGGCCTTGCATTTGGGGTGAATGGAGACAACTTGCTCAATAACCTAAACAGGTTGGGAAAATGGTTTTATTTAGTTATCTTCTATAGTTTGGTATACGGTGTTCAAAATAAGCCCCTACATTAAAAAAGACTGCTAGCATTTACACCAAATAACGTCACTTCGTCGCCCAACAAGAGAAAACTCGTCTTACGCCGTGTTAAAAAAAAAAACATCATGTTCGATCTACTTGAGATAGAAAAGTATTCCATATAGCTAATACTCATAGGGGCTAATGATAGCGGCTAGGGATACGGTACGCTTATATTGAACATATTACATCTGAAAAAACATCTTTGCATGTATGTTCTTTAGGTTCACAATTCAATGGCGTTTCAACCATTCATCAATCTTCAACAGAAAGAACTGACAAAAACACAGGTAGGTAACAATTTTTATAATATATTGTTCAAGTCTGATGTTTTCAATATGAGGCCTACAAAAGACAGACAGTACACCAGATAGGAAGTATTCACTGCCGCCTAAATCCGCCTCCGAATGTGTCATCGACACCGAGACTTCGTAAGACGTTCTTAAGTTTCACGTGCCTGTAATTTCACCGGCTCCCTTACCTTCCAAATACACAGTAATACAAGAGTGCTGCATCACAGCGAATTGGGTATGGTGGTACTTCTCCAATCTGCATTAAGAGCACTACAGCAATAAAAAATTCTTAATGTATACTACTGGTAAAAAAAGGCCTTTATAATATAGTACCATTCTGGTTTCTTGCTTTTTTGATTGGATCTGGTCTGGTTAGTTTTGAGGTCATTTTTCCAAGGGACTGTCACAACGCATTTAAGGTCGCTATACTCACTAAGTCACCAGCTTACACTGTTAGGTCTGTCTTTAGACAGATTTCATCAACTTATTTGCTTTGCTCTCACATTATTAGTTTGATCTTTACTGTTAAAATGTCTACTCCTTATAGTAAATTGATAATTTAATTAAAATATCTCTATGTAGGTACTCGCTCTTCTATTAGACCCTCGTTACGGTGTTTTTACGAGCAGTTTTGTGCTGATATTTTTATGACTGTCTTAGGACAATTTCCTTTTCAAGTACGACGTTAGTTTGGAAGGGTTATGTGAAAGTAAGTGGCCGAACTACTATTAGCTTTACACTTTCATTATTATTATGTGCATTTGCTGCAGGCCGTAGATAAGCTGAGAATAAGTAATGTTATTAAAAATACATATAGCTTCATCCTTTTTGAAGTGGAGCTTTTATATAGACGTTCGGGGCGCTCGCCGCTCTCCGTGCTAAGCGTCAAACGTCAGAGTCATTAGCATTACATGATATAATCTTTATAATTATATAATTCTTCTGTATGTGTGTTGACTGTGAACTCCTCCTAAACGTCTGGACCGATTTGAATGAATTTTTTTGTTTGCGTTTGGGTGGCGCCCTGGTTTGGATTCACAATTGGACCCGGTAGGTGGCGCTGCGAGCGAATTACTGCATTTTTGTATTTATTTATTTCCACAGAACGACGTCTGTCCGGGCAGCTAGACATATATATTAGGTTGGGGAAAAAGTTTTTTCGCATTATAGTATGTATGAACTTGTAATAAAATCTCTTTGGCTATACTATTTGTATCTGGCTGGTTTTGTTTTCATTGAAAGTTTAAATTTTAAAGAACATAATTCCAAATTCAAATTAGGCAAATGTGTGATTTGCATTTGTTTTTCGTACCGCCAAGATGAGTGAATCTAATGAAGAAATTCGATTCATTATAAAATTTTACTACAAAAAAGGTAAAAATGCAACACAAGCCGCGAAAAAAACTTGCAATGTTTATGGACCTAGTGCAGTGTCTGTGAGAGTAGCACAAATTAGGTTTAAGCGTTTTCAATCTGGAAAATTTGATGTCAAAGATGCACTTCGCTCTGGTCGCCCCATTACGGATAAAATGGATGCCATTTTTGAAAAAGTGGAGCAAGATCGGCATATCAGTAGTAACGACGTAGCTGAAGAACTGGGAACAGTTTTGGCGCATTTGAAAAAAACTGGGTACACAAAAAAGCTAGATATTTGGGTACCTCACGAGCTCACTGAAAGAAACCTAATGAACCGTGTACTCATTTGTGATTCTTTATTACGACGTCATGAAACCGAACCATTTTTGAAGAAGCTGATAACTGGTGATGAAAAGTGGATTACGTACGACAAGAACGTGCGAAAAAGGTCGTGATCATAGGCCGGTCAGGCTTCACAGACTGTGGCAAAACCCGGGTTAACTCGCAACAAGGTGATGCTGTGTGTGTGGTGGGATTGGAAGGGCATTATTCATTATGAGCTGTTACCACCAGGCAGGACCATCGATTCTGAACTCTACTGCGAACAACTGATGAGATTAAAGCAAGAAGTTGAGAGAAAGCGGCCGGAATTCATCAACAGAAGGGGTGTGGTTTCATCATGATAACGCTAGACCTCAGACATCTTTAGCCACTCAGCAAAAATTAAGAGAGTTTGGCTGGGAGGTATTAATGTATCCGCCGTATAGTCCTGACCTTGCACCTTCAGATTTCCACCTGTTTCGGTCTCTTCAGAATTCTTTAGGCAGTGTCAGGTTAACATCACGAGAGGACTGTCAAAACCACTTGTCGCAGTAGTTTGATCAGAAGTCCCAAAATTTCTATAGCAATGGGATCATGTCCCTACCTACAAGATGGCAAAAAATTATCGATCAAAATGGTACCTACATACTTTAGTTAAATCTAAATAAACTATATCAAAAATGTTTTGAATTTTCTTAAAAAATGCGAAGGAACTTTTTCCCCAACCTATTATATATTGGTATACAGAGTGACAGCTGCGGCGCGTGTGTGTTTTTTTAACGCCTTTTTCCTACGCTTTATAGCTTCCTTTTTTTCGGGCGTCCCTAGATGGCACTGCTTTTCTCTTTCAATCTCTTTCTGTGATAGATAGTTACAAGGCCCTTATGATACCTAACATATAATAGGCTAGCTTGCTTACTGTTTGTGATTCATACTTCTAAACTCGCTTTCTTCATCTGTTATTATAATATTCGCTAACAAAATCTTCTTAAAATAATTAAGCAACATAATTTTGATTAAAAATAATTTTTAATTGAGTTTTTCATCTTTGAAACTTTCATCGTTATTTGTTAATTAAGATTTTTTTCATTGACGAAGAATTTGAAAAATTTGTTCCAATTATGAATGAAAAAAGGCAGTAAAAACAGATTTACCGTAATTGGGACTTGGGTAGTAATAAATTTAATTCACTCGACTGGTAATTGAATTTGGACCAATTAAGATTGGTCTAATTTGGTTTTGGGTTAAATGTAAAAGTTGTTTAGTGTAAAGTAATGAAAGGGTGAATAATTAATTGTATACTATTTTGCGTGTCTTAATTAGGCGAGCCTTAATTTTCCCGTAAACTAGCTAAGTGTGTTATTGGATAATGCCGTCTATTTACTAACTCTAACGGCTCAATTTTCTCTTTGTATTTATAAACTGTAATATAAATGTTCTCAATTTGAATTTAGTTAATAAATAATAGTTTGGTGTAAAAAATACAAATATTAATATTTATTGTTATTATAGAGGAATAGTATTTATCAAGCTGTAAGTACGCATCTAATATATCGTGGACGGAGATGGGCTGATGATGATGATGATGATATCTTGAAAATATTATAAATGCGAAAGTTTGTATGTATAGATGTTTGTTACACTTCCACGCCAAAACTACCAAACGGATTTGAATGAAACATGGCACATAATAATAAATAACCTGCAATAACACAAAGGATACATTTTTTGCCGGGAAAATGTTACTTCCCTCGGGAATGCGGGTGAAACCGCGGGGGACAGCTAGTATTACATAAGACAATTATCTTAATTATTAACTGCCTGCTCTGTCTCCAATGACGGTTGGCACAATACTTCAATTGATTTGATAAGAAATTTGGTAGATATTTTTATGCTTTGAATTAACAAATGCCCTGAGAGACAAAAGCTCTTGTTATCTCTCAAAGACTTAAAAACGTATTTTCTATCCCATCTGCAATAAAAGTTGACTGTCATTGAACTGTCAAATTGCTTACAAGACGTTTTAAAGTATCCTTTTTAAATGCATGTGTTTTCTTATGATAGTTTTAGACGCGACTCGGCGAATTGTTTTGATCAAAATTCTATTTATTTTTAATAGATTTCCAAAGCTATGTAATAGCTTGATTTGGTTATTTATATATTTTTTTTCAGATCGCTCCATCCTGTAGAAGTAAGACTTCAAAACCTCAATGTTCTATGAATATAAATTCTATGTTAGTACAAACATTGTAGTCATGCATGATTTGTTCTTAGGTACAATAAGTAACATGAACCCTATAGCAGTGGTTCGAGTACCGACCGCGCAGCCACGCCGCGATCATAGACAGGTTGCGGTGCTAGCCAAATAATAATACTAGCTGGTATTCGCAGGCCTGCGTACTGGAAGAATGTAAAATTTTCTAGAGTTATATACTATGCTATATGTTAAGGATAACTCCAGGGTGTGCTCTATCTATATGCCAAGTTTAATTAAAATCCATTTAGTAGTTTTTGGTAACAAACTTCCATTTATTTCTATATATTTCTAGAGTAGTAGAGCTTAGTGCAGAGTTCGTCCGGGGAAGTACTACCACCTTACCCATTTCTGCCGGAAAGCAGTAGTGCACTTGTGTTACTGTGTTTCGGTTAGACAGGTAAGGGGGCCGGTGAAATTACAGGCACATGAGATTTAACAACTTCACGTCTCAGGGTCGACAACGCTTTGGCGATGCCCCTAGTGCAAATGTCCATGGGTGGCGGTGACCACTTACCATCAGATGGACCGTCTGCTTGTATGTCGGCCCAAGTGGTACAAAAAAAATATATAAATCCACAGAAACTTTTGCATTTATAATATAAACTGGACTTGTAGGATAGGATGGAAATTATAAGACTGGAGTGCAGTGGCGGACTGTGAATACAAATGAATAATTCAGAGGTATTGAGTGTTGAGTATGTCATTGTTTTACGCTTCACTGTGTGATAAATAATAAAATATCGTCAAGTGATATATTGTGTCTGTATTTTTATTTGTGGAGTTACCTTTGTAGTATTTTCTTTACTTTAAAGAGTGTTTTGATTTTAAAAACAAGATTGTCATGGTTTTACATCTCAAAGTTAACTTACTCGACTACCATAGTGACAAGACGTGTACATCATTTATTTCACAATAATTATAAGTAACAACCAAAGTTTGTTTAGCAAAGTGGTACTAATGTAGATTACAATAATACACAAAATAGCATCGCACAGTGATATTTGTTGCACCAGTTGTACGAAGCCCAGCAGTGTACGCGGCTAAGGTAACCGCTCTTCACCCCTTCGGGGAAACGAGACAAAGTATATTTTTCAACTCGCTCGCTCACAGCGACTCAGCGCTCACGCATCACTCATCGCTATAAGGATGAGCACACCCAGAACACCGCCTAGCGGAGTTGGCACGAGCGGAAGCGGTGGCGGTTCCTTTCCTGATTTGCGCGCATTAGTAACAAACCCAACAGAGGATGTTTTTGTTTCTCAAAGATCCAAAAGGAAGCAACCCCCACTAGAATCATGCATTAGAGAAGAACTCTTGGACTTTCGGAGTGATATGATTAAAATATTCCAAGGTTTTTGTGAGAAACAGAACGAAACTTCAAACAAGATATGCGAACAAGTGGTAGAAATAAAAAATGAAATAAAGTCCCTTAAAGGTGTTACAGAAACCATCATTTCAGTACAGCAAGAATTAAAAGGGGAATTAAGTATCTTAAAAACCAAAAACTGCGAATTTCAAGAAAAAATAAAAGCTCTCGAATGTGACTTGCTAGCGGTAAAGGAAGGTCCCAATGCCACTAAAAACAATTCGCTATCTCTTGACTATGAAACATTAGCCCTAGAATTCCAAGAGCGCACGGAGCGACAGCGCAATGTAATTATTGTCGGTGTACCCGAACTTACTGATAAAAACTCGCAACTGAGACGCGAACATGATAATAAACAAATTATCACTATTATTAAGACTATTTACGCAGAATGTCCTGCCCCACTAAAATGTATGCGTCTCGGAAAGTACAGCATTGGCAAAAATAGGCATCTAAAGGTATTTTTTGAACAGAAAGACACTGCTACGCGAATTCTACGTAATAAATCAAACCTAGCGAATAATAGTGTGCGTATTTACTCGGACCAAACGCCTATGCAATTAAAATTAATAAGTGAACTACGTAATGAACTGTCGCGCCGTAAAGAAAATGGGGAATCAAATATAGTAATAAAGTACATTAA
Organism: Habrosyne pyritoides; assembly: GCA_907165245.1. Lineage (NCBI taxonomy): Eukaryota > Metazoa > Arthropoda > Insecta > Lepidoptera > Drepanidae > Habrosyne > Habrosyne pyritoides. The sequence continues at coordinate 8,798,593 of OU015606.1, forward strand.
GGGTATACCTAAAATTATCAAACTTGAATCAAAAAACTACAGGCAAACAATATCAGGAATGATGGAATAGAAAATGTAACTTATCAACACGACAATACTTACCAAAACATATGTACATCTACCTCATCTCTAAGATTATATTATACTAACATCCGAAGTTTAAATAAAACTGGCAAGCTTGACGAGTTAAAGTGTATTTTACAATCTTTTAATGATCCAATACACATTATCTTACTTACCGAAACCTGGATAAAATCGAAAACAGAAGCCCATTTACTCGAAATACCCAATTATACACATATATATAATATCCGAACGGATGGCATCGGTGGCGGTGTTTCTATGTTTATACATAAAAATATTAAGTTTGAAATTAAAGAGGAACGATACGAGCATGGAAACAATTTTCTATTTATACAATTACTAAAACTATCATTAACTGTTGGAGTCATTTACAAACCACCAAGTACGAATATGAATAAGTTTATTGACACTTATATATTGCTATTAGAAAAGATCAGACAAAAATCAATCATACTTGGAGATTTTAACATAGACTTACTACGAAAAGACCGTAAGGCTACCGAATACTTAAATGTAGTAGAGGAGTCGGGCTATTACATAATTAACAATTTGCATGAAAATTATGCCACCCGGCAGACCACGCAATCAAAAAGCATTATTGACCATGTCTGCACCAACGTCATGGATGCTGGCATACATATGGCCCTTATTGAATCACCGTTATCTGACCACAAACAAATTTATGTAGGACTCAAGAAATATAAGCAGTCTTTCAAGCAAAAAACTCAATACCAAGCAATAGATTACGATAAATTATATAAAAATTTACAAGAAAGCAACTTGCTACAAATAGAATACAGCTACAGAAATTTAGAAAAACTAATAAAGCAACAAATCAATGATGCTAAAATAACAAAATACAAAATTCTTAATCTTCCACAAAAGGACTGGATTAACAAGGATATAATTAATAATATTAGCTATAGAAATCAACTTTGGCATAGCTATCTAGCAGACCCTGAAAACGATATTTTAAAAGAAAGAGTTGCAGCTGCGAAAGAAAAAGTAAAAAAAACCATAAAGACACAAAAGAAGAATTTTTACTATGATGCTTTTAACAAATGTGACAGAAACCCTAAGAAGATGTGGAAGTTAATTAATACTCTTGCTAGAAATAAAATCGATATTGGTTGTGCTCCCCCTAAATTAATTGTTGATAACAAACCGATACTGTATGGGAAAGACATTTGTAATTGCTTCAATGAATACTTTGCAACCATTGGTTCCATATTAGCTCAAAGGATTCAATCAATTCAGCCTAACCATTTCACTACTCTAATTGCTGAAAATAATCACACTTCCGTACTATCGGAACTACGACCATGCACAAAGGACGAAGTAATAAAAATAATAGATAACCTTGACATCAAAACAAGCAGCGGTTTGGACGGTGTAACAACCAAAGCCGTGAAATGTGTTAAAAACCTAATTGCAGACAGTCTTGCAAACTGTATCAATAAATGTCTCAAAGAAGGTGCGTTCCCGGATAGCCTCAAAATTGCTAAGGTAACTCCTATATATAAATCGGGACCTAAAACTGATCCCAGCAACTACCGCCCTATCTCAGTACTTCCTGTCATATCAAAAATTTTTGAAAAGATATTATACAGCCGCTTACTTAATTACCTAAAAGAAATAGACTTTCTTTATGAAAATCAATACGGATTTCGTCCACGTTCGAATACGTTATCAGCTACTATCGACTTAGTGACCAAAATTAAACAAAGTATTGACAAGAAACAACTGGTTTTAGGAATTTTTATAGACTTAAAAAAAGCTTTTGATGGAATTAGTCATTCTATACTATTAGAAAAATTAAAAGGCATCGGTATCTCGGGAAATGCTTACAAAATATTCAAATCTTACCTTACTAATAGACAACAGGTAGTAATAATTGATAATTACGAAAGCAAGCCAGCAAAAATAGTGTACGGAGTTCCGCAGGGATCAGTTTTGGGCCCGTTGCTGTTCCTAATTTATATTAATAGCATTAGCGGTATTGGGCTGACGGGACACATCTCATTATACGCTGACGACACATGCCTTTTTTACTATGGACATTCGATCCATAGTATTGCAACTGAAGCTCAACAAGATCTTCAAAAGCTAAGCATGTGGCTTAAGCAAAATTTGCTAACCATTAACGTAAGCAAAACCTCATACATCATATTTTCTGCTAAAAATAAAAAGGTTCCTAACTTCTCACCGCTTACTGTAGACAACCAACAAATTTTGAGAAAAAGTCAAGAAAAATACCTGGGTTTGATCTTAGATAGCAGGCTGACATTCAAACCACATATTGAGCATGTAAAATCAAAACTACTTGCACTAACTGGGGCTCTGCGAAATATTTCAAAATGCGTACCATTTAAATTGCGCCATACAATATATAACACATTAGTCAAACCACATCTCGAATACTTGATTCAGGCTTGGGGGCAGGCTGCTCCTACTAATCTACATGACATGCAAGTGACACAAAACAAACTAATTAAAGTATTATTCCACTACAAATATTTAACACCCACCAAAGACCTTTATTGTAAAACTAAACTACTAAACATAAACAAGCTCTATACCTACCATACATGCATATTAATAAGAAAAATACTAACGAATAACATTCACTCACAAATCACATTCAAACATAAAACGCATAATCACTACACTAGAAACAGAGCTAATATAGAACTACCTGTAATTAGAACCATGTATGGAAAAAACAATATTCAGTACGAGGGAGCACAGCTATATAATAAATTACCAAAAAATGTAAAGGACTGTAACTCGGCGAATACTTTCAAAAAGAGATTGATGGTGTACCTCAGTAATAACTGACACAATATGGTAGATTAAACTCACATTATATTATAATTTTAAGTTTCTCATTCTAAGTGAACTATGTAATGTTCTTTTTGGGAAATAAATTCTTTAAACCGAAACCGAAAGTAAGTATAGTGTTACAAAAAAAAATCCTTAAAACTCGATAAATTTACATTTAAAATTTTCTACAATATTAATGATTATATAAATGTAGAAATTGTAGGTTTATTTATACTAATGAAAAAAACAGTTTTGTTAAACTGTACGATTTAAGTAAAGAAAACTGCAAATCGACTATTAGTAGTCGATTATTGATCAATTTTTTAAATTGTAGTTTTATATTCCATACTTCATTGTCATAAAAGGTCATAAATCAATAACTAAGGCTGGCTGGTAATAAATATGTTATAAAGTAAAACGACCATGTAACGATGCAATAATTCCTCAGTTATATGAGTAAGTGGGTCACGAGGTAGGCACGGCATCTGACGTATGAAGATAAGACGGTGGACCAAGGTAGTGTAGAAATTGGAATGAATCGCAGAACCGAACGTTGGTTCATCAGTCTATCGGAATTATAACCTAATGATAAAGTCATTAGTGGTCAAATTGTTTTAACTGAACTTCTTATATTCAGAGGGTAATTTTTGAATCATGAGGTAGGCAAGGCTACTAGAATAAAGATAAAAGAAAGGCCTTGGTACAGTTTTGATTCACGAAGGCCTAAAAACTAGTCGAATTTGACATCGATTCTTAAGGTATCCACCTTTTTAATTAAAACCCCAATAATTGACTATATTAGAGTTGAGTTTATTTATGAATTTATATATAATCTATATCTTGACCATATTTTGATAATTGACGTTATCGGGCGGTGAGCAGCTCCTTCTAAACTATTATCTTATCCAACGTTTCAATATACCAAACTACTACGATGAATAAAAACTTAAAGTTTTGTGACCAAAAGTTTAAGATTTGTTCATTGCACTTATATTGGCCGGTTTATCTTATGGTTAACTTTTACCATTTTCTTGACAAGGTATATATCATTATATTTTATATATGAACTTTTTTTTACCTAAGTATGTAATGAAAAATAGAGTTCTTGTGAGCTTAGTCACACCAAATGTGCCTACAGTGTGTCGGTGCCTTGAGTTATCCATTTTTATTTATTTCAATCAAATGTATTTCACCTTTAACAATGTAAGCCTTTGCTATAAAAACCAACAAGGAAAATTAGATTCTCAGCAATAATTAAAAAAAGCAGGTTAATATGAATAAAAATATTAATTTGCATCAATTTCCTCATCATTCATTATTCCCTTTCAAAGTCTTTAACGTATTTTCGCATAGCCATTAACTTCTGTCATTTAGATACGTTTAATCAAAAATCCTTTTTTTTTACCACACGCGCCAACGTACGAGCCGACGCAGACGATCCACCTGATGGTAAGTGGTCACCGCTTATAGACATTTTCAAGACTAGGGGCATCACCAATGCGTTGTCAACCCTGATATTAAATGCTATGTGCCTGTCATTTCACCGGCGCCCTTACCTTTCTAACCGAAACACAGTAATACAAATGCACTACTGCTTCACGGCGGAAATGGGTAAGGTGGTAGTACTTCCCCGGACGAAGTCTGCACTAAAAACTCTAATACTTAATAATCGTCACGTCAATATAATCCCGTATATTCTCGAGTTGCCGTAGTTATGCATCCATATTGATTAATTTATTCTCGGATTATAGGGCGCTCTGACATTGACGTATCATATTATAAACCTAGGCATCACTTAACAATATATTGCTACTAATTATAACACAACTTGCCCTTTAGTTAAAAGGTCTGTAGAGTTTGAAGTTTAATAATGCAGCTATTTTCTTCGCTCCCAGAAGTTTTAAAGAAGAATACTTTAAAAATGCACAATTGACTTGAAATGCGAATTGACAATTGTGAAATACCTTTTGCTTCCTTCCTTTGAAGTAAAGTTCTACGTAGTTTATAAAAAATTGTCGAGTCTCAAGTTTCCAGTCTATAGACTGATGGTAATTTTGGTTATGGACATGAAACCCTACTCCAGGTATTTCTAGGTCTTGACAGAGTCATTTGTCACATATTGTCCACTCTTTGTACGTCTCTCTTGTAAATTTAAATTCTGCCTAAAAGCACTTGCAGCCTGGAGTGAACAGCTGATTAAAAAAATTAAAAAACAGCAGTTAAAACCTTCGTTGCGAAATAAATCGTGCCTGTAATTTATCTACGAGCTGTTTACGGATATAAATTATTCAGCATATTTTTTTGACACCAAAGTGAGAATGCAAATTCGTTTTTATTTGAATCTCTCTTGGAATAACATATTTCTGCCATTTGGAGTGGAAACTTCGGGACCGTAGGGAGCGGATACACATAATTCGCGTGGAGAATTATCAACACGGAGTAAGTGACGAGATGGCTAATACGGAAATTAGTTTAGGGCGAATGAACAATCTAATTAATGGAAGCATTAGGGGAAAAGAAACGGTCGGAAAACTGTGTCATTTGTAGCAATGGTCGCTAAACCATAGAGCAATGACGTACAGAGACTCCAGTGAGTTTTTGGTCCTAGCTGGTTTTTCTATTTTTGTTGTAAAGTATAGATACAATAATGACCAAACACTAACCAGCCTATTGAACATTAAAAAATACACAGATAAATAAAATATGATCAAAATTAAATCATTAATATGATTTTTAAGTACCGATCTAAACACAAAGAGTAGATTATTTGATTTTGTACAATTATGACGTCACAACTTGCTTTTTCATACAAAATGTACATTTGGTCGTTTTGACATTTCATAAAGAGTTGCTGATTTGACATGTCAGTACACATAACTATTGTTTCAAGTAAGCGACGAACTATTTGCTTACTACTGGACCAAAATTTACTTCACTATAGTCCTGTGGGACCACAGAATACGTAGTACCAGTTATTTCCGCAGTTTGATTTCGCTCGTAATTGGCTTTTACACAAGTTGGCTCAACAAATATTACACAAATGTGCGATGAATTTGTGCATAATTCCCTTGAATTTCCATTTAATTTCACTGGTTGATTGATAGGATTCCGGAACAGTGTAAGTTAGAACAAGTTTTACACTATTAGTAATAGTTTCATTTCAGGGAAGTTCATTTCATCCAGGAAGCTTAGTTCTAGTGCGATTTCTATAGTGTATCTAATACCTTTAAATGAGCAATTCTTGTATATATATATATAATTAGGATCTCGGAAACGGCTCCAATGATTTTCCTGAAATTTAGTATGCAGGGGGTTTAGGGGGCGTTAAATCGATCTCGCTAGGGTTCATTTTCAGAAAATGTCGTTATATCCGTGTTTTTAGGCAATGAAAACTGATACAATGTCATTAGAAGGTAAGTTTTTCAAGTTACATCTTTTGTGAGAAATACTGTTATTGGGAGCCCTTTATTATCGCATCTAATTCCTATCTAGGTATATATGACAGTGCTTTAAAAAAGAGAATACGGTAGAAGTCACGTTAGTAAAGAAATCCCGAGCAATGCTCGGCCATCCAGGTACTGTTATTAAATTGAACACAGTGTTACACCTTTGTATGTGCCTGTATGTAGACCATAATATCACCATGGTTAGTCATTACTGGTACTACATTACATGGTGATGACTGAAACACCGATTACAACATAAGGATTGTAACCACTCTGGTGGATACTTAAAAGTACCCTACAACTGTTCATTTAAAATTTAAGAATGTTGGAAAATTTTAACCTACAATCATATTAATTATGCAAGGATACCAAGTCCCTGTACCCGGCATGCGGTGCAATCCTTTTTTTTTGTCAGGAACCTTCGCAGCCATACGTTGAATCAAATACAAATTTCATCACAAATGGTTAAATAATATAGGGGGCAAACATATATACATACAAACATTCATTTATATATAGGTACATAGAAGATGCATAATTGCATGCATATACATATATTGAAATACGCTTCATTCGGATCTCACACGTGATTGTGTGTAAACGAGAGAGACAGAGAATAGTGGGGCGACTAAACAACGTCGAGCTTGTATCAGTATCTGACTATTAGCTTACATAATGACACCCTATGACTATAAGTACATGAACATCTCCATACACATGCATTATTTTCTTCTTCTAAGTACAGTACTGTAGCAGAGACGCACGGCCATAACTTTTTTTTTATTTCAAAATCAGTTATTATTAATTTTAAAAGTCCCAATTCCTTTTGAAGTTTTGAGCTTTATAGTTTTCTATGCAAACTAATTTATTATCTGTCATTGAGGAAACAGAGAGCATTAATGTTGAATGATTTCGACTAAAAGCTCTAAAAAGGTTCCTAAAATCCAATATGGTGCATTTAAAACTTTTTAAATGCACCATATTGATTGAACAGCCTATTGTGTATTTATAATCTGAAAGCCACCAGCTGCTCGAGTGTCTGTCACGCGATCGAGTGCACATCAAAACATTTATTACCTTCGCTCCTATGCTAGTTACTTATTCAGTTCTGTCTACTGACTGTTCAAGTCTGAAATGCTGTAGCTATCTATATTTATGTCTTTGTTCTAAAACACTTTTAAATGTCTATTTTTCGACCAAGTTTCAGTTAAATTTGATACCTCATCTCTAAATTATAGAAGGTGAAAATATTTTTAAATTTTTGTAATTTTTGTTTAATGTTATCTGTCATTTTAACCACATTGTTTGTATATAAGGTATTTTATTTTTTGAATATGAGTTGTGCAACTGTAGCTTTACAACAGTAGCTTACGTAATAAGGCTCCCCAGCCAGTGCTCTGCGACAATCCGACCTTCCATCCCGATCGATAGGGTGTAGAGATATTTATATTCTTGATTAAATTTTACCCCCGGCTTAGTCCACGCGGTATTATATCGAGGTATTAGAGATCTGAGCATTTCAAGTTAAATATTTCATTTTATCTGATCTCGTTGAAACTTTTCAAATTGTTAGTGCAAAGTCTTGTCGTGTACGATATTGTCCTGGAGTGTAAACTTTTTAAATTATCAAGTTTGGTAGGTGCTTGCCCTCTTTGATTGTTGTTAGGAAATTCGTTGCTAGTAAATTGTTATGCGATGTATCGATTTTTTTATCGATACATAAACCTTGGAGACACCTTTTATTGATAATTTATTACGAAAACAATTTTCTTAATTCAAATATACAGCCTGATACTATGACAGGCAATTGAAAATTTTTGCCTATAAATTATTATTAGTTAACAAGTTAAAGGGATCAAATATCTTAAATTAAAATAGCAGTATTACAAAAAAATATTTAAATAATTTTAATTCATTATTTGCCAAAAATTCAAAGGATATTTTTGTTGTTTCTTGCTCGAAATGGGTTTAGCATCAACGGAATAGAATGAAATGCATTTTGTATGTTATGGAACTGTTTATGAAACCCTCAGATGATGTAGAATCTGATCCAAATCTTGATCTACATGAGCTGCCAAAGAATTTTATGCTTTATATGATTAAGTATATAAAGTACAGTTTCGTATGCATACCTTTGTCCTGGACTCTTGCTTTCGCTGCTTGCATTGTTGCTAGAGTCATCGTCTTCTTCACGGGAGGTGGCTGCAGACAGGACCCTAGATGAGCCAGCGTTGACGTCACTGCCATCGTTGTCTTCGCCTTCTGAGGTTCGACTTGTGCCTTCTTCTGCCTATAAAAAAAAAATTAAGATCGAATTTATGCTGTTCTGTGTTTAAATTTGGAACAGAAGGTATGACCTAGATAACGTTTAGAGGCTTGATTATTTCAATTCTTCGTATCGTTTGCAGTTGTATTATTTTTAAAGATCGCGTCCATCGATTTAGACATTAAGCTTTTAAAAGATAACTATTTAAATAAAAATATGTGACCATCCCTGTACCGAGAAAAATCTCGAAACATATTTATTTATAGCTGATTGTTAAAGTCTATTCAATATAAGAAACCTCTTTTGACGTTTAAAAACGTTGTAGAAAAATGTACTTTATTGCTTTTGAAATTAGGTTTTCTATCTATTGATCCAATGGTTAATTGTTTGAGAATTTTATTCTACTTAAAAGCAAAAAGGTTTATTTTCCTATAACATTCTAAAACTTCCAATGTTTCTTAAATTGGAAAAACTAAACTAAATTTCCTCTCTGGTAAAGTATTATTTTCAAACACCAAAATTTAATTAAGTACTATAAATCACTCGTCAATACAGCAGTTCAGATGTTACCTAGTTTTTGCCCTTAAATCCCAATGTAGATAAATTGGATATCCCAGACCTAAGCTCGCTCACAATGCCGCCCGATGCTGATAGATATTTCAGACTAGGCTGGATAAAAATAGATATTGCAGTAGTTTGGTTGACAGAGTGACATACGAGTATGAACGTGAGGTTGGCATTTAGTTTCCATTCCCCATCGAATGCCTTGAAATTTTGTCTATGTTTTTTGTATATTCTGTGGTGATTCTGTATTATTATTGTATATTTAGGTTTGGATTAGAATTACCATTTGGAAAACTAAAGTGTACTTTTATAATAAAGTTATAAAATAGCATAAAAGCCATTGATTGGATTTACTTTTAATTTGTATTTTTTCATTCATTATGTAAATTTTTTTTTACTGAATTTAATGTGATTAAATTTTAATAATAGTATAAATTACTTATCTAACTTATCTATGTAAAGATTACATTGCGCAAAATGTACCAAAATAGTTGAATTAGAAAGGGGTTTGTTATTTACAAGATTTCTGCTTTGTAACTAAATTAGTGCTATATCAGACTTTCTTACTCATTATGATTCAGTTTCAATATTCACAAATATGTTTAAAAAGAAGGTTGTATTTAGAATAGAAAATGCCAGATATTACTTTTAAAAATTAATTTAAAAATAGAAATCAGTAATAACATAACTCAAAGTAATTTTAAATCGAACAGAAGCCAATAAATAACACATTCCTTTTTCAAATGAGATTATTACTCACTGATTTATCATGTTGTAAGCATCGATTTAATTTATCGAATTGGAATTACAATCTCGATCGAATAGATAACGCAATGAAACCCACAAGTAACGCGCCAATTTGCACACGATGACCGACAAGAAACCTTGTTGGTGCTGAAGATTGTATGGTGTAAAAAGGTACTTAGCAAGAATTGGTTTTCGGAGAAGGACAAGTAAGTACTACTAGAAATAAAGTGTTTCCGAAAATTTATCGATACAACGATATTTGGCTGGTCTAATATTATGGCAATTAAAACACTTATGTTGTGTATTAGTTTTTTTTTTCTGACACAAAAAGAATAATATCTGAAAAAAAACCTGGCACTATGGAAACTGAAAGTAGTTCTTTCTCTTTAGTATTAATGGCTTTTTTATTTTATTTGGTACAGGACTTTTACATCAATACTCCAACAAACAAATTCGGACAGTAAGGATTCATGCAGTATTGGTAACATGCAGTAATAATTTCGAATACATTTAGGTTAATCGTGCGGTAGTGCATTGTGCAATATTTACAGACGTGTGCAGGTCACGGCCGTTTGGAATACGGTTCGAAGATCGTATTAGACCTGGAATCATGCAGATTATTGTATCGATTGGTATTGTACGTCAGCAGTAGCTACAGGTGTATATTACTCACAAGCTACTACTGCTATATTCTCAATCAATATAGTAGATGCTAATTATTTTACGCAATCTTCTCTTTTATACCCAATGTCATGTTGCATAAGGTTCCAATTTCAATGTATTGTGGGTCGTGAATGTTGACTAGAGTCGAACTGAGTTTGACAGTAGTTCTAGAGGAAAGAGTTTGTAAATTAAAACTAGGTTTAAAAAAAGAATACAGGACAGCTATGGTAGCTGTAACCTCTTTGATTATTATTTAAAACTAAAAAAATCCATTACCCAATCTCCGATTCTTTATTTGAATCGAATACAATTTTTCAGTTAAATTTATGTGGGCTGCATTTTATAGATGCAGATACGCTTACAAACTTGTTATTGAGCTGGGTCACTGCTTCTTTTATTTGGCACTGTAATATACAGCGTGTTTCTGTATTTGACAAGCCGTCAGCTGTTAATAATGGCCTCAATTTATAAACGAAGAAAATGCTATTACTTTTTTCATGCTGCAGTCCTTTTCAATTTGCTTCAGAAATTAGTTTTCTTTAGATAGTGCAGATTTTTTTATATTATATATTAAGAAAACACTTTGACTATGTAACTTAATTTAATATTGTTACAATATATAACAATTTTTTGAGAGTACATTACTGATGCTGACAGTAATTTATTCAGCCTTTGAAGCCTTCGACACCAAGAACGGATAATTAGGTTTAAGCACAGCCTGTAGAAAGAATTTTCTGTTCTTTTTTCATAATTATTTTCACATTTTACTCAAATCAGCCAGCAACACACTTATTGTATATTTTATTTATTAAAAAAAAAATATCTTTTTGAAGCCCACTTACCTGGATTCGTATGAGTGGTATCGTCTCTTCTTTGAACATAATATTGTATGTCGATTAAAATTTAACGTACATTTTCGTATAAAAATATAAAAGTCTTTTCCGCATTAGTATATTTCTTTACAGGAATTTACATATTTTGTTATAGCATTTAGTCTATGCTTAATGAATTGATTGATAGAATACATTCGTTTATCATTATGGCAATTTTAATTCATCAACGCATTTCCCATATGCATTACAAAAAAAAAAAACAAAACGCGCGAAGTTCTCATTTAAAATTTGAATATGGAAAACGTATTGGTGATTGCACGTATGGTTAGGTCATAAGGCCATAGTCATAATGCATGCGGAAAACACACTAACGCTAAGTTATCTATGGGCATGATGGATTAGCAATAGGTAAATGTTTGTTCCAGACAAATATATTATACACGCGCCTCGCTTGCATTGTGACCTAGACTCATTCACTGAGCAATTGCTTAGAACCTTGCCTATATGATATGTATAGAAGCATTTAATATGGCGAATGACTACATGAATTTAGCTACAATAATTAATTAAAATACTTTTTTAAATACGTAATTATTAATAATAGCAACCATTGTTAAATTTTAGTAACTAAAAGGCATGGGTACAAATAAAAGAGATCTTTATTATGTCATAATTTTTGATAGCCTTCAGTAAAATCGGGCTCTGAAAGGTTTACGAAGAAAATCCAGGAGAATTTACTGACGGAATAAAAAGGCTTTGTCACAAGTTCCTATACGACCCGCGCTACGCACCGATACGCTGACTTAAACTCGTCTTTCGTGTCGTATTACTTCGTATGGTATTTTAATTTGAAATTCGAATAGATTTTTCTCAAAGTGATCTTGTGTACTTATTTCCAATATAAAGTAATGTGAGGATGTAAAGGAGGTTAAGATTCTTCTTTTTTTAAAAATACGTGTTCTTGTGTATCTGTGATTTACCTCTATTTTTTATCTAATGGCTGTTTTCCCCGGTTATGGTTATCATTTGATAAGTATATACAAAAGACGTGTTCTAGAGTCGAGACCACGGCTCGGTAAACGTAGTGTAGTGCGCCCTCCAGCTAGATGGAGCGATGATATACGCGATTTGGCTGGCAGTGGTTGGAAACAAAGAGCTGAAGATCGAGCACAGTGGCGTGCCATAGTTGAGGCCTATGTCCAACAGTGGTCAGAGATAGGGTGATGATGATGGTACAAAAAACGTAATATTTTTTTTATATATTTTTTATTGCCACATCGGTCGAATAACAAGCAGACGGTCCACCTAATGCTAAGTGGTCACCGCCGCCTATAGAGCTACAGGAAAGCCGTAATAAATTGCTTGCTTGTCATGATTACATTAATTCTATAGTACAATGTAAATTCTATCAATTTCTAATATTATGAAACCGCAAATAGAATGGAAATTATACAAATATTGTAACTACTGGAGTTATGAAAGATGTTTGCAGTTCGTTTCGATGTAAAATAATTTGAAACAATATTAATACAGTCGTACGTTATGTTTAGTAATTGCAAAATTGTAATAATGGCAACATTTTAAACGAATGCAAACACTGGAAAGAGCTGCTATTAACTGATGTTTCAAAATATTGAAATCTGCACTATTCTGTGTAAGAGAACTTTGAAAGAAAATTAAAAGTGTATGAGAATTTTTTGTCTTTTCATTTACAATAATACATTCAAAACCTAACTTTTCAATTTAGCCCCGCCGAGGGTACTTAGTGTCAAAGTTCCTGAAGCTACGACCGTTCCGTTCCGGAAGTCAGCCTAGAACTGGGAAGAGTCGGCAGGAAACTCATTCCGGCCAAAGTATTTGTTATAAAAATTTTAGCTAATGAAACTTTTGTCAATTTTATTATTGAAATTTTATATTTACCATTTACAAAATATTTAATATAATAATCAAAGACAGAAAGGAAATAACAAGAAAAAAAATTAATAGTAATAATAATCTTAACAAGCAAAGGTGCACTAATTATATTGGTTTATTAAAATAGATAAAACAGAATATGATTTTTAGAAATGAGATTATCAATATCGTCTCTTTCACTCGCTCATTATTTCCCCACTGCAGAGATTCAAAGGCCAAGGGAAAGACGACAAGTCCATGGCGCAGATCTAAGTCTTTAAAAGTTAATTCTCACACCAGTAGATTGCAAAAACTTTGTGATCAATCTCTATGTAAGTTTAAAACCTTCGTTTCACTCAATGTTACTGCTACTGAAAATACTTTTTCCCTGAAGTGGTTGATATTGGTGTCTACAAATATGAGTCTCAACGTGGCATGTGCCAAACCGAAGGTCGTGGGTTCGATTCCCACCCAGGACAAACATTTGTGTGCAACATGTCTGTTTATTCTGTCTGGGTGTAAATATCTTTATAAGTATGTATTTAGAAAAAACAAGTAGTATAATACATATATGTATGTATATCAGTTATCTGGTTTCCATAGTACAAGCTCTGCTTAGTTTGGGATCAGATGGCTGTGTATAAATAATGTCCCGGGATATTTATTTATTTATCTCTGGGGCAAATTGTCATCGCAATCATAGGAAATATAGATAGAGGTAATCATTTCTAACAAACATTTGCACCTAAATTGGACATCAAACCCAGTACCGCCGGTCGATCGAGCTTTGAGCTTTGACCCACCGATGCGTATTGATTTGATGTATATATTTACGAAATTTCTTAATCTATCTGTAGTATAATAGAACTGTAGAAGCATCGTGTCTGTACATAGACAATATTTGACAATGACTGATTGTAAACTACATCATTTATGAAAAATAAATTCTGTTTGTGAAAATGAAAGTGTATTTCATATTCAAATAGGCCTTTACAAGCACTTATGATGTCTGACTCTAATACCGGATCGGAAAGTTGTTTTTTACTAAGAAGAGCCGGCGATAAACTCAGAAATTACTCTTTTTAAAAACGAACTTAGATTTATCACATAAAAATTATTTTGTCTCACTGACAATACCTGTGTTGATATTATGAATATCTAATTAAAAAAAGAAAAAAATACATACAAACTAACTAAAGCTGACCAGCCCCCACAAGCACCTGTTCACAAGTATGACGCATGTGGCAGCCATCGCCCTCCTGGCCATATTGTAGGGAAGTGAGCGACCCGCCACACGACGCCACCGCAAGCAAACTCATTAAAGCGAGCATGACTAACTTATGTTTATGCACATAAAAATAAGAATGTATGAATTTTAAAATACACACAAAGTTTGTTATGCTCTGTATTGAAGCACACTAATCTTCAAATAAAAAAAAAATAATAATCAGGTTTTCTGTAAAATAGGAGTTAGAGCACTATATCAAAATTATGTCATAAAAATATACATTTATTTAACACTAATCATACCAACACTTACGAGGTACCAATTTCTACCATAGCGGGTCAAATATGACTTTATGTTTCCTGCTTGTATGTATGAAATATGGTTGTTAGGAAGGGAAATAAATAGTATAACTGTATATTAATTAGTAAGAAAAATTCATGAAGTCAAATGTGCAACAGCAATAAGATGATACGTGCATTTTCAATGCAAAGTTCAAAATGGGTCATTTGACCCGGTTATGGTATGTTTAGTGTTAAACACTTTAAGGGTTTATTTCATAAACATAACGAATCCATAAGGGTTCCGTTTTTGCTATTTGGCTACGGATATATAAAAAACTATACCTTAATGTCAATTTATCACACGTACGAAGTCGAAGGCACATCTAATAGAAAATATTGTTAAACACTTAACTAATAATAATTGACTGTCTTGTACTGAATATTGGCTTAATACGAAGCTAGTAATGTAATAGTAGGCTGTTAAGGCATCTACAAATATCCACAGCGATCGTCTGATTTGCCATTTGAGTGAAGGCATTCTCATAATCAAATATGTCTGGAAGTTATCCAGAAATATACCTACTGCAAAATGCAATACAGTTCATTTTACTGATGATAATTTGCAATGATTGACCCAAGAGTTGCCAGCTCAAATAAACTTGGCGCCATTTTGCTTTAACATTCATGTAGTGTATTTAAATTTGATTTCGCTTTTCTTATTTTTTTTTACTAAGGTACATATAATCTGACGGCCCGTTTGATGATAAACGGTTACCAAAGCCTATTGACGGTTGCAAGTTTAAGTGACTTAAGAATTTGGACACTTACTGGACCCAACTGATTTTAAGAAAGTGTTCTTTCTAATTGCTAAGGGTAATGAGAAATTATAAGGATCAATTCTTGCCCAATTTAGTTACCAAAGTCAAATATTAATTTTATTCAAAGCCTTTCCGAGTAAATGAAGAAATAGAGCACGCTGTTTTCTTCAGAACTGATACAACAATCTCAAAATGGATGCCATAATTAAAATTCAAATCACGATTCCATCAACGGTTGCGTAAAGTTTTGACGCTTTTAGCGGGAAATGTGTGTCCGGACTACGAGCGACGAATTGAGGATGAAAAACGTAATAGGATTTGATGCATCGTATCGTTTGAAGTGCAGACGCCAGCCGTCAGATAGAAGCTGTACCAGACCGGTGCCGACAGATTTTGTAGTGTTTTATTAACAATTCTGAGTACCCGTTTGAAATTCTAGTGAGGAGAAATGATGTTTGACTTTTGGTGTATTTTGTTACGTAAGTGACATGATAGTATTATTAACTTTAGTTAGGTTATGTTTAGACTATTTTGTTGAAAAATATTGCTGCAAATTTTGTGATTATGCATGTGGAGTGTTCTTTTGAACTACGGCACATATTTGAGAAATTCTTTCACCAGATGGAAGGTAAATTATTTCGGATGGTCATAGGCTATGTTTTAATATCTTTTAAGATCTCTCAAGCTGCGGCACAGAAAGTCAGTTTTATATATTTTCTGAAAGCTGATTCTAAACCGGCGGTAACTACAGAAGTAGTAGGCCGTCAGAAGTGAAAACTAACATGAATAAATATCTATGTTGTACACTTTTTTAAGTTCTTTTAAGCAAAAATCTTAACATTTTCTTTTCGTAAATTTGTGCATAGGTACATTGACTTATTTGGCGAGCATTGCAATGTATCTCTTCTACGTGACTACTATGATATTGTGAACTCTAAGGCAAATGCTATTTTCTGTATATTGTGTTTCTATAAAGCTAGTGATCGCCTAGCGATCGAAATTCGATCGCAATACTTATATTTAAAGTTTGATTTGCATTGAGGATTTTTTCAGAATATAACCTTTTTAAATTTTGCATACAACCTTTTTAAATTTTCTTCTGTTACGTCAGTTTCGAGCGTGCCATAAATACGTCATTGTGTTTGACATTAGCTTTATGAACGTAAACTATTTATATTGTAAAAAAATTGGGTGTTAAATACATCCTAGTGTGTATATATTTTTTTAATTAATTTAATTTTCTATTACATAATTATGTAAATAAGTATAAATCATAATAAATAAATAAAGGTCCCGTGACATTTTTTACACACGACTTTCTGGTCCCTACGCAGAGCTTGTACTATGGACACCAAGTAACTTATATACTATATATACTACTTTTATTTTTCTAAATACAAACTTATATAGACATTTACACAGTATTTGTACAGTATATTAGCTTTCCGCACTCTTTCTCCATATAAACTTTAACTGTGGCAAATTTCATTCTCCTCCGTCCGCGTAATTTTCGTAGAAAGGGGTACAAAGTTTTTGCTCCACGCATTAACATTCTGATGACGATAATATATATATAAATATTTACTATATGCGATAGCGTTGAACCTTTGGTTCGCCGGCGAAGGTTCATGTTTTAAAAGAAATACAAAAAAGGACCAGCAACGCATGCCGGAAACAGCTACTATATATAATATAAGTATGAGGTATAATTTATGTAATAAAGGCCTATTTGCATGTTGTATTTCTCATTATTAATTTGCTTTAACATAGACTTTTCATTTTAATTAAAGAATGCTAATAAAGTTTTTAAACACATTTTATTAACTATATATTTTAAAATCTGTATACCGAGTCTGTAGCAAAATAAATATGTAAATTGAGTATTTTTGCATTTAAATATGTTAGTGTAAGTAAAGAAGTAACCAGTATAAAAACTTTATGGTTACAATAGTGAAAACTTAAATGTCAACATTTTAATTGGCGTGTCAAATAAAAAAGAAAAAACTTAATCATAAATACTGCAAACCCCACCAGCCAGTCACATACATATTTTATATCATTTAACAAAACAGGCACAACCAACTTAAATTCTGTATTTCTCCGTACAAAAGCCTGCAGAAGTGAAGAGCTAAATTAATATCTATATAAGGTGTTTTTGCATTTAATTATGTAAGTGCAAGTAAAGTACAAAAGTCAAGAAATAACCTCCTTCAAACCTTTTGAGGTTATGTGTCAAATAAAAAGAAAAAAACTTTATCAAAAATATTGCAAACTCCACCAGCCAACCACATCCACATTTTATATTATATAACAATACAGGTACAACCAATGTAATTCTGTATTCTCCGTACAAAAGCCTACAGCACTGAAGAGGAAAATGTTCCGAGCATCAAGTGCTGACTGTTACGGGCACTAGATCGCTCGTTATGACCCAGATCCGGGGTTGTGGTACTGACGACACAGCACCGACGTATTCCGATGTTATCCGATGATTTACACGCCACCGGTTTGAGAGCTCAAGATGTTACCTCACCACAGCGCAATATTCTAGGCCAATTTTGAGATCGAATTGAGAAATTTGCATAAATTAACCATGTTCGTATTGTTTCTGTTTAGTAACAGTCCAAAGTCGGCTTAAATACTATCGACTTATAGTTAGTATATAAATAGCCCTTTAGCGACTTTCATATGTACATAGAAATTACTCTTTTCAAAATTATCTTATTTATTGTTTGCATTGAGTTTATTGCCGGCTCTTCTCAGTAAAAGCAACCTTCCGAACTGGCGTTAGAGTCTGACCATTCATAAGTGCCTCTGATGGCCTATTTGAATAATTATATTTCATTTCATTTCACATAACACCTGAGGCCGTATAATATTTTTCATAAGTGATTTTATATTTAGATGATAATAGATTATGGATAATAATAGATAACATAAATTCAGTTATCCGTATAAATCCGGATCAATGAATGGATGTTTTACTTTTTTTTATGTGAAACTTCTTTATCGACGTACTTTTCTGTTCCGCTCGAACGTCTCGCCCCGTGATGTTTACCAAAATTCAGTACTGACTGTGAAAAAATATATTTCTTTAAAAAAACTGATAATATAGAAGGACTTTTTTTAATTCAAGAGTTTATGGTGTAAGTGAGAGTGATTTTTTTATTTTTTAGTAGTAGAGCTCTTAGTGTAGAGTTCGTCCGAAATTACAGGCAGATGAGACTTAACAACTTCACGTCTCTGGGTCGACAACGCATTGGCGATGGCCCTGGTGGTGTAAATGTCCATAGGTGGCGGTGACCACTTACCATCAGGTGGACCGTCCGCTTGTTTGTCGGCGCATGTGGTTAAAAAAATATATTTTTTAAAGATCCAACATAATGGTTGTTATTTTGGTATTTTTAAATTTTAGAGTAGTAGAGCTCTTTGTTCGTCAGGGGACTACCTTACCGATTTCCGCCGTGAAGCAGTAGTGCACATGTATTACAAATTTTGTCATGAAGATGTTTCACTTCTTAGGTGTGTACATTATTACACACATCCTTTTTTCTCGTAAGTAGGGCTCTTACACGGACAAGTTCGCCGAGCGCAGAGGCCTCTTAGCCGATATTAGCCACTCTTTTACGTAAAAACGACCAAGCAGATTTAAATGAAACTTGGTACATAGAGCATACCCTAGAATAATGTAAATAATACTTTTCATTCCGGGAAAATGTAACATGCTACGGGAATACAGGTGAAACCGCAGGGCATGGTTAGTCACTATACAGCGTGTTACAAAGTACCCCGTAAAAATATAATTAACTATCAAAGCCAACAATCCAAGGAAGCTGTCATGTCAGGGAACCAGATTATTTAACAGAAAGGCCTACGTACCTATTTTACCTAATAATTGTCTACTTTAATAGTTTGTCTATTTTTCATTCATAAAAATCCGTTTTTTTATTTTTTTGGGTATGTTATACAGCGTTACTACGGTGCTTAAATATTATGAATGGACTCGTTATAAGGCCCCATTTAACCTCCTTCCGGCTTTACGGGTAGTTTTGTAACACCTGTATAATAATAACAAAGGCAAAGGGTTTATTTCATCAATTGTTCAGGTAGAGACAGCATTCGGTAGAAGCTCTCACGTATCTCTAGTTGTAATAAATGATCGTACATTTTGGACCTCTATACCCATACAAGCCTTCTAAAAGGACGGATTTTAGGCCCAAATACTTCCTTATTAAAACGTTTCCTTTGAGTTTTAACATTAAAATATCCTGTGAAATAATTTACTAAAGGTTATATTCAAATTTAAACAGGAACAATGTTAAATGAATGGCTGTATAAATTATTTTATGTAGCATTAGCTGTCCCTCGCGGTTTTACCCGCGTTCCCGAAGGATAGCACATTTTCCCGGGATAAAAAGTAGCATATATGTTATTCCAGGATATGCTCTATCTATGTGCCACGTTGCATCAAAATCCGTTTGGTAGACATCCATACATCTTCAAAAAGGTTCCCATTTACATATATTAGTAGTATTTCATAGAAATGGACATCAATTGAAATTCCTACTTATTTCAAGAGCAGTACGATTCTATTTACAAGTATGTGGTTTTAAAATAATAACACTATTTCTGAAGTTCGAAGCAAATAATCATATTGACACTCAGAAATAACATTTTCTCCCAACACTCAATTCTAGACAATGTTATTGTCTGAAACTATAGCTCTATTGTATCGACAAATAGATTCGTTGTTATATTTTATTTACAAGACATTGATAGTGGCCGTGTCGAAGAAGTCTAGTCTCGTCGGCAATAATTGGCAAAATGATTTAAGACTCTATTACAACTTGAATAAGCTTGTAAATAGCAGAACGTGTTAAACAAACCTGGGCTTCGTGAATCAAATACATAAGAGACCGTAAAGGTTCTGTAAGGCTAAAATAGAGTTAAAATAATATGGTTTATAGAACACAAATTTCTTACTTTTCATTCAATATGTTGGATTTTTATTTGCTTTTACCGGATCGTGAATTTCACAATCATCTACACTAATATTGTAAAGAGGTAAGATTTGTATTTTTGTATGTAACTAATAAATTTAAAAACTACGAGACCGATTTCAAATAATGACCGATTTCAAATAATCTTTTACCGCTCGAAAGCTACATTATCACAGAGTAACATAGGCTATATTATATTTTCAAAACAAATTAGGGATCCCTATTGAAACTCCAATAATATAACACAAGGTGTAAAAAAAATACAAAAAAAAAAGTCCTTCCATCCCGTGCGCTGCGAAAACTATTGATGATAGAAAGAACAAAATAATGAAATATCCCTCGGGAATGCGAGTGAAACCGCGGGGGACAGCTAGTTTTATAATAAAGGTACGTTTTAAAGATAAGGCTAGTCTTAATTACCACACTACAATCTCATCACATTGATGTGGCCTAACGTAAGACAACGTAACGTATAGAATTATTGTACATCATTAAACGACTGAAATGCCAATCTGTGGTATCTATATATATAAAAACGAATCCCTATTTCCCTTGGTCACGGCATCACGCATGTACGGCTGAACCGATTTCGCTAATTCTTTTTTTATTGTGTTTGTTATTTTCAGGAGAAGGTTCTTATGAAAGAAAAAAATAAGAAAGTTGCGCGGAAAATTAGAAAATTTAAGAAAACTTAACCACTTTACTAGCGCTTTTGACAATATAAACTTTTATTATTGTCAGTCGTTTGACAGTTGGAGCGATTGACAGAATGCGCGCTGCAAATATCGTTTAAAATAGAGGCATGGGTCGGAATTCTTTGATATAATAATAAATTTATGATTTCTTATTGGACATTTCACAGTCGATACAATCGGAAAATTCGAATTCAATATTCATTGTTAAGACAGGACAACGTCTGTCGGGTCAGCTAGTGTGTTATAACTATTGACAGGTTGACAATACAACATTAGCAATTTGTAAATTAAATACATTTCATTTTACAATCAATTAGTAACGAGCAGGCCTATGAATTATAACAACAGAGCACTTCGTATAATTGCTGGTGAGCAACTCCTAACGATCGTAAATAAATGATCAATCGGTGTGAATTGTCGATATACGAGTATGTACTTTAAAATTTTTATATTAATTTAAGGATTGAATGTTGAATAACGTCGTTGCGACTTTAAGACCTCTTATGTCTAATTTTTGGCAAAATCACTTTTTTACCTTTTGATACTCTATCGAATGCAAAATCTTTCATGTGTATACGATGATTTAATCCTCATTTGTTTACCAATTTCAAGATCTACAATGTGCTTCCCAATAAAAGTTGGTGCTTAAAATATTTTTTTTCAGAAGGTGAAAAAGGCTAGCGTAAAAAGTGGTTTTGCCAAAAGTGACACATAAGAGGTCTTAAAGTCGCAACGACGATAAGTCATTCCTCTTAAAAACCTCTGTGGTATTTTGTGAATAATTTTATGTTTTATTTTCTATTTATCTATGTTTGTTCAATAATAAATAAAAAACAAATTGAGTTACTTTGTGAATTGCCTGTTTGAAATAGTTTAGCAATACAGAGGCTCGAACATATATCGTAAGCGTATCGTCATCGTATCGAGTGCACAAAAAAGTTGTATCGTTCGGAAAATTGAACACCGCGCACACCGTGACGTTGCGCGATATTCAATTTCCTATTGCATTGGCTTTTGACGCACTCGATACGATGACGATACGCTAACAAACGATAGATGTTCGTGGTTCGGGCACAGGTGTTGAT
Organism: Habrosyne pyritoides; assembly: GCA_907165245.1. NCBI lineage: Eukaryota > Metazoa > Arthropoda > Insecta > Lepidoptera > Drepanidae > Habrosyne > Habrosyne pyritoides. The sequence continues at coordinate 8,821,019 of OU015606.1, forward strand.
GAATAATATCTCTAAGTTTGAGAATTTAATTACAATATTGTGTGTTATCGCACCGCGTCCATATAGACATTAGGCACACAAAGTTTCGGTGTAGGCTGTAATTTGTCTTATTTTAATTAACTGACTCAGGCGTTGTCATTCACCGAAATCCTTTGTAAGATTATACAAAAACAAATATCTAGTAACTAATTCCACTGGATCTCCTTCTCTGTCAAGTCCCAAACAAGGAAACACTACAGGAAAGCCACGTGTTTCGCTTCTACACGAAGTATCTTCAGGACGTATTAGACCCGCTGTTTCTCACTGAGTCGACGCATTAGCACTACAGATGTGTTACCTCGCCGACCGCCGGACAGAAAGTTTTTCTCTGAAAGCTGGTCTAATACGTCCTGAAGATGCTTCGTGTAGAAGTGAAACCTGTGGATTTTCTGTAGAGTTTCCTTGTTTGAAACTTGGCAGAGAAGGAGATCCAGCAGAATTAGTTAATAGATATTTGTTTTTGTATATTCTTGTCTCATTTTGTTTAGTCCTAATATGTATAAAGAAACAAGCTAGCAAGTAAGTGGTTCCAAGTTAAAGACAATTTTAATGGCCACAAAACATGGTCAGCTCGTAGGCATAGTGATATAAACTTGGACAACTCAGGTCCAGATTTCGATTCCCAGGTAAGGATAGGCACTCTTCTCGTTTTATGACAAAAAAAAAATCAAAATTCAAAACCATTTATTCAGTTTAGGCCCACGGAGGGCACTTATGAAAGTCAAAATTTATATTCCTGAAGCTACCACCAAAAATGGTTGTTAAAGATGATAAACTATCCGGGATCGGTAATGTACCCTAGAGATTGCAACAATGCAAACCACATGTCATGTTGGACCTTAAAATATCGGTGGAGTCTCAGTTCTGTGACCTCTACCTACCCCTTCGAGGGCAATGACCGTGAAGATAATTATTTATTTAATGCAAAGTATAAAAGCTCTAGAGTAGTATTATTTGTAATTTAAATAAATATTTTATACGCAAATAAATGGATAATATTACGGATTCACTATCGGCAAGCTTTGGGTTCAAAGTAGAAATATCAAACTTGAATCAATCTGGTAAAATGGAAGTTGAGTCTAAAAGACAGGTGAGATCAGCACCCGAATTATGTTACTCTCTCGGATTCAATGTTGAAACCCATTTCATCATTTTTCTTTAAATCATGGGACGTTCTTTACACACGGCCATCTGGTCCCGAACTAAGCAGAGCTTGTACTTTGGAAACCAGATAACTGATATAGTAAAAATACTACTTTTTTTTTCTAAATACATACTTATATAGATATTTACACTCAGACACAGAACAAACAGACATGTTCATGCACACAACTGTTTGTTCTAGGTGGGAATCGAACCCGCGACCTTCGGTTCGCCAACTGGCCTGTCATCTTAGATTGATAGTTCAGCGCGTGAGTAAGTGGGACATCAGAGGTAGCGCCGTCAATGTAGTACAAAATTGACTGCAACGACGCTTCCGACAGCATTACACAATCGCCCTGTCGGGATGAATGTTATTCAAAACTCAGATATATCATTTCCGACAGATGCCGCCGCTAACCTACTTTAACTTGCTAATCTGCCCCCTTATTCAGCTAATACAAACTTCATCGCGAGCCGGCGCACGGAGACCTTACCTCTCACGTGATTGTGTAGTTAGCGAAAGAGACAGAGCATTGAGGCCGCGACGAAATATCCTCGAGCTAGTGTCATTTTCCTTATAGAATCGAGCCCCTGAAGCCTTCTTTGATGAATTTCCGCATTCCCAATTCCAACGTTCCAAATAATTATGAATATAATAATATTATATATACGGAATCATATTATTTGATTGAATATTAATATCAGAATGAATCCTATTATTTGAAATGGCGAAAAAATCCCAGTGACTCGGTGATGAGTGCCTTATAAATAAATTATTATGTTTCGAATCTAATTATAATATTTTGTATCCATTTTGTTCAGCCGCTATAATGCGAGATTGATATATCAACATCCAAACATAAATCAGAGATTGAGAAAACATTAATATGAGAACCATAATCTTTAGTGGGATCAAATAAATACCGAGCAGTTTCATTAGAAACGCTTTCTTTGCAAACAGAGAGTTCAAAGACAAAAAAAAACGTATTTCAACGTAAAATTAAGGAAATGAAAGAATAGAAAGTCCTTGCGGAAGTGAGACCGCTTATTCGTAATTAAATTAAACACTTTCATCGGTGCTTCACATCCTAATTGACCTCGAGTCGGAATATCTTTAGGTGAAACTTTAAAAGCTCCTAGCCGTTCTAATAATGCTCCTTTATTTAAGGGGTTGACCTTTTTTCTTAGGGTCATAATTAGGGATATATCAGAGTATATATAATTAGAGTAGTAGAGCTCTTAGTGCAGAGTTTGTCTGGAGAAGTACTACCACCTTACCCATTTCCGCCGTGAAGCAGTAGTGCACTTGTATTACTGTGTTGGGGTTAGAAAGGTAAGAGGGTTGGTAAAATTACAGGCACATGAGACTCAAAATCTTGTTCATCGGTCCAAGTGGTATAAACTAAAGTAATAGCTCAAAATGATAGCTGCTTTTGACGCTACAGTTAAACGAGAAAACTATTTCTTAAATTCTTCAATGAACAGAAACACTTTGCGAATCCTACAGTAAAAAAAAAACATTCAGAAACCTACTGCCAGTATGTTTTCAAAACCGTTAGAAGTTTGACATATAAACATTACAATACTGTATTCATAATAAATAATCAAACACTAACCAGTGTACTGAACGTCTCAAAATACACATATACGTCAAATATGATTAAAAGTTTATAAACTAGTTTACCACCTCATTTAACCACAAAGGTACATCATTTGATACTATAAATTATGACGTCACAGCATGCTATTTCATACAAAACGATCGTGTTGACATTTAATAAAAAGTTGCTGATTTGACATATAAGTGTCGACGTTTCTATTGACTATGCACGGTTATCAATTTAATTGATCATACCATAACCGTCAAATTCATCTCTTATTAATATTGCAATTTTCTTACTACTTATTCTAGAGGTCTTGAATATTGAATACAGGTCATATCTACCTTAAATTAAGCACCGACCTTTTAAAGCTATAAATACAGATGAGAAATAACCTATTTCAGATATTGAATATGAAATTTTGATGGTCGATATGATATCCAATCATGCTCAAATTGAACTCTCTTTATTGGTGCCCACCGTGGGACTAGCCAACGACCTTTTATTAACGACATTTTACATAATTGATATTAACTATATTATTAAAATATATCAATCAATATATTTATACATTAAAATAAAGTCGTATATAACGCAATCCTACCAATATTATAAAAGCGAAAGTTTGTATGTATGAATGTTCTTTACTCTTTCACGCAAAACAACCAAACAGATATGGATGAAACTTGGTACATATACAGAAAATGTCCTGGAATAACAAATATTTTTGGGCCGGGAAAATATTACATCCCTCAGGAATGCGGCCTAAACCGCGGGGGACAGCTAGTAATCTATACATAAAAATGATTTACTTAGAGTATTCAAGTATATAATTTGTTAATATCAAGACACCAAATTTTGAGTTTACTTTACAAAGTCACTATCTTCAATTAGTTCACTCATTTGACTTTAAAGTGACAGTTATTAAGGAGTTCTTGTTTAATAAGCAGCCTTGTTATTTAATTACTTTAGATTTAGATAAAACTTGGTAAAAAGATAGTTTATATCCTGGTTTAACATACGATCGTATAATATACTTTTTATCATGAGAAAGTGTAACATCTCTCTGGAGCGCATGTAAAACCACGAGGACATTTGGTACAAATATACTTTGATATTCAAACCAGATAGGATTCGATAGGATAATACTAGCTGTCCCCCGTGGATTCACCCACGTTCCCAAGGGATGTAACATTTTCCCGGCACAAAAAGTATCCTATGCTACTTCTAATACCTCCAAGAATAAGTGTACAAAGTTTCATGATGATCGGTTAAGTAAGTTTCGGGTGAAAGCGTAACAAACAAACTTACATTCACATTTATAATATTAGTAGAGATTGTACATAAATATCACAATGATTTATATAGGGACAGAAATCGATTAGTTGAAGAGGGTTGTTCAAAAAGTTGAAGTCTTTTAAAAAAAAGTACAAATATTGATACGATTTCAAAGAATCGCCATCAAAATTGCTTCTAAAATTTCACACTGAAAAAAAGATTGAAAATACAAAATTTAACCAAACACCACTTTAAAAATGTTTTATTTAATCTAATAAAATGTTGCACATCTAAAACTTTATGCACCACTCGAAACAATCGACTTTAAGATGCTTAACTGGCACTTCAAATGAAACTCATTTTCATAATTGCGTATCAAGCTCATACCTGGAATGGTAGGTATTAGACGCCTCGCATTGTGATAAGACGCCTTTGAAATACGCCCAACGTTGACAAAACCGGACAAGTGTGTGTCTGACACAAAAAAAGCAGTGCCGTCAATAAAAAAAATGTCTATACTAATATTATAAAGAGGTTATGTATGTTAATTGATTGGTTGAAAATCCCCATTAATATTATAAATGTAAATGTAAGTTTGTTTGTTACGCTTCCACACAGTGGCGTAGCTAGGTAACCATAGGCCCGGGGGTAAAAAAATAATTAGAGCCCCAACTAAACTATTTAAAATCGTTTGTTCCTCCAGAGCTTGGGGGCGCGGGGCACGGCCCGTCTAGCCCTCCGGTAGCTACGCCACTGCTTCCACACGAAAACTAATTTACCCATCACCATGAAACATTGTACACATATTTTTGGAGGTATTAGAAGTAACATAGGATACTTTTTGTGCCGAGAAAATGCTAGTACGAATATAAGTATGCATTTAGTGAAAAAAAAATTTATGTATAGTATATCAGTTATTTGGTGTCCACATTGCTCCTTATAACATCAGCTACAAGTATAAGTCTCTTCAAAATCGGTCCAGTCAAAACAGACAAAAAAAATTGTTTAATGACAAGTACCTACTAATATTATTACACTAGTATTTGTATATACTTTCATAAGTACTTACTGAAATGCATTTATTACACATTAAAAACAGACACCAAAATTTTATTTATTTGTATAGATTATCAATTTTCTGACGTAAATGTAGATTTAAATATAAATTGCTTAATAAACCCGTTCATTTTTTATGACTTTGCTTAGCTTTCCGAGCAATCTGCGGTACCATAAAAAGGGGAATGTTTGTATTGTAGTAGCGAGGGGATTTATACGGTTATTGTGTTTACCCTTAATGGATCTTCGCGCTCTGTCATTCATCCCTGAGTGCGTTGAATGAACGCATCTTTACGTGAAAGTAATGTTTTTTTGTCACGAATGGTCTATAGTAGAATACTAAAAGTGTAAGGTTTTTGAGTCTAGCTTTTCAAGATTTACTGCAATGTCTATTTAAATCTGACCTTCAAAAGTGCCCTCCGAGGCCCTAAACTGAATAAATGTTTTTGAATTTTGAATGAAAACTCGCGGGTAATTCCAAATTACACAGTATCAAATGAAATCAATGAATTAATGTTCGTCTATATGACCTTTATAGAATCGTAAACTATGCTACAAATTTTAATGCAGTTTTCAGCAATAGATAGAGTAATTCAAGAGGAAGGTTTATAACTATAGAATTGAAAGCGGGCAAAGCCGCAGGGCGCAGCTAGTATACGTATATAGGTTAGTGGCTGGTCCTGGCATGCGTTGCTGTGCGATAATCTTTTTGTTTTTTTGTTGTCTCAGGAGTATCTTCGCCGGTGTACGTAAAACAACTCACAGAAGTTTCAACAAGTTTCCGATCAATAGTATAAGAAGGCAAAGCGTAGGAATGAACAAAGATAATTTTTTTATATACACAAATAGATGAATGACATGGAGTTAATTTTGATATTAAGTAAGGTAATGTTAGTTCGAGGGAGTAAAAAAAATACAAATTATTTGTAGAGGTTTTCGCTTGTATATTAATTAAAAAACAAATTGATTACATTATGACAAAACATTTTAACCTTAACTATCCCTACTAATATTATAAATGTAAATGTAAGTTTGTTTGTTACGCTTTAACGCGAAAACTACTAAACCGATCATCATGAAACTTCGTGCACATATTCTTGGAGGTATTAAAAGTAACATAGGATACTTTTTGTGCCGGAAAAATGTTACATCCCTCGGGAACGCGCGTGAAGCCGCAGGGGACAGCTATATTTGTATAAAGGTAATTCTAAGAAACATACATGATGCAGATGAGTAGGTACTGAGCTACAATACGTATCCTATCAGACTCAGAAATAACTCAGAGGCAGAAGTTTTAAGTTAGTGTTTCGCCAAGTTAAACTTTGACACAATGTAAGTTAGTTAATATTGCTACGAAGAAGTCCAGAACTAACTCTGATTTCAGACTTTGGCAAATTGCATTGCTATTTACACCCCGTACTTCCAACGAGGAGGTAAAAGGTCGTACTATAACTTGAGGATTGTGAATAGAAAAGGCCTTAAAGCATCAAATAAATTAAATTTGAAGGTAGGGTATTTGTTTCTTTCCTTTTGAATATCTCGGCCCAAAGATCGGTTCTTTTGGAAGGCAACACATAGAGGCCCCTTGAGGATACGTTATATGTGTGTGATATGTACACCTAGCTGATATTAGATTTTACTGATTGTAGCCGGTTGTAGCTTCAGTAACTTTAAATTTGACCTTCATAAGTGCCTTCCGAGGGACTAAACTGAATAAATGGTTTAGAATTTTGAATTTTGAACTGAGTTATTAAAGAGATACAGCCTAAGATAGCGCCGGCTAAGTACAAAAACTATTGCAGAAAAACGGCAACTTTATTAGATCCTTATGGAGGAACTTGCTGGACAGGTAGTAACCTGACGACCCGTCTGTCAAATCAAATGTCTTAATCACGATTTTCTTAGCAGATTGGTCACCACTGGGACCACATGAGCAGTCGCCAAGAGGTGACAATGGGCGTAGCATTGGTTTCAGCAGCTAAGGATGTCGAGAGGTGTGCTGCAGTTTCACTGCTACTCCCGGTATTATGCTTTTAGCACTTCTACCTTTCGAGCATCATACTCTCGAGGTTCTAGTGGGGCATCTACATCATATTATTACTAACTAGCTGTGCCACGTGGCTTCACCCGCGTTCCAGTGGGATGTCACATGTATTATACATATAAACCTTCCTCTTTAATCAGTCTATCTATTAAAAAAACCGCATCAAAATCCGTTGCGTAGTTTTAAAGATTTAAGCATACATAGGGATATAGGGACAGAGAAAGCGAGTTTGTTTTATACTATGTAGTGATTTAATTGTTTTTTTTTTCACTGATCAAATAAGTAATTGTTATTCACGGTCATGCAAAATTCAAGCCAAGTGACAGCTTAATAACGACTGCATTGCAATATCACAAATTTAGAACAGCTTGGCATTTTTTCCAGGAACTTTCACACAGCCGTCTGATGCCAAACTAGGCATAGCTTGTTCTATGAAAATTGTGCTAGGGTTTTGTTCGGGTGGCTCCCCATCACCGAAACCTCAAGCTCACTCAAACATTTGAATACACTACTCTCGTTACAGAGCACTATGTCACTACCAACTGACTTTTTGCCATTAATAGTAAGCATGCTCCTAATAAATCGCCTGGTAATATAACCCTAAATTATAAAGGTACCGAATAGACTAAGCCCCAAATGCAACGTGTGAGCTTCATAAATCACTCGGACTCTACTCATAAGTTTAGTGACGTAATACAAGTGGCGTAATATGTTCGTGACCCGACCAGGGGCTCGATTCTGTATGAAAAATGACACTAACTCGAGGATGTTTCGTCGCGGTCTCCGTGCTCTGTCTCTTTCGCTAACTACTAATCACGTGAGAGATAAGGTCTCCGAGGCCTCCGTAAACGCTCGCCCATGAAGTTTGTATTAGCTGAAAGGGGGCTAGGTAAATGATATAAGGTTATTCAAAGAGGAAAATTGGTGCAATTTTACTGAGAGACTGCTTCAGGTAGTAGAAGTATGAGTATATTACATTAAGGAGAGTGTTTGCGATGTTCTCGGGTGAAGGGTGAATACAATCAGCTGATGGTAATAAAGAAAAGTAACGAAAGGGTTCTCGATTCAAATAAAGAGTAAATAAAATTCCTAGGTGATTGACAAGTCAAATCAGCTACTTCTAATTAAATGTCTACAGTTAAATGTGTTCTGACATGTGTACAGTATTAAAAGAATCGCTCTTTGTGATCAGATAGAAAACCAAAAAAAGTTTAACAGAATTCCGTGTATTTTTCCATGTTTTATAAGCTCTATTCGTGAAAAGTTAAGTATTCGTACAAGAATATTTTACAAATAAATGAATACACTTGATTTATTTGCATTATGAGAAATAATATTTGAAAGATACATTTTGCTTTAAAATAGTGACTTTGCTACCACGAAACCAGATGACTGGGTCTCTTAATATTCACAGCAGAACTGACGGACATGTGATAAGAGTACAATAGCTTTGGTTTTGTAGGTCAGCGGTGCTTTAGTGTTGTACCTGAACTGATTGCTAAGGGAGTAGGTTTGAAACATTTAAAGGAATTCGCCTGGGAATTTGTCACCGATTTTTTTTTTGAGTTAGCAGTAGATTTACAATTGGTACCCATACTCAAGGTTATACAAGAATAAATATCTAGTAACTAATTCCACTGGATCTCCTTCTCTGTCAAGTCCCAAACAAGGAAACTCAACAGGAAATCGACACGTGTTTCGCTTCTACACGAATCATCTTCAGGACGTATTAGACCCGCCGCCACTGAGTCGACGCACTAGCACCACATACGTGTTACCTCGCCGACCACTACTAATTACTATTTTGGTTACAAAGGTAAAGGGCCGACGAAGTAGAATGCATATGAGACTTTAAAACTTATCTTGTCATGTTTCAAGGTCTAAAACGCAATTGCAGTGACCACTTTCCAATGGGTATTCCAGCTGCTCATTTGTCAGCTTACCTTACATAGAAAACTTACAACTTGTGGCTATTTAAGAAAATAATGAATAGGCTACTAAAGGGATAACGAGCTCTATCTTCGGCCTCATCTTCACTCACCATCAGGTGAGGTCGAACCCAAACGCGATCCCGTAAAAAAAAAAAAACAGAAATATGGTAAATTTCTTTTGGGTCTCAAATCAAAAAGAATCTTCTGATTCACAATGAATATCTATATAGTCCCTAATAATATTATAAATGTGAAAGTAAGTTTGTTTGTTACACTTTCACGTGAATACTACTTAACCGATCATCACGAATCTTTGTACACACATTGGAGGTATTAGAACTAACATAGGATACTTTTTGTGTCGGAAAAATGTTACATCCCTCGGCAACGCGGGTGAAACCGGGGGGGACAGCTAGTGATTTATAAATATCAAACGAGATTCTGCTAGAATTCTGGAATCCCTTATAATTAATGTTGTAATTTGTTTTCGTGCTTCTAGTAAGAATTTCTTATTGCTTATTTATCACTCATAACTTGTACGTTGTGTCAAGCTATGAAATATCGCCTATGTTTTTATTACTGATCGACAACGGTAAAAGTAATGAGAATTTATTTGGATCTAATTTTGTTTTATTTTAGCTTTTATCTTAGTGGCATTAAGTTTCATAATGCCATATCATTTTTTTTCAAAATTATACAATTGCTTTTATATTATAGTTTTTTTTATTATTTATATATTTTTATTATATTATTTATTATAGTTATTATAGTTATATAAAAAAAACTAGCTGACCCGACAGACGTTGTCCTGTCTTAACTATGAAAATTGAATTCGAATCATCCGATTGAATCGACTGTGAAATGTGCAATAAGAAATTATAAATTAATTATTTTATCAATATCATTTTAAACGATATTTGCAGCGCGCATTCTGTCAAACGACTGACAATAATAAAAGTTTATAGTGCCAAAAGCGCTAGTAACGTGGTTAAGTTTTCTTAAATTTTCTAATTTTCCGCGCAACTTTCTTAATTTTTTATTTCATAAGCACCTTCTCCTGACAATAACAAACACAACAAAAAAAGAATAAGCGAAATCGGGCCAGCCGTCCATGTGTGATGCCGTGACTAAGGGAAATAGGGATTCATTTTTATTTATATAGATGACAAGCATTCAGATAGTCCATCTGATGGGAAGTGAATCAATTGCCTGTGCAGAGTTCATGCGGAGAAGTACTACCTTACCCATTTCCACCGTAAAGCGAAAGTGCACTGGTATTACTGTTTCGGTTAGAAAGGTAAGGGGGCCGGTGAAATTACAGGCACATGAGACTTAACAACTTCACGCCTCTAGGTCGACAATGCATTGGCGATGCCCCCGGTGTTGCAAATGTCCATAGGGGGAGGTGACCACTTGCTAAAAAAAATAACGCTGGTAGTTGTATAAAAAAAGCCTTGCTAACTTCTAAACCAGAGATAATTTAAGGCATTTAGTTTCATAAGTAAATAGTTTTGACGACAGATATTAAACTTAAAGGGGTACAAGGTACTTTACTTTCTATCGATGTTTTCCTTTACTAAAAGCTCTAGCTTATTAAAGATTTCAAACGACCTTTGTTACTTATCTATCATCCACTAAAGTATCATCGTATCAAAAATAAATATTACCCAAAAACAAAATCGACAAGACTTAAAAATTACGCATAAACGCCTTAACGGATTTGAATGGAATTTGGCACTCACGTAATACAGGCTTAGTATTATCATATAGGATACCTACTACTTATCCCGGGAAAATAAAAGATCACAAAGGTATGTGGGAAAAAGGTAAGGTAAGGAGACTATTCATATTGGAATTCCACCGAATTATCATCGAGCTGTGCAGAATAAATGTGTAGGTATTTAATTTAGCCTCATAAAGCCTTATGAAAGACTGGTTGGAAGAAAATAAAAGTGTGCACAAAAAAGGCTTTTATGGGAATAATCTTTGTGAGCCATGTGTTTAAACCACTCCATATCTATAACGATTAATTAAAATTTATGATAATGATATTATTATATTCAAAATGCGTGCCCTTAGATGGTCAAGGCCTGGACCTAGAGCACACAGAGTTTGAGGCCTTTAAAAACGAATAAAAAGAATCTAATTAAAACATTGAAATGCACTTTTATCAAGTGATTTATAAGTTCCTATGGATATGTTAGTTATTAGCACTAATTTGTCTTGAAACTGAAAGAAAATTGGGCTAAGCAATGGGCTAATTTATAGACTGTTTTTAATTATTTTTTTTTATAATAAGACACTGAACGCATGCACGTGCTCTTATGGTATTATAATTTAGTACCTTTTACCGAGTGTTTTGATTGACTTAACCACGTTTGAGAGACTATGCGATCTCCCTATGTCAAGTAGGGCGATAAACAGGCAGTCGGTCAACCTGATGGTAAGTGGTCATCGCCGCCTATGGATATTTGCAACATTGCATATGGCAATGCATTGTCGTTGAGATATGAAGTTATTAATGCTCATGTGCCTGTAATATCACCCTTACCTTTTTAACCAAAACACAGTAATAGAAGACAAGTACAGCTTCACGGCGGCAATAATTTTAGTGGTAGTACTTCCCCGTACGAACTGTGCACTAAGAGTTCTACTACTTATAAACGCATATATGTGAAGACCTTCAATTACTCGGTTACAAAAAGCTTTAATATTTTGTGATAAAGTATGACCCATATCAATCTTGCAAGAGCTGAGCGGAGCATGATATTGATATACGATCATCATACGGATCGGTCGGAATGTAGGCGTGAAAATGATGTATCCTTGCCTTTCTAAAAATTTGGAGGAAATATGGGGATGGTTTGGTCTTATTTAAATTCTGTTCGGTCCATCAGCATTTTTAGGTTTCTGTGAAATTGGAAATTTCTGGTTTCATTTTGTCATTGTGATAAAAGGGATGATGGGGTCGTAGGTGATATGCACATAATTTCTAAAAATAAATAAATAATCTGGGACATTTTTTACGCCGTGTGTAAAAAATGTCCCAGATTATTTATTTATACCGAACATTTGCTCCCAAACTAAGCAGCGCTTGTATTATGGAAACCAGATAACTGATAAACATATTTTATATGTACAACTTTTTTTAATACATACTTATATAGATACTAGTTGTCCCCCGCGGTCTCACCCGCGTTTATCGATATGATATATTATATTATCATCGACGAAAAAATCCGCGTCGAATGGTAGCAGTCCCATTGATCGCAATGGGATTGCTACCACTCTCCACCAACTCATAACTACTAAACATCGATATGTTTAGTCAAAGGAACCCTATATATATATATTTACAGAAAGGTAGTGTAGCTACTGAGTTATTAGAGCTCTTAAAATATCTGTCTTTTTACTTTTAAATCAACAGTTATTATCTAACGTAAGAAAATAAACAGCTTAACCTTCACAAATATTACCCGTGTCACTTTATTCGAGTGTATTTTAAGATGTCCATCAACTAACCGACACGAGCAACATCGCAGACCTTTTTACGAAATTCTTATTTCCTACCCGTTACCAATGTGGCAGATATAAATAATACCGGAAATGGATTACAGGCAGATCATTTCCGATATTGAAGGAAAGAAAATCCATATATATATAAATGTACTGGATTCGATTTAAGTGAAATAAGAATTTGCGTGGTTTATTTTGTCTTTAGGGACATCAAAGGCACGATGTGTGTGGTGAATGAACTGATTATGAGGTTGCAAGGTAAAATTGCAGTTCCTGTGTTGTATCTTTGAGCTTAAATTTACACTAGGAATAATTGGCCAATTTACACTGGGGTCTCATGGGCTATGGCCTAAAACCCGCTGTTGTTAGGGGAGGATCGTGCCCCTGCAGTGGGGACGTATTAAATTGTTAATAATGATCTCAATCTTTTGATTAGGTGCCAAGTAGAATTTAAACACGGAAATTGTATACCAAAATAGATTGCTGTCCTCTACCACTTACCCGAGATCCTGAAGAAAAGTAGCCTATATATTATCCAAATAATGCTCTATCGTTGTGACAAGTTTAATACAAATCCGTTCGGTAATTTTTGCGTGAAGGAGTAACAAACATCCATACATAAACATTCGCATTTATAATATTAGTAGGACTAGCTGTCTCCCGCGGTTGCACTCGCATTCTTGTGGTATATTACCTTTTCCCGGGATAAAAAAGGAGCCTATGTGCTAATTAAGGTAACTATATCCGTTAGGTCGTTTTTGCGTGAAAGAGTAACAAACCATACATACTCACAAATTTTCGCATTTATAATATTAGTAACTAACTGTCCCCGGTTTTACCCGCGTTCCCGAGGGATATTACATTTTCCGGGGATAAAAAGTTATATATATTATTTCAGGATATGCTCTATCTATGTGCCAAGTTTCATCTATATCCGTTTAGTAGTGTTTGCGTGAAAGAGTTCCTCTTTCCTCTTTATAATATTAGTGTAGATAGTGATAACTGGAATGTACAGAGGCAATTTAAGCATTATGTATAACCATATGTCAATGTAGGTAAACATCGATTGAAGCTACTACACGCGCGTCATGCCTATTCGTAATATAATCATAGGGACGTTTAGCATTTAACTATGTATTGCGTGACAATGCAATATGAGCCGTATTGTCCAGCAATAGATGCGTATGCTATATGAAGCGTAGGTATCGTATTGTATTTGCGATGGTTGCTTTGACATAAATTCCTTCTATATGTATACCTTGACGAGCCTTGCTGGATTGTACCCTGACTGTAAGGCTACAGGTCGTTGGTTCGATTTCCACCCTGGACAAACATTTGTGTGCATGAACATGTCTGTTTGTTCTGTGTATGGATGTAAATGTGTAGACAATATGTGTGTGTATAACAGGTGCTGTTTATGGGGGTCAGCTTTAGTTTGTTTGTACATTTATAAAAAAAAAATATTTGATATTCATAATATTATATTATTGTTCAATAATTCTTCACTTTTGCGTTAACACACAGGTATTGTCAGTAAGACTAAATAAATTTTATGTAATAAATCTAAGTTCGTTTTTAAAAAGAGTCATTGCTGAGTGTCGGCACTTCTCAGTAAAAAACAACCTTCCGAACCAGTATTAGAGTCAGTGTAAAGGCCTATTTGAATAAAAATATTTTCATTTCATTATACAAGTATATATTTACAGGAAAAAAAATCTACCTTTATCTATATAATGCATCAGTTATTTGGTTTCCATAGTACAAGCTCTGCTTAGTCTGGGATCAGATGGCCGTGTGTAAAGAATGTCCCTGTATATTTATAATACGGATAAGCCACTAGCATATTCCGCAAAAACTATTACACAAGTAACTACCAATCAAAGAACATACTCAATGCATTACAGGAATGTAATTACTAGACCCCTTTTGCCGAATCAACCATTACACGACCTACATACGTATATAAAACGTCCCTTAAGTACTTAAGGGTAAAGCTGAATTTCGAGATGATTTTCGTCACTTAATTGCGGCACCAAATTGCTCAAGTTTGGGACGGCTCCTAATTAATATCGTGTTATATGGCCTTTATAATACTGCAAATAATCTATGCTGAAGCTGTAGGTATGTAGTCGTACATTGTTCTTTGTCAATGGATCTCCTAAACGTGATGAAGTAGTCAGAGTAACTCTAGTGTCACTTGGTTTGGGTGGAAGTCAATTTGGGGATATGGTTATATTGTTAGTTCTTGTAAGCTTAGTTTATTGGAATAACTACTTAGTTTCATTTATTTCGGTTATATTAAACAGAAAAATTCTGGCTTCGCCTGAGGCGGGTATTATAAATGTATTGCCCAACTCACATTTTCTAAATTACGGTGAAAACAGGATCATCTATTGTGTAGTTTAAAAGGAAATAGCGTTCAACAGACAGATATAAATAGAAAAGGCCCTAAAGGCCACTAAAAAAAATATATACCTATAATTGGTATATAGGTATTATCTCAGGCTTAATTATATTAATATTTTAGTATTCACTTGACATAATTTTTTTTTCTGTAATTTAATTTGAATTATTAATGAGTTATTGTATGCTTTAATTGATTGAATGAGACATTTGTAGTTATTTTGTGTGATAAATTGGCTTGAATTTTATTTAATGACAATGTATATTTGCACGCCATTATGGCAAAACATGAAGGACTTTGACTAAAACTTGACATCTATGTATTCATAACCATGTTTCTGGCAAATAAATAAATCTTGTCTTATCTTCTCTTATTTTTAAAATAAGTGTTTTTAAGGAAATGCATTTTATTTACGATTTTTTTTGCAATATATTGAAGTCACCGCTTCGGAATCCATTTATACTTTATAGGTCATTCTACGTGATAAAGAACACTTTAATCATAATTATTATATTACTACTACTAGGTATGTATTATGTATGTACTATGTATTAGGCCTACTTACCTAATCTAGATATTTATTTATGATCATACTCCTAAGTTTTTTATTTTAATAATTCCTATGCCTAATTGATATTATCAAAATCTCAGTTCGATTTTATCATGATAGCTCTATTTCCCGTGATTGTTCCACTACCATAGAATCACATAATTACAATATAGGCGTTTGTATAGGCATATAGGCGTATGTATAGGCGTATAGGCGTATAGACGAATGTCATTTGAACTAATACGAGCGTTGTTAATCCAATTGTGCCGTTCTTATGGTTTCAAGACACTGTTACATTGCATAAATATTCAAATAGTACTTACAGTATTCTACGGTATTTCTAAAAATAATATTAGTAATTAATCGATATAAGTTTTAATTACTAGCTCTCGCCCCGCGTTTTACCCGTGTTCCTATATTAGCCTGTATACCTTTTTACTCTGGAGAATCAGAAGATTCCCGGAACGCGGGAGTTCCTTGAGGTACTTGTTTTTAATGTAATGAACAAAAATATTTCAAAAAATTATTTTTATTATTTAGAATGGGCTTGCGTTTGGTCTTCGACTGACCACAGAAACCCTTTTAAAAACTAGTTGTTCCAGGAATGCGATGCATTGGGTTTTCGATTCGTGGTCTTGAGTTCATACAAAAATCCCACAATAAAATATTTTCCCTAAATTCAACTTTCCGGACAACTTTACCAGTATTTAAAAACAAAATAACTTAAAAATATTGTTGACAAGACTACTTATATACAGGTAGTTACAAAACTACCCGTAAAGCCGAAAGGAGGTTAAATGGGGCCTTATAACGAGTCCATTCTCAATATTTCTATATATTCTTTCTGCCGCGCACGCTTAAGCTGTGGAATGAGCTCCCGAGGTTTTCCCAAGGGAGTACAGCATGGGGTTCTTCAAGAAGGGTGTGAAGAGATTTTAGCAGGGTCGGCAACGCGCGAGTGATACCCACGGTGTTGCAAGCGTCCATAGGCTGCGGTGACCGTTTACCATCAGACGGGCCGTCAGCTTGTTTGCTGCCTTAGTAGTATAAAAAAAAAAAAAAAAATTTAGAATTGTTGTGAACTAACACTGATTTTTATGAATGAAAAATAGAAAAACTATTTAAGTAGACAATTATTAGGTAAAATAGTATGCTTACTAGGGTTGTTGGGTTAGATATTGAATTATATTTTTACGGGGTATTTTGTAACACGTTGTATATTAAATTGGAAATAAGAATATCAATGCTTTTAATTTTAGCGTGCCGCGTGAGTGTGACACCACACGCCAGCGGCCAAGTAACGTAATTTCACCATTTAGAATAACCTTTAAACGGTTTTTCTCAATAAAATCTTTTTATTTCACAACAGTGCCGTTTACAAAAGAAGGTTTAAAACATTGACACCATAAGGTTGCATTTTGTTCAGTGTGCCAAATTCTCAATTTATCTCTTTAAACGTCCGCTAGCAGACATCTTGACAACTTTTAACCTATCTTTTGGCAGACAACACATTTTAGAAGATCTGACTATTAAAATCTTAGTAAACATGACATTGTCATAACTATGAGTATATTAAAAAGTCAATTGTATGAATTTGATTGTATGTGTTATATTAAATAATATAGTGGTACTATATTATCATAACATAATGATTTATCCCCCTTGTAATCCCCACATTTTTAATTATAATGATGTAGTTCAATTTATAACGTTCATATCTATACTAATATAACATTATTAAGAGGAATGATTTGCATGTTTCTTGCTCTTTGGTTTGGATATGGATGAAACTTGGCACATATATAGAGCATATCCTAGAATAACATATATGCTACTTTTTATCCCGGGAAAATGTGATATCCCTCGGGAACGCGGGTTAAACCGCGGGGAACAGCTATAGTACATATAAATGCCAGATTGTAATTTATTTAAATATTTAAGTATGTATTTGGCGGTATATCTTAATATAAATAAGTTTTCATTCCGTGTCTAATTTAGTGAACTCCCCCTAAACAGCTTGAAGGATTTTGATGAAATTGTTTGCGTGTGTTCCAATGAATTCGATATTGGTTTGGATTGTAGTTCAGTAACTTTAAATTTGACCTTCATAAGTGCCCTCTGAGGGCCTCAACTGAATAAATGGTTTTGAATTTTATGAATTGAATTTTTGAATTCATAATTGGATGCTGCGATTGAATTTTTGCATTGTTTTCTTTTTATCGAACTTTTGTATGGACTTATTTCGACAGGACAATGTCTTCAACAGCTACAAACTATAGAATATTTTGTATGTGCACTAGCGTGTTGAGTATGAAAGTAGTGTAGAAATATGATATTATTTTCAAGCATAAATCTTCCTCTGTTATCTTCATTACCTTCAATATGAGATTGTTATAAAGAAAAAGTAGGACAAGAAGGCAAAGTTTAATAATGGTCATTATTTATTTTGGCCATTGTCATGAAATATCCAGAAAAGAGTTTACAACGACAAAAAAACATACTAAAACTAACTCAATTATATCTAGTACCAAACTCACGAAACTAATTCATCTTCAACAAAAGAGGTTTAGGTTTTTTTTGGAAGTTCTGTTGTATAATAGAATCCTGAGATGTCAAGTGAAAAAAAGTCTTGTTAGTGATGATAAATGTTAGTAAAAAACGTAAGGAAAAGTAGCTCAGCTTGGACCTTACTTAGCTCATTTTCCCTTTGGTTATACTTAATTTTTCATTCCGTATAAATTTAATTTTGTGCTACCCTTGTAGAATAAACTGGATTATTTTTGCTTTTTAGTTTCTTTAACAATTTAAGATCTTAATACTAAACTAAAACTTTAGACACTTTATCCAACATTGAAACTACTCATGGAGTAGTTTGATGAACAAACCATAATTATAATTTTAATTGGCAATGCTTTAAATATCAGTAAAAAAGATTTGATAAATAGTCTCAACTCATTATCAAAATTAGGGGTAATGAAAATAATGTTATGTGCTTTCCCATACTCTTCAAACTACTCAGATATGGAGAATAATTATATTTGGCATTTAAATAACCATATGCATAATGTTACATGTCATAGTGCTAATTTTATATATTTTGATACTAACAAGTTTGTTAGTAAGTTAAAATTGAAACAGGATACACTGTTTATTCCAAAAAAGCTTAAGAAATTGATTGCGTCACTTGTAGCATATAATATTAATAGGATACGGGATAACTCAGTAAAAATAAGTAATTTTAACATTAATATTCAGAATAGTTCTTTAAACAAAAACTTTTGACAACAGAGAAGCTCAACAGTTCGGTTTTTGTAATACATCAGAATATTAATCGCTTCTTTGGCAAAATTCTAGATATTCATTTATTGTTAGATAAAATAACTATAGACATATTATGCTTTACAGAGACATGGTTGAAACCGGGCACTATGCTTTTTAATATTAAAAACTTTACAGTTGCCAGTATATTCAATAGATTATCTGCAGAAGGTGGCGGCACAATAATTCTTATAAATAATAATTTTAAATTCAAGGATCGGAAAGATATTTGCAGCCTCTCTGTTGAGCGTGTTTGTGAGGTGTCTTGTGCAGAGTTGCAGAGCTATATTATTGTATGTGTTTATAGGCCACCGGCATCAAATTTTTTATTGTTTACCTCTATAATAGAAGAGATTCTTCGTAAGTTATTTAATAATTGTAACAAGTCAATAGTTCTATGTGGCGACTTTAATGTAGATACTCTTAGTAATTCATCTGAAAGTCGGAATTTAGTTGCCTTATTCAAATCATTCAACTTAGATATATTATTTAATGAGTCAACAAGATCTACAGCCACTTCGGCTACTTGTATTGATAATATATTAACTAATAGTAGTATACTAGGGAAATCGATTATTAGTGGTGTTCGCTCGGATCATAAGGCTCAATTAATAGAATTGCCATTTAAAAGACAAGTATTTAAAGTAACGAAAGTAATTAGACCTACTACTAAGGCAAGATTAGACAACTTTAAGAATAATTTAGAACTGAAACTCTGTAATACAATATATCATAGTAATGAGCCCAATGTCTTGTATGAAGGTTTATTGTCCGGGATTTGCGATAATTTTAATAGAGCCTGTCCTACTAAAATAGTGAAGGTAAATAGTAAAATGGGATTTAGTGACTGGGCTACTAAAGGTATTCGTAAGAGCAGGGATAGGTTGTATGAACTTTATCATTTAAAATCTCTAACTCATAACGAGGAATTTCATAAATATGTTAGAAACTTTTCAAAAACATTCAAGTTAGTGTGTAATCAAGCTAAATCTCACTTTATATGTAATAAAATAGGTAATGCGAATAATAAAATAAAGACAGTCTGGAATGTTATTAATACGGAAACTGGTAAAATTAGAAATAATAATGAACAGGTAACTCTTAAAATTAATGATAAAATTTTAACGAATAATTTAGATGTAGCCTGTGCTTTCGAAAACTTCTTCACGAGTATACCTGGTAAAACTACTAAAAGCCTTAAATCATGTCCTATAGTAGCGGAATCTTTACTCAAACAGCATATTCATAATATATAACCTAGTTTTAAATTTGAGCATATTAATGCTAGCGATATCTTAAATACTTTTAATTCGCTCAATATGAAAAGTACTGAAGATTTATGGGGCTTATCAGTAACAATCGTAAAATCAATAATAACAGTGATTGCACCGGTTTTGTCAAATATTTTTAATGAATGTATTGATCAGGGTTGTTTTCCAGATTTGATGAAATACAGTAAAATAGTACCTATTTTTAAGTCCGGTTGTAAGGAGAATCCTCCTGATTACAGACCAGTTTCCGTTCTGCCAGCACTTAGTAAAATTTTTGAAAAACTGCTGCTTAATCAAATGTTAGGTCACTTTACTAAGCATAAGATATTGCATGGTCATCAGTTCGGTTTCACGAAGGGAAGATCTACATCCGATGCGGCAGCAGCATTGCTGAGACACATTTATGGCGCATGGGAGGATTCTCAGGATGCGATTGGCATTTTTTGTGATCTATCCAAGGCTTTCGATTGCGTTGACCACCGTACGCTACTTCTAAAACTTGACTACTACGGAATTCGTGGAACTGCTCATGATCTTGTTTTATCTTATTTATCAAATCGTCAACAAAAGGTAGGGATTACTGGCACAACATCCAAGGGCTCTTTAGTCGAAATGGGGGTACCCCAGGGTTCAATTTTAGGTCCATTTTTGTTTTTAGTCTATATAAATGACTTGCCATATGTTGTAAATGATCTCACAGATATTGTCTTGTTTGCTGATGATACATCATTAATTTTTAAAGTTGATAGAAAAGACAAAGATCTAACTAAAGTTAATCATACTATGTCAATTGTCTGTGGGTGGTTTGCTACAAATAATCTATTACTAAATTCAAAGAAAACTAAATGCTTAAGGTTTTCTTTACCGAATGTAGCACAAGTAGATAGCCAAATAATAATAGATGGGAGCCATATTGATCTTGTTAATAAAACGGTATTTTTGGGTCTTACATTAGACAATAAATTGCAGTGGGGACCTCAGGTTGATACTCTAGCTGCTAAGTTAAGTTCGGCTGCATTTGCTGTTAGGAAAATTAAACAATTGACGAATGTTGAGACAGCCAAATTAGTTTATTTTGCATATTTTCATAGCCTCTTGTCCTATGGTATTTTATTTTGGGGAGCAGCAGCGGATATAGAATCAATATTTATTATACAAAAAAGAGCAATTCGTGCAATTTACGGTATGGGTCCCCGTGAATCATTAAGAGATTTATTTAGGGAAATAAATATAATGACATTGCCTTCATTATATATTTATGAAAATATAATGTTTATACGTAGAAACATAGGAATGTTTGAGTCAAAATTGGATATCCATAATATTAATACAAGACAAAGGGAGAAGTTAGTTGTTCCATATTTTAGACTAACTAAAGTAAACAAGTCATTTCTTGGTAATTGTGTTCGATTTTATAATAAGATACCGCTTTCAGTAACCAAAATGTCTGATCTTAAATTTAAAAATTATATTAGGAAAGTTTTGAAAGAAAAAGCGTATTACAAGGTGGTTCATTATATTGAAGATAAAAATGTATGGAAATAGCTGCTCTCTGCACAGTGCACCTCTAATTTTCTTGTTTAAGTTGTAAGTAATTATTGTCATTTTCTATTTTGTAGTCTTGTTATTTCTTTTTTTTTTTGTTTTTTGTTTTTGAATGTTAGCTTTATTAAGTATTTTGTAATTGTTAAATATAAAATATGTAAAATTGATGTTATAAAATAGCCAAAAAGTCAGAATAGATAAAAAAGAATTTAATAAAATAAAAAAGAATGTAACCTTGCTGAGTTTCTTGCCGGTTCTTCTCAGTTGAAGGCTGACTTCCGAACCGGTAGTAGCTTCAGTAACTTTAAATTTGACCTTCATAAGTGCCTTCTGAGGGCCTAAACTGAATAAATGGTTTTGAATTTTGAATTTTTTTTTTGATATACAAAGCATGTATGGGATAAGTATGTGTTCAAGAAAAACATTTTACATTTTATTTAAAAATATATATAGCTAAATAGCTAAGAAAGCTATTTTTAGTTCTATGATGTAGAGTACAGGCTCGATTTTGTTAGGAAAATAGCACTGATTCGAGGATGTTTCGTCGCGGCCTCTATGCTCTGTCTCTGTCGCTTACTACGCTAATACTACTAATCACGTGAGAGGTAAGCTCTCCGAGGCTTCCGCGAAGCGGCTCGCCGTCGAAGTTTGTATTACCTGAATAAGGTAGCTGGAAGCAATAGTTTTTTTAGGATAAATAAATTAACTCAAAAGCTTATCTAAGTAGAATTTTCGAGGCATCAATGAAAACAAATACATAGTATATTTTAAAATATAATTCTTACTATAATATAATCATTCTCACTTAAAAATGGCTTCGTTTATTAGATAGATTGGATATAGTTGTATATAGTATCCTACTAATATTATAAATGCGAAAGTTATGTAATAGGTTGGGGAAAAAGTTCCTTCGCATTTTTTAAGAAAATTCAAAACATTTTTAATATAGTTTATTTACATTTAACTAAAGTATGTAGGTACCATTTTTCTTCGATAAATTTTTGCCATCTTTTAGGTAGGGACATGATCCCATTGCTATAGAAATTTTGGGACCTCTGATCAAAATACTGCGACAAGTGGTTTTGACAGTCCTCTCGTGATGTTAACCTGACACTGCCTAAAGAATTCTGAAGAGACCGAAACAGGTGGAAATCTGAAGGTGTAAGGTCAGGACTATGCGGCGGAAGCATTAATACCTCCCAGCCAACACACATTTTCCTAATTTGAATTTGGAATTATGTTCTTTAAAATTTAAACTTTCAATGATACCAAAACCAGCCAGATACAAATAGTATAGCCAAAGAGATTTTATTACAAGTTCATACATACTATAATGCGAAAAGACTTTTTCCCCAACCTAATATGTTTGTTACTCTTTCACGCAAAAACTGCCTTACGGATTTAGATGGAGCTCGGCATTTTGATAGAGCATATCCTGGAATAGCATATAAGTTTTTTTTTCCCGGGAACACGTGACATCCCTCAGGAACGCAGGTAAAAACGCGGAAGGCAGCTAGTATCAAATAAAATAGGACTAAAAAACAAAAAAACCAGAAAAAAGTAAACTACAATAATAAACAAAAAATGAGTACATACATAAATATCATGTTTAAATACAATAGAGCAAACGCATTAAAGGTGTCTAACGAACAAAATTCGACATGGTAAAGCCCTATAATGCGTACACCTACCAAAGTATTACTTCAAAAGATATTTTCGTACAATACAAACATTATTTTGCCATCCAATCCAGATGTTAAGTAGGTCGAGTACTGTCGACGAGGCTGATGAAGGGATCATGGATGTCGCTTCCTGTTTATACGGAGGATTGTTATATTGTAAATCTGGCTTAACACGCAGCGCCTGATATTATTTGAATATTCTACGTTCGATTTTTGTTTATTGTTTTCCAACTGTTTTTGTTTATACGAACAAGTACATACAACTAATATCTCTAAAAAATTAGGTCCTTATGAAATTTGTGTTTTGTATGGAAGAAGCAAAACGATTTTTTTTAAATGAAATTATTTTTCCTAATTTTCCTGGTAATCTGTAATACAGGCAGGTTCCTAGTACAGACACCAGTATCTCACAAAGGACATTATATTATTATTTCTGTTCCATCTAGTTATTAAGCAACCTTTGTGAAAGAAAGAAATAAATATTATTATTATAATCGTCAAAGTATGTAAAACTTAAAATAAAATTTTAATTAAATTAAAATTTTTTTTGCACATTCGCCATTTTATCGGTAGTTCTCTCCTTTTCGAAAAATCGTCGGAGCGAGAATCAATAAAATCTTTGAAGGTGGTTTTGACAGCCTCATCGGATTTTAGCGAGAGCGTTTGATGATAACATGTATATAATAAATTTACCAATCAAGTGTCGTAATAAATAATATTTTAAACAAAGTATTGGTAAGCTTTAAATACAAGTAAAAATGGTTTAATGTTAGAAATTACAAGCACATGAGACACAACAGATTCACGACTCAGGGACGACAACGCATTAGCGATGCCCCTAGTGTTGCAAATGTCCATAGACAGGGGTGACCACTTACCATCAGGTGGACTGCTTGTTTGTCGGCCCTTGTGGTACAAAAATAGGTTATATATAACTACAGTTGACTGGATGTCATTTAAAAGTAAAGTTTGTGTTCATTTACTCATGTGAAGTTTTTAGTTCAGCGATTTGAATATTGTCACTGTCAAAGATAAATGTTGAGTTCACACCACCGAGTTCTCAATTTGATTTGCAAATAAGCCTATATATACATGAGTTATCTAAATAAAATGGTTATATAAATTTATATAGCCAACCAAAGATTCATTTCCTCATACTATTATAGTACTAGCTGGATGTCATTTAAAAGTAAAGTTTGTGTTCATTTACTCATGTGCAAGTTTTTAGTTCAGCGATTTGAATATTGTCACTGTCAAAGATAAATGTTGAGTTCACACCACCGAGTTCTCAATTTGATTTGCAAATAAGCCTATATATACATGAGTTATCTAAATAAAATGGTTATATAAATTTATATAGCCAACCAAAGATTCATTTCCTCATACTATTATAGTACTAGCTGTCCCCCGCGGTTTCACCCACGTTTCCTAATAATTAAATTTTACGGTTATAAAAAGTCCTTTGTATTAATTCAGATTTCAGGCTATAAAGTAATGTGCCAAGTTTATCCAAATCAAATCAGTAGGTTTTGCGAGAAAGAGTGACACACATCCATACATCCATACATCCTTTAAACTTTCACATTTATAATCTTTACCTAGTTATATGTACTAAAATAATAAGATGTATTCTAAAATAAACATTGAAAACCATAAACATGTCAAAACAAGTATGCGAAAACTTTGATGTAAATGCCCACAGGACACACTGTATGTTCCAGACTTTAACAACGTAGGTAGCAGTAAGGGTAACAACGCACTAGCAAGGCTGGCTTTACCAGCCAATTCGGCAACGACATTTGAAAAAGTCGGCATTCAAACCTAACGTAGTCTCAAAAGTAGTAATTAATGAAAATGATGGTATGAATGAGGGATGGATTAGTCGTATCGAAGAAATAGATTTAACAGGAAATAATAACATTTGCTACATGTTTGTTTGAGCCGAAAGGTATACCAGCCTGAACATTCTCTATTCATTAACAATAAGATTATATAATGATAAATACAATTGTCAACCTAAATAAGGATAATATAATACAGATAATGAGAGAACGAAAATAATAATAGATATTCCTCAGAGATCGTGTCAATATATACCAAACACATATTAAATATTGGCTGTCAGAAACAGGTTGCCACAGCCAGGCAGTGTAGTGTGTTGCAGCTCTTAAATACTCATATTGTTGTGTCAAATTTTATTTGTGAAACGTTAAATTGTGACATTTGATTTGGATTTACGCTTCTATAGACACAATTGAAATGGTGAAATTGGAGAAATGTTTATTTTGTAACATTCAACAACGTTAAAGCTTCTGATACAATATAATATAATAATTTATTTATTTTATTTATGCGAATCCTAATATTATAAACGCGAAAGCTTGTAGGTATGGATGTTTGTCCCTCTTTCACGCATAAACTACGCATATATTAGAATAACATATAGACTACTTTTTATCCTGGGAAAATGTTACACCCTCGGGAACGCGGGTGAAACCGTGGCGGACAGCTAGTATGGTATAATTATTTAGATGGTTTTTAAAAAGACTACTTTTTATATCCATAGAGAGAAAAAATAATAAGATATTTCAAATATTATTTCAGAAAGAATTATTGTTTACTAGCTGTCCCCCGCGGTTGTACCCGCGTTCGATGTCACATGTAATATACATAAAAAACCTTCCTATTCAATCACTCTATCTATTAAAAAAAACCGCATCAAAATCCGTTGCGTGGTTTTAAAGATTTAAGCATACATAGGGATATAGGGACAGAGAAAGCGACTTTGTTTTATACTATGTAGTGATTGACGAGCCGGTCTCAAATCCATAACCCATATGGATTTGATACCTTAACTATAATTTTTCTGACAGAATATTTCATTCTCATCCAGGACAAACATTTGTGTGCATGAACATGTTTTTTGTGTGTTGGGATGATTTCTAATAAGTAATTTATTTAAGAAGCAGTATTTCCACGAGTTGACGTCAAAATCATGAGTGACCTATAGTTTATGTCACAGTAGCGGAGCGACGTGTCGATGGAAGTAGGTGGCCATCTTGAAGACGCACTCTTTAAACGGGAACCGCCAGCTCACCACGTCTGCGACGAATCGCTCTACATCACCTTAGCCAAATTGATTTTAAACCAAATTAGTGTTGGTTGCAAAACGACTAATTGAGATTTACATATTGAAAGCTTTATTTTTATAATTACAAGAAGATTAAAACACTTTGAGTTCAGAAGAAGACTTTTAATTTCGATTCCCAAATTCATATACAGGGCGTCCCACGGATATGCCACATGGAGGGAAAGTACCTTGAATATTGTAGATGGAACATTTTACTGATTTGATAAATTCATTAATTTTGTATTAAAAATGTTAATTTCATGGTCTTCCTTTTTTTGACACTATGTCATTTAGCAAAAAATAATCCTTATGATGAAGCCTTTAGATCGGTATGATAAAGGTACAGGATGATTATTTTTCTCGTGCAACGGGTTCGATTTCCGGTTCAACCATGTAATTATTTAAATATCTATGAATGCATTCATAGATATTTAATATTGCATTTAATGCATTCATTGAATTGTTTTTTAAATGCAAATATTGTGTTCTTTCAGTTAAGTGTTCCATCTACAATATTCATAGAATTTTGCCTCCATGTGGCATATCCGTGGGACGTATATACGCCACAATGAATTCTGAAGAGTCCTCCTGCACCAATAGTAGTACCTATACTAGTATTCTGTTTTCCATTGCACAAATGCTGCTTAGAATGGAGTCAGACAATATGAAGCATACTTCATCAACCAATCTGACTCTACAGGGACGTTATCGAGGATCTATAAATACGAGGATGTTTGTTTGTTTGTTTCTCATTCTTGTCACAACGTACGGAAGGAATGGAACAACTTGATTTTGAACATGTGTTGTATAGCTAGATTTGTTGAGAAGAACAAATAGGATCGCAGTCAAGCACTAGTTTATATTATAAGAAAAAAAAAACTTTTGAATGAAGTAATAGTTTTCAAAGGTATTTATTTCTCCTTCCCTATGTTCGGCTGCTAACCCTTTATTACTATAGTCTACTACTAACTAGTAGATATGTATACAAAGTAACTATTCAGGAGTTTTTTTGTCTCAGTATTTTTTTATTTATTATTGAACAAACAAACATATATGGATAAATGGAAAATAAAACATAAAATCATTCACAAATAACCACAGAGGTTTATAAATGAATGACTTATTCAACATTCAATCCTTAAATGACAAAATTTCCTGCAAATTTCTTTAGGGTCGGTACATAAGCACCTATTTCATCACATACCATATTGATAAAATATAATTAGTTAATATAGTTTAAACTGTAGAATACCTATCTCTATTGGTTACTTTCTTTTCATTAATAATTGTATAAATAAATATCCTGGGACATTCTTTACACACGGCCATCTGCTCCCAAACTAAGCAAAGCTTGTACTATGGAAACAATATAACTGATATACTACAAATATAATATTTTTTCTAAATACATACTTAAATATTATAGATATTTACACTAAGACACAGAATAACCAGACATGTTCATGCACACAAATGTTTGTCCTAGGTGGGCATCGAACCTGTGACCTGTGACTTGGAAGTCAGTGGCTAACCACCAAGCCAACTGGCCTATCTTTAATGAAAAACATATTTAAATTTGACATATTCAGGGATTGATATTGGTTATTAATAACATATTATTTGCCTAACAGATTATTATTCATGTATATATATATATAGTAATACCCCGGACTTACGCGATAGGTGGGACCAAGCGATAGTCGTGTAAGTCGTATGGACGTCATCACAATCCACCTCTAAATTTAATTGTTTGGCATATCTACCACATCTTCAATTAGACCATCAATTAGATCAGGATTTGAAGCTGATTCTCCTTGAGTGATGAAAATGAATAACCGCGTATCTCCGAATTCGCGTTAAACGGGATAGCGTAAGTCGGGGTATTACTGTATATAGATATTTATCTATAGTATTGTCTCTAATATACAATAAAAAATGAAGACAATTTAGAAGACTTTGTGAAAGCCTACAAAAATAAAGAAAAAATAAATTTCTATTATTAACAATTCACATTTGGCGAGTCATTTGTTACGATTTTGTCTTTAAATTAGACTTTTATTTAGAATAATAAACTCATATTTTATTTTATTGTAACAAACATAACATATTTTCAAATGCAAATAAACCGTAACGTTAAAAAAGGATAAAAGAGAAAATATGCAAATTCGGACGGAAAATCTACGCCTAAATATTTGATTGAAAACAAAAATAACATGTCAACTTTTTTGTGTACAGGAATTAAAAAGGCATTCTAAATTATTTTTATTTGAATATAAATAACATTCAGGATTGAGGTTTGGAATATTTTCAGCCAGAGCTTTTATTGTTAGTATCCATAGAGGTGTAAACCTCCTTTGTCCGTTTTTAAACTCATTTTTAGGCTTTTTAAAAATCCTTGACGCTAGAAAGTATTAATTTTTTTTTATATTCCAAATTGTTTATGACATAAACTTGAGCTATAGATTATATATAGATAGATTTCCAAAACTAGGTTGATAATTTTTTTATAATGTTTGGTATAAAATTCCCATTATTTCAAAATGATTGACGGACCAGTTGGCAGCATGTATTAGATATCCTGACTATCACTCTACTTTTATCTTTTCGATTCCCATCTAGGACAAACGTTTGTCATCGTGAACTGTTTACTCTATGTCAGTATATAAAATATATAAATATATATATATGTATTTAAAAGGCAGTATATAAAATGTATAGTGTATAGTATATCAGTTATCTCGTAGTCATGGCAAAAGATCCGCCTAAATTGGGATCAGATAACCGTGTGAAGATTGTTCAAGGATATTATTTATTATTTAAAGGTTACATACAGAGGATTATATTTCGAAACCACGACACCAAAAAGAATTCTACATTACATCGTAGCAGTCGACTTTCGTAGCACTTCGTAGCATTTCGTAGCACAAATTGTATTTTCCGAAGCACAATACATAAACCATCTTGATCATTGTTCAATGACAAAATGAGGATTCTTAAGAGTCCTCGTAGTCCTCAACTACACTTCACTCCTACAATTACAATGGTCAATTTCAACAGAAAAGGCCATTTAGAGGCGAAACACGTGTCGGGTTGATCAAACTCCCACTATATCCGGGTAGCAAATATTTCTACCCAGGCCGTGTTATTGCCTTGTAAATGACAATGAAAGTAGTGTTATTAGTATATAATGTTGTAAAAGTTATTTCATACAATATAATACGTTTGGGATGTAGCGACTTTATTTTGATTAGTAGCTAATATTTTCACCTTTAATTATAACTTTAAATTTATTTTTGCTGTCTGTATTCTGTGTCTGAAATCTTAATCACTACAAAGTATAAAACAAAGTCGCTTTTTCTGTCCCTATGTATGCTTAAATCTTTAGAACTACACAACGGATTTTGATGCGGTTTTTTTAATAGATAGAGTGATTGAAAAGGAAGGTTTTTATGTATAATACACGTGAAAGCGGGTAAAACCGCGGGGGACAGCTAGTAATATTATAAATGAGAAAATGTATACGGATGGATTTGGAAAAAACTTGGAACATAGATAGTTCATAGCATGGATTAACAAATAGGCAAGTTTTTATTCCGGAGGGAACGCGGATGAAACCGTGGGGCAGTTAATATAATTTTTTTTATTGGTTTATTTATAATACTGAAATGAAAAGAAAATGAAATGAAAACGTTACGTTCGTAACCACACATCTCCATAATATCTAAACGGATTTAAATAAAATTTGGTTCACAAGAAAAATCATCTGCATTAACACATAGTACTCGTATATACTATAATTACTACCAAGAAAACATAAGATATCCAGGAACGCGGATATAATCGGACTGAGGCAA
The DNA here is from genome assembly GCA_907165245.1 of Habrosyne pyritoides. Classification (NCBI taxonomy): domain Eukaryota; kingdom Metazoa; phylum Arthropoda; class Insecta; order Lepidoptera; family Drepanidae; genus Habrosyne; species Habrosyne pyritoides. The sequence goes on from OU015606.1 coordinate 8,851,381, forward strand.
ATAGGTATATTTTTGATTGAAGCTATTTCTTTATCACCCTCTATCGTCTAATTTCGCGTACTACGCCGGCACATAAAAAGGCTCTCACGCCCTAATGTACATTATATTTTCGGCAGTATTGCAATAACCACAGAATATAAAATACCGATGTACGATCACAATAACTGAATTGATTACAACGAATGTGTTACGTGACATGTTTTTGTTATTGAATATAGAGTTGATAGTTGAATAAATAAATATCCTGGGACATTCTTTACACATCATCTGACGCCAAACTAAGCAGAGCTCGTACTATGGAAACCAGATAACTGATATACTACATATAATACATTTTTATTTCTAACCAAGTTCAAAAAGGAGAACAAACAGACATGTTCATGCACGTAAATGTTTGTCCCGGGTAGGAATTGACCCCGCCACCTGGTCTGTAAATAAATTACTTGTAAGTATTTGTTAATTATGTTTGATATTTTATCAACAAACTACTGACCGGCCCGCGGTTTCACTCGCATTACCGAAGAATAACGTAATAAAGGGTAATGTATCCCAGGGTTATAATATAGCCTATAACACCTTGTGAATAGTGTAGCATTCTATCAGAGAAAGTTTTTTCAAAAAAGGCACAGTGATTTTGTAGATTGTCCCTATATACACAAACTCACAAAAAATTTACTCTTTAATTATAATGTTAATTATGATAGTGTATTTATGAATAGTATATAATGTATATATCTCAAAGAATGATATTAAAACTGATGATGACAAAAATGAGTATTAAAATATCTTTCTACAAAATATTCATTATTCTATAAAAAAAACTTTTAAATTAATATACTTATAATGCATGAATTTATTAAAATAAAATATCAATTATTAAATAAAGTTAAACGAAAGTGAGTTGAAAGTAGCACAACGTATTTTTAAATTACTTTGCAACATTGGGAAATATTTTATTTTTAAACCAGCAACCCTAAGTTTCAGGCCCAGCCTGACCCTCGCTAATTATACCCTAGAAACGGGAGCTTCATTCCACGAACTCGCTAATTGTAACACAAGAGTGCATCGGAAACAGCCTCTTGTATTTTTAGATGATAAATCTCGTAATTTATATACTGTATATTGTACTAAAAAGGTTTAATATAGTTTATTTCTCTACAGCTTAGATAAATAAATACTGGCCATGAACATTATTGCTATTAATTCACACTATATTTATAAAAAAAAAAACAAAAAATATTAGTTTAAAGTTTGACCAGCCATGACTCGATAAAAAAAATTACTGGCAGGTAAGATTTTTACTAAAATGATTTTTTCTCACATTTTCACAAAGTAAAGAAGTTTAAATTGCCGTCAAAGTTGACGTACAGTTTTATTTATCTAAGGTACAAATTCTGATCCTTCCTTTAATAAGATAGCTTTAAGACAGAGAAAATGTTAAGTTTGTCTTCATCCAATTTCTTTTGACTAAAGATAGTGGTCCACTGAAGTGAAAACAATTATTCTTACTATCCGCAAAGTGCAATTTTAGATTTAGTATTTTATTTGTTTTTTTTTAATCAGTAAAACCTTATATCTTAAATCCTGAAAAAGAGGTCTGTCTAAATAGTTTGACTCAACGCTGATACTATAATTATGTCACAAACAAAATTTAGTATCAATAAAAATAAATGTTTGACTTATTCATGGCCTTTATTTGATGACTATACTCTTTGGTGCTAGAGGGAGAAAATATTCAAGAGTTTCAAGGTCACCCCGTAAGGAAAAAGCGGTCATGTGGCATCCACAAAGAATCAAAACAAACGCTACTTTCATATTTTTAAAGGAAACTCGGCGTTTGTGTATAGATTATTATATTTTATGTGTGTTACGCATGTTTGGATGTTGAGGTGGTTTTTTCTTTTGTTATCGTTTGATGTTTTCACAAATAAACACATATTTTCCATTTCTCATACTAAAATTTTGTAAAGTTAATTATTATTATGAATCATTTTAATGAAATAACATCTCGTTCGTTTAATTTAGGAATATAGTGGAAAAAGTATTATTTCACAATTTAGTACCTTTGTCGTGAACTACTGCTTACAAAACATTAACTCTCAGAAGCTTAAAATGACTTCTATAAACTTGTCACCTTGTTAAGGCTTAACATAGTTTTTTTTGCAACCACTTTTACTGCGATTTTGAAACCAACGCATGAACTAGATGCAATTTCTCAAATGATAACGTGCACCAAAACAAAGGTATTACATAAGACCATTATTCCAAAAATATAAAACGATTTGAAATAAGAAAGTTCGATTCTCAAGAGCCCGTTTCTCAAGTGTTCGATATACTCGTATATCGAAAACAACCTGTCATTATCATATATTTCCGTCATATATTTTTGATAATCGAACGTGATAAGTATCGAATCACGAGGATCGTCCCCTGGGATGTACCCTTGAATTCAGATACATTATCTTTTGAAGATATCTCAAGCTAGGTCAGATTATTCTTTAATCATGAAGACTACCAAGAATTTTGCTCTATCAGTCAAAATATTATTTGTAGCGTGATAATATATTCATTAGAGACTTATTTATTAAAAAAGTTCATATAGGTGATTCTATTTATAAATGTATTTTGTATTTTATTACATACTACCTGTCATATAAAGCCTATAACCATTTATGAAAAATTTCGCGTCGAATGATAGTAGTCCCATCGCGGTATGTATATAGATACAAGATATATATTCAACTAGTTACTAACATACATAGACTATCATATGATCAAACAAGATCATCAATTCTGAATAAAATCTGTAATTAGTATTCGATTGTTTTGTTATCTTAAAAGTATTATTATTAATTATATAGAATTTATTATTACAGTAAAATGTATATTAGTATTTTATGAATATTTGTTATTTAGAATACGTAGTAGTAATTATTGTAAGTCATTCGTCCTTGATCTGTCAAAAAAAATTTCATGTTTTTAATTTACCAATAATAATTCTTTTAATCAAAGAGGTCATCGTTTAATATTTTTTAAATAAAAATATTTTAAAGAGGTTTCTAAACAATGCTCAGTTATCTTAGAGAACATATATAACCTAGAAAGAAAACGTATAAAGGTTATGTAGGTAGGTACGTTTTCGTACGATACATCAATTTAACATAAAATACGTCTTAAATAAATAAAATATAAAGTACATATTTTCTCCTTCTAAAATCAGTATATTGACAAAGAAAAGAGAAAAGGTAGTAAAGATTATTAATAATAATTAGTGAAACACTTATTTTCATTGCTTGTATAAAAAAAAACTACAATCTAGTGTGAAATAACGTGCGAAATAATAAAAAAGAAAGAAAGCCAAGCAAAAACTACATCAACCCATGTAAAAACCTGTAAACATGCCACTATAATAACATTTCCATTTTCATTTTGTGCATTTCATTTTATCATTTCTTACCACTGACGGCAAACGCACAACATTTTTTTTAGTAGCCATTTAATCTGGCACATATGATTTTTTTTAACGTTCTATTTTTAAATCACTCACACATTTTTTATTCACACTCGAAATTTTGTTGGCACTTTTTTTGGCTTGGCAATATTTGAAGTATTTGTTTGCAAATGTAATTTGTTTTTAAATCTACACGCGGGCGAAGGCGGTTTAACCGTCGTGTCTCACGGAAGACTCTGTCCCGTATCACCGCCGACGTAGCACTGACTCGCGATTCTATAAACCGTACGGACGAGCCCTCAAGTGATTTATCTTTTGAGGTTTTAATTAGTGTCTATCTGTCGTTCTTTGTATATTTGCTATGAAATGTTTGTGCACAATGAGGTATTGTGTTTTTCTAATGAATGTACCGATATTGCTGCAAAACTTTTGTAATCAAATCAGCTAGTAAAGATCAATACGAACACTAATAATATGCGATGAGTCATTTGTTTGAGGGAGTTTTGTTTGGGAGTATTGGATTGAAAACGTAACTTAGTTGCGTGTTGGATACAGGAAATTTCAGTTGCAAAGTAATTTATTTTGCTTTTATTAGACTTGTTTTAGCAGATTATTTATTATATTCTAAGCTTGTCTGGAAATAAGTCATCATCCCGTACTATATTGGGTATTTCACACGAGTCAAATTAGCAACTTCTTATTAGAATGTCAAATCAATAGCTTTCAATGAAATACTGACTTGACACGTCGTTATATAATACAGTCAAATAAGATACTCTTTATGTTTGGATTTGAAATAAAAATACAATAAGTCTAGTACTATATAAATGATCTATCTTCGTTTTTTTTTAGTCACTTTATATACTTGCTTTTATACTATAATAGTTTTTGTATTTAAATAATTATTTAGTGTTGTATAAAAGGTTTTATTTTTGAAGGATCATCATGTTTCTAATTAATGTATTATTGTAAAGTTTATTGATCGCTACCTGATCGTGCGAGATTCACGTAAGACCCCAATTAATGACGTCATTAACATAAAGGCTCCTGTCTCGATGACAAAGAGTTTACTTTTGAATGAAATAAATATCCTGGGACAATCTTTTTTTTACACACGGCCATCTGGTCCCAAACTAAGCAGAGCTTGTACTATGGAAACCAGATAAGTGATATACTTCATACACTTCTATATATATTTTTTAATACTTATATAGATATTTACACCCCGACATAGAACAAACAGACAAATTCATGCACACAAATGTTTGTCCTAGGTGGGAATCGAACCCGCGACCATCGGTTTGGCAGTCAGAGTCGCTAACCACCAAGCCAACTGGCCTGTCATATTATCTACCTGCTAGCAGTTTTTTGAGATTTTAGAAGACTTTAGAAGAAATTTACGCAAAATTGGAAGCTTTGTATGTATGTGTTATCAATAAAGATTTTTGTACGAAAACATAGAACTTATCGATACTAAAATTATAAAGGGAAAGGGAATATAAAAAATTTACTTCTTTAAAAAAATTAGGGACGGTGTTTGTTACCTAATCACGCCAATAAGGCTGAACGGATCTGAATGAAATTTGGTGCAGAGATAGATTATAGTCTGGACTCAGAGGCGACTTTTTATTCCGGGAATATGTTACATCCCTTGGGAACGCGGGTGTCGCGGACGGCAAATGTGTTATTATGTGCAGGATATTCTTCAGAACTGTAGCACTAATTTGATAATTTCTTTCGCTATTTGAAAGACAATTTATTCTAGATGGAAATAGTAATTATAGTATAGTATCTGTAAAGATATACGTTACATTCCAGGAGACTGCAGACGAAAGACGAAAGCTAGGACGAAAATAGACAAAATGTCCGGTTATTTTTCTTTTTATTCTACTAAGGTAGCAAAAAAGCTGACGGCCCTACTAATGATTTTTTTTTCATTTTTATACCTCTTTGGCCGTCAAAAAAGGTGTCCATCTAGCTTCAGTAACTTTAAATTTGACCTTCATAAGGGCCTAAACTGAATAAATGGTTTTAAATATTGAATTTTTGAATTTGATGGTAAGTGGTCACCGCCACCAATTTGCAATAACTTGTAAGTAAGTATAATTTACATAATTTAACCAGGAATATTGTAATTGGCTTAATTTAAGGAATAATTCCTTTTGTATTTAATTGTTATTTTTTAAAAAAGCTGTAATGTTCCTTATTTAATAAAAATAAAAAAAATAACACGGGCTACGGTTTGCGTTTTAAACCCTGAGACGTGAAGTTGTTAAGTCTCATGTGCCTGTAAAGTGAAGTACATGGTAGTTTAGATTACAAACTTTATGACGTCACTTGGAAGTGAGGTATTAAACGATTCAATGATAATAAAATAAATAAACTTAACTCGATCGTAAAAGTGCTTGGTGAAGTGAACCAGTTATCAATAATAGAACATCAATTTTATCGTCAAACAACTCAGTCCCGGCGCTAACTTTTATCATCAGTAAATCAAGTTATATTTGCAAAAAAATAAATAAAGGCCTTATGTTTCTCTGAAGTAATACAGTACTAATATATTATATTAAGTAATTTTTAAAAGCTTTGTGATTTTATTTGAGAACTTCGCCCAGAGAATGCCAGTTTTCTCTTTCTTTCGTTCTTGAGCGTGCGATCTCGTTCTCCCATGTGTATGTTCTTCCTTGTAGGCGTGTGCCTTAGTTATATTAAACGGACAACAAATAAAAAAGAATCATTAAAATCGCTTCACCCAGTCAAAAGTTATAAGGTAACAAACATAAATAAAAATACAGACGAATAGAGAACCTCCTCCTTTTTTGAAGTCGGTTAAAAAATGAGGTTCTACTCGATATTTATAATTAATTATTTATGCCCGAAATGGTTCCAGTATGCTTTGGATAATTGGGATTGAATTGGATCACACATTTTCTTGTATAAGTAAAACTGCTCGATTTTGACCTTTTTTTATCAAATCACTAGCAGTCTCTTTCGGTTTCACCCGCGTTACAAAGGGATATTACATTTTTTCGGGATCTAAAGAAACCCATATGATATATCTAGCCATGCTCTATCTATATGCCAATTTTTATCTTAATCCGTTCAGTAGTTTTTGTATGAAAGGGTAACAAACATCCCATACATGGATGTGTCTCCATGATGGATCCTCACAAGCTTTCGCATTATTAACATAAGTGGGGTTTCTTTTTGCTTCGCTATATAATATTTTGGGAATAATAATGAAATTATTTAATTACTAGTTACATATTATTGTTTAAGCTGTGTAAAATGATTTTTTTTATGAGTACGGTGCGTTGAAAATGTGATATAACCATGGTTTTGCGGTTGATATGCGTGTTTTGTTGTTGGTGTAAAAATATAGTTTACTCAATAATTCCTTCCGGCCAGCGGTTTACGTTGTGTTCTTCCGGGCAGTAACTTATCCTGAGTTAAACCAAAACATAGTCTATCTATGTGGCATATTTTATTCAAATATCTAATATACAAATAACTTAATATTCAAACGTTGTCTAAACGACAACTTACCTACTTCTAGAGATTTATTTAGTGCATGAGCTCTCTGTCATCCATGGCTTCGCGTTCCCGAAGGAAGGTACATTTTCCTGAGATAAAAAAGTCCTATTTGTTATTCGAAGGCATAGTCTAATAATGTGCCAAATTTCAACCAAACCGTCATGTAGTCTTTTCGTGAAAGAGTAATAATCACTAATAGATCCAGTCAGGTGGATTATACGAGTAATTATTGATAATAAATATCCTCGGACATTCATTACACTCAGCCATCCGATCCCAATCTAAAACAGAGATTGTTCTATGGACACCAGATGACTGATATACTACATAGTATATTACATAGACTTCTTTTTCTAAATACATGCTTATATAGATACTAGATGTCCCCCGCGGTTTCACCCGCGTTCCCGAGGGAAATAACATTTTCCCGGAACAAAAAGTATCCTATGTACTTCTAATACCTCCAAAAATATGTGTACAAAGTTTCATGATGATCGGTTAAGTAGTTTCCGCGTGAAAGCGTAACAAACAAACTTACATTCACATTTATAATATTAGTAGGGATTATTTATAAGTTAATCATCATTATATCAGCCCAGGGATGTCCACTACTGAACATAGAACCCCCCTTGAATTTCCATCTCGAATGGTCTTGAGCTTCCGCTGCTTCGCCTGCTTTTTTTTTATACCACATGAACCAACAAAAAAAGCACACAGTCCACCTCATGGTTAGTGATCACCGCCGCCTATGGACATTTACATCGCCAGAGCATCGCCAATGCGTTGTCAACCCTGAGACGTGAAGTTGATAAGTCTCATGAGCCTGTAAATTCACAGGCTTCCTTACCTTTCTAACCTAAACAGTAATACAAGTGCACTACTGCGTCACGGTTGAAATGGGTAAGGTGGTAGTACTTCCCCAGATGAACTCTGCACTAAGAGCTCTTCTACTCTAAAAAACTCTCACCAGGGACTCTGACCAGCCCCCTTATTCAGCTAATACAAACTTCATCGGCGAGCCGCTTCACGGAAGCCTCGGAGAGCTTATCTCTCACGTGATTAGTAGTATTAGCGTAGTAAGCGACAGAGACAGAGCATAGAGGCCGCGACGAAACATCCTCGAGTTAGTGTCATTTTCTTTACAGAATCGAGCCCCAGGTCCTCGGTCCACCTGGTGATCAGGTCGTCCCACTCAGCGTTATTTAGAAGTTAGATGGAAATAATTGCATGAGGCCAGCTATTGCATCTATATAACATTTTAGATAATAATCAATTTTTTGCGTGTCGTAAATATTTATTTTGTTATTGTAATATAGAAACAACCGGAAAAGTTTGTTATGCCAAGCGAAGTTGTTTTGATTTTAGATTGCTTCCGATAATAATGGATTGTTTTTATCTTAAACATTTTCCTTCCTATTGTTATTAATAAAAAAACTCTCGAACATTATCTTGTCTTACAAACATCTATACATATATTTTATGTATGTAAGTTTGGATGAGAGATAATTTTAGAAATTACTCATCATATTTAGAAAATATTTACCTGGCAGTAAGTTACACTATCTCGATTGATATGGGCTGCTATAATAAGTATGTTGACTGATATGTCAAATCAGCAACTTTTTATTAAATGTCAAAACGATTGTTTTTGTTTCTATGGAGTTTTGTATTAAATAAGCAGTTGTGACGTCATAATTGTACAGCATCAAAAGAGCTACTCTTTGTGGTTAGATCGGTACTTAAAAATTGACAGGCCAGTTGGCTTGGTGGTTAGCGCTCTGACTGCCAAACCGAAGGTCGCGGGTTCGATTCCCACCCAGGACAAACATTTGTGTGCATGAACATGTCTGTTTGTTCTGTGTCTGGGTGTCAATATCTATATAAGTATATATTTCGAAAAAAAAAGTAGTATATGTGGTATATCAGTTGTCTGGTTTCCATAGTACAAGCTCTGCTTAGTTTGGGATCAGATGGCCGCGTGTAAAGAATGTCCCTGGATATTTATTATTATTATTATTATATTAATTTTGAAATTAAGATCACATTTGATGTAACTGTGTATTTTTGGATGTTCAATACACTGGTTAGTGTTTAATCATTTATTTTGAATACAGGTTAGATACACCACCATAGAAGGATATGTATATCTAAAAATAAATATCCTGGAACATTCTTTACTCACGGCCATCTTGATTTCAAACTAAGCAGAGCTTGTAATATGGAAACCAGATAATTGATATTCTACATTTACTACTTTTTTATATCTAAATACATACTTGGATAAATATTCATATATAATTATGCTACAAATATTATGAATGCGAATGTTTGTGAGTATGTTTGTTTGTTACTCTTTCACGCAAAAACTACCCGACAGATTTAGATAAAACTTGGCACACAGATAGAGCATATATTGGAATAATATATAAGCTTATCCGTCTTTCCCTTAGATTTTGTAGCCCGGAAAAATGTTAAATCCCTCGGGAACGCGGGTGAAACCGCGAGGGACAGCTAGTCTATACTAATTTTATAGAGAGGAAAGATTTGTACAAAAGTATGTTTGTTACTCTTTCACGCCAAAACTACCTGACAGATATGGATGAAATTTGGCACATAGATAGAGCATATCCTGAAATAATATATAAACTACTTTTTATCCCAGGAAAACGTGATATACCTCGGGAAGACGGGTAAAACCGCAGGAGACGGTTTGTTGTTGTGTGAATTTGGGATAAGTTCAATGTAACGTAAGATAGATTATATTCTAAATTAACATGAAGACTTGAAATCCCTCAGAAAAGCGGGTAAAACCGCAGAGCGGAACATAGCTTTGAATATTTTAAAGGCTTTTATAAATACAAGGGTGAAAGGTCAATACAAAAATTCCTACTGAATAATAAAATGTATCTTTATCGAATTTCTATTATAATCAAAAAAATATTGTTTCAATTTATTACTTATTCAAATTGCATTTTATTACCCTAATCAGATCGGTGTCACAGATCGTTTGTCTGTCCGTCCTTTTGTCCTACAATAGTTCTAAACAAATGTCATAACCTTGGGGTCTATAAGCTAGGGGATTCTAATATATAAATAATAATATTAAATATCACGCGACCATCTGATCCCAAACTAAACAGAGCTTGTACTATGGAAACCAGATAACTGATATACTACATACATATACAACTTTTTTTTCTTAATACATACTTATACAGGGTGACTGGTGAGATACCTTCGATACTTATGGAGAGTACTCGGTACTCGATTCTCGTTAAATGATGTAATAAAATTAGGTGTCTAATTTTTGACCAAAATTTCTCTAAAAATAAGTGAAATGTGGATATTGTACTCTCTAAACACGCCGCGGTGTTTGTTCTTTAAGTTGATCTAGTCACGTGCGACACGCGCTAGTCCCCCCACACATATATGATCGCCAACTATCACATCCTCAAATATTGAAGGTATCTCACCAGTCACCCTGTATAGATATTTACACCCAGACACAGTACAAACAGACATGTTCATGCACACAAATGTTTGTCCCGGGTGGGAATCGAACCTACGACTTGGGAGTCAGGTCGCTAACCACCAAGCCAACTGGCCTGTCAATTCTCGTAGCTAAATCTGGACTTATTGATGTAAAGTAATAATGTATATATTGCACCCTCAGTACGATAAGGGCTTAACTCAAAATTGTGCGAAATGGAGTCACGATCGTAGAGAGACTAAACAAAGTACGCTCTATCCGATGAATAGTAAAACATAGTCAATTTAAAGATAGAATAAGCATACCAATACTTCAGCCTCTTTAACACCGGGACCAACCCTCCCCGCTCAGTGCAAAAGTGACCCAATCAGAGACGTGCCAAAAGTAATTTTTAGGTTAAGCCCCTATCGTTCTGAGGGTGCGAATAGCACCAGCGTTTTCCAGAGATGTTATGTATCCCGGGACCATAGTGTAACCTATGTGTCTCAGGAATACTGTTGCTTTCTATTAGATAAGAAATAATAATTAATAAATAATAATTAATAAAAATATTAATAATTTATACGACTTAATAGTATTAAAAATTATTATTAGCATTATTGTAGAAACTTTCTGTCCGGCGGTCGGCGAGGTAACACGTCTGTGGTGCTCGTCGAGTCGGTGACGGCATGTCTAATACGTCCTGATGATGCTTCTTGTAGAAGCGAAACACGTGTCGATTTCCTGTTGAGTTTCCTTGTTTGGGACTTCACAGAGAAGGAGATCCAGCGGAATTAATTACTAGATATTTTGTTTTGTATAATTTTATAATGGATTTCCGCAAGGTCGAGCCTGAGTACACGTGTATCTATTCTAAGAATAGTGGTACTTAGAAAACGTAAGCGCTCTATCCGCAGGATGATGAAGAGCCTATGTTTGTGCTGCCATGTTTTATTGCGATTTAGCTCAACGACTGATTTCGTAAATTTCCTTTTTTCTTTTCCTTCGAAGTCACTTTTTTTAATGCATTCTTATGTCTTTTAATACAGAAAGAATCCTGTTGACACTGAAGCCTCAGTGGATGGTACTACAGTACAGTATTGAGATTAAATATCTTACCGCGTACAATTCTGCAATAAAATCTGATTTCATGGTTCATTCATAAAAAACAAACATGATAAAGATACAATTTTCATTGTTCATTCTAGTTTCGTAGTACTTCCCCGGATGAACTTTGTACTAAGAGCTTTAATATTCTTATTCATAAAATCGTTTAATAATCCTATAATATTTTGTTTAGTTTCATGAAATCACAAATGAGTTTAAACGCCCAGAACTATTATTAATTGGTTAAGTAATTTCTATGAACAACAAACCCTGAATAATACGAGAACTTGTAAAGCTCGTATGTTAACCAGAGTTTTAATAAAACAAGTGAATTTCATAGAAATGAGCTGATATATAAATTAAATAACTCCACTTCCATTTGCGGATAAGTTAATTTGCCATCCCTTGATACAATTTCGTGACATTCAATTTAATGTTTTATGCAAATTGGTGACGGTTCATAATATCGTGTAGCCGAATTTGAATATTATTTTCGAAAACACGTGGAGGCGGCGGTACGTAAAGGCAAAGTAAAGGTGTCCTAGCATCTAGATGTTAATCTAAATACATATTCTAAGTTATGTAAATAAGTTGATTTGCATTGGTGAAGATAAAACAATCTGAGCAACGGAATCCAAATTCACGAACTATGTTATTTAAGCGACAAACATTTTTTTAATCTGTAGTGATTTATAGAGCTGGAGGATTTAGTTCAAACTCCCAAATAACTCTTACCTCTATAGAAATAGGCAAAGACAAAATAGTTAAGCACCATTTTCAATTTTTACTGTTTGTGAATCGTTTTTTTTTGTTTTGTTATAATGATGAGTATTCGTTTTTTTATGTTGAGTAGGCTGGTGAATAGGCAGACGGTCTGATGGTAAGTGATCATTGCCGCCTATGGACATTTGTAATACCAGAATCATTGTCAATGCGTTGTCAACCCTGAGACGTCAAGATGTTAACTCTCATGTGCCTGTAATTTCACCGACACCCTTACCTTTCTAACCAAAGCACAGTAATACAAGTGCAATAATGCTTCACGGCGGTAATGGGTAAGGTTGTAGTATTCCCTCGAAGAACTCTGCACTAAGAGCTCTACTATTTATTCTACCTATTTTCTATAAGTTCTACTTTTCTCTTATTTTGTGTTATCAATACTAGTCACTTAAAGGTGGGTACTGACCAGTGTTACGGGGCGTAAATAAACGTGATACACAGTGAGCGTTCGTGCAGTCAGTATGGGGAAACAAGGCGCTCGCAGCGAGCAACGAGCGGCTTTACACGGATTATAGGGTACGGCGTAACGTAACATGCTTGCTGTGAATAATACATTACGCCGCGTAACAATGGTCAGTACCCACCTTTCTATTTGTATTAATACTGCATCATGTATAACCTTAAACTGGACGAATAAATGATGATCTGATTTCATAAAAAAAGTAGACAGTAAGTTTTTTTTTCAAATTTACAATGATAATAGACGAATTTCACAGTTTCAAACACAAGTATCAGTAAATGTGCATATAAATATATGAGTAAGTAATCACCTAGATTGATAGAAAGGTCGGCTTGAGATCGAAGGTCCAGGAATTAATTTCCGGGTCCGGCAAAGTAATATTAACATTTCTTTTGTCCGAGATTGGTAAAATGCCCGACAGACGGTAACAATGCTCATATCTTTGGAGGAATTTATGTCTCGTTTCAGATACTCCTTAAAAATCCTTACTTTTGACAGGCCAATTGGCTTAGTGGTTAGCGACCTTGACTGCCAAGTCGAAGGTTCGATTCCCACCCAGGACAAACATTTATGTGCATGAACATGCTGCTTGTATGTCACCTAAGTAGTATAAAAAATAATGACAACTTTTATCGTTTACTTATTACTCGTTTATGATTTGATAATAAAATAACTTAATAGAATGAAGAGATTGCCTTTGTTTTTTTAATGTATACTGATTTTTAGATCAGCTGTTTCTACTGTAAGGTGATCTCACTTTTTTTACCATACTATTTTTATTGTAGGTATTCATTTTTATGGCATTTTAAATATTAATAAGGCTAGTAATTACAACAGAATGATAATAAATAATAAAAATAAATATCCTGGGACATTCTTTACACACGGCCATCTGGTCCCAAACTAAGCAGAGCTTGTACTATGGAAACCAAATAGCTGATTTATTACATATACTTCTTTTTTTTTTGTAAATACATACTCGTATAGATATTTACACCCAGACACAGAACAAACAGACATGTTCATGCACACAAATGTTTGTCATGGGTGGGAATCGAACCCGCAACCTGCGACGTGGCAGCCAACTGATCTGTCAAATATAATGAAGATATTGCTATTCTATAGGACTATACATTCTATGTATTTGATAATGACTTTAATAACTTATTATTAGATCTAACTTTTCTTACTTAACTTTTTTTATTTCATATATTTTAACTACTAATTAGGCTAGAAATTATAACAGAATGAAGATATTGGATATAAGCTCTACTAGCGATATTACTTTGCTTATTCCAGTCATTTCGCCATAATTGAAAGTAACTTAATATTATGACAGACATTACAGTCAATTATTTATGACTGAAGATATATTTACCTATTATTATCTTAGTTACTGTAAATTATTTTAACAATACTGAAGAAGCTCCATTGAAATGTATCGAATTATTAAAAAATTAAATTTAAAAAGGGTTTAGATGTAAATTAAATTTTCAAGTTCATTAATATATACTAAAATGTGAAATAACAAAGCTTCATACTAAAATCTGATCAAATAATATTTATTTTATATTATACTAGATTTTGCCCGTGGATTCGTTCGGACATACAGTAATACAAGTGCAATACTGCTTCACGGTGAAAATGGGTAAGGTGGTACTTGGAAAAGTGAAGCAGTAGTCCAGGGGGACGAACTCTGTACTAAGAGCTCTTCTATAATAACAAAGCTATTTCTAATCATCATCATCATCATCATCATCAGCCTATCTCCGTCCACTGCTGGACATAGGCCTCACCTATGGCACGCCACTATTTCTAATAATATAATCAAATTATTTGTTTTATTTTATAAAACTTTTAGCCCTAAGCAATGTTTATTCACACATAATCGTATTCTAGAATAGTTTCTAGAATAACGCAACGTTAATTTTGTAGCAAATGCTACGTAAGTGCTACGCTCTGCTACGCCGTAGCCTGTAGTTCGTAGCCTGTAGTTCGTAGATCGTAGAGCGTAGACAATGAGGGTCGTAGACATTGTGTGAAATTAAAAAAATACGCGAGGTTGAAGTATACCTTCGTGCCAGTGTTTTGTTTTTTATTTAGTTTATAGTAATTAGTTTAAGTTACATTGCTCGTTAAATTAGATAGTCGTTGTGTGATTGTTGTGATAAATGTTAATAATATGTGAAGATATATTTGAAATCAGACAAGTAGATCCGGCTCGAAGGATCAGATTGAGTGTAACATCAGTTTGGTCCTTCGAGCCGGATCTGTGGACATTGGTGACAGAGTTTAAAATAAATTAACTATGTTTGTTACATATATATATAATTCTTCGGTACGTGTGTTGACAGTGATGACCTCCTAAACGGCTGGATTTATAAGAGTGATTTTTTTGTATGCGTTTGGGCGGCGCCCTGGATTGTTTAAATTCACAATTGGTGCCGGTAGTTGGCGCTGTGAATGAATTCCTGCATTTTTGTATGGACTTATTTCGGCAGAACGACGTCTGTTCGGGCAGCTAGTTCTTTTATAATATTTAAAATTAGATTAAAATATAACGTACAATTTTTTTTTGCGTGTCGATCGTTTTGGCTAAATTTGTTTAGACCAGAATTCTGCCAGGCGTACTGTGTCGTCTGTAGCATTATACAGGTCTTCTGGCGTGCAAGATAAGGGGCACGCAGGGCACGACAATAGATGTGCCATTGTCTGAGGGGAGGCGCCGCAGTTGCACAGGTTGCTTGTGCTGTAACCCCATCGGTACAGATTATCCCTGCATCGGCCGACTTGGGTTCGGAGTCTGTTGAGGGACTTCCACGTCAGCCACGGGAGCTTATGCCCTGGGGGAAGCTTCTCCATAACAGGGTTTGGTGATGCTGTTGGGTATCTCTCCTGCCAGAGCTTACGCCGGGCCTCAGAGGTACTGTCGGTAGTTGGTGCAGCGTTCTTTAAAAAGCTATTTCTACTTTTTAGTCTCTGAGGTCCAGGGGTGTAATTGTAAAGCCTCGGGCACATTGGGTGCCTCCAACGTACAATAAAAAGAATAATCTCATAAGAGGGAATGTTTGTTATTTTGAATGTTTCAATGTAGGATAATAATCTTCAAATCTACTTGTCCGATTTCAAATATTTTTTCACTGATAGAAAGCCAAATTGTTCCCGAGTGACACAAGCTAAGTTTTGGTCCGGGAAAACATTAGTTCTCTCGGGAACGAAGATGAAACCGTGGAACGAAAATTATTGTACAATAAAAGTAGAAGAGATTTATCACTTATTATTAATAAGTCCACCATTATTACGAAGAAAAGGTCGTCAATAGTCATGATAATAAGACGGGCATTTCTGGTAGCCTTTGCCAATATGTGCTACGACAGCCAATTTCCTGTACCAGCGGAAACTGGTTAGATCCGGATACCATCACAGCCAGCAATGATTTTTTACCACTGCAATATTATGCATGCGAAAGGAATTGTCATTTAGTTTTCTTTCTATTACAACTTAATTAAGAGACTTAAGATAAATTTTTCACTGTTTTTTTTAAACAATAAAAGTATTTTTATTAAAAACGACGTCACTCAAATAACTTCGTTATAGTAAATTCTGATTGGCGTTGATTTTTCCGTTCGACACGCGAAGGCATGCCACAGTATTATTATTAACAAGCCGTTCTCCGCGGTTTCACCTGCGTTCCCGAGGGATATAACATTTTTATTTAACTGTTTGTTCTGCGTCTGGGTGCAAATATCTATATAGGTATGCATTTAGAAAAAGCAATATATTTATAATAGTATATCAGTTATCTGGTTTCCATAGTACAAGCTCTGCTTAGTTTGGGATCAGATGGCCGTGTGTAAAAAATGTCCCAGGATATTTTAATTATAATATTATTTATATATTAATTACTGGCACACTTATCTACGTAATTTTTTTTTTCTGGCAGTCTTGGGTCCCTGGACCTTGGTGATAATATATTAGGCCCGATATATAATATTTTTGAAAGAGGCCATTTTTAGCATTTTTAAATTAAACTTAGGCTAAGTTCTAAATAACTAATTGCCTCAGGCGTGACCTTGCGGAAATCCATTGTAAGATTATACAAAAACAAATATCTAGTAATGAATTCTGCTGAATCTTCTCTGTCAAGTCCCAAACAAGGAAACAAGAATTTTTGAATGATCTTAAGTTTTAGAAAGAAGAAGAAAAAACATTTATTTTTATACGAGTATATATTTATAAATTGAACTTCAAGTTATTTATCTGTAAAAATAAAAATTTAATTCTGTTTTCTTTGGGTATTTTTTTTATGTTCGTAAATAAAATTTCTGCAACTATTGCAACGCAGGAACAGCTAGTATTCTATAAAACATGTTCAAACTACGACAGCAACAAAGATTATGTTCGCACGTATTGCTACGTACTGCGCGAATATAAATAAGGGTAACCTATAGGTTTTTGTGCTCGAATCGTGTTGTGGAGCCGCGAACGTTTAAGCTCGAATTGTTTTCAACAAATACGTACAGCGTTAAGCTACTGAATTCGTGTGTTAAACGTAGTGAATTGTGGATAGAGTGGTTTAGACGTGTAAAGAAGTGACGGAAAATGTAGTGATGATCATGGGTTTCATTTATAGAAGCATGAGCTTTTAGCAATGGAAAATATCGTGAAGAAATTGCAGTATGTTGCTAGGATATTATGTGGTCCCCACCTAATTGGTTATTTAAAAAAGTTATAACTTGAACATTAACGTTGTGCATTTTTCCGTCTTACGAATTTTCGATCAGTACCTGTAATACCACCGGCTCTCTTACCTTTCTAACCGAAGCAGTCATACAAGTGCACTACTGGTTCACGCCGGAAATGGGTAAGGTAATGTACTTCCCCGAACGAACTCTGCACTAAGAGCTCTATCCAGATATTGAATCAGTAATTGAAGAGATGGATTCTTTAGTAATTTTCTTCACTGTTGATAAATCGATGTAGTAGATACATTTTTTATTATAACTAAATTGCATTATTTTTGTGTTTTTGCTAAAAAAAATATAGTTTTATTTTTATTTTATAAATTTCTTTTTCGCTGTTTGTCCTTTTTTAATGTCGTCAGCTCTTATTGGGACACCATTTATGATTAACATTTTTATGCCTGTATTTTTTAGTGTTTAGTCGGATTGTTGATCTAAATAAATAAATAAAACAGACTCCAATAGGTCTAGACATGTTAACTGTACCAAAATATAAGTATATCATCTTACTTCCACCATAAACAAGAATCAATAATATTTACATCTATTTTGACATTCAGGGATACTTTTTCTACGGACGGCTCAACTGCCCTTTAAATGTCGACCTTCGTCCATCAGTACATGATGTATATGTCAGAATTTTGGTTTTTGTCTGTAGTCTATGTCATTTAGTTTTTTTTTATGTTTGTAAAATTTTTATAGCAGTCTCGAATAATCGCATTTAAGCATTTTACTAAGCAGAGATTTTTAAGTAAAACGTGTTTGGTTTTTTTGGACCGTTTATTTAATATTTTATTCACGAAGCATAAAGCTTGTTTGATTTTTCGCTAGTTATATTCTCTTATTCACTGAGCACATTATTCCTTATTTTTAGCATCATTTGTGTTGGCATTTTCAATGTTATATGTTTGAATTCCATGAAAATAAAAGCTCTTTATAAGGCCTTCTGAAAAAAAGGAACGCTTGTCAATTTCGTTTCAGTGCTAGTCGTTTGATTATAAAATATGTATAAGATATGTGAAATACAAATCACAGCACTCATAGGTCTTAAAAATAATAAAGACTAAAGTCTAAAGGGTGCCGATCAAAATACAGGCACATGAGACTTACAAACTTCACGTCTCAGGGTCGACAACGCATTGGTGATGCTCCTAGTTTTGCAAATGCCCATAGGCGGCGTTGACCACTTACCATCAGGTGGACCATCCGCTTGTTTGTCGGCCCATGTGGTATAAAAAAAAAAATGAGAATAATAATTTTCTAAACTAGTGTATGTTTATAGACGGCGGTGACCACTTCCCATCAGGTAGCCCAGCCTATTTATCGACCTACCTGAGATATAAAAACAATATTAAATAGCTAAAAATACTATAATAATAATTGATTTACACTAAAAGACAATACAGTAGAACTATATTGATACTGATATGATTTCTTTTTAGTAAAAACTACTATCTAACCTACAACAAACCTGTATTCTATACAGCAGCCCTTATATCTTAGGTAACTTATGTTTTATTTGAATTATATTTGTACATTATATCTGACTTGTGGCTTAAATGATATTTAAACCTTCCAGTATGACTAACTACCCATACTCTGCATAATGGTCCGCAAATAATTAAAGGTATGTTCGTGATAATTTATAGGCAATTTTAGCGTTAGGCAATCGTGATAGCAAGGCTGATTAGGTAATGCCACATTTGTGGGTCACTGAGCATTGCCGGAGTTAGAATAATACGAGTACATTATAATGGAAGAGGAAAGATAATAAATCTACATTAAACCCTTTTTTAATTGAGATAGAGTACGCGTACTCTTTTTACTCGCTTTTGTTGAAAATTGTAATTTCTTTTTTAACTTTTAAAAATAGCATCGTATTATTTTATTAAAATTTTGACGTACGCGTAGTTGTACAGTTGATTCTGTATATCTACATCTACACTAATATTATAAAGAGGAAAGATTTGTATTTTTGTATGTAACGAATAAACTCAAAAAGTACTGGACCGATTTTAATAATTCTTTATTCATTAGAATGCTACATTATCACTGAGTAACATAGGCTACTTTTTTATCCAGGGAAAATGTAAATCCCTCAGGAACGCGGGTGAAACCGCGGGGGACAGCTAGTAGAAGATAAAACCTGTATTCTGCTACTGTTTTATAATAAAATTCATAGCAAAAGAAAATAGGTATATCTAATCTATTTATAAACGACGTAAGCGTTGCCTCAAAGTTTCTTATATATAATAATATATAATATATAAAAATATATAATAATATATAATATATAAAACCTGTGTATTCTGTTGGTTATAGATACACGAACTCCATGATGTGTATTAGACAAAGATATTGCGGGCAGCCAAGTGCTAATATTATAAATGCGAAAGTTTGTATGTACGTATGATTGTTACTCTTTCACGCAAAAACTACCAAACGGATTTAGATACAACTTGGCACATAGACAGACTGCAGCTCCGACACGTACTCCTTCGACCAGCGGCTCCAAAAGTGTTGTCGTATTTGTTCTACACGTTGGTAACGTGACAAAACATGCATTGGTTTATTTTCTAGGTCAGCGCAAACAGGTGCATTCAATGGACGACCAACCAGGAAATGAGCTGGACTTAAAGGAAGTAGGTCTTGAGGATCTGGAGATAAGGGAGTTAAAGGTCGGGAGGTCAAGATAGCTAAACTCTTCAAAAGTAAGGTGTGCGTTACCTACCTTACCACCGGTAGTTACTTACCGTGGTAACGCACACCTTACTTTTGAAGAGTTTAGCACTGCATTAGCACAGATTGAGGCTATCTTGAACTCCCGACCTTTAACTCCCTTATCTCCAGATCCTCAAGACCTACTTCCTTTAAGTCCAGCTCATTTCCTGGTTGGTCGTCCATTGAATGCACCTGTTTGCGCTGACCTAGAAAATAAACCAATGCATGTTTTGTCACGTTACCAACGTGTAGAACAAATACGACAACACTTTTGGAGCCGCTGGTCGAAGGAGTACGTGTCGGAGCTGCAGACGAGAACAAAATGGAAATCAAATACGTCGGATCTCAAAGTCGGAACTCTAGTCGTTATAAAAGACTCCAATTCACCACCACTTAAATGGAATCTTGGTAGGATCATGTCTATATTCCCTGGACATGATGGCATTTCAAGAGTCGCTGAGATTCAAACTGCTTCAGGAAGTGTCAAGCGAGCATTTTCGAAAATATGTCCGCTACCCGTTCCAGTCACAGATGATACTCAAGACGCCGCAATTCATTGAAAGCTACATCTTCCAAGGCCGGGGGCATGTCGACGCTCCTACGTAGCTGTCTTCAAAAACGCACCTATTCTAGTGATTGGTCATCCCCACTATATTCTCCCCCCCATACTACATTCAATAAAACCAAAAACGCAACGGAAATTTAGTACAAATTCAACTATCATCTAATACTGTAAATACATTAAACTCCACTGAAATCATTTATCCAGCTTTTTTACTGCAAGCCTCCTCCTCCGCAACAAATCTTGATAGCGCGATGTAGGATTCTCGCGTGTTTCTACTCGTTCATAGATGTCGCCACATCACTGTAGTGCGGGCGGTGAAGGATTGTTGGAGGTCTTCATAGATATCGCCACATTATATTGTTCGATGATAAGCATTGCTTGAGAATGGCTTGACCGATTTGGTAATGAAACAAAATAGGTTTTGAGCGAATGAATTATTGGAAATATTCCCTGGAAAATTGGAAAATTTGGAGAAAACTTAACGAGTATTTTTAACGTTTGACAAACGATTAGAAGGAACAATGAGTTGAATATAGAAACACAAATAGTATTTTTGTACCGCAAATCAAGCCATTTGTTTCTCTTAGCAACTAAAGTAAAAGCAATTTAAAATTAGAAAAACTCTTGCGTTAAACTACTTATCCAATATATTATAAGTGAATCAAATTTTATAGCTACCGGAAAAATGTGTTATAACGTGTAGACATAAGGTATAAAGTGCTTAATCGATTTCGCTAAAACGTTTTTCGTTCATTTCTGTTTGAAGACTTAATAGTCGCGTAACATAGCTTTGGTTGTGGTACAAGATTCAACGATTTCAAACTTAACTATCCTAAGTGGAAATCAGATTTTACTTATATTATTTGGAGCGTGTGTGTGTTTGTTTGATACCACTTAGCTCCATAACGGCTGATCGGATAATAATAAAGTTTGGAATTCATAAAGGATGGCAGTGTGAAAGTCAATTTAAAATATTATAAAGTTACAACTATCAACAAAAATGTCGTTTAGAA
Source organism: Habrosyne pyritoides (assembly GCA_907165245.1). Lineage (NCBI taxonomy): Eukaryota > Metazoa > Arthropoda > Insecta > Lepidoptera > Drepanidae > Habrosyne > Habrosyne pyritoides. The sequence continues at coordinate 8,873,223 of OU015606.1, forward strand.
CTCACGTTTCAAATGTCATAAAAGAACTCATACAAGGCATTCAATGAACCTCCTAAATCTATTACCGTGTACGCTATAATGATCCAGAAAAATCCAGTTTACTTTAGCCTTAACAGTCCTCAAGTTAAAAGTTGGTTTGTTCTTATAAATAAATAAACAATAATTTTAGACTTATATGGTTTTCTCTTGGGTGGCCAAATTGAAATGGGACCACACGGAAAGCACCAGCTTTCAAATAAAAAAGAATCATTAAAATCGCTTCGTCCAGTCGAAAGTTATGAGGTAACAAACATAAAAAAAAAAAAAAACAGACGAATTAAGAACCTCCTCCTTTTTTAAAGTCGGTTAAAAGAATTATCTTCCCCTACACAATTTCTAAATGAAATAAAGGTCCAGAACAACTTTCCCCTATGTTAAGGATGTCGCTGACGTCAAGCTTTATTAAGTGTTAATCTCTTATCACTTGGAGTCCATCCGAAACCTTGAATGTACCGTCAGGATATTATATCAGTCGCTTCGAAAGTTGTAAAAATATTTACGACGTCTTTCAGTTTCGAGAGTCTTAAATTTTATGTCGTAATACTCATCACATGAAATGTTTGCAGCTGATAGAGTAGTAAGACACTCAACTTGGATTTAGAGTTATTTACTTTTAAGTGAATAATTTAACTGCTCTTTTTTATGGGTACCGTAGCTTAAAATGTAATTATTGGAAGAAAAACAGCCCCCTTATTCTGCTATAGTATATATAAACTTCGTCGGCGAGCCGCTTCACGGAGGCCTTGGAGAGCTTACCTCTCACGTGATTAGTATTAGCGTAATAAGCAACAGAGACAGAGAATAGAGGCCGCGACGAAACATCCTCGAGTTAGTGTCATTTTCCTTACAGAATCGAGCTCCACAACTTGCGTCATATTTATTATTATTATTTATTTCTTTTGCTTTTTATTTTATTTCATGTCTTTCTTTTCTGTTCCCCCTTTTCCTTCCTTTCTTTCGTATGTCTATCTGCTTTTATAGAAAAAAAATCACAGTCCGTTCTTTCTTCGAAATTTTTATATTAAATTATTTTATTCGTATCTAACTCGGCAGACGCTGTTTTGTCCAGTGGCAGTATGAGCTAAAAGTAAGTCAAATACAGCGTCACCAATAGGGTTCTAAACGGCAAACAAATAAATTAAAAGAAATTGATCAGATTTACAGTTGTTTGGTATATATAGGATGTATATTTCTCATTTAAATACGGTGGGTCCCTTTGACGCACCATCACCTAAAAACTACTGAACATATCGGAATAGGACCACTACCATTCGACGCAGAATCTTTCGTAGATGGTCATTGGTTACAATATCATATCTACAAACGCAGGTGAAACCGCGGGGTACAGCTGGTATACCTACGTAGACTTACACTTATCCGGTAGTAAGAACTACCAAGGCATCAGACGGTGTGTAAAGAAATGTCCCAGGATATAAGTTAGTTTCTTAAAACCCTACCCTCATACGTACAACGAACCGGTGCTTTTTACGGCCAGTCCCTCAGTATAATTAGTGGCAGGCGTGTAGTCTGTGTTCGGTCGATGGGAGTGAGTCTGTTAACAGCAGGGGGTTATTTTCTTGGCAATCATTAGTTCACAGCTGGTGTCAATGGGTTGTTGTGGCTTGTTTTACAACTACACAGAGATATACAAGCTTGGATAGGTTTTTCTGGATGAAGTATTAAGGACTGGTTTGAAATAAAATTTTATGAAAATATATTTATTCAAATAGGCCTTTGAAAAGGCCTAACTCTTATGTTATCTAATTGAAAAAGTTCACAGTTAAAAATTGGTTTCCAAAAAAATTTTACTTTGAAAATTTATCCAATTTGAGAATCACTGTCTTCAAACCTCGCTATCGCTGCTGAATCTTTATAAAATGTAAGTAGTAAAAAAAAGATTAGACTTACATTTTCATTTATTATATTAAAAACTATTTCTGAAAAAAATAAATATCTTAATAATCAAAATTGGCTCCGTTGATTAGGCGCTATGGTGGAACATCCATAAATACCTCCATGCCATAGACTCCTAAAATCATAACCATTCCTTTTGACTTCACTGTAGTCGTGTAAAAATATTCCTTTTGTATCGGAAAAACCACTTTGTATTGGATTTTTGCTCCCAAACCATTTTGATGTTATTACTTCCTTTATAGATAAAAGATCAGTGCAGGATGCCTATGAATAAATTCTGTATACAAACTTCGTCGGCGATCCGCTTCACGGAGGCCTCGGAGAGCTTATCTCTCACGTGGTTAGTAGTATTAGCGTAGTTAGCAAAAGAGACAGACCACGGAGGCCGCAACGATACATCCTCGAGTTAGTGTCATTTTCCTTACAGAATCGAGCCCCAGATTAAGTAACGGGTAAGTTGGTTTGGTACTTAGAGAACCTGACTATAGAGCCACAGGTCGTCTGTTCGACTCCTATCCAGGAAATACATTCGTGAACACGAACATGCCTGTTTACACTATGTTTAGGTGATTATCTATATGCCTAAGTATGTATTTAAATCGTATTATATGTAGTATATCAGTTACCTGGTAGCCATAGTACAAGCAGTACACTCTGCTTAAATTGGGATCACTTAACCATATGTGAAAAATGTCCTGGCTGTTTGTAAATAAAGAGAAAATTAAATAAATAAATATCCTGGGACATTCTCTTACACACGGCCATCTGATCCCAAACTAAGCTTGTACTATGGAAACCAGATAGCTGATATACTACATATACTTTTTTTTCCAAATACATACTTATATAGATATTTACACCCAGACATCCCACCTCGTGGGTGGGAATCGAACCCGCGACCTTCGGCTTGGCAGTCAGAGTCGCTAACCACCAAGCCAACTGGCCTGTCATTATTAAAATTAATAAATTATTTAAAACAATACAATCTTTGAAGATAACTTTCATATACACATGTTTTTTCATCAAATTTAAGTGACTTTAATAACATATGGTACGTAAAGCATTTGAAAAGCACTGTGGGTGTCTGTGATGTAGTTAAACTGTAGATATGCGTGCAAATAAATGTCTAAGGATAATACTGATGACTCTAAAGGATTTACAGTACACTAATTTCTTAAGGCTATTAAATTGGATATTCTGTAGACACATCAGGCCGAGATTGCGTGTGAAAGCATCTTAATGGCACTTGTGCCCTTGGTGTGTTTACTAATGTCACCGGTTTGTTCTCATTAACGAAAATTACTCTGTAGGGTCACCAGGGTTCAGGGGATAATCAGGACATGGTCTTTACCATTTGCCCACCTTAATTAATATAGTGGTGACTTCAGTGGCTTTGACTTTCATTAGTTTTGTAATGTGGGTCTTTTTATATAACTTAAAATAAAAATCTTGTTTTTTTTATTATTTAGCTTGAGTCTGTGTCCCCAAAATTTAAAAACTAGTCGATGGATTGACTCGAAATTTTTATGCAACATTTTGTTTCTATATAAAAATGTTTTTATATACTTTTTATTACGAAGTTCTTGTACGGAAAATTGTTAACATCTAACTGAGCCACAGATAAAACCCACATCTTGTAAGTAATATTTTTGAAGTTATACTTCTTTTGTCATTGGAAAATAATATTACAGTGATATTTTTATGATGCGCGCGCACACCGTCAGCCACAAAGCGATATGGTGAAGTTGAATACTGTGAGTTGAAGCTGATAACTCCGGACCATCGCACAAATCGCAACTGGCAGACAATAATGTTAATATTGTCAATCTTAACCTCAAAACTTCAAAAAATGGTAATTCGTTGCTACAGGTGCAAAGAGTTTGGACATTACTTACAAAAATCATTTTCACGACTGAATAGCAGTTTACTTACTAATTATTTTGAATATAACTTATTTCGTACGTACATAAGTAAATGCACACGTTTTTTTTTAAATACGTAAGCTTCAAAGGAATAAGCGATTGTGATAAAATTTACCGTGCATGAAGTTTATGGCTTGGAGAGAGACATAGAATACTCTTTATTCCGGAAAATCAATAAATCTCAAGGGGACTCAGTGTGGAAGCTAGCATTATTATAAATGTGAAAACAGGTGTGTATTTGTCACTTCTAATCATGTCAAAACGGCTCTTTAGTCACCTCGTTTTCCAATACCTGAGGGGGTAAATTGCGTAAAAATATTTATTGAACTATACCAGGATAAACCAAAACTGACATATTTTTTTACAGTCTTATTTAATACTGGCAGTTCCCCGCGGTTTCACTCGTGTTTATCAATATTATATAACCCTATGGAATCTCGCAATCACATGTTCTGACTACATACACATTTTTATCAAGATTGATCAAATCATTCTTAAGTTATAAAAATACAGAGAGATTTTATTTTTTTCTAAAATTATATTTACAAACAGATCCTACAGATTTATATAGTATAGATTTTATATATTTGAGCGTAGTTTAATTTTTGAAGTTTTGCATAAATTTGACAGAAGTTTTAAAGCGACTAACATTTAGAGGCCCAATGCTTTTTTAAAACTGAAACACAACATAACACAAAAATCATGTTATCTTTTTCTCTGGCACGTGGGTGAAGAAACGTTACAACACATAAGCTACCGTACCTTCGACTATTCAAGGCTGAAATTGATCGGAATATAGCATCATTATTCTGCCATCATAGCCTCGATCGTTAACGGTTTATACCATGTGCAGTTGAAGTTGATGTTTGGAGCAAAAACCTTGCTTATTGCCGAGCTAGGTATAAAGTACTAAAGGAGGTTATATACAGGAGTATGTATAACCTTATTATTAATTCTGAAAAATATGCAAACGGCATTTACGAACACTTCAACTGGTTTTTAGAAAAAAAAATAGTTTTGTTTTAACTTTTATAATTAAGATTTCATTTTTAACAATTTTTTTTTCATGGACCCTTTTATTTTACTTGTTATGATTAAAAAGAGTTGTTAAAGTCATTTGTTACTGGCACATAATAATTTTTTACATGAACGGATATCATATTATATAAAAGCGAGTACCTATAGAAAAGAGGTCTATTCGATCGATTCGATACTTTTTGAAGTATACTTCTTAAACGGGAAAGCTTTGAAATTTTGTACCGCCAACTTTATGTGTGACGAAAAACAAATGAATGATAAACAATCTTTGCAATTGAAACTTGGATGACGTATAATTACAATTGTTCCCTGTAATACAAAATCTTCACTTCTATCTGAGTGTCTTCACGACACGCCTTATATTTTTAATCCAAGAGAGTACTAGACATTGAATTTCGAATAACTACTTCTAATACTGCCATGAAATGGTTGTTGACTCTCTAACTACCCGCACTATTCGAGATCTAAACATAAAATAGAGAGATTAATTTGATGGTCAATTAAAGACACAATAGTAAAATAAAACAGTAGTTGGAATACATTAAATCGACGGTAATGGAATACATATCATAAATGACTAGGCATAAAATTCAATTTATCTTGCACTCTAATTCAGGTGGGGACAAATGTGACAAGTCACTTGCTCTCGCAAAGTGTATTATCCCTTGCCAGCATAAGCCCACGTCAAGTGGGACTTATCCCGGCATACAAGAGATCATGGTAAGCCTATTCTAGAGCTATAAGTCGTGTAATTGTCGCCGTGAGACTCGTCTGTGAAACATTTGCAAATTGATTGTTAGAGATAAGTGTCTGTTATTAGGAATCTCTGTGTATTGGTGATGGGTTTGGCTCGGAATAGGTATATTTATTGTAATTTGTGATCGATAAGTAGTGGAAAATATAATTTGATTTTGAAATTGGAACATTCTTTTGTAAAAGAGCCTTTTGCATATTATATTTTTTTAATTACGTTCTATTACGTAAGCTACATGTACAAATTTAATACTTAATTACGTGTTTGACATTGGCAGTATGAACGTGTTTATTCTTAAAAAACCATTTATGTTTTTAAATATAGTGGTGAACACCTTCCATAAAACCCACTTAATCATACTTAAAAATCTCATCATCACACGCCAGCCCTGTTCGCAATAATTAGGACTTTCACTTCACATGTCATTGGAATTTTTTTCGCCTCTTCTACCACCCTAGAGATGAGATTGAGTGGTAGTACTCGCAAATACAAAGTAGGTAGCGCGGAAAATGTAAACAAAATTTTTGAAATTATTTGGTGCGGTAGAGGATTGATTTTAAGAACTAGCATAGAGCCTTCCTGTCCAAAATCCCATACAAATCAGCACTTTAAATAGTGCCCAATTTTCCGCACTACTTTCCTATTATTTTTTAACTAAAAACTTTTTCGGATTATTATTATTATGATTGCTTAATCTTTGATAGGTTTTATTGTTGTTTTATTTTAATTATTGTATTTTATATATTTGTAATTAATGGGTAAAAATTACCTGAGTAATTTTATTATTATACTTAAACTACTTAAAATAAAAAAATAAGAATAAAAAAATATTGCCAGCAGTTCACGCGTGATGCGCTTACCAATAAACACATTCAATTTTTTTTTATGATATAAACTTGACATAATAACTTAGTTTGATTCAGTAGTAATTAAATCCCAACGTTTGTCGTCTCATTGCCAAACCACTAATTAATCAACTAAAGAGAAAGTAGCTGATTACTTACAAAATTATGGAGGTGGGGTGTAGGGTTTTGACATAAACATATTTTATGGACTGGAGAATATATTAACTCTTCATTACTCCTAACAGAAACACAAGTGAAACCGCGTGGCACAGCTAGCAAGATATCTACAAGACACACTCTAAAAGACCTTATATTTTTCTTTCGCAAAAACAAAGCACTTATATGGGCGTAAAAAGCTTAAAAGGGTCAGCCACTAAGGTGAGACGGAATCGGAAGGATGGAACCGATCGTGGCCTTGAAAAAAAAAGAAATGTCGGCGAGAGATAAAACCAAATAGTTTTTCGAGATACTTAGCAACGGAACACTTATGTTGATAGATCAATAAAGTACAGTGGGATAAGGAAGAGATCTTACGTTGTTCTGAAAAGTGTCTAGTTAGGGAAAACGTTTGTTTAAATAGGACATAGTTACGTGCGAAAGTGACAGTTACCAGTTTTAGTTTATGGTCCCACATTGCTCTGAAATTGTATTAATATTCTTTATAATAATATTTATTCTCTAAGATAATCTATATTATAATATAAATATAAGGAATACTAGCAGTCCACCGTTTCACCCGCGTTTATCGATATCATAGCATATCCATATACGAAAAAATCTTCGTTGAATGCTAGCAGTCCCATCCCGATATGTGCAGTAGTTTTGATTTGATGGTGCGTCAAAGGAACCCTATTTTACTTATATACATACATATAGAGATTAGAAATCTAAGAGTATGTACTTAATACATACTTTTATAAATATTGATACCCAGACGCAGAAAGAACATACATGTTCATACAGACAAATGTTTATCCTGGATGGGAATCGACACACCATATACTCGTATTTTAATTCATGTTTTAAAATATGTGTTCTATTTATTTTAAACTAGATGACCCGGCAAACGTTATTTTGCCATATTTACTTTATTATAAACTATACATGAAAATTTATCGTACTACAATTATTATATTCGAATATTCAATTCGAACTGGTATGATTAATAAAAAAGAATCCAAAAACATAGTATTTATGAATCTAATGGTTTAAGATACACAACGATTGAAGTTTTAATATGAGGTGTGATTGCTCTGAACTAACTGTGATGAACACACACTTCTCAAAAAAATAATGTAAAAATTTATCGTACTACAATTATTATATTCGAATATTCAATTCGAACTGGTATGATTAATAAAAAGAAATCCAAAAACATAGTATTTATGAATCTAATGGTTTAAGATACACAACGATTGAAGTTTTAATATGAGGTGTGATTGCTCTGAACTAACTGTGATGAACACACACTTCGCAGAAAATGAATGTAAAAATTTATTGTACTACAATTATTATATTCGAATATTCCATTCGAACTGGTATGATTAATAAAAAGGAATCCAAAAACATAGTATTTATGAATCTAATGGTTTAAGATACACAACGATTGAAGTTTTAATATGAGGTGTGATTGCTCTGAACTAACTGTGATGAACACACACTTCTCAAAAAATTAATGTAAAAATTTATCGTACTACAATTATTATATTCGAATATTCAATTCGAACTGGTATGATTAATAAAAAGGAATACAAAAACATAGTATTTATGAATCTAATGGTTTAAGATACACATCGATTGAAGTTTTAATATGAGGTGTGATTGCTCTGAACTAACTGTGATGAACACCCACTTCTCTGAATGTAAAAGTTTTCATAAATATTCCGATTGTGAAATGTGCACTAAGTAATGATACATTAATAATATAATTTTTTCAACGTAATTCCGCCTCATGTCTCTGTTTTAAACGATACTGTCAAACGACTGACATTTATGTCAAACACCATAAGGTTAAAACGGTAAGGCTACATTAGAAAAGTTAATATGGTCGTTATGTTTTCTTAAATTATCAAATTTTAATGCAATTTCCTTAATTTTTTCGTTCATAAGAACCATCTCCTGACAATAACAAACACAACAAAAAAAGAATTAGCGAATTCGGTTCAGCCGTTTATGCGTGATGCCGTGACCAAGGGAAATAGGGATTCATTTTTATATATATAGATAATAACTTTTATTGCCGTTTGTAAACAATTGACAAAAGAACATTTACAGTCTAAAAGATTGACCAAAAGATGTCAGGAAAAATATGTGGTAAGCTGTAAATCTGAACACATATTTATTCAAGCCCTATTAGAGAATAAATATTCGAAGAAAACAAAAGTACGATAATGTGGTGTAAACACGTGTAACGTTATCCTATTTTGAAAGCAAAATAACGTGAAATGTGATACATTTGAAGGCAGTATAGCCTTCACGAATACATACAGAAAGTAAAACTATATTTCTAAATCTAATTTCAAAGTATTTAAATAATGAGATATTGATATTTGACACAAAAGAACATAGGTTTCTTTTTCTCGAAGCTCGTAATTGGTTCTCAATATCTAGCCTCAAATGACAATTATTTCACCAAACAAATGGAAACTAAAATGAACTGGATGCTACAACGTCGCCTGTGTTATCATTCGCAAATAAAATGATAACGCATTATCACCTATCTCCCGCATAACATAAACACTTTCGACCTTCAGATGAACAAGGGTGCATAATATTTGTTTTAATAATATCACATATTACGTAATTTATCTAGTTTCGTTTGATAATAATAAGAATATACCAAATCTGCAACGCTCTCTGTCGCATGGTAAGATATCAAACGAGTGCGACAGAGATAGCAACATAATTTCTCAATAATTTGGGATCTATACTGTCCTAAAACGTAAAGATGTCATGAAAGCAAAGATTTTCTGAAAAACTGTTAATAAAGTTCATTTTGGTTTAAGTCTTATTTGACTTCAAACTTATTCAGAAGTATGATTTATTCTATCACATTTCAAAAACTCTTTGCGGTTTTGTTTACTTGATTCTATTTATCAGAGCCGGAACATGTATTTAAAATATATGCTGTGCGTTCGTAAATGACTCACTTGAGAACGGCTGGACTGACACGAACTTTTTTTAAATGGTAATTACAGTCTATCTTTAGAGTTTTTTTATTAAGTTACCCGAAAATTAAAAAAGCTTTTTTTATCGGATTTTACCATGAGCAAAAGTGGATAAGACTATGTTTGTGGGCTCAGCTATCAAACAAAAGACAAGGCATCTCCTGTAGTTCGAAACAATATTCAAGCATTAACATAGAACTTATATTATACGATTGGTCAATGTAATTTAACAGCGCCACACGATACGCCAACTCAAAGAAGTAGAGAATATAAGAACTCAGCTATTTGTGCACCCTTGCAGGAGAATGTATCCCTACATAAGTTCTTGGAATGTTACATAGATGGCGCTCTACGTAGACGAAGTGAAAAATTATCCTGAATGACTCATATAGTGTTTGCTGTTTCACTTGCTGTGATACGTAATGCTTATTTTAAAGGATTAAGAGTTATTTTTCTTTGAATTATGAGAGCATTGCTTAAAGCCTTTACAATATTAAGCGATGGTAGTCAGTGAGGTTTTGTGTCTTATTGTCCATCGGTTAGAGGTCACAGTAGGTATTTTTTAAAAATTTATTATCCCCAAAGAGGTAGGCTGAGATCTTGCTAAACCTACTTTCCTGATTTAACTTATGATATTTATAATAACATTTATGGTGGATTGAAACTTTTTAATAAATGCCTTTTCTATTTGATTCTCAAGCTGTAAAATTATAAGATGTATGTATATACAGGATGTTACAAAACTACCCGTAAAGCCAAAAGGTGGTTAAATGGGTCCATTCATAATATTTAAGAACCGTAGTAACGCTGTATAACATACCCCAAAAAAATTAAACAAAAATATTTTAATGAATGAAAAATAGAAAAGCTATTAAAGTAGACAATGATTAGGTAAAATAGGTACGTAGGCCTTTCTGATAAATAATCTGGTTCCCTGACATGACAGCTTACTAGGGTTGTTGGCATTGATAATTAATTATATTTTTCGGGGTATTTTGTAACACGTTGTATAAATATAAAATGGAGTCAATATTATAAGCTAGATATAAGCTATCTATATACAACGCAAATCTTTCCTGCTTTACCTAAAATCCCTATTCTTCCGATCTTCAACTATCTTTATTTTTATCCATTAGTCTTGGGCCTAGTCGGTCGCCACTGAGAGCGCTCAATTTAGTTCATAATCCAATGGCGAACTAGTTCGCTCAATTAGTTCATTAGTTTTTTTTCTGAAATAATTTAGTAAAAACTAATTAAAGAAAAATATATATTTATGATGATTGCAAGTTCTGTTTTCAAAACATTAGATGTGGATGTTAAGTTGTTTAGTATCGATATCGAAATATCAAGGTGCGCACAGTAAAAGTAAATAACTCGGTTGGTCACATAGTGCCACTATCTAGTAAAGCGGACGCTGAAAAAATATAAAAATAACTAAGAGCGAGATCATCGATGAACTAGTTCGCATAGTTCACCTAAAGGAGCGCTCTTCCCACCTAGGTGGTTCGCGAACTACCCTAGACTACTATCCATAATACCATAATTTCTAACTAGCTCTCCCCCTCGGTTTCAACCGCTATCCCAAGGAATGTTCCATAATCCCTGGATAAAAGGTTAATCCCATATATTATTCCTTATGTGTTTTTTACCGCTTGTACAACGGACTGTGTTCTGAGGAATTGTTTGATTTGATGCCCACGGCTACTTTTTACCATCGCACCTCTCGCCACAGACGGGGAGTTCATCCTCACACATTGGAGCCAAACTGGTCTCGCACGGTGCGATTACAAAGGAGCTTTCTGCCGCGCACGCTTAAGCTGTGGAATGAGCTCCATGCCGAGGTTTTCCCAAGGGAGTACAGCATGGGGTTCTTCAAGAAGGGTGTGAAGAGATTTTTGTAGGGTCGGCAACGCGCGAGTGATACCCATGGTGTTGCAAGCGTCCATTGGCTGCGGTGACCGTTTACCATCAGACGGGCCGTCAGCTTGTTTGCTACCTTAGTAGTATATAAAAAAAAAAAACTATTTATGTCCCAAATTTCATCAAAATCCGATATGAAGTTTTTTCGTTAAACAGTAACAAACATCGATACATTCTAACAAACTTTCGTATTTATAATATTATTAGAACAAAAAAACAAAAATTGTCCATTGTCTCACCTGGGAAGCGAACACAGTTCTCTAGTCGACCACTGAGGCGGTATAATCGTTAAATTCCCAACGTTATTCTGGGTAAAGTTGTTACTAATTTCATTAAGGCCGTGGTTGAGCGTTAGTTCCATCATTTACCCGTTATAGTGTAAACGCTTCATTTGCGAATAGGTTTTCGACCCGCTGTTTCGCCAGTGTTATTGTTAGTTTTGGACTTACATACAAAAAATACATGGATTGATTTTTTTGATTCGTGCAGTTTTTCCAATTCTGCTATACTTTCAAAAAATTATTCACTCAATTAAGAACTTTATTTTAAATAGCTCGGTTAGTGTTTCATGTGTGTGATTTTTATTTTAATATCGATTAAAACTGATTCTTTCATCCCTACTAATATTATAAATGTGAATGTAAGTTTGTGTGTTACGCTTTCACGCGAAAACTACTTAACCGGTCATCACCAAACTTTGTACACATAATCTTGGAGGTATTAGAAGTAACACCTCTCACCTTCGAGAATGCGGGTGAAACCGCGGGGGATAGCTAGTATGATATATACGTACTAGTATAAATAGACGTATAATAAAGTTTGGATCGATGCACTTGAAAGAACTAAAATCATTGAATCATATTTGAATGCATTTGTTATTTGTTTTTTGTTTTTTGGTATAAAAAAATATTTATTTAATTTATTAGCTTAGATGGTACGTATTTAAACTTAATCTTGTGTGATATATTTTTTCATAACAATAAATTATATTTTAATTATTTTTTTAATGTGTGTACACGCATACGTTTTGACTTCTATAAGTATGGCCGATTCAAAAGAGGCAGCACTATACAGAATGGAATCTTTCAGCGGGGCAGTATCTGGGTACCTTATCCGTAGGGAAAAGTTTTCTGCATTTTGTAACTTTTTGAGTACTCCAACGATGGTGGAACTTCTATGGGACCTCCCATAGAAGTTTTTAATCAGTATTAGAAACGGAAAAGATTGGCACAAAAAAAATGTTTGTGTAAAATGCCTATTTTCTTGCTAACTGTACATTTTTTAGAAAATATGTGTAGAATGGGGATCAAAATTCCATAAAAAATTATGGATAATCTTCTAAAACCATTTTCCTGTAGCTGCAACGGATAAGGTTGCCCCTAACTGCCCCGCTGAAAGTTTCCATCCTATATGTCTGACACAAACAAACACTACTCAGACTTTTTTATCAAACTAATATTGGAAATGCGAAAGGTTTGTCTTCTTGTGCATCCTTCACGCCTTAACGGAGCAATGTATTGACTTGATTTTCTTCACGGTGACTAGTGACAGGGCTGGGAAGGGCATAGGCTACTTCATACCGTCTGAGCGGAAGTGAAACCACAAGACAGAAGCTAGTATGTATTATTATTTGTTCTTGTACACTGTCATGCGTTTTATATTAGTAATTTATTACAAGCCGCAAACTTACGTTATTAGTAAGAAGTTATCTTTATGACTAAAAAAATGGTTGATATTTTCTCCCAAAAATCCTAATTCAACAAAGGTCCTAGAGCAGATTTCCTCCGAGGAAGTACACTGCCTTCTATTTGTGCCGAGAAGCAATAATGCACTTGTATTACTGTTTCGGTAAGAAAGGGCCAGTGAAATTACAGGCACATGGGACTTGAGAACTTCACATCTCAGGGACAACAACACACTGGCAATGCCCCTAGTGTTGCAAATGTTCATAGCTTACCTCTTAATACCACCAGATGGATCGTTAGGTTACTTGCCCATTATAATTCGATTTATTGATTGTGAACAGCAACCTTAACGCCTCACACGACACTAGTTACTTCTATCTATACAAATAATTATCCTCTCTCTCTTTTGTATCGTGTGAAGCAAATCTATACCTAAAAGCTGCTAGTGGTTACTGTCAAGTAGACCGTCTACTTGTTTGACAGGCCAGTTGGCTTGATGGTTAGCGCTCTGACTGCCAAACCGAAGGTCGCGGGTTCGATTCCCACCCAGGACAAACATTTGTGTGCATGAACATGTCTGTTTGTTCAGTGTCTGGGTGTAAATATCTATATAAGTATGTATTTAGAAAAAAAAGTAGTATATGTAGTATATCAGTTATCTGGTTTCCATAGTACAAGCTCTGCGGCCGTGTGTAAAATAATGTCCCAGGATATTTATTTATTTATTTATTACTTAAAATAAATAAAAAATACTTAAAACGTTATCTAATTAACAGTCCAGCTTAATGAAGACTCAAATAGAAATTACGGTAAGAATGTAGCGATGTCAGACAGGCGGCCTTCACCTGCGCCGCGACCTTTGCCGAGACGAAAATAAACTTAACCCAATTCCTTCAGAACCTCTCCACGGACAAACAAGATGACAATTTGTGTAGTCACTTTGATAGGTATTGTTTATTGAACAATTTGTATTTATGTTAGACAAATAGTAGTGTACCCAGCAAATCATGTTAGGAGTTGTTTGAAATTGAACCTTATTTGTAACTAGCTGTCCCCCGCGGTATTACCCGCGTTCCCGTTGGATGTCACATGTATTATACATAAAACCTTCCTCTTCAATCACTCTATCTATAAAAAAAAGCTTGAGAGGTGTCAAGGGACACCCGGATGGAACGAAGATACGCATTGGAATTGACCAAAACGCTGAGTTTAGGTCCAGTGTTGAGAAAAACTTGCAATCTGTCGTCTTTAGTATTAGGTCTTCAATAAAAGATCAAGACTGTGCTAATAATTACTAATTATACTAATTTATAAATGGAACAGAATTTTAAACATGTTGTATGTAGCCTTTAAATAAATTATGAAAAAAACTAACCCAATAATAAACCATATCTTTTAAATTTCGAAAAAAACGTGTCGTTACAACTTTTCGTATGAATTTTTTCCGTCTAGCCCCCTTTCACAACGCGTAATAAGGAACTTCGTTCCAAAAACCGCATTAAAATCCGTTGGGAAGTTTTAAAGATTTAAGCATACATAGGGATATAGGGACAGAGAAAGCGACTTTGTTTTATACTATGTAGTGATACACGTGTAAATATATAATTAAGAAACTGTATATAGTCTATGAGAAATAAAAGGCTTTATTTTTAATATTACATTGAAGTAATAACCACCTTCCACATCCACTCTAATTACAGTAAGATTATAATTAAACTCTATGTAAAGGAAACACTTATTATATCTCGGGAGGTTAATACGTTCCCACAGGAAGATACCGAAGCCAAGTAAGTCATAATTAGCTTGGGAACCAACATAATCTCAAACGCGTGGGTGGTTAAATATTACTGTGTAAAAGTAAACTCTGTCAGTTCACCTTTGTAAATAAATATTTACCATAGGAATATGATGAGTTCCCGAGGGAATTAACTGAAACTCACTCCCATATTTTAAGACTTTTCCTCGAAAATTCCTCGGCTCCACTCAACCTCATTCAAAGATATTAGTATTCATTGTTATAAAAAATCTCCTCCGCTCGACATATCTCATTCGAAGTGAAGAAACAACTGTCAACTTCAAGGTACTTCGGGACCAACCTTAAGAAAGTTTATTGCTTGTAAACAGTTACTGAATCTCATTATTTTATAACATTAATATTTTATCTCTAATATAATGACGTAATTAGTGAAATATTTCCTCGACTTCACTTCGACTCAACCTCAGTCCTGGTTGCTCGGGTTTTACACAAGTTTTAACTTAGAAATCAATTTATCAATTTTGAGGATACCTCGAGAAAATGCTTAAGGTATCCTCAGTCGAGTTGGAGTCGAGTGACGTATGAGGAAACGTCTTAGAATATGAGTGAATTTACTATGGGTGTACTAACACCTTATTAGTTTTATTAAATGGTTACTCCACTTTTATTATTGTGTCTGGCTTACTCCGCGAATTCACCCACGTTCTCTAAAGAGATTATTTGTGCCTTGGGGATATGTATTCTATGTGTTAATCTAGATAATATTTTTTTTCTAAATCCAAACAGCTTTTCTGGATTTGAAAGACATAGAGACACAAAATTCTAAAAAAGGTCCTTCTAAACCTACTTGTTTGAAAACTGCCCCCTTTTCAGCCCCGTATTCAGCTAATACAAACTTCGTCGGCGAGCCGCTTCACGGAGGCCTCGGTGAGCTTACGTCTCACTACTCTTATTAGCGTAGTTAGCGAAAGAGAAAGAGCACGGAGCCCGCGACGAAACATACTCGAGTTAGTGTCATTTTCCTTACAGAATCGAGCCCATGGATGCTCACTAACAGATGATTGAAGAAGGCATAGACAATCAACAATTTAAACAAAAGTTCATGTTTTAAATCCTACCCTAATATATTTATAACTTATAATATGTCAAATTGCTTGTTATATCAAACCATTATAAGTGAAATTACAAACTGCTCATAAACACAGGAACCCACGATCAAGCTTTTAACAATAGTCCCTGTACATTGAAACAAAAGATATACAGAGCATTCATAGAGACTACCTCTATGAATGCTCTGTCGAGATCTACAGTTATTAGTGCTAGAGCAAAGTTTGCTTGAAAGCTTACAGTGACAAGTGAGTCAATAGCTATAAGGTTAGGGCACATTGTAGGCTGAAGCTATATTTTATTGTAGCCTACTATGTTCTTGTTTTTTATTTAAATATTATATAACTGAAGAAGTTCAACACTCATTCAACGAAAAACCAAGTTGCGGTCGAAATTTCAGGCGTTCACTCCATTCGTTCCAAACTTCGTAGGAACGAAAATTATTTGACGTTAAGATTTTTTAAAACCTAATGTTCCGAACGAAAATTTTAATTTGACACACGATTGTTCGGAATTTTCATTTAGTTCATCATTCTCTATTGGAACCGAACATAGTGTGCGTGCCCGAAAAAGATTTAAAGTAGGGTCGTATGGGAAATTTGTTTGCGAAGTTCCGTTTCGGAGAAAGAGTGTCTACTCTGCTTGATTTATTACTGATAAACCAGCAGAAAGTCCACCTAAAGGTATGTGGTTACCGCCGCCTATGGTCATATGCAACACCAGGGGCATCGCCAGTGCATTGTCGACCATGAGAAGTTGTTATGTCTCATGTGCCTGTAATTTCACTAGCCCTCTTACCATTCCAAGCAAAACGCAGTAATACTCTATAGACTAGTCGGGAATTGCACTTAGGCTGTAACCAGCGAGAAACTTTTGGGAACGCGGGACCAGCTATATATAATAAATTGAGCATTTTTCAATACTGTTTTGGACTTACAATACTCATCTCCCGTGTGTTAGGACCAGTATGTACCTGGTTATGTTTTCTCGAGTGCTATGTAAATATCTGCTGACTATAGTGTGAAACGAGCCTTATCCAGCTGACAAGCGGCGTGTCACCGGGCACAGTTCATGCAAGTCGAGTCTCTTAGCCAGTGTATTCCCAGCATTACATCTACATATATATTCATGTCTAGATTCAGGCGACGGCTTACCGTACCTACTCTATGTCAAAGGGGAATTGCTTAATTAAATTTGAGTGGTTATTGTTTGTTATCTGTTAGTTCATAATTAATTGTGAGGTAAAGTTGGTTGGTCATGACAAAATTATGTGATAGTTTGGAATTTGATATTGTTGGGGGTCAATTGACTTTAATACGAGCTGTGTTTCGCTTTATTAGATAGGGAACGTACCGCGGGTTCAACCGCATTCCCTGGGGATTTTATCAATCCTGGATTTATAAGGATGTGTCTATATGTATTAATGTACCTTTCAAAGAGTGAATTATAATAGTTGTATGGTTCCGGAGATTTCTCTTCGGATTTAAAACAAACTTACACCCGGTCTCTCTTTTTATAGTATTGGTATAGAACTATGATGACGGACCATTTGGCGTGATGGTTATAGTTAACCTGACTATCACGCCACTGATTATGGGTTCGATTTCACACACAATAAAAACTTGTTCGCATGAACATGTCAGTTTTTTTTTGTGTTACCTTACAATCTATTAAAAAAAGATGCTCTAATTTGATTCAGTTTTGTCACGAGCTGAATGTGTTACTAGTAGTTTAGTATTGTTATATTTGAGCTCTATAAATTAGTGTGCATTAAGTTTTATGTAACCAGCCCCCTTATTCAGCTAATACAAAGTTCTTCGGTGAGCCGCTTCAAGGAGGCCTCGGAGAGCTTATCTCTCACGTGGTTAGTAGTATTAGCGTAGTTAGCGAAAGAGACAGAGCAGGGAGGCCGCGATGAAACATCCTCCATTAGTGTCATTTTCCTTACAGAATCGAGCCCCTGTACACCACAGAACCTATACCTACAATTACTAACCAACAAATTGAGGTATTAAAAAAAAGTATTATTCCCAATAATTGTAATAGATCGAGCATATCTATTATTTCAATCTACTAAAAGCATGCAACGACAGAGTTTATTTTAACAATGATCAAGATGAAGTTTACTGAATTATTTTCTTCACAATAAAGCCTTTAAGTAAAAAGTCTAAATCAAAGTTACTTATGGCCATAATCCCGGTGGATTCCAGACATCCATCACATGGTCTGGGTCTAGACAGTGTCTCTGCAAATAAGATTAGAAGAGCTTCGACCATTCGTCGTTTGTCAGCTAAAGTTTACACTCACCTGCGGGTTGTGAACGTATTCTGTAGAGTTCATTTTGATATTCCATGTCGAAACGATATAGCATCGATATGAGATAGTTGTTAATATTTATTTATTGCAAATTATATCACGATCACAGTACATAGTAGGCATTTCGATGCTAAACTAAAGTAGGTCCATAATTTTTTTTTATAAGCTATATAAAATACAAAATATAGAAATAGTACTTTAAAAACATAATGTGTAGTAAACAGAGTGTCATAACGACACCATTTTCAACACATTTGCTGCTTCGATGAATTTCGTCTGGTTCCAAAAAATCATTCAAATCGGTCTAGCCGTTTAGCAGGAGTTCACTGTCAACACACGTACAGAAGAGTTATATATATAAAGATAATAATTTCTTTTCAGCTATGACACAAAACAGCTACTTACTAAAACTAACAATAATATTAATAATTTCCAATACACTAAATGCTAAGTAAGGGAGATATAAAATTCAATGCGAGTTGAAAGTTGAAACGTAAAAACAGTTCAGAATAAGGACGCACAAGAGATACAGAACATTAGGAACCTCACTTGAATTCTCGCTAGCTATTTAGAGGGTAGTGAACCCCGTATTAGCAATGTTTTTTTGGCGTGAAATTAAGATTATTTATTAAGATAGTATAGAAGAAAAACTCGTGTAACTCTCTGAAGCGAAACTTCTTATGGGAGGGCTTTGAAATTATGATTCGCAACCCTTTTGTGTGACGAAAAATAAATGAGTGATAACCACAATCTATGGTATTCAAAAGTAATTTATGAATTATTAAAATGTTTCCCTGTAGTACACAAGTTTCACTTCTATCGTGTGTATTTATACGATATACTATGTGTTTTGTACTAATTAGCTTGGAGTCTTTTTTTTATGACTAGAAGGTGTAACACCCATATTCTAAGACGTTTCCTCGAAAATTCCTTGACTCCACTCAACGTCACTCCAAGATATTTAGTATTCATAGTTACAAAAAATCTCCTCCACTCGACGCTTTCCCTTACTCCAGGTGAGGAAATAACTGTCAACTTCAAGGTACGTCGCGACCAACCTTAAGGAAGTTTATTGGATGTAAGCAGTTAATGAAGCTCATTATTTTATTTGATTAATATTTTATCTATAATAGAATGACGTAACTAATGACATGTTACCTTGACTACACTTCGATTCGACATCAGTCGGGATTGCTCGAGTTTTGCTCAAGTTATGACTTAGAATATGAATTTTGAGGATTCCTCGAGAAAATGCTTAAGGTATTTTCAGTCGAGTTGGAGTCGACGAATTTTCGAGGAAACGTCTTAGAATACGGGTGTAAGTTTCTGATGGCCCTTACACGGACCATAGCATTAACTACGTTAGGACATTTGTTTATTCTTTTAAATTTCTAATTTGAAAATTATTTGTGATTCAATAAATAGATTTTATACTACATATATGTATTATGAATTACTATATGTACTAAAATATTAAATTAGAGTAATACAGCTTTTAGTGCAGAGTTCGTCCGGGGAACTACTACCACTTTTGATCCTTAGACTTAATACGAAAAAATCTTAAAAAGCACGTTCAGTCTTTCCAAAATTTCAATTTTCTTTCAAAATTTATTATCATCTGAACATTTATACAGGTTTTGACTGGTGAGATACCTTCGATACTTATGGAGAGTACTCGGTACTCGATTCTCGTTAAAATGATGTAATAAAATTATGTGCTTCATTTTTGACCAAAATTTCTCTAAAAATAAGTGAAATGTGGATATTATACTCTCTAAACACGCCGCGGTGTTTGTTGTTTAAGTTGATCTAGTCACGTGCGGCACGCGCTGCGCGTATCCAAGTATTGCGCAGGTAAATACGGGACTCTCGGTGTACTGTTTTCTACTTTTACTAAGAAGTAATTTAATATTTATTTTTAATGTTATTTTTTTTTCATCATAGATCGCCAACTATCACATCCTCAAATATTGAAGGTATCTCACCAGTCACCAGAAAAAAAAAGTTATCGTTTTTTTTTTTCATGGTTTAAAGATACAGAAAACATATATACAACGTAATTAGTAATACCTTTAATATAATAATATAAATAATCTAATATAGTGTATTTTGTGTATAAAATCCTAAAAACGACAATTTTCAAAAGGAACTTTATATTTTTGTTTTTTTTTATTCGCATCAAAACGTAGGGAAATACCACCACGCATGATTGTCGGGTTAACCGTTCTGACAAAACGATGCCGTTTAATAAAACGGTAAATTTTATCGTTGCGTCGACATACACCATAAGTTTTTATTGCGACAAACAAACCATCATGAACTGTGTTGCATAACAATATTATCAACCCTTCTTTACTAAAAAACAGATGTTTTTTTATTACTACAGAAGGGGAATTCTACGAAATTCGAAGTGGTTGAGCAGCTCTAGAGAGTCAGAGGTCCTAGAATCGAGTCTTTACAAATATATTCGCATTTGAGTATAGTTTTAATGTTATAAAAATACCATTTGTGAATATAACCAGAGAGTGGATATTTAATTATATCTATACTTATATAAATTTGATTGTTTGTTTGTTTGCATTGAATAGGCTCCGAAACTACTTGACCGATTTGAAACATTCTTTCAACGTTGGAAAGCTACACTACCCCGAGTAAAAAAGGCTATATTAAAAAAAATGAGATCCTTATTAACTGCAATAATGTAACCAAATGTATAAAGAATGACCTAAACAATTCCTTACATCGCATGTACTGCCAAAACTATTGATGATAGAAGGAACAAAATATCGTAACAACACTCGAGAACGTGGGTGAAACCGCGGAGGACATCTTGTAAATAATAATTTAGCTTTCGCATATTTGTGTCCACAAAAAGCGAAAAGAAGTAGGTAGATGGATTAAGTTGAAAATCTTACACAAGTTTGCACTTGTAGTTTAATATTTTTATACACTTACTATGTATAGTGAATATCCCCCGGGAATGAAAAATTTTAAACGTTTCGCGACACTTAAATAAAAACAACGACATCTCATAAATTACTATAATATTATATTTTAATTACATACATTAAAATTTTCATTAATATGCTACAACAAAAATACATTTTTCATTTTCATTATAACATTGTGTATCTGTTCACAAATTTGTATCTATACAGCGCCAATAGTTTTCCAGTAAAATGCCAGTGACACACAAACAGACGGTTAAACATTTCGCAAACTTTTACAAAACGCATGTGGCGACATCTATGAACACGCCTACAATCCTTCTACGCCCGCACCACAGTGATGTGGCGACATCTATCAACGAGTGGTAAGACGCGAGAATCCTACATCGCACTATCAAGATTCTCTCAGGATTTGACATATATACAAGCTTCCAACATCAATAGCCGGACCGCGGTCCCCAGGCATGATCACCTAGCCTGGCGGAAGATCTTCCCTTTTAAATGGAGTCTCATACCTCGCTCCTCCATACGCAAAAAAAATTACTCTCTCAAAAAATTCCGACCAAAATAACAAACAAAACTTCATAACAAAGTTAAGTCACACGAGATCATTTTGTTTCATATGTGACACTTGAAACAAATGAACCGACATTATGCGGCGCGCTTTGACGTCTTGTTAAGAAATAAGTCACGATCCTCGTTATGGTACACCCATGATATAAGAACGAGAAGCCACGGTGGTCGAACTGTACTCATGTATGATATAAATTAATTATAAGTACCTGGATGGCCGAGCATTGCTCGGGATTTCTTTACTAACGTGACTTCTAACATATTCTCTTTTTTAAAGCACTGTCATATATACCTAGATACGAATTAGATGCGATAATAAAGGGCTCCCAATAACAGTATTTCTCACAAAAGATGTAACTTGAAAACCTTACCTTTTAATGACATTGTAGCAGTTTTCATTGCCTATGTATATATGCCTGTATATTGATAAAACGACATTTAATGATTTATTTCACACTTTAGCGTACAATTGTAAATACAATTACACAAAAATTCAATTGTTTAATCGCGTAACATCTGGAACCTAGTCTAATTAATAGTTCGAAGAACACAGATAATTAAGTAGACACAGATGATAAATGCAGATAGTTAGAGAATAATGATTATTGATAGAATCATTCCCTGAAACTTACAACTTGGGACGCTTAAAGAAAAGAATGAATAGGCTACTAACGGGAAAGTGAGCTCTATCTTCGGCCTTATCTCCACTTACCATCAGGTAAAAAAAAAAAAAATCTAAGAAGGTCTAGAGTAGTGGAGCTTTTAGCGCAGAGTTCGTCTTAGGAAGTACTACCACCTTACCTATATCGGCCGTGAAGCAGTAGTGCACTTGTATTACTGTGTTCGGTTAGAATGGTAAGGGGGCCGGTGAAATTACAGGCACATGAGACTTAACAACTTCACGTCTCAGGGTCGACAACGCATCGGCGATGCCCCTAGTGTTGCAAATGTCCATAGGCGGCGGTGCCCACTTACTACCAGGTGGATCGGCATGTCTGTCGACCCATATGGTATAGAAAAAAGTATGAAAGATCAAATAGCGTACTATTTTTTAGTGCTATTTGGTTGTCTCCTAGAAGAGAGTGTCATAAAAGTCCGGATACTAGGTATTAGGTATCTTGTGAAGTCATCATTAAAATGTCTTATTGATCATATGTCTCATATTACTCACTTGGAAACACTATCAAGGCGTTGTAGCTCATTCTACGAATTTGCTACGGTATCGTAGCAAAGATGCTACGATGCAATATTTTTTATGTAATTTTCTAACTACATCGTGTTACATTATGTTCTCTTATATAGAACCTTTTATATGAAATTTTGGAACTCGACACCACAAAGGTTGATTAATGAAGTGGTCTCTGTAACTTTCGGTATTAATTATACAACACCGTACAAGATTGATTATATTTGTTTTCTTTAACTCTATTCGATTAAAAAATGTTTTATAAGTGTTTTGTAGATAGTTAATTTAAATTATTACATCTGTGTTCGAGTGTTTGAAAGCTCTGCCAGAGAATCGAAGACTGGTTCGATTCCGGGTCGGGCAAGGTATTGTTTTTTTTGTTTAGAAATGATTGAGACAGTCAAATAAAATAATCGCGTCAGTGGTCGAGTGCTTTAAAACTCGACTGGCGCGACTGTTTTGATTCCCAGGTCGGGCAAGGTAATATAAAAATAAAAATTTGAAATAAGTCCCAGATATTACTAATGTGCCTGAAATACGTTTAACCACGTTATACCAAACAAGAAACCAATTTCGCTTCACCGTCCATTAGCAAAAGTACCCTAAATGTAAACAACCCACTTTGAATACCGTGTAAACGAGTACCCGGCTAATTACTTAAACAGCGGTACTTCATTACGCTCATTAATATTTATTGCAGTCTAATTATTTTTTAAACATGTTTTTTTTCGTAATAAAATCGACTAATACTGTATATGTGTTTATCTTTAATTCGCGAAATAGACCCACAATTTGCAAGGAATCTATCTATAATATATAAAAATGAATGTTTGTCTGTATGTCCTTTATAGAATCGTAAACTATGCAATGGATTTTAATGCAGTTTTCATCAATAGATAGAGTAATTAAGAGGAAGGTTTACAACCAGAATTGAAAGCGGGCAAAGCCGCAGGGCGCAGCTAGTAGTTTATAAATGTTTCCTGAGAATAAAAATGTGCCTGAGTAGATGTAGCATGTCTAGTAAAAGAAATAACAAATTTTCTATTTTCTTTATTTACTAGATATCCCCCGCAGTTAAAAAGCCGCGTTCCCTAGTGATGTTTCCCGAGATAATGTAGTTCAGTTACTCCTTATATCATCAGTTTTATTATTGACAGACAAACAGATGCTTAAATTTTATTTATTTGTATAGATATAGATAAAGCCAAACATGTATATTAAAACTTAGCTTTTGTAGTAGTAGAGCTCTTAGTGTTGTAGTAGTAGAGCTCTTAGTGCAGAGTTCGTCCGGGGAAGTACTACCACCTTACCCATTTCCGCCGTGAAGCAGTAGTATTACTGTGTTTCGGTTAGAAAGGTAAGGGGGCCGGTGAAATTACAGGCACATGAGACTTAACAACTTCACGTCTCAGGGTCGACAACGCATAGGTGATGCTCCTAGTGTTGCAAATGTTCATAGGCGGCGGTGACCACTTACCATCGAACGGTGGACCGTCCGCTTCTTTGTCGGCCCATGTGGTATAAAAAAAAAAAAAGCTTAGCTTCTCTCAGTTCTTGACATCCTTGTACCCCAATGAAGTAAGTTAAAGTCTTAATTTGTAAAGTAATAATTTCTTGGTGCTGTACCAATTTATAAATGGTGGGAGAAACCATGAAACGATAGGTAGTTAAAAATAATTAAGCACAAGTATGCGGTAGAAATTCTTTACGCCCTTCATCGACAAAAATGTTAATTGATTTAAGAAGCTCATCGAAAAAGGTACGCGGCTGGTAATCAAACTAAACGCTTAATTACTGAACTTTCAACAGACGATTAATAAGGGTAAACGCTACAGTAACAGTCCACAAGCGTAGGGGTTGGTTTATTGTGTTACGTTTTTATAATGTTTGTTTTACAATTTTCTATTTATATTCCAACATTTTTATACCATGGGGCATCGATTCTGTAATGAAAATTACACTAACTCGAGGATGTTTCATCGCAGCCTCTACGCTCTATCTCTGTCGCTTACTACGTTAATACTACTAATCACGTGAGAGATAAGCTCTCCGAGGCTTCCGTGAAGTGGCTGACGAAGTTTGTATTAGCTGAATAAAGGGGATGATATTTCGTATGCGTATTGATATTATGAATAAGAGAGATTATACAAGTTATAAATTTATAACACGAAGATGTTTCGTGTAGAAGCAAAACACGTGTCATTTTACTGTTGAGTTACCTTGCTTGGGAGTTGACAGAGAAGAAGATCAAGTGGAATTAGTCCCTAGATATTTGCTTTTTGTATAATCTTATAATGGACTTCCGCAAGGCCACGTTTGCATCAAATAGTGAATAAGAGTTTTTTTATGTCCTTTCTTCAAATCATAATGAAAAAATACATTAACTTGAGTTATGGCACGAGGATAGCTGACAGGATAGAGAAGTACAAAGTTCTTAATAAATCTCCCCAAATGTGAAACTTAATATTCAATCTTACATTCGATTCATACGAAAGAAAACATGAAGTGGTCGATTTCCGAAGCGGCCAGTTACTATTCCGGTTACCCTATAAGCATTAACTCTCCGCAGAAAGATGGCGCTATACACATTTTAATTGCTCCTGAAGTTTCTTCATAAAGTCACTCAAAACTTAACCGAGTTGCATCAATCAAAGGTTTGAAAACCTCTTTTGTTTAGGAAAGAACGTTGGTACCATGGCTTAACTTATACTTTCATTTGAACTTCATTTTATTTGTGTCTTTGTAGTCCCAACTTCACTTTATCTTTTTTGATCCACCCATACTGAAAAAGTAATGTATATATTCTATTCTAACGTAACTTGTTTGTAATTAAATTCAATAATCACTATACTCTTACACCCATATTCTAAGACGTTTCCTCATACGTTACTTGACTCCAACTCGACTGAGGATACCTTAACATTTACATTTTCTCGAGTAATCCTCAAAATTTGGTATTCTAAGTTAAAACTAACTAAGCAAAACTCGAGCAATCGCGACTGATGTCGAATCGAAGTGTAGTCAAGGTAACATGTCATTAGTAACGTCATCCTATTTTAGATAAAATATTAATCAAATAAAGTAATGAGCTTCAGTAACTGTTCCTAACCAGTAAACTTCCTTACGTTGCTCCCGCGTACCGTAATGTTGGCAGTTGGTTCCTCACCTCGAGTGAGGGAAAGCGTCGAGTGGAGGTGATTTTTGCAACTATGAATACTAATAGCTTGGAGTGAGGTTGAATGGAGTCGAGAAATTTTCGAGGAAACGTCTTAGAATATGGGTGTTAATGAATTAAACTTAGTTGGCAATAGTCGAAAGGAAATGCATAGCGGGCCAGTTGGCTTGGTTTTTAGATACCCTTACAGGTCGTGGGTTCGATTCCCACCCAGGACAAAACATTTATGTGCATGAACATATCTGTTTGTTCTGTGTATAGGAATAAATATCTATATAAGTAACAAAGTTGTATATCAGTTATCTGGTTTCCATAGTACAAGCTCTGCTTAGTTTGGAATCAGATGGCCGTATATAAACAATGTCTCTAGATATTTATTTAACGCATACATATTATATAAAAAATATAGATATCATAAAGAGCATTATACAGAAGGTATTGCAGCTTAGGCAAAAAGCTTTCACGATAGATCGAATAATCCCAGATAATCTCATAGTTCGAGGGTATATATGAAAGCAAAACCCAATAATACCCGTGAATATTGCTAATTGGAGATCAAATCCTGCGGTTTGTGATATATCATATACTAGTTGTCTCCCGTGGATGCACACGCGTGTAACGAATGTTACATTTTGCTAAGAAACTATTTGCAAAGTTAATTATTTGATTCAGGCATGCGGAAATCCATTATAAGATTAAACAAAAAACAAATATCTAGTAACTAATTCTCTGGATCTCCTTCTCTGTCAAGTCCTAAACAAGGAAACTGAACAGGAAATCGATACGTGTTTCGCTTCTACACGAAACATCATCAGGACATATTAGACCCGTTGTCACTGAATCGACGCACGAGCACCACAGACGTGTTACCTCGCCGACTTGACAGAGAATTAGTTACTTTACTACCGGCACGCTATGATGGCCGTTTTGACGTTTCAGATTCTCATAGGAAAAGAAACTGTATTGATTTGGAATAAGGTTGATTTGCATCATTATACAAATAGCTGTTGGATCAATAGATGCAAGTTTAGATATTTGTTTTTTGTATAATCTTACTATGTGCCAAGTTTAATTCTATCCGTTACAATCCATATTGTTATTATTATATTTGTGATATGATATACACTAACTATCCCCCGCGGTTTCACCCGTGTTCCCAAAGGTGCTATATTATTCTGAGAAATCACCTATGAGCCAAATTTTATCCAAATTCATTCGATAGTTTTATCGTTATAGAGTAACAAACGTCCACATTCATTCTTACAAACATTTACATTTATTATTAGTCGGATCATGTAACAGAAAATCATTTAGGTTGATAAAACTTAACTGCGGTTAGTAATTCAATTAATTAACCATTAATTTTACATACTCATTATTTTATTAAATGTATTTTATTAGGTCGGCATTAATGGAAAATGTTTTTTGGTAACTTTAGGATTGTTTTTAACTGACTTTAAAAAAGGAGGGTTTTTTTTTATGTCTGTTACCTCATAACTTTGGACTGGGCGAAGCGATTTTAATGATTCTTTTTTTATTTGAAAGCTGGTGCTTCCCGAATGGTCAATGGCACCCATGAGAAAACCATATAAGTCTAAAATTAGGATTAAGTATCTGTGCAACAATTGAACGAGTAACTCAGTATCACGCCAACCAATTTCAATTTATACATTTATAAAAAGGTAGACTTCACAGATGGTCCCATGATCATTGCAACAAGACCTGGTGATGGAATCCTGAGAATATTGGGGAAAATCCTTAAATGTGTAGGCATACATAATACACCTTAAGTATTAATCGTTTAATAGGTCTACCCATATTCAGAAAAAAATGTTAGTGTACTTCAAATTCACTAAAAATCAAAAAATTAACTAAAATTTTAACAAATAAAAAAATCGACTTCACATAAAGAAACTACTCCAAAACAAACTAATAAACACTAAAAAGAAAAAAATAATTGCATTATTAGACTACTTAAAAGTCAATCAAATTATTACGATAATATAATGTAGTTAAAATTATTGTTATTTTTGGAGGCGGTGTCAGCCAAGGAAACACTACAATATTCCTAGCAATAATAATACTAGAATACTTTAATAATTGAACACATTAAACAGCTCCCCTCTCGCCGCGGCGCCGCTCTCGCCTCTCGCCTCTCGCCTGGTAAAGTCGCGCGTGCGACACAAGCACATCTCCTACCTGGATTGGCTGAATCCGACTCCAAAAATAACAATAATTGTATTATATTATGTATATTATATTATCGTAATAATTTGATCGACTTTTAAGTAGTCTAATAATGCAATTATTTTTTTCTTATTAGTGTTTATTATGATTTCTCTCCATGGTATAGAATGATGTGACAAGCACAGACAGCCTAAATAAATATACTGAGCCATTCTTTACACACGGCCATCTTTTTTTATTTTATTTAGTTTGGGCTTGCGTTTAGCCTTCAACCCCAGAAGCAGTTATGACGAGGCCAAGGCTGTAGCACGCTTACCTAGAAAATACCTATGCACTCTGGACTTGAATATATCTAGGTTAAAGGTGTCAGGAAACACTGACCGCGGAAGAGAGTTCCACTCCTTTGCTGTTCGTATACGGGACGAAGATTAGAAACGTTGTGTCCGTATGATCGGTCCGTCAAGAAATTCTGTTCTGAAAAAGCTCTCAGGTATAGCTATGTAGGAACACACTAACTAGTGATTGGTGGTAGTTTAAGATATTCTGCTATTAAAATACCAGCGCTGTGGTATCTACGGGCGCAGCTTAAGCTGAGATAAGTGCCATTATGGCCTCACACAGTGTATATTGTATTGTTGTTTCTATATTTGTATCTGTATGTAATCTGTGATGTCATTGAAATTGTCTATGTTAAGGCTTTGTGAGTCCAGAAAAAGAAAATTGTTTTTTGTTTCTATGTAGGTATATTAATAATAATAATAATAATTCTTTATTGTGACTACTAAGGTCCACTTGTTAGTATTACAATATTTTACTAGAACTAGACCGCATCTTTGTTATTATAGAAGCGCTCTTTTTACGGATGATCGCGTAGAAGTCATCAGTTCCAGCCTGAGCGAACATATTGAATGCACTACAATATCTTGGTTGTCCCAACAGAATATGTAATAATAGTAATATGTATAACCACAGTCTCATCACGCTAAGTGATGTGGCTGAAGGTGGTCACCACATAAAACCTACAAGGGAACTGGCTCTTATGTGCTGCTGCCGGAACACACCGACAGGTGCTTGGCGATAGATTTTCAACTAGAGGGTACTATGAAATACCCATTCACCGTGCTATGGTTTCCTTCACCGAAATCGTAAGCTTACTGTAGGATTCGAACCCACGTCTCTCGTCGCGACATCATCATCACCAGTCCTACAAAAAAAGTACCTTCTCCAGACTATGATTTACCAACGATGCTTTTACTTCACCAAAACTTCCAACTATTAGATTTTGAACCTTATGTCTGTACATTAAGTTTTATTAACAGTTACAAAATCATTTAAAAAATTCCCCTTCATTGACCCTCTAAATAACCGTTAATCAAAATAATCACATAGAAAAATAATACTATCAATCTCTTCACAATAAGGCTCACAATCGTTTAACTCATTCCCAATTTATTTGTTAACCCCCAAAAGCCTAATTTTATATGTTAACGCATAAAAATGGCGGTAATAAGAACTGAATGGTTTTATTATGATAATAGCAGCTTCAGAAGCGTTATGTTTTATTTTAGCGTTAATAACTTGAATAAATGTGTGTAATTAGGTTTAGTGTGCCCGCCATGTTGTTGCTCCACTATGAGTTCATAAGTCACATAATTCTCGCGTAATCATCACTTTGCAATCATTTATGTCATATGTTTGCTTGTTACTCCGCTATTCTGTGCATGAAATTTGGCAGATTTTAGTAAGGAGTAGAGCTTTGAATGCAAACTACTTTTTTTTACATTTACATTTTCTTCATGATTGGAAGTGGTCACAGCCGCCTATGGACATTTGTAACACTAGGGTCATCGCCAATGCGTTGTCGACCCTGAGACGTGAAGTTGTTTAGTCTCATGTGCCTGTAATTTCACCGGCCCCCTTACCTTTCGCACCGAAACGAAGTAATACAAGTGCACTACTGCTTCACGGCAGAAATGGGTAAGGTGGTAGTACTTCCCCGGACGAACTCTGCACTAAGAGCTCTGCCACTCTAACACTATTATATTATGCATAGTACTAGTATTAAACTAAACTAGTAGATCAGTTCACTTAATGTCCAGCTGTCGGCGAGGTAGCACGTCTGCGATGCTCATTCCTCGAGTCAGTGACAGGGTCTATTACGTCCTATGATAACGTCAGTTATGATGATGCTTCGTGTTGAAGCGAAACACGTATATATTTCCTGTTGAGTTTCCTTGTTTGGGAGTTGACAGAGACGAAAATTCAGCGAAATTAGTTACTAGATATATGTTTTTCTGTATAATCTTATAACTGATTTCCACAAGGCCTGAATCAATTAGTTATTATAGTAATAATATATATACGTAATATCTTATTAATATTATATCTGTCAACAACCGTCAAACAAACAACACAAATATAAGTCAACACGAGAATTGAGTGACTTATATAAACTTAGTAATTAACAAACAAACGAAACGTTAATTAATAAGAACACGATGGGTTTATTTCTTCTTGTTTTGATGTTAATCTGGTAAATGTAGAATTTAATTAATTGTGTTACATACTCTTGTGTTTAGGAATTGTTTATTACGGGGGATTTCGAAACTTTCAATGTATTTCATACTTAAGTATTTATGTAGTCAATAAAGAAGTTGAGCCACTTTGGAGTACTAAAAATTGTATTTTTAAGGCTCATCTCTTGATTCCATTGTTAATCACTATATAGTAATTTTATTAAGATTGCAAATAATGTTTGTTCTTTATATGTAAAGTAGACCGACAGACAGGCAGTCGTTATACCGGATGGTAAGTGGTCACCGCCGCCTATGGACATTTGGAACACCAGAAGCATCACTAATGCATTGTAAACCCTGAGGCGTGAAGTTATAAGTCTCATGTGCCTGTAATTTTGCCGGCCTCTTACCTTTCACGTGCACTACTGCTTCACGGTAGAAATGGGTATGGTAGTAGTACTTCCCCGGACGAACTCTACACAAAGAGCTCTACTACTTTTAAAACTCATCTATTCGTGACAGATTTTTCTCTAGGCCTATATTTTATTTGTAACGATATATTTATTCTAAAACTAGCTATTCCTGGCATGCGATGCAATACATCTTCGAATCGTGAGTAATGGTCCTGAATACATTCAAAAAGTACGTTCAATGTGACCTGGATTTTTCGAACCTTCTCCAGTTTTTCTTTACCTGAGAAACTTTATTCGGTACTATTCTCTCTATTCTCAAGTGATGCACTTACTAACGAACAACATATTTACTTATTATTCACAAATTTAAGTTGAACCTAATTGAACATAATTTTCTGTAACCTCTTATCATAAATTTTACCACGTACTTTTTAAATTTTAAAATAATTTAATTTTCATTTATTTCAATTGAACCTTCTGTGACTAAATCAAGTCATTTTTTTCAGTAACTACATATATCATAAATAGCCAAGTATTTTTTAAACTTCGGAAAAAAAAGCGTCAAAAGCGTTGCTACAAATATCCTGGGTCATTCTTTAAGCACGGCCATCTGATCCCAAACTAAGCAGAGCTTGTACTATAGAAACCAGATAGCTGATAAACATATACAACTTTTTTATTTTTCTAACTACATACATATATTTACACCCAGACATGTTCATGAACACAGATGTTTGTCTTGGTTGGGCTTTGTACCCGCGACCTGCAGCTTGAGAGTCAGGGTCGCTAAACACCAAGCCAACTGGCTAATGCCGGATTAACCACGTAGCAAGTGTAGCAAAAAAGGGGGGCCCGCGTGTCTATCCTACCTACGATTGGTTATTTTTACCACTTTATACTTAAGAACCCATAGGATACCAAAGGCCCCTCGACAGAATTTACTACGGGCCCCGCGCTTGCTTAATCCCGCACTGCAACTGGCCTGTCTTGATATACAACACTTGTAAAGAATACAATGTTAATGTTTGAACGATCAACTTATTATGTGATACTAGGCTGTTCTCCGCGGTTTCACCCACGTTTAGTTTGAAGTTGCTCAGACTAACAGAACACGTTGTTCCATATAAACTTTGCACCCACGTTTTACCCCTCTAGGGGGAGAATTTTCAAAATCCTTACATAGTGCTCCCCTATGTTATAAAAGGAACCCCTGTGCAAAATTTCAAGTTTCTATAAAGTTTAGGCCCTGCGTTGATTTGTCAATCAGTCAGCTTCGCCTTTTATATATACAGGATGTTACAAAGCTATCCGTAAAGCCGAAAGGAGGTTAAATGCCTTATAACGAGTCTATTCACAATACATATTTAAGAACTGTAGTAACGCTGTATAACATTCCCAAAAAAATAAAATAAAACTGATTTTTATGAATGAAATATAGAAAAACTTTTAAAGTAGACAATTATTAGGTAAAATAGGTACGTAGGCCTTTCTGTTAAATAATCTGGTTCCCTGACATGACAGCTTACTAGGGTTGTGGTCTTTGATAATTCATAATATTTTTACGGGGTAATTTGTAACACGTTGTATAGACGATAGAATTGAGGTTGAGAACCGATTATAAGTTTGTAGTGTTTCAGGATCTTCGAGGGTCGTATAAGTTTACATAGGACCGTGTATTGCTTGTCTACGCCCTAACTAAACTACATTTACACCTAGTATAGACTGATTATATAACAACGGTAAGTTATCAAAACATTGCTTTTTGGTTGGCAACTTGTAAAGGTTTTTTGGCTGGATGTAATAATATGAGATTCGAATTTTTCGACGTTTTCTATCAAAAGTCAAAAAAAGTGCCTGACTGAAGAAACTGAATAAAAGTATTCAGTTTCGACCCGCGGAGGGCACTTATGTAGCTACCACCGGTTTAAAAGTCTGCCCAACTGAGAAGAACTGGCAAGAAACTCAGCAAGCAATTTATTCATTTCTTGTGTGATTTTTGCTTAAATTTCCTATTGTTTCTTATTTATTATCCGGAACTTCGTGATGTCACAAAGAAGACTCAAAACCAGTAATAAGAAAAAAGAATATAACAGGCCAGTTGGCTTGGTGGTTAGCGACTCTGACTGCCAAGCCGATGGTTGCGGGTTCGATTCCCACCCAGAACAAATATTTGTGTGCATGAATATGTCTGTTTGTTGTGTGTCTGGGTGTAAATATCCACATATTATGTATGCATTTAGAAAAAAAATTGTAGTATATTTCGTATATCAGTTATCTAGTACAAGCTCTGCTTAGTTTGGGATCAGATATTTATTTTAATTATTATTCATACTATAATATTCCCCAAAATGAAATTGCCACTACATATGTTATCATGGATTTCAAATTTTAATCTAGATTATAGAAAAAGTACCTATATGTAAGAGATAGTAAAATTTCATCAAATCACTTGCTGTCCCTCGCGGTTTTACCCGCGTTCCCGAGGGATATCACACTTTTCCGGAATAAAAAGTAGCCTATATGTTATTTTAGGATATGCTCTATCTATGTGTCACGTTTAATCCATATCCGTTTTGTAGTTTTTGCGTGAAAGAGTAACAAACATACAAATCTTTCCTCTTTATAATATTAATATAGATTGATTAGACATACAAAGGTTCGCATTTTTATATTATGTTCATATCATTTAGTTTATACATTCAAGTCCTGTAGGTATCAAATAACTGTTGAGGAAGTATATTACCAGCAGAGATTTCTTAATCTGGTAGAGAGCAACCATTCGCGTACCGTAATATACACTTGGGAGCAGATAAATCGAACAACGAATAAGTGAAAATACACAAGCACTAATATCGTTATCGTTTAGTCCATATAAAAGATATCATCCTTGAAAATGTGGTTTCGAAAAAGCACTCGAGTAAATTGGAATAAAGTTGGACATTTTATGTTGCTGTCTCACTCCAATTCACTTACTCTACGTCTAACAACCTGATTGAGCTTTTAATTAACGTATTACTTCAGAAGTCGGAGTTTAACTTGACCAAAACTAAAAGAAGAAATTGCCAGAAATCATTATTTAATAATAATAAATAATCTGGGACATTCTTTACACACGGCCATCTAATCCCAAACTAAGTAGAGCTTGTACTACGGAAACTAGACAATTGATAAACTACATATACTACTTTTCTCAATACATACTTATATTTACATCCAGACACAGAACAAAAAGACCCCGTAAAAATATAATTAATTATCAAAGCCATCAACCCTACTAAGCTGTCATGTCAGGGAACCAGATTATTTAACAGAAACGCCTACGTACCTATTTTACCTAATAATTGTCTACTTTAATAGTTTTTCTATTTTTCATTCATAAAATTCTTTTTTTATTTTTTTGGAGTATGTTATACATCTTACTAGGGTTCTTAAATATGGAATGGACTCGTTATAAGGCCCCATTTAACCTCGGCTTTACGAGTACTTTTGTAACATCCTGTATATATCTTTATATTTTGTGATATATGTTTTTTTGTTACCAATTTATTATTAAAATGGAAATTTGAGTAAAAGAAACATTTAATATTCATATTGTTACTAAATTACCTCGCGAACATGAGGGACTGTAGGGGAGGAAATTAAAAAAAATTGAGTGGCTTGAATTCTTTGCCCCCTAATGTAGTTTAGTGCAAATCTAAACTATCTAGATAGAATCCTAGACAACTCAAACAGCTTAGTTGGATTCTCACTCGCTGTTTACCGGGGAAAGCAATTACAGACTCGGTCTAAAGTACTTCGTTGTAGGTATTAGTGGTAGAAAACATTGGGTATTTTTCTTTGTGTAAAATTTTATCAATAACTTTATGTTCTCCTTTGTTGTGTGTTTTATTCTCTATGAAACCGTCTATACTATCGTCCTTAATTTAAAAACCAGCCAAGTGCAAGTCGGACTCGCGCACGTTGGGTTCCGTTCCATTATCTATAAAAACACCAAAAATATCATGTCTGTTGCCCCACTTCAATATTTTTTTATTCTATATGTAGTATTTGTTGTTATAGCGGCAACAGAAATACCATCATCTGTGAAAATTTCAACTGTCTAACATAACGGTTTATGAGATACAGCCTGGTGGCAGACGGACAACGGAGCCTTAGTAATAGGGTCACGCCCTTTGGGTACGGAACCCTAAAAATATATAAAATTTAATGTGATTTATGAAATATTCAGGTATGTATATTATTGTACACGCCACCTATTTAACTTGTACATTTAAAAGAGCCTAAGATACAAAATTTTCTTGTCATTGGGAAATCGTCTTTATTAGATTAATTTAAGGTTCATGTCTAATAGTTATCTTTATGATAATCCTTATGAACCTTATCACAAGGTCATAAGGTACATTTTACTATAACACTATTATCTGCCGAATCGGGGCTATTATGTGCTTGGTTTTAGTGCATTGTCAAAAATCTTATTGTATGATAATTCAGAACCTCATCATATCATTATAGGGTGAATTTTCCTATAGCACTCTTATCTGTCGAAACGGGGCTATTATGTACTCGGTTGTCAAAAAGTTAATTATTTAAAATTCTCGGGAACTTTCAAATTCCATTTACTCATTTAAAAAGCCTCTAAAGCCAGTAATCAAGCGTAAATTAAGGTTAACAATTAAGTGAATACTGGAATGTGAACAACGCACAGCCCTGTTTCATTACAGTCGTTAGTTCCGAGCGCTGTCGTCAGATGGCGCTAGCGTTGCGCGATTAAATTATAAGGAGCCATAATTAAAATGTTTAATTGTTATCTTATCTTAGAAGCGATTTGAGGAATACTTAAAATGGTGGGGTAATGTAAGTAGTATACTATTATTGTTGCGAGCCTGTTTGCAGAATGTTGCTGCTTGCAATCCAGACAAACCTTTATGGCTTTTAGATTGTAACGATTAATGTTTATCCGCTAATAATAAAGGCCGCGTCCTACACTCCGTCCCGTATCAGTCGCGTTCGCAGACCGACGCACGCCCTCGCCGAGTCTGACGACGAAATCACCAAAGTTCAAACAGCTGCAGCCGATTCTTCAGCTCGCGATACTACACACCCACAAGGCCATCAGCCTAGATACCGTCCTCGCCGGCGTGGACATTAGCCGCGCTCCCTCTAAAAATTCATTGTTGTTGTTTTTTGTATTGAAATAAAGAACCACTAATAAATAAATCAGATAATATAAAGTCTTTTGACCCCCCACGCAACGCCCTGAGCCCGAGGTCCGAGCCCCACAGGGGGCACCCTCAGTGTGCTTGTTGCTTAAAATCTAAATGTACTTTCGGCTGAGAGTCCCTAGCGGTCGCCGGAATTGTCCGCGTAAGGGTGTAAGAGCCATCTGAGGCTAACACCTTCGTCCCTTCCAAAAAAAAAAAATTAATGTTTATTGTAAGATGTTTTAAATTGTAATAAAAAAAATCTCCATTTCATACGGTTTTTTTTTGAGTTTCGAGTTGCAATGTTTTTTGTGTGACTAATAAATAAAATGAATAAATACACAAGAGTTATAATTACAATAATACTTGCAAAAATGTGTAATAAATGAGCTGTTGATATATCTACTTTATTAATAAATCTATCTATCTAATACCTTTAAACGAGCAATTCTTGTATATACATACATATATATAGGATATCGGAAAGGGCTCCAATGATTTTCATGAAATTTAGCATGCAGGGGGTTTCGGGGGCGTTAAATCGATCTAGCTAGGTTTCATTTTTAGAAAACGTTGTTTTAGCCGTGTTTTCAGGCACTGAGAAACTGCTACAATATCATTAGAATAAGATGTTTTCAATTTCCTTCTTTTGTGAGAAAAGCTTTTAGCGTATCTAATTCGTATATATGACAGAGAAAAAATAGAATACGATGACAATGAAATCTAATCATAATTCAACATAATAGAGATCACTATCAGCGGCCAACTTCAAAAGTAAATCCTTACTAATATTTAAAATGCGAAAGGAAGTTTCGTTGGTTGTTACGCTTTCACGGCTCAACGGCTGTATCGAGGTTGCTGAAATTTAGCACACATATAGCCTAGGGTATGGAGAGGGACATAGGCCTTTCATCCCGGGCACGCGGGTGAAACCGCGGAGGAGAGCTAGTAATCTATAAAAAAATAATATCCTGATACGTTTTCGGATCTCATACTAAAAATTAACTGTTCTATAATAAACAGATAGGTATCTGATATTGAATATAGATTATAAATTAAGTACAGTGAAAAGGTTAATAAGTCGAAAATGCACACTTTCCAGAGCAGCCATTTTTAGGTTTTCGTTTTATTTGTATATATTATTTTTATGTTACTTTATAAAAAAAATACCTGAATGTGATTAGTTGGGTTGCTGAACCGAAATGTGAATAATTAAATAAAAATTTCATGAAATACTGTATTTATCATAGAAGTATTAAAATCAAACAAACATTATGATGTAAAAAAAAAAAATCTGCAATATTCCTATTTTAAACAATATTAAACACTTTTATCAAACATATTATTATTTTATTATAATATTCCTTCTGCATAAATTGTTTATGAAAGACAGTAACAATAGTTGGTAAACTTAATAAAAAATAAAAATACCATAGACATTTAACAAGAGATACTTCATCATTCAACTATTGGGTAGAGCACAGAGGTCAGAACACTTGATGAAGTCTTTGACCTCTTCCTGATAGACTGCTATGAAATAGCGACCAATCTTCAAGAGTAATTAGTCAAACTGATCATTGCTGGCCACGATTGCCGAAGTTATCCCGTTTTTCAATTAAATTACTGCAATTTGCTTGTTCCCGCAAAACCTTGCTAGAATATTAAGTTGGCAAATTGTCTGTTTTAATGAATAATAAAGCTTTCGCTTCACGATAGGAGGTTTTTAAAAAAACAAAGATTCAGTTTAATTTACATTGTTTTTGTAAAATAATATCATAGAAAAAAACATCTTTATAGGTTTACTAATAAGGTACAGATTGTTCTACAACATTCATCGTTGTCTAGATCACGAGAAATTTTAGTATTGATAAGTGTGTATTGTAATGATTTGTACCTACTTGGGTATCTTAACTTAATACAAACAATTTTGAAAATTTATGGGTCTAAAGCCAAAGGTAAGATTAGGTACTTAATTAAAAAAGGAAAAGTACATCGGCACCAGAAAGCTTTTTGTTATATAATTTTTTTTATTAAATAACAGAGTAAATAAGGCATTCTAATATACGGGGTAACTTCACAGATAAAGTACATATATATCCTTGATATCCATATACATATATAATATAAACAAGTCCAGTACATATTAGAAAGCGCAGAGTTAAGTTTATATGTCACTGCGATGGAAAACTTAGCAAGATAGTTTAGAGACTGCAAACAGAAGGGCATGTTGATACCTTATTGTTATGCACGGTCATACTATCCCTTGGACAGCATCTAATTTGATAAACTTAGTCTCAGAGTGCAGAATTAATAGTTTAGACTGTGTTTGTATCACTCGCGTATCTAGGGTTAATTTTAGTAGTATTTAGGGAGGAGCTGATTCTATTCTTCTATCGTTAAACTTGCGTTAAGTTATTTAGATATTCTTGAACTTCGAATCGTACCATCTTGGAGTGAGTACTGGACCATACTGGGGTGAGCATGGCCCCCTATATACGCCTATCTTTTGAATTAAAGTGGAAAGACTAGACCTGGAGCTGGATAATTCTTTAGCGTTCGATACCATGGTTTTTGCTTTGATGATAAAGTTTTACACTAGACTTCCTTTTTAAGATTCCGTACCCAAAGGGTAAAATGGACCCTATTACTATGCCTCCGTTGTCCGTCTGTCACCAGGCTGTATCTCATGAACTGTGATAGTTAGACAGTTTTCACAGATGATGTATGTTTGTTGCCACTATAAAATATACAAAAAAAATAGCATTAAATAAATATTTAAGGGGGCTCCCATACAACTGACATGATTTTTTTGCCATTTTTATAGATAATGTTACGGAACCCTTCATGCGTGAGTTTGACTCGCACTTGGCCGGTTTTTTTATTTTTTTTCATATTCATAATTTCAACCAGTATACATAAATTCCTTAATTAAAATAGCTCTAATCAAAACCACTTATGTTTGTAAATCTAGTGCAATAGTTAGTGTAAAAAGATTTTGCTGTCCCCTGCGTTTCCGAGGGATATAAAATTTTCCCCGGGATAAAAAATTTTATTCAATTCCAAGGCTTGTTCTATTTACATGTCAAGTTTCATTAAAATCCGTTTAGTAGATTTTGCGGGAAGGAGTAATAAACAACCATCACTACAAACTTAACATTTTTAATATTAGTACGAAAGGATCAAAGCATTACGCCCGTAACCTGATTCTGAGGTCTTCGATATTTATATCACACTCCATATTTATCGAAAACAACTGTCACTTTCATACATTACTTTCATGTTTTTCATAGGTATCGAAGGTAATGTTTATAACGAAAACTTTATCGATTTTTAGAATAGTGTGCAAATAAAAAAATATCCCGGGATATTCTTCATACAGATACGAATCTAGATGGCCGTGAGTAAAGAATGTCACAGGATATTTATTATTATTGTATATTTATTCGCCGTTATTCAGGTAATTGACTTCCATCGACGAGTCGGTAAAGAGAGCGTACCTCTTGTGTGATTGCGTAGTGAACAGATAGTTATCTGATATTGATTCATCATCATCATCATCATCAGCCTATCTCCGTCCACTGCTGGACATAGGCCTTACCTATGGCACGCCACTGAGCTCGATCTTCAGCTCTTTGTTTCCAACCGCTGCCAGCTTGCGTATATCATTGCTCCATCTAGCTGGAGTGGAGGGTGCCCTACACTACGTTTACCGAGCCGTGGTCTGATATTGAATATAGATTATAAATTAAATACAGTGAAAAGGTTGATCAGTCGAAAATGCACACTTTTCAGAACAGTCATTTTTAGGTTTACGTTTTATCTGTCAATTATATTTTTATTATACGAGTACCTGCTTTATAAAATGTTACCTGTATGTGATTAATTTGGTTAAAATTTCAGGAATTACTGTATTTATCATAGATGTAGTAAAATCAAGCAAACATATAACATATATATATATAGATAACCTGCATTATTACTATTTTTAAAAATATAAATTAATTTTATCAAACATATTAAAAAAATGTGTGATTGCGTAGTTAGCGAAAAAGAGGCCGCAACAACTCATCGTCTATTAACTAGAGGGACTTTAGATGGAGTAGGTATACAATTATTTTATAATCTTGGATCTGTACACCAACTTATATTGCTGACTGTACATTACATCTTTTGATACATACATACGAGAATTTAATATCTTTACAACTTCAATACGAACGATCAAAATCCGCAATGTTCTTACACATTCAACACCAGCATTCAACTTGGATCTACCAAAAGTGCACTCAGGGAAATTTGCAGTGCACTTCCCTGTCTATAGAAATGCACTAAAACGTTGAAGAGCGTCTTGATTCTACATGCTTAGGGTTCCTGACAGTCTGAATGGAATCGTATTGTTATCGCGCAGTCCATTTGTGTAGAGATATAATAAGTACCATTGTATTTGCAATGCTGAGTTTCTATCGTTTGTTGAGCTCTATATTTTGTATTGTTGAGTTGGAAAAAGGCCTTTCGATGCCCTGGAATACAAAGCCAATCTAATATTTATTTTAATATAAACTAGCTGTCCCCCGCGGTTTTACCCGCGTTCCCGTGGGATGACACATGTATTATACATAAAAACCTTCCACTTCAATCACTCTATCTATTAAAAAAAAACCGCATCAAAATCCGTTGCGTAGTTTTAAAGATGTAAGCATACATAGGGATATAGGTACAGAGAAAGCGACTTTGTTTTATGTAGTGATAAGGAATATAATTAAACACATTTCTGAACAAAGGATATAATGGCGTAAATGTGTAACTTACAAACTCATTCAAATAGAATATAAATATAAATCCTAATAATTTTATAAATGCGGAAGCTGGTGAGGATGGATCGTTGGATCTATTTTTGTTACCTTTTCACGCAAAAACTACGAAACGGATTTAAATGAAACTTGAAATGTAGATGGAACTTGCCCTGAAATAATATTAAAGCTACTTTAACATCCCTCAAGAACGCGAGTGAAACCGCGAGGACGGCTAACCTTTATATAATTTTTTTTGTTGTCTGTATGTCCTTTATAGAATCGTAAACTATGCAACGGATTGTAATACAGTATTCAGCAAAAGATAGAGTAATTCAAGAGGAAGGTTTATAACCAAGATTGAAAGCGGGCAAAGCCGCAGGGGGCAGCTAATAATATAATAAAAGCAAAAGTTTTGTGCTCAAAGCGCAGGGTTTGGTGTAGTTCCAACAGAATCCTACGAGCTGGTATTGTTAAGCCGGATTGCCCAATGTTAAGGCACTGGGTCAGCGTCCATGTTATGGGGGTGAATGCTTCCGAAGTAAGAAAACAGATCCAAAATGGACACTTGCTCTCAAGTACGCTCAAAATGATTTAACTTGAGGGTTCTAATTAATCAGGCAAGCACATATCTCCACCATCTACTTTGATTTCTTCAAGATTTTTAATAAGGGACTGTATATTTTTTTTTGGATTGGAACACACGATAAAATTTTTATACCACTTGGGCCGACAAACTAGCAGACGGTCCACCTGATGGTAAGTGGTCCCCGCCGCCTATGGACATTTGCAACGCTAGGGGCATCGCCAATGCGTTGTCGACCCTGAGACGTGAAGTTGTTAAGTCTCATGTGCCTGTAATTTCACCAGCCCCCTTACCTTTCTACCCGAAACACAGTAATACAAGTGCACTACTACTGCATGGCAGAAATGGGTAAGGTGGTAGTACATCCCCGGACGAACTCTGCACTAAGAGCTCTACTACTCTATAAAAAATATGAAGAATGTAACCTTGCTGACTTTCTTGCTGGTTCATTTCAGTTGAAAGCTGACTTCCGAACCGGTTGTAGCTTCAGTAACTTTAAATATGACCTTAATAAGAATTCCGAGGGCCTAAACTGAATAAATGGTTTTGAATTTGAAATTGTCCGAAGACTCACTACAACAAAGCAATCAACGCCTGAAAACACATTAAACTAATATATACCGTTGAGCTTGTGAAAAGTACTTGAGAAAAGATTGGCCTCTAAGCATAATTTATTAAAATAGGCCCACGAATTGGTACCAACTCAGGCCTTACCGCCCTTTATATGCAAAAACGCGATGTAATGGGACCGAGAGTGAAATTACTTTAACGAAATATGCAATATTTATGCAGTGCAATGTCATGGAGTTATTTTGTTCGTAAGTTTTGAATGTAGCTTTTTAATACGCATTTATGATTGATTTTTGTAGGTTACATCATTATCCTGTATTAGTCAACACAGTAAA
Organism: Habrosyne pyritoides; assembly: GCA_907165245.1. Classification (NCBI taxonomy): domain Eukaryota; kingdom Metazoa; phylum Arthropoda; class Insecta; order Lepidoptera; family Drepanidae; genus Habrosyne; species Habrosyne pyritoides. Next base: position 8,916,166 of record OU015606.1, read on the forward strand.
CTGTAAAGTCAGCTTTGTTGTTACCGTTCTCTTTTTTTATACTTTTTGTTTTGAAGTTACATAAATGTTAATTGAACCGTTATATCTCCTTAATTTTACTGCTGATGATACACATGATAGTCTGGACAAACTAATATTCGACCCTAATCCAAGAACATAGGTCTTTTTGATTGAAATTTTAATATAATAATAATATACATAAACATTAACCGATTTGACCAACCAAGAGATCTACAAAATACAAGTAACACAGAGTATACAATAAACGAAACAAAAAAATATCACAACACTCGACTCAACTGTGGCACAGAATTCTAAAAAATTCAAAACCATTTATTCAGTTTAGGCCCTCGAAAGGCACTTATGAAGGTCAAATGTAAAGTTACTGAAGCTACAATATGCACACAAAATATGATATACTAGAGAAAGAAATTCAAACCCATTCGATCATAAACAGGACAGAAAAGAAAGTAACAAATACCAATTTAGCGACTAAACCTTGCAACTGATAAACGAAAGGAAAGAACTGATAAAGAACCAAATAAAAAAAAAAGGAAACATAAAACTGATGAAAAATATAACTTGAATTAAAACAACCACAGAGTACGGTCAGTAAAATAAGTTAACTCATCCATATCTATAAGTACCTAAACACCTATCTTTCCATATTATAGAGAGATGTTGGTGTTTTGCAAACTTGAATTTGTTTAGCTACTTTTGTAGCTCACTGTACGTAGAGTATTAAAAAAAAATAAGTATCCAAAATAGTCACTAGCGCTTACAGAATTAAGCGTTTTAACTACTTAAAATAGCAGTGAAAACATATACAGCTTAAAGCAATTGCAACAGTTATGCGACATAAAGTTCAGTCACCGTAACCAAAACACAAAATACATGTGCACTACTGCTTCACGGCGAAAATGGGTTGTACTTCCCCGGGCGAACTCTAACAGCTCTACTACAGCTAACATTTAATTCATTAATACTAAAGAACATAAAATATCTTCTTATTATTTATTTTCAGAGTAGTAGAGCTCTTAGTGCAGAGTTCGTCCGGGGAAGTACTACCACCTTACCCATTTCGCCGTGAAGCAGTAGTGCAATTGTATAACTGTGTTTCGGTTAGAAAGGTAAGGGGGCCGGTGAAATTACCGGCACATGAGACTTAACAACTTCACGTCTCAGGGTCGACAACGCATTGGCGATGCTCCTAGTGTTGCAAATGTCCATAGGCGGCGGTGACCACTTACCATCAGGTGGACCGTCTGCTTGTTTGTCGGCCCAAGTAGCACAAAAAAAAAATTATAAACAAGGAAATATAATGTTTGTATGTAATATATAAACGTTTCAATAAATAATACATTATCCTTCCTGCCTTACTTCTTCTGATTCATATCAACACATTGTGTAAAAGAAAACAATAACCGATGCTGGGATTTATATAAAACGGCACCGGGTGCTGAAGTATGGTACAAGATATAAAGGGTACAACATAATAAATTAGTAAGATGGATTTTGACAACGTGAGACTGTCTTTTCCAAAGTTTTTTTTTTTTTTTTTTTTTATGCCACTTGGGCCGACAAACAAGCAGACGGTCCACCTGATGGTAAGTGGTCACCGCCGCCTATGGACATTTGCAACACTAAGAGCATCGCCAATGCGTTGTCGACCCTGAGACGTGAAGTTGTTAAGTCCCATGTGTCTGTAATTTCACCGGCCCCCTTACCTTTCTAACCGAAACACAGTTATACAATTGCACTACTGTTTCACGCCGAAATGGGTAAGGTGGTAGTACTTCCAAGGACGAACTCTGCACTAAGAGCTCTACTACTCAAAAGTAGTAGTGCTTTTTTCATTGTTTATTATGTCTATTTTACAACCTAACCTTATTTATGCTGTGTGATGGCGGTGCTGTATAATATTGATGAAGAATACCACCAATTCATCTCAAGAGTGTCATAAAAGGAAACTAAAAGAGCTAAAGAGTTTACCGATAACCACGTTACATCTTGCACTAAATGGTCAACAAATGCATGCCCAAACATGTTTGGAGTCAGGCAGGCTGGCTGTAAAGACATCTGCAAAATCTCGTGTCAAATGAGCAGAAAGTATACGTATTATAAGACAGACAGACGATAATCATTTTAATTTAGTTATATTATAACTCAAAATTGTGTGTGTATATGTGTGTTTGTCAATAATCAGTAGTGACCCACATTTGATTATATTTTAAGTGTCTACGGATAAAAGGATTTCATGGTAGGTTAGAACGCTAAGCGAAGTAAGCTATTATGTCAAAATTCAGAGTGCATGAACAAAATATTTGTTAAATAAAGCAAAATGAATGTAAATATAAGGTACGGATGGTAAAAATTCCATTAACAGCCCCCTTGTTCAACTAATACAAACTTCGTCGGCGAGCCGCTTCACGGAGGCCTCAGAGAGCTCACCTCTCATGTGATAAGTAGTATTAGCGTAATAAGCGATAGAGACAGAGCACAGAGGCCACGACGAAACATCTTCGAGTTAGTGTCGTTTTCGTTACAGAATCAAGCCCCAGGCGCTTTTCATACGATGATGAATCGCCGTCACCTTAAACTTATGCCGTACTAAAACGAAGACAGTTTTATGACATGAACACCCACACGAATGAACTATTTTTATGAGTTAAATCTTTACTGCCGAAGAATACGAGAGTGTTATTAAGGTTCATATTCTATATTGGAGTGTGATGTGTCAGCGAGCTGAGCTGATGTCCTCACATTTATGTGCGGGAACATTTGTCAGCATTATTTTTCATCGCCCGCAGTTTCACCCGCGTTCCCGAGGGATGTAACAATTTCCCGGCACAAAAAGTATACTAAATGTTAGTTCAGGGCACTTTCTATATATGTGCCGAGTATTAACCAAATCCGTTTGGTAGATTTTGCGTGAAAGAGAAACAAACATCCATACGGACAAACTTTCGCATTCATAATAATGTATTCATTATTGTAACTTAATCATTCATAATAAAATAAGTGGTCACCGACTTTGCAACACCATGAGCATCGGCAATTTGCTATCAAGCCTGAGACGTGAAGTCTCATGTGCCTGCTATTTCTGTGTGCCCCTCTACCTTTATAATTGGAACACAGTAATACGTGCACTACTGCTTCACGGCGATGGGTATGGTGGTAGTATTAGAAGTCGTAAGAAATTTGAAGTACTGCTTACTTACATACTTGTACTTTTTATTTAACTACTAAGGTATCAAACAACTTGCCGGCCCGTCTGATGGTAAACTGTCACCGCAGCCTATTGAAGCACCGTAAGTATCATTATATACAATATACATATAAACTTATTGTGATATTTAAATTCTATAATAACACAGAAGCTGTTTATTCGCTCTTAGACATTCTATTAAGAAAACACCTGTATACCTCTTACCCTAACTTAGTTCTTCGTCTTCAGTAGATTCGGCTCGGTTCCTCAGGTCATGGAGGCGAGAGAGTACACGGTGGGATGCACATATTCCTTCGCCTGCATGGCCGGAGGAGCAAAGCACCCGCAAACACTCCTTTTTCTTTAACATCAACCTAGAAGTCTCAGCAGTCCAACAAACTATGTGTATATTTTAGACGCAAGCAAATACTACTATCCAGTGCCGGATTAAGCAAGTGCGGGGCCCGTAGCAAATTCTGTCGAGGGGCCTTTGGTCTCCTATAGGTTCTTAAGTATAAAGTGGTAAAAAAAACCAATCGTGGGTAGGATAGACACGCGGTGCCCCCTTTTGCGCGGGGCCCGTAACAATTGTTACTCTTGCTACGTGGTTAATCCGGCACTGCTACTATCATGTTCCATTTTCGATTTTTGTAACGGAATAATTTAGTTCCATTGTTTACCACTAGAGGCGCTATTCGAATTCTAAAAGATTGGTTAAGTATGGTTGGCCAGCGTCAAAAATGTACACTTGACACGTGAATTAATAAAGTTTATGAATGAGTCTGACTTATTTAATTAGAACAATATACACAATTATAATAATATAAACAAAAATAATTATAAATTAGATACAACTAAGTTGGACTACGAGACAGTTACAAAATATAGAAACATTGAAGCAAAACATCCAAATAAAAACAATATTATTTACACAGAACTTATTCATTTTTCTTAGTAAGTCCTCACAATGAGTATAATTGGCTTCTGCTCATTATATCTATATAAAGAAAAATATATAAAGTCTATGATATTTTTCACATAGAATGAGTTGTAACAGGTGAAGGTTTTTTACCCATATCTTGTGAAACAGCACTTGATTACTCTGAGATTCTAAACTGACTACTTCATGAGCCGTTGCTCTGTTACAGTATCCCCTTATTATGTCGAAATAAACATAAACTATTGAGAAATCTTATAAAACACCCAACTCATGCTATTTGAAAAATAATATAGTCCTGTTACTATTTATTGAATGGAAATGAACAGTATTGTCCAAACTAATTAATAGAACAGCTAACAATTATTTAAAAGTACAATTAATTACATTTATTCCATATTTTGCTTATTATAATCGCATCACACGGTGTATGATATTTCTATGATATTAAACTATTGGAATAGGTTAGGAATGAAATTTTTTTTTCACCAGAAATGTTATACAATATTGGTATTATTATTAAAAAAATAATCAAAACATTTCGCTACAGAATAGTAAGCAAAAATGATTTGTTTAAATTTATTTAAAACACATATATTACAAGGTCACATCCAAATTAACTCTTAGTAATATCAAGGAAATGTCAAATACTATCAAAAGTATCTAACAATAATAATTATACATTTAATATTGCCTACTTATATAAAAAAAATATTCATTAAGTATTAAAACATTTCTTAATAAACCACTCACGCACGAAGTGTTTTGCTTCCTCTTTCATTATATGGACAGCAAAGGCGTCAGTTTTTCCCGATACATACAATCTCGGAGTCTTTAAGGCAAGAGTGAATAGGCATTGCTTGAGTTCGCGTGTACCATCCTCGACTGCATCGTCACCTTCCATCAGGTGAGATCCAGTCAAAGCGCTCAAGTTTTTATAAAAAAAAAAAAAGACCTCAATTGATATATTGCATGTTTTAAAAATAATCGAGATCATGGTTCAACCCACAGGAAAATGAGACTCAGCTCTATCCGTGGTTCAACCAAGCTCATAGAGATTCAAGAATACCAAAAGCCCTATTCTTGCGTCTTCGATAACAAATTGATCTTAGTAATTCAATACATTTTGACATGGTTTTAATGTGACACTTATGTCGAATGTTCGAGAATCGGGACCTCTTACAATTTAAATCCTGACTGCACTTTACAACCATAATGTTTAAAAAATAAATCTTATTTCCAATTTATTTTATTATTTTTTTTCTTTTTTAAGGGCATCGCCAATGCGTTGTCGTCCCTGAGACGTGAAGTTGTTAAGTCTCATGTGCCTGTAATTTCACCGGCCCCCTTACCTTTCTAACCGAAACACAGTAACACCACTTGTGTTACTGTGTTACACTACTACTTAAATGCTTAAATATAGAAAATGCCCTGGAATAACACATAAGATACTGTTTGTGCCGGGAAAATATTGCATTCCTCGAGAACGCGGGTGAAACCGCGGGGAACAGCTAGTGTTTTATATAGTCTGTCAGTGTCGATGAATTAACTAATCTTATTAGCTACGGTAAAACTCGAAGGAGCTTATGTAACATTTTTTTTCTTGAAGAAACACAAAACAAAAAAATAAGTTCAAAAACTAAATCCTCTAAACATCACTATGAACAGGTATTAAATACTTTAAAATATATTATGTGTGAGTTTTTTATTTAATAGACAATAAATATTGGATAGTTTGTATAGAACAATTTCACATGAGAATATTTTCTTGTTTCATACTTTTTAAAGCGTAATTTTTCGTAGTCGGGTTTTAGTTTTTGAACTTTTTTTTTTAACCGTTACTATTAGTGTTTTATTTGTAAATATTTGTGATTTAATTATTTATAATATAATGTTTTATTTTATGATTATAGAAATGTTTTTTTTTGCAATTTAAAGTAGTAATTATTAACCAATTATTTGATATTTTTTTTACTTACAAAGCTTATTTGATGTATTTACGTACAAAGCTTAGATTTTTAGTGTCACTACAGTTAACAATAACAAAATTGATAATATTAATAAGTAATCAATAGTTTGATGGCCAAATTATAACAATAAATAAACATTATCGTGTCACTTATAAGAATTTTTATAGTTAATGCCTTTATGTCCTGTAGAGAGCGCCATATCTAATTTATTGTGACGTCACATATCCTATAACCAGCAGACGATCAAGACGCTTCGAACGATACCTCGTTTGCCAAATTACGATAAGTAGTTTTAAAGTTATAAGGGAACAGATGAACATACATACACACATACATACCGGTCAAAATCATAACCCTTCTTTGGCTTCGCCGTAGTCGGATAAAAACAAATGTCAATTGACGTCAAAGTGACGTAAGGAAACAAGTGACATTAACAGAATCCTACAAATATTATAAATGCGAAAGTTTGTAATCATGGATATTGTTATCTTTCACGCAAACTACCAAACGGTTTTGGATGAAACTTGGCACATAATATAAAAATGCCCTGGAATAACTCATAGAATACTTTTTATGCTGAAAAAATGTGACATCCTTCGGGAACTCGCGTAAAACCGCGGGGAAAGCTAGTAACCAATATGTTTAGGCGTAGTTGAATTCAATAAGAGGAGATGGCAGAGCTACAGGAATATTCTGGACTTACGTGGAATATCTATACGCCATGGAATTAAATGTCAACGTCGTAATAGTATATATCATTCGACATATGCATGCAGGCGAATCGTTAACACACACTGTTCTGTAGGGTTGTCGCTGTTCGGATTTAGTGTTTGATCTGCTTATTTGGCTCGGGTAGAATTGAAACTTTCAGATAACTATTTTTTTATACCACTTGGGCCGACAAATAAGCAGACGGTCCACCTGATGGTAAGTGGTCACCGCCGCCTATAGACATTTGCAACACTAGGGGCATCGCCAATGCGTTGTCGACCTTGAGACGTGAAGTTGTTAAGTCTCATGTGCCTGCAATTTCACTGTCCCTCTTACCTTTCTAACCGAAACACAGTAATACGAGTGCACTACTGCTTCACGGCAGAAATGAGTGAAGTGGTAGTACTTCCCCGGACGAACTCTGCACTAAGAGTTCTACTACTCAAGTAGAAATGTGTAAGGTGGTAGTACTTCCAGAGTAGTAGTTCTATAGATATTATAATATAAATAGTATACAGAGAGAGTGCGAATTCTGTTATACATGTCTGGAACTATCAGATACCTAATTTTCTTTTGCTTTTTCAAAATATAATTATTCCGGATGGACACAGATTCCTAGGATACATTAATTGCCTCAGGAACTCGGTTGAAACCGCGGCACGGTGTAAGAGAAAGAAAGATGTAAATTGTCTTAGAGTTTAATTTAGGTTAAAGACAAAGCAAGGTTACATCACAAAGTGTGAAAATAATGTTTTTTTTTAATTTATTTTATTATTTAAACAAATCTCTGTGTGACAACCCTACGCATATGTACGTATCTCCGTGAGAATGCACAAGTGATCCTCATCTCCTATTATGAAATAGTATTGGAATCCATTTTTGTCGCATTTACAAAGAATTCATTTTATAATCATTTTACCTTATCTCCTCACTATTGTGCCATAAGAGTAATAAGTAGTAAGTAGAGTAGTAAGAGTAGATAGGGGTGTTAAAGGATAACAAACAGAACCCATTAGAAGACTATAATTTCAGAGTTATAGTCTTTTTGTCTGTTTGTATGCGCACACATAACGTGAAAGCTACCAGTCGGATTTGAGAAATACTTTAGTAGAATAGACCAATTCTCGTGAAAGGCCATTTAAAATCACGTTACGGTCCTTTGAAGCCGAGTAGAAAGAAAAATGGACAAAAAGAACGCTACGCGAAAACGAAGTCAACCGCGAGGCATAGCTATCTAAAATAATAAATTTACGGACTGTGAAGGGATCTCTGTGTATCCATATCTTAAAGTCTACACAAGCGAAGCAGCGGGCATAACCTAGTTATAACTATTATTGTTGTTGTAGCGATCATAATATCAACGCTACATAATTAATCGTGTCAGTATTATGTAACATGAAGCACGACATCATAATAATAGACGTCAGATGCAAGATGACACCACAACCTGATAGATAATCAAAGATCTCTCATCACGCAATATAGGTAGACTAGTTTTTAGAAGTGACTGTAGGACGTGTAGAAGTTAAGTTTTATTTATATCTTACACATTATCACTAAATAGTATAAAACAAAGTCGCTCTCTCTGTCTCTATATCCCTATGTACGCTTAAATCTTGTACGATTTAAATCTTTAAAACTACGCAACGGATTTTGATGCGGTTTTTTTTAATAGATAGAGTGATTGAAGAGGAAGGTTTTTATGTATAATACATGTGACATCCCACGGGAACGCGGGTAAAACCGCGGGGGACAGCTATGTTCAATATTTTACAGTGTAGTGGATATCTTGCACCAAGTGGTCGACAAAAGTATTCCCTAAGAGGGATGGCATTAGGCTAAGGACTGGTCGAAAAAAATTGACAAATATCTTGTTATACATAAATGCACCGAAAGCGTAAAAATAATACAATTTGATTTTTGCAGGGTCGCCAACGCGCGTATTATACCCACAGTGTTGCAAGCATCAATAGGTTGTGGTGTCCAAAGTTTGCTACCTTTGTAGTAAAAAAAAAATTGGAAAAAAAAATACGGGATGTGAAATTGTATGGAGATATGTTTTTATATTAATTTCAGGCAGGCCTCCTGATGGTAAGTGTTATCTTCGCCTATGGACATTTGCAACATCAACGCATTGTCGACCATGCCTGTGAATGTACTTGTTATTTCACCGGCCACTTACCTTCCTAAACGAAACACAGTGTTCCAAGTTTACTACCGCATCATGAAATAGGTGGTAATACTTCCTCGGTTAAACTGCACTAAAGGCTCTACTACTTCTAAACACATCGCAGCCTCAGGACGATAGGGGCTTAACTCAAAAAATCACTTTTGGCACATATCGATTTTGGGTGACTTTTGCACAGAGCGGGGATGGTGGGTCCCGGTGTTCAAGAGGTTGAAGTATTGGTATGCCTACTCTATCATTAAATTGACTAAGTTTTACTATTCCTCGGATAGAGCGTACTTTATTAGTCTCTCTATGATCGTAACTCCATTTCGCAAAATTTTGAGTTAAGCCCTTATCGTACTGATGGTGCGATATGCTGGATTTAAGGTCTTCACTTTTAGCTGCACCATCGTATCTTAACATTGATGACAGTTGAAAAGAGCTAAAGATATTTCAAATAACTCACGGTAGAAAATCCACAAAAAACAACCATACATTAGTGTCGCCTACAGAACGTAGAAATAGACGAATGCCTTCTCATTCCAGTCGTATAATTCGCTAATCAGCTTTAAGAGGCCGATTTTCAAAATCCCTGCTTATACAACCTCGTTTTCCCTTCTTTACTGCCCCCCTATTCAGCTAATAAAAACTTCGTCGGCGTGCCGCTTCACGGAGGCTTCGGAGAGCTTACCTCTCACGTGATTAGTAGTATTAGCGTAGTAAGCGACAGAGACAGAGCATAGAAGCCGGGACGAAACATCCTCGAGTTCTTGTCATTTTCATTACAGAATCGAGCCCCAGTGACGTGACTTTGGAGTTACAGCGATGATTAAAGAGTTAAGCCGCATCCAAACTGTTTAATCTTAACTCGAGTGTAATAAAGAACAGTATTATATCACTGCGTGTTAATAAAAGCTTTTTGCGTCGTAAGAACGTTTCAAAGGTATTTTGAAAGCAATGTCTGTTAATTTAATAATTTTCTAGAAAACTTTCCGCGGTTATTACATTATTATTTTTTTTTTTTTTATGAAACAGGGGCTGACATACAAGCACTGATGATAATAATGATATAATGTCATTATAATGATATATTTTCCTAGTGTTGAGAATATAGTGAAATTTTCAACACTAGGAAAATTTGTCAATGCGCTGTGGACCCTGAGACGTGAAGTTGTTAGTCTTATTCATTATGTAAGTTAGTACAGTTACAGATTCCTGACGGTCCCTCCTGCCTGTCAAGGATAAAAGTTTCCAATAGAATTAATTGTATAAAATAATTATTATGTACTAGGGTATGTACCTTATTACAAATCTCAATAAATTAACTTTATCTACTTGCCTTGTTTAATTTAGTTTGACGTTTGAGTAACAATTGCACTTTCTGTCTTTTTAGCGCATTGCATTAACAAGAGATTTATCAGATTTACGGCCTGGCGCCTGCCTGACGCCAACTCTCTTTCGGAATCCATGAGTCGATAACTTGGTACAAGGTGCAAAGTACACAGTCATCGCTATTCGCTTTATTCACTTTTGACGACTACCTAGCTAATATTTTGACTCGACTGTAGTGATGTCGACGCATCGTTAGTTCAGAGGCTCAACTGATTATGATGGTATGCAAGAATAGAGAGCCTCTTCTCTCTAAGAGAGTGACACAGCTTACTTTTTTTGGGGGAAAGTAATAGATCCCTCTGGAACGAGTAATACTGAGAAGCTGCTAGTAAAGGTTGCATAAAGAAAGTAGGTAAAGATGAAAGATTACTGATTATGATGGTATGAGAGAATAGAGAGCCTCTTCACTCCAGGATGAACAAGCTGTGTTCCTAAAGAGAGCCAAGCTGTGTACTTTTTATGGGGAAAATAATAGATCCTCGGGAACGGGTAATACTGTTGTTATTAAAGTTATGTACAGAAAGTAGGTAAAGCTGGAAGATCACTGATTATAATGATACGAGATAATAGCGAGAATCTCCTCTCCAAGAGAGCGACCGACACTACTTATTTTTTAAGGGGAAAACATTAGACCCCTTGGGGATAAGTAAAACTGCTAAGTAAGCTGCTAGTAAGTAATTACAATAAGTTATATAACGATAATAAAGCTGGAAGATCAATTTCTTTTTTGAAGAACTTGAAGTGTTATCTCTGATAGCTTTTACACGCTTACGCGGACAATCCGGAGAGTGCTGAGGGCTTTCAACTGAGGTGGAAATTTTCAAAAGGAGAGTAAAATTTAAATCATGATATGAATATCACACATAAAATAAAGATTAAAACTGAAATGCACTCGCTTAAATTAAGTTAATCTGGGAGGTAACCGTGCGGCAGTGCAAGTAGGAGCCTTGTGGGAATTTAACATTCATTTCGTGTCTTTCTCTCTTTATTTTGCATGAGAGGCTAACTAGTTGAATTGTTCGTAATGTTATTTTTTAATTGGTTTAGTTAACTCAGAATTTTGAGAAATATAGTTACGATCATAGAGACTAAACAAAGTACGGTCTATCCGATGAATAGTAAAACATAGTCAATTTAATGATAGAATAAGCATACCGATATTTCACCCTCCCCGCTCAGTGCAAAAGTCACCTAAAATCGAGATGTGCCAAAAGTGTTTTTTTTAGTTAAGCCCCTATCGTTCTGCGGGTGCGATATCATAGGACATTATTCACACACGGCCATCTGATCTCAAAATAACTTCAGCTTGTACTATGGAAACCAGTTAACTGGGATTGTAACCGGTTGTAGCTTCAGTAACTTTATATTTGACCTTCATAAGTGCCCTCCGAGGGTCTAAACTGAATAAATGGTTTTGAATTGAATTGAGATACATACAATTTTTTTTCAAATCTTATATTGATATTTATAGTTATAGATATTTACACCCAGACACAGAACCAGCAGATATTTATGTTAATGTACACAGATGTTTGTCCTAGGTAGGCATCGAAGCCACAACCTGCGGTGTAACAGTCAGGGTCTCTAACAACCAAGCCACCTGGCCCGTTACAGTATTTTTTGTTATTACTTCCTGAAAGGAGTAAGTTACTACGGTTAGTACAGTCAGCACCGTAGGTGGCTCAACAGAACCTAATTTACAAAAGGCCTGTACACTAAAACTAAACTTTAATGTCAAACTTTATTATACCTGTTTACTATATGTTTCTATATTTTTCGGATAGAGGTAGAACATTTTTAAATTGGAATCCGATCCTAGTCTAAATTTGGACATAGCATAAAATACTTAAGTCAATCATTCCTACCAATATAATAAATGTGAACGTAAGTTTGTTTGTTACGCATTCACGCAAAAGCTACTTAACCGATCATCATGAAAATTTGTACACATATTCTTGGAGGCATTAGGAGTAACATAGAGTCTTAAAACTAAATCAATATCATAGATTTTCCGCTAGCTCTCAAAAGAACGGCAACAATGAATCTTCCTCAAGCTCCTAGACATGTTAACAAGACATTTTCCTTGCACCAATCACGAGGCAATCTAGCCCGTTCAGAATTTAATTTAAATTCATCCAATTATAAAGAGTGAAGCGGGCGGAAGTGACAAATTGCAGGAAACGGAAGCTCCCTCCATTCGCTATTGTGAGGCTGAGCGTACGGCCTCGTTGCCTCGTGATGAGAACGGAATGAATATGTCGGGGATTATTGTTACGTTTGATCCATCTAGAAGTTTTGACAGATTATATCTTGTGGTTACATCATTTCGAGTTTCCAAATTAAGAGTTACTTGGTTGGATTTCAATGAATATCGACGTGATTGTGTTTTAGAAGTTATAAGCACAAATTTTTAACCCATAGAAGTTGTAAACATAATTTACAAATTTTTAATAATCCCCTTCCGCGATAACTAACACGCAGGTATTGTCAGTGAGACTTAATAAATTTTATGTTATAGGTTTATTTTTTTTAAAAGAGTTGTGTTTATTGCCGGCTCTTCTCAGTAAAAAAACAACCTTCAGAACTGGTATTAAAGGTAGACTATTCAAAAGTGCTTGTAAAGGCCTATTAAAATAAACATATTATTATTTAATTTCATATAAATATCTTCACACTTTTTATCTCCAAAGAAAGCACAGGTCTTACAGACCCACATTTCACCGAAAATATGTGGAGGCCCAAAGTGACATGAAGCGAGCATTTCCGTCTCTCGGGCAAACAACACGCATGAGCAATCTTTAGACAATTTCTGACAATGGAATGTCAACTATATCTTGCTTGACCTAGGAATCAGACTTCAAATCTCCAGTCTCTAAGCCCAGCTTTACGCTGGTCTACAGCCAAGTCAACTCACTGAAGGATCACCGACATCATTTAGAAGGTATCATCATCTTTGTATGAAATCTTTTGAATAGATCAATTTCGATCATCGTATTCACGGAATTCTTGTTAAAATTTTATATATATTATTCAGTTGATATCACGTAACATTTATAAATGCCTAAAATGAATACCTATAAAAAGTAATTTTCGTAAGGCCCTTTAGTATATTTATAACTGAAAAAATCTTCATAGAATTTATGTTTGTATACTTATATATTACTAGGTATCCCCCGCGGTTTCACCCGCTTTTATCGATATCATATAAGCCTATAACCATCTAGGATAAATTTCGGTAGTAGTCCCATCCCGATATGTTCAGTGGTTTTGAGGTGATGGTGCGTCAAAGTAACCCTGTTTTGCTTATTTATATACACTAGCTGTCCCCGCGGTTTCACCTGCGTTTATCGATATCATATATAGCCTATAACCATCTAGGAAATATTCCGCGTCGAATGGTAGCAGTCCCATCCCGATATATTCAGGGGTTTTGAGGTGATGGTGTGTCAAAGGAACCCTATTTTATAGAAAATAGATAGATAAAACGATATATTGTACATAATATAAATTACGCACACCTTGTTATATATATGAGTACATCCATTGTTTGAACTAATTAAATATGTAAAATCATTGTATAGTTAGTAATTAAAATGTAAATATTTAATTGGCTAATGGAATAGTCATACCTGTATTATTAGGTTTGAATTTAAGATTTCTAGATTTTGATTTATCAATAAATATTTATTGTACAATATTATGTCACATTTTTCTTTTGTATGTTTATGTTTATTACGATGTGTTTTTGTATTGTTATTGCGAGGCATCTTTTTCATTACAATGGAGTATTGTCAGAGTGCCAAAAGCAATAAGTGACATTTGGCTCTAATATAATAATCAACGTACAATAATCTGATTTTTCTAGAGACTAGGTCGAGGGTTGAATTGTGTGGGAAATATTAAGAATATTGTTGAATATAAAGATATTTGTTCATGGCATGGTTGCCAACAGTTTTAGAAACGTATCATTGACCCAGAATATAAAATAAATTGTACGTTTTAAGAGAATTACTTATTTTAAGAAGAAAGGAATAATAAAGTATGAGTTGAGTATCCAGATCTACCAAAAAAGAGTTTAACACTAAATGAACTTGGCTGGACACACTGTGGCGTGTCTAGATAACATAGTAGTACCCTGGCTTCAAGGCTCATGAGAGTCTCTTCTAGATTTTGCAATCATTTTTGCAAGAATATTTTATTCATATATTATACTAGCTGTCCCCCGCGTTGATCGATATCATACATAGCCTATATCTACAAGAAGTTCCGCGTTGAATGGTAGCAGTACCATCCCGATATGTTCAGTAGTTTTGAAGTGATGGTGCGTCAAAGGAACCCCATTTTGCTTATATATGTCTATACATACGAGTATATGTATGTATATAGATAAAGAAGATTTATTATGCTTTTATTTGTTTATTAAACCTAAGTTTCTAATTTCTAAAAATATCCTAGCATAGATTTTTTGATGATGGTTACTATATTCTCTGAGTGTTAGCATTTTTGTGAGAGGTATGTAAGACTATGTGATTATCATTAGTAGTAATGTTACTTGTATTTAATTACTACTTTCAATCAATTTTTTATTTGTTATTTGAAATGAAATGAAAATATTATTATTCAAATAGGCCTTTACAAGCGCTTATGAATAGTCTGACTCTAATACCGGTTCGGAAGGTTGTTTTCTACTGAGAAGAGACGGCAAAAAACTCAGCAATTACTCTTTTTAAAAAACGAACTTAGATTTATTACATAAAATTTATTTAGTCTCACTGACAATACCTGTGTGTTGTGGCAAAAGAGCAGAATTATTTAACAATAATATAATATTATAAATATCTAATGAAAACAAAATATAAACAAACTAAAGCTGACCAGCCCCCACAAGCAGCACCTGTTCACAAGTATGACGCATGTGGCAGCCATCGCCCTCCTCGCCATATAGTAGGGAAGTGAGCGCCCCGCCACACGACGCCGCCGCAAGCAAAGGCATTAAAGCGAGCACGACTAATTTCTCTTTATTGTAACTGGTATACTACGTAATTAAAGCTAAATAAATAAATAAAACGTAAGTCCATTGAAAATCAAATAACTTCAATATCTGTAAATATGAACGTGTATAAAATGATACAAAAGTCAAACAAGAAGAGGTAGCACTTCAAGCCTGTTGAGAGTTCATACGCTGCTTCTCGTCTGAAACTTTGCCATCTTGAAACATTTCTGACACACGTGCCCCACTGTACTTGACTCTATGTAACGTATATGAGATTCAGTTTTACTGCCCCAAAAGAATACAAAACTGGAACAGCCTTGTTACTGCTATTACTACTTACAACATAGATATACAACGTTGATAAAAGCGAGAGGCATTAAATGAACTCGTATATGATCATACCTCATATACGAGTACTTTGTATCATTTTCAAGCCACACACCAAAAATCAGAGCAATAGATGCAATACTTAGCTACACGATATTTTTAAAGATGTTTCTTAGATAAAACACGATGTATCTTCCCTAGCACCTGACCAAGTACATAAACATAGCTACCTAGAGTCATTCACCTTAAAGTGACAAAATTCACGCGACGATGCCGCTCTTCATCATAAGTTCCCAATACAAACATCCTCGAGTAAGTGTAATTTTTTTTACAGAATCGAGTCCCAGGATCTCAATTAATATTAATATTCTCACTTACAGTAAATGTGGTTTCATTTAATGCCTCTCACTTTTATCAACGTTGTATAAATATTTATACCTAAGACACAGAATAAACAGACATGAACGTACATAAATGTTTGTCCTGGGTGGGAATCGAACCCGCGAACTTCGGCTTGGCAGTCAGTGTCGCTAACCACCCAACCAACTAGCCTGTCAAAGTATAAAGAGTACCCAATAGATATCATCGAGCTATTCCTGAAGTTACTTAACTTTACTTCGGTAAGTATGCGGATATTACGAAACTTATCACTCTAATTCAAAAGTTATGTCTAAGTACATTAATCATGTCAGAACATAAGTACCTACTCCAATTCAAGTCATAGACACCCGTAACCTTCAGACAACCATGAGCTTGAGAGATACAAGCGAAATTTACTAGAAATCAAGCCTTAAATGAGAGAACATAAGGGCTAATAGGTATCTCGTAAACTTTTCTTTATCACTGTCCACTATTTTGTCCCCTTTTCTATCTAACTACTACAGCGGTACCTGTTTATTTTGCAGAGCATATCTATTTTGGAGTCAAATTTATTCATTTATACTAAAGTTGTCAACCTCTAACAAGGCCTATTTTGACAGCTATGAGTGTTATAGAATAATGTACCCTATGGAGTTATGATATAAGGTTCATCATCGCCATCATATTATTAACCATTAGATCAATAGATGAACCTTCTCTTGAAGGAAAAAAAGTTCTGTGACAATTTTAACTTTTAAGGCCGTAATAACCTATAAAGGTTGTTTACGTTTTATGATGGCGTCTTATTAGAATGAAACAAATGTATTTGTGACAAAAAGAAAAATTATATACGTATAATCTATCCACCCAACCTATGCTATAAGTGGACAATGGATTTTCAACGAAGAAACGCTTTTCTAAAATTGTAACAAATGGTCATGTAACTAGCGTTACATTGTTCGACGCAGACAGAAAGTGGCCAATAAATACGTGACCAATTGAAAACTGTAGTATACCAGCAAATAAACTAGAAATAATCTATATCCAACACACGTTAAACGTAGCGAGTTGCCCGGTGCCCGGTGCCGGAGGGGAATGGTTGCCAATGCACATTTCCGCAGACGTCTGCCATCCGGTTAAACTGGTCTCTAGGGGCCAGTGGAGCTTAAACTATTAGTTTGCCCCCTCTGAGTATTTATCATTATCTCAGATTGACCTATATCGATGAGAAATTTAATACCACAATTCCAGAACATAGGTGTCTCAAACTTTGTGCAATTTACTGCATTTACTGTTAAAGACTTTCCTGACAATTTAAGACAAACTACATTACACAATAAATAACAGGCTAACAAAAATGCCCAAATATATTGTCTTTAATTCAAAGGGGACAAAATTAAACTTTGAGAGCCACATCCGTGGAAAGCAGGAACGCGTCGGAGCGACACGGAAGGACCACTAGCCAGTAGATTAGGTGCTCCATTCGAGATAGCAAGTTAGGAATTACCCCACCCGAACTATGGTCCCTTTCAAATATCTCTGGACACGGAATTAGTTGGACTAAGCCCCAATTTCAGTGGTATATTGAAATTAATGCGGATTTAATGTGTGCGTTAGGCAAGCACGGCTATTAGTTTGGATTTAAGGTTATTTGGGGTTATATTGGCGGAATATATGTCATCAAAAGTTTATATTCAATTTATTACATAGGTTAGATTTAGATTACGGTATTTGCGACAAATTGTGACAATACGAATGTAAGTTACGGAACATTATTTTTTTTCTAAAGTTTTTCAAAAAAGTAATTTAAAAACATAAAATATAAGCGAACTCCTTCAATAAAGTACATCCGCGGTCGCAAAATTGATGTCAGGCTATTATTTTGAGACTTAAAACTAAAGCCATGCTATTCAATTAAGGTGCTAAGAAGAAACCATCCATCACAATTTCCGTCACTAGGTGGCGGTACTTGGAGTTTGTTAGTTAGAGCGCAGTGATGGGTCTGACGTAATGAAGTGAGACTTTGAGCTAATACGTCTTAGTACTTCAACGCTCAATATGAGCCTTATTTCTCGAATAATGATTTTACTAAAACAACAGTATTAAATATGGATTTAAAATAGGATTCATCAGATCTACAGAAAATATAAGTAAGGGTAAAATTCAGTTGGCTTGGTGGTTTGCAACTCTGACTGCCAAACCGAAGGTCGCGGGTTCGATTCCCACCAAGGACAAACATTTGAGTATCTATATAAGTATGTATTTAGAAAAAAAAGTAGTATATATAGTATATCAGTTATCTGGTTTCCATAGTACAAGCATTGCTTAGTTTGCTTAGTTAACCGTGTGTAAAGAATGTCCCAGGATATTTATTTATTTATTTAATTTATTTAATGGTATTTACTCGAATACAATTTGCACATGTTCCTAATATCATAAAAAAGATTAAGGAATATCCTAGTAGTCCATAATTATCCAATCAAATGTTTCATTACTCTCCGGGGAGCATGTTGAGGACACATAAAAACTATGGGGGTTATTCTTGATTATTACCGATTAGGTTTGTGGATACAACAAATGAAACTTGGAATTTTTTTTTCTTTTAGTTTTGGCTAAATTACGGTACCTACTTCTTTTTTTTTTATGTCACTTGGGCCGACAAACAAGCAGACGGTCCACCTGATGGTAAGTGGTCACCGCCGCCTATAAACATTTGCAACACTATGGACATCGCCAATGCGTTGTCGACCCTGAGACGTGAAGTTGTTAAGTCTCATGTACCTGTAATATCACCGGCCCCCTTACCTTTCTAACCGAAACACAGTAATACAAGTGCACTACTGCTTTACAACAGAAATGGGTACGGTGGTAATACTTCCCCGGACGAACTCTGCACTAAGAGCTCTACTACTCTAGAAAAAACTTCTAAAGTAATAGGTTAATTAAAACCTCAATCAGGTTGTTAGACGTAGATTCGATAAAGAGATTTGGAGTGAGATAGCAACAGTTAACTATAATTGCTCCCAATTGCCAATCACCGTGTATCGTAACTCCAAAAGGTCGCATTTTGTCAGCAAAAAAGATGATGGCTGGTGTCATTCTACCTTACAAGTAGTGTTTTCAATTATCAACACCAACACCTTTTTAGAATATTTTTTTACGTTTTATGGTTTTTATGTAATATAACCTACTAGAATAAAAAAAGGAAAAAAATGTTTTTAGGGTTTCTGCACTGATATTTAAATAACTTATTTACCTTAAATTCAGTTTTTTTATGCCTATAAGCCATACCACTCCAAAATAATTTATAATAAATTAAAAAAAAAATAGTTCACTTAGGTACATTTATAGGTCAAACATACGGTATTATTTGGTGTTAATTTTGTCCCCGTTACACTACACTAACAAATTCCTAAGCAATTAACAAGAACCCAGAACACGGAAAGCGTTGCTAATGTTAACGGTCACATCGATTTGGAAGCAATCATTCTAATCTCCAACTTCAACTTAAACAAAGCTTCGAAATTCAAATTACGAATTATCTACGAATCGCATTTAGACTTAGGGTAGTTTAGTTTAGTTTATTATATTTGAACTGGTAGTGATGCCGATCTAACGCACATTGGTTTTGGATTATAATAATATTATGAATAACCCAACGGTTCAACTAATCGCTGTGATTATAGCTTCTAGAAATTACAGGCTAATGAGACTTAACAACTTCACGTCTCAGGGTCGACAACGCATTGGCGATGCTCTGGTGTTGCAAATGTCCATAGGTGGCGGTGACCACTTAACATCAGATGGACTGCGTGCTTGTTTGTCGGCTCATGTGGTATAAAAAAAAATCGATGGAAGTTTTTTTTTTTTTGTTAAATTATACATGACGATATTTGGATATTTGTGACTCAATTACCCAAAAACAGCTCAAAGGAATTAAATAAATTGCACACCCATAGAATAGATTCTATATACGTATATATTTACAAAAAAAGTAGTATTTTTTAATATATATCAGTTATTTGGTTTCCATAGTACAAGTTATACTTAGTTTGGGATCAGATGGGTGCGTGTAAAGAATGTCCCAGCATATCTATTTATTTACTATTCTGTATTGAAATTTTTTTCTCTTAAGAAAATATTTGACATATCGAGAACGCAGGTAAAACTGCGGGGCGATAGCTAGTAAAGTCAATGTTTACTTAACGCTATCGAGTCACGGCCAGCTAGCTAAATCTATCGGGTCTTATTAGTTTCGTACGTATTGAGTGTTCAATCCCAGAAGCATTGGCTAATAAAGATTGCCTATTCCGCACAACGGATATCTCCAATTTATCATTTGGGTTTGTTTATCGAATTTCGATCCCAAGTTTAATTAAGGGATGATCCCGAAACTGATTTAGCCGGAACGGCTTATTTGATATACCGTTTATTAGTTTTCTAAAATATTCCTCTACATCTACATCTACACTAATAATAATCCTAACTTTATATTAATGGGAAAGTAAGTCTGTCTGTCTCGCTTTCACGCCAAAACTACTTAACCAATTAAAATGAAATTTGGTATACAGATAGTCTAGAGCACTTTTTAATGTCAAAAAAGGGTTGTAAGGGGTTAAAAGGTGGTTGAAAAGTTGTATGGAATTATCTTAATTTTTAGAGCTAGAAGTTTTAAACTTATTGTTTAAGCTGTAGATTCGATGCGAATAAATATGACATTCGCAGTTTGTAAAAGTTTCACCCGCAAGGGTGTAAAATAATAATAGGGAATAGGGGATAATAATAATAAATTATAAATGTGAATCCAATTTTGTTTGTTGCTTTCACGCGAAATCTACTTAACCGATCATCATGAAACTTTGTACAAATATTCCTGGAGGTATTAGAAGTAACATAGGATACTTTTTGTGCCGGGAAAATGTTACATCCCTCGGGAACGTGAGTTAAACCGCGGAGGACAGCTAGTATAATATGTAGCTAGAATATGATTAATATTGTTTAAGTATCTTCTATATTTATAAAAATGAATCCCTATTTCCCTTGGTCACGCATGGATGGCTGGACCGATTTCGCCAATTCTTTTTTTTTGTTTTATTATTGCAAGGAGAAGGTTCTTATGAAAGAATAAATTAAGAAAGTTGCGTGGAAAATTTAAGAAAACCTAACGACCATATTAACTTTTCTAATGTAAGCTTACCACTTTAGACAATATAAACTCTTAAAATGTAACCTTATGGGGTTCGACATAAATGTCAGGCGTTTGACAATATCGTTTAAAACAGAGACATGCGTCGGAATTATATTGATAAAATAATTAATTTATCATTTCATTGCACATTTCACAGTCAATATAATCGGAATATTTATGAAAATGTTTACACTTAGTTTTTGAGAAGTGTGTGTTCATCACAGTTACTTCAGAGCAATCACGCCTCATATTAAAAGTTCAATTGTTGTGTATCTTAAAGAATTAGATTCATAAATACTATGTTTTTGGATTTTTTTTATAAATTATATCAGTTCGAATTCAATATTCATATTTAAAACAAGATAACGGCTGTCGGGTCTGCTATCGAATATAATAATTGTAGTACGATAAATTTCCATATATAGTTTATAATAAAGTAAATATGGCAAAACAACGTTTGCCGGGACAGCTAGTAGAACATATTATAAAGACGTATGATTTGTATTTTATGTAACGAATAACTTAAAAACTACTGGACCGATTTCAAAAAATAGCCATATAAATCTGCCGTTAGAAAGCTACATAATTACTGAGTAACATAGGCTATATTATATTTTATAAATAATAACGAAATAAAGTTTTGGTGGTCGTTCTATACTGACGTACATAAAAATCATGTCACGTTATAAAATTTAAATTAAGGAGATAAAACAAACGTAACTAGACTTCCTAGCTTAATTAGGGAATTACTTTTACACACAAGCAGATGTTGACTTGTATATTAAACAAAGATAAAAAAAGAATTTATAATAAAACACATTTTTCCTTTTCAGGAACCTTCTTCACCGAAAAGCCCGTCTCGGTTAATTGCAAAGATATATCAGCCAGTATTGGAATTATTATTCATACCTGATATTCTATATCTAAGTGGAAATATGTTTGTTTATTGTTGCTATGAGATATACAGGGCGTCCCACGGATATGACACATGGAGAGAAAGTACCTTGAATATTGTAGATGGAATAGTTTTACTGAAAGAAGACATTATGGACTTTCTTTTATTTTTACATTATGTTATTTAGCAGAAAATAATCCTTATGATGAAGCCTTTTGATCGGTATTGTTGAAGATATATCACCTGAATGTACTAGCACTGGCTAGATAGAACAGTCCTTTAGATAAGTGACATCTGTTTTATATTGCTTTTGTTATTTTTCCACATTGTTCATAGATTACTCTATATACCTTTCCGAATATGTGTTTAAAAGTGTTTCCTGTAGCTTCGCTCTACAGACCTCCCCAACAGGTATGATGAAGCTACAGGGTGATTTTTATTAGGGGTATTTTTCTCGTGTAACAGGTTCGATTTCCATGCAATTATTTAAATATCTATGAATACAGTAAAATTGATTTTTAAATTTAATTAATGTCTTCTTTCAGTAAAATATTCCATAAACAATATTCAAGGTTTAGGCTTAGCATCATGGGACGCCCTGTAAATAACGGTCATATCCACAGGGAATTCTGTTGTATGCATATCAAATATATTCATATCAGATATTAGTGTTTGCTTGAGGGTAAAGGAGGCATAATAATTATATAGGTGTATTCCCCTGCGGTATCACCAGTATTACCGATGGAATTTACATTTTCCCGGGATAAAAAGTATCCTATCTTCTAATCCAGGCTATATATTATCTATGTGCCACGTTTCATCTAAATTAGTATTATAGTTTTTGCATGAAAGAGTAACAGAAATTATAGGCACATGAGACTTAAGAACTTTACGTCTCAGAGTCAATGCATTGGAGATGTCCCATGTGTTACAAATGTCCATAGGCAGCGGTGACCACTTACCATCAGGTGGACCGTCTGTCTGTTTGTCGGCCTTTGTAGCGTACAAAAAAAAGTTTCCAACAACAACCGTAGGACCGCGGTCCCCAGGCATGATCAGCGAGCCTGGAGAAAGACGTTCCCTTTTAAATGGAGGGAATTCGTTACTCACTCCTCCATAGATCAAATTGTCAATGAATTAAACGAATTCTAAAAGACGGTTAGCCTCAGGTCTCAAGCAGCAAATTCTGCACATATGTTACACTAACAGGATTGGAAACAGGGTAGGTAGATAACGATGTAGCAACAAATAAATAAATATCCTGGGACATCCGTTACACACGGCCATCTGGTCCCAAACTAAGTAGAGCTTGTACTATGGAAACCAGATAACTGATATATAATTTTTTTTCTAAATACCTACTTTATAAAATAAAAAAAAGCCTTATATTTCATGGAAATATTTAGTTTTAAAATTTTAACTGAAACTTATCAATAAATGAGTCACTAATTCTACCAAATTTGCTATTTACTAAATATATTTTATGTTTTATAAACAAATTTTTATTTCTATAAAAAAAGTAGTAGGATCTAAGTTAATTTTTATTTTGTTTCCAGAACCCCTCCGCGGGTGAAGGCCTCCTGTATTAACATAGGTATTTGATTTTACAGCCAGATTTTTTTATGCTCACAAATGTATATCCTGGGTGGGAATCGAACCCGCGACCTGTGGCTCAGTCAGGTTAACCACCAAGCCAACATGCCTGTCTATTTAAAAAAATCAAGGCTTTATATTACAAAATAAAACAAATAACACCAACTCAATTTGAAGCGTTAATAGAGAAACTGAAACGAGTTGAAACAAAAAAATCAATTCGACCAATTTGTCTATAAAGTTTGTGAGCACTCTACGAACATTATAACTTCGCAGACGGTGTATTAATTGTGGAAGCCTTTAACGGGATGATATTTGTAACTGGCTTTATTTGTCTTCTATTGAATTAGTTGAGGTTCCATCCAATGAGTTGAATTAGTTTTATTTTTAAAATAAGACTGGGTATTTTCATTAGTTGAGAATAGTTGTCGTCTGGTGTTTTTGGTCATAAATGTATTTGTATTTTAAGTATTACTATATGTAAGTGGTCGGTAAGTACTTATTAGGAGGTTATTTTTCCATTTTAAACCCATATTCAATATTTTGTAAATGTAAATAAAATTAAATAAGTAAAATTTTAAATAAAAAATCTCGAAAGAGTCAGATTAGTACAAATGTATTTTTAATATTTATATATATAAATGTTATGTTGGTTTGTGTACGCTTCAAAAACTCAAAAATCTGCACCGATCGAGCTGAAATTTTAGCATGATATATAATCCGCATTAAGGATTGTTTTTATCTATTTTTTGCATCAGACCGTCTTTGTTTTGTTTCTCATTTCTAAACCATTCAATCACAATTTGCCACAGCGAAGCGTGGCAGGGTACTGCTAGTTATTAATAAATGTAGTTTTTTTTTTATATTACTGCAAGAAAGTAAAAATGACAAGAAAAGTTGAGACGGTGCGCTTATTAAGTAGTTAATATTATTATATTTCATAATATATATTTAGTATATACTTTATTATTGTTTTTAAACACCAAATCCGTGCATAAATCGCAAAACATAATTCTTTTACTGCCGTTTTTATTTTTTAAAATATTTCTTTTTATTTTCTGAATATTTAAGTGTGAATAAAAAAATAAAGTTAAGCATAGTGTGGCGCACCAGCTAGTGTCACAGTATTTACGTAAGTATGCAATAAACAGTATTTGAACAGCTTCAACCCTTTACGGATATTGCGTACTTTTGTTTGCCAAGTGCAACTATTATTGGATGTTGAGGCCAGAAGTTCCTGAAAGTCACTCGTTACTGTTATTTGCTTTGCTGCGGCTATGTTTACTGTTGTTTCCCATACTATGTACTTTTATATACCACATGGGCCGACAAACAAGCAGACGGTCCACCTGATGGTAACTGGTCACCGCCGCCTATGGACATTTGCAACACTAGGGGCATCGCCAATGCGTTGTCGAGTCTAAGACGTAATGTTCTTAAGTCTCATGTGCCTGTATTTTGGCACACAATTAAAATATGTTCTGGATTAACACTCTGATGAACCAGATGGCTTGGTGGTAAGTGATCCGGACTGCCACGACATAGGCCGTTAAAACAAAAATTTAAAAAAATATAAATAATGGAGTTCTTTTTTGAAGATACCAGGTTTCTACAGTACAATCTCTGCTTAGTTTGGGATCAGATGACCGCGGCATTTATTTAATTTTACTGGCAAAAAACATTTTAACGCCGTAAACATAAGTTAAAACTGCAGGGTGGAAGCTACAAAAATAAACTTTGTAGGAATGGACTGAAAAAACACTTAACATGTATTCTCTTATATAAATGTGTAGGATCTATCTGACCATATTTTTTTGTCAATGTTTATGATAAATATTCGTTTTATGACAATTACGCCAATTTTACTATTTTGAAATTATTTGCGTGTTTGTATGTCCTTTATTACTCAAGAACGATTCGATCGATCTATCTATAACGTCAGGACATGTGATTGCGCGAATGACAGGTTATATAATATATGATATCAATAAAAGCGGGTGAGACCGCGAGTAAAATAAAAAGCAAATGAGACATTTTTTTAACCCCCAACTTAAATTTAAATAAATGTTAAATATAATGTATACTGAGACAGGCCAGTTGGCTTGGTGGTTAACGCTCTGACTGCCAAACCTAAGGTCGCGGGTTCGATTCCCACCCAGGACAAACATTTGTGTGCATGAACATGTCTGTTTGTTCTGTGTCTGGGTGTAAATATCTATATTAGTATGTATTTAGAAAAAAAAGTAGTATATGTAGTATATCAGTTATCTGGTTTCCATAGTACAAGCTCTGCTTAGTTTGGGACCAGATGGCCGTGTGTAAAAGAATGTCCCAGGATATTTATACTTCTTTCACAGAGACACCATTGTCAAAATTTAAAAAGTTCCATTAAAAAATAAAGTGGCCATCGATTCTCTTCAGGCTCTCTGTGAAAACTGACATGAATATATATTATATACCTGTCCCAACAGACGTTGTCCTGTCGAAATAAGTCCATATAAAAGTTCCCTAAAAAATTAAACGTTGGTACTTTCAACACAGCGCCATCTGTTAGAATCTTTTGGAGTTAACAGATAATTGTGACTGTCAATTAATTATAGACCAATAATTTGCAATAAAATAAAATTGCGCCTATAATTAAAGATCTAAGCTATCCTATCTCTTAAGTTGGACCAGACTGCTCACGATGTGCCAATTTAATTTAAAATCGGTTAAGCAGTTTAGGAGTCCATCGCGGACAAACATCGTGACAGGAGATTTATATATAATAAGATATCTATGTTGTACGTATATGTTTATATGATATATTAGCAATATATTCCAATGCAAACTCAACTCTCGTGTAAACGGGGTCAATATTATATACAATATACTTATAAAAGTAGTATATGTAGGATATCTGTTATCTGGTTTCCATAGTACGAGCTCTGCTTAGTTTGAGACCAGACGACCGTGTGTAAAGAATGTCCCAGGATATTTAAAAAAAATATATATATTAAAATTTGCAGAGGTCTTCGTAACAGTGTCGCAAGTTCAATTGTTTTTCCCATTTCAAAAATGCCCAGCGCACGAGGAAGTTTTATATAAAAAAAATAAGTTTGAAAACTATCTGTGGCACCGTAGCCCTTATTACAAATTAAGCAGAGCTATTACCATGGCAACCAAATAACTGATACACCACATCCACCAAAACGTTCAACAAAGGATAGCGTTAGCAACAGAAACATTCTCGTAAAGGTAAACGGGTAAACCGTGTGATAAATCACAGAGCTAGGCTGTACAATCGCACGTTTATGTAACCCTCTGAGGCTTAGCGTAGCCGTGTTCGCAGCCACTACCTTTGAGATTATGGGAGACAGTAGTCCGATTGTTGGAGTTTCAATGAATTATCTCTGTTTACATAGGTTTAAACTGGAACTTCTCTACAAATTACAGGGTGTTACAAAACTACCCGTAAAACCGAAAGGAGGTTAAATGAGGCCTTATAACGAGCCCATTCACAATATTTAAGAACCGTAGTAACGCTGTATAACATACCCCAATTTATTTTTATGAATGAAAAATAAAAAAAACTATTAAAGTAGACAATTATTAGGTAAAATAGGTACGTATGCTTTTCTGTTAAATAATCTGGTTCCCTGACATGACAGCTTACTAGGGTTTTTGGCTTTGATAATTAATTATATTTTTACGGAGTATTTTGTAACACATTGTATTTGTCCGTAGGGAAACTTTGCTCTAAAAACTGTGTTGTATAGAGTAGCCAATTTAAAAGGATAGATAATTATTTAACAGGCGAGTTGGCTTGGTGGTTAGCGACCGCAAACATTTGTGTGCATGAACATGTCTGTTTGTTCTGCGTCTGAGTGTAAATATCTGGATAAGTATGCATTTACAAAAAAAAAATAGGAATAGTATATGTAGTATATCAGTTATCTGGTTTCCATATACAAGCTATGGTTAGTTTGGGAAAAGATGTGTAGTGATGTGTAAAGAATGACCCAGGATATTTATTTATTTAAAATAAGATACGGATGCAAATGAATGTAATTCACGTTAGATTTTTATAAGGTAATTAAAAAAAAGTGCAAATTGTTATCATAAATCATAAAGACCTAATCTCAAAGCTAGATAACCTAAACAAATAAACAAAATCTAAAAAACAAAAAGTAGTAGTTTCTGGCAAAATCGCGCAAAAAGAAACATGAAGGAAACATAGAACCTTTTTGTGAGGTCAGTGAAAAAGAAGAAACAGGTCAATGTACCGTCGAAGTATACAAAACTGAGAAAGCTTAGAAGATTTTCATTTGCTTATATGCATTACAGTGAGCAGTTAAAGATGAGTGCATGTGATATATAAAACTCGCTCGTATGATGGCTTAACCTTGTTTTCTTGCTCGAGTACTAAGTAGAGCCGTTGAATATGCATATTATGTTTATCTGTTTAAAGAATACATTATATGTTTACAAAAAGTAGTATAAATCTGTGTAGTGCACTTGTATTACTGTGTTTCGGTTTGAAAGGTAAGGGGGTGAAATTACAGGCACATAAGACTACATTGGCGATGCCCCTAGTGTTGCAAATGTCTATGGACGGCGGTGACCACTTACCATCAGGTGGTCCACCATCCGTCTGCTTGTTTGTCGGCCAAAGTGGTATAAAAAAATACTAGCATGAACGAATTAAAATAGATTTCATTCTCTAATAATAGCTAATTTTTTTTGAATATTAACACAAAAAGAAATAACATCTGACCGTAGAACCACGAAAAGCTGATACCGTATCTGAGCTTTTAAAATTGTTTGTTTATTAGTCTTAATTCTGACGGAAATGGTTGTCTGATCAGTTGGCTTGGTGGTTAGCGACTCTGACTGCCAAACCGAAGGTCGCGGGTTCGATTCCCACCCAGGACAAACATTTGTGTGCATGAACATGTCTGTTTGTTTTGTGTCTGGGTGTAAAAATCTATATATATGAATGTATTCAGAAAAAAAAATTATTATATCAGTTGTCTGGTTTGCATAGTACAAGCTCTGCTTAGTTTGGGACCAGGTTGCCGTATGTAAAAAATGTCCCGGGATATTTATTTATTTGTATTTATTTAAAGGTAGGTATCACGACGAAAGGAGTGTGCCAAGATGTCGGATAGTGGCGCTAATGGAGACAGCATAAAATTGTGATCCCAAGTGATTAGGAACAAGGCAGGCAGACTACCGAGTACACGCGTTGGATGGACATTTGCAACACCAGGGCCAAAACCAATGCATTGTCGACCCTGAGACGTGAAGCTGTTAAGTCTCATGTGCCTGTAATTTCATCGGTTCCCTTACCTTTTTCTTTTTGCTTCACGGCGGGAATGGCTAAGGTGGTAGTACTTCCCCGCACTATGAGCTCTACTCTTACTAAGCCGATATCATCGCTTTGAGTGTTACAAACGATTTCAATTCCCTCACACGCTATCACTGGTACCCGACCCAAGATGGCGGTCAAGTTAGTTGTTACTGCTCTTATGCATTGTGCAAGACGGAAGGGTAGGGGGCTTTCTGAGTACACTGGCGAGCTATGAAGCGCCAGATAAAAATTAAATATGTTTCCTAGAATGCCGTTTGCTGGGAAAGCTTATTGTCTAACATTTTGAAAGGACTTGGTAAACGTATAGAGATAAGAATGAATTGTATTTGGTTATTTTTAATAAAGAAATTTACTTTTTTTTATTTTTTCTGTTTTTTACATGAATATATTACTCAATTGTAACTTCTTCTTACCAAGAGGGGGAGCCAGGAAACTCATAGCACAGGGTAACCTAGTTTGGGCTCCTGTCTCCCACAACTAAATGTACCTACCTGTTTATAACAAAAAAAATGTTGTATTTTTATATGTGGGAGAAAAATAAACGATTTTTTTTATTATTATACTTACTAACGTTTTTTAAAAAAAAATTAAGTCTTATAATACAGATTACTAAAGAAAGCTTTCAATCATAATGCAAAGGTATCACGACGAACGCAGTGTGCCGAGATGACGGATAGTGGCGCTAATGGAGACAGCATAAAAATTGTAGCCCCAAGTGATTAGGAGCAAGGCAAGCAGAATTAGTTGGTATACATATGAATACCCGGAAATCAAATCCAAACTTTATATATAAAAGGAAAAGCTGACTGACTGACTGACATATCAACGCAGGGCCTAAACTATAAGGGTTAGAAATTTGAAAAATGGCACAGGGATAACTTTTATAACGTAGGGTTGCACTAAGAAAGGATTTTTGAAAATTTACCCCTTAGGGGTTTACAACGTTACATCCGGGAACGAAGGTGAAACCGCGGGAGACAGCTAGTTTTCATATAAACCACATTTTAGATATTACCCTAACAGCGGCATAGTACTTAGCAGTCGTACGTAATTCCTTTGCTCGGAATAGCCAATTGTTTATTCCTTTTAACGGTTGACGTTTAACTTTGGTACGGTTTTCATATATTCATATATATATATATATATATACCCCGGACGAACTCTGCACTAAGAGCTCTACTACTCTAAATTATTACTAATTTAACTGCACGAGTTTGTCAATTCACGCATTACAGACCTCTGGAACGCGAGTGAAACCACAGGGCAAGTCCACAATAAATAAACCACTTCAATCCTAACCAACGACTAAAAAGCCTGCTATCGAATATCACTTGATTGATTTTTTCCTCCGTCTTACTGGAAATTCTGTTAAATAAGGGACTATCATCTTCCTATTACGCAATAGGATGAGAATACCCCGCACGCCCGTTACAAACCATCTTCGTTCAAGTAGGTCTTTACTATGGATTCTCGTTGAAATATCGTTTAAAAGCATTTGATCTTCTTGGAAAAAGAAATCGATTCGCAACCCATGCCGACCACAACTTCTTTAGTTGGTATATTAATTAAATAATAGTTCCATCCGTTCCTGTCTATTAGCTGTTACAAAACTACCCGTAAAGCCGAAAGGAGGTTAAATAAGGCCCTATAACGAGTTCATTCACAATATTTAAGAATCGTAGTAACGCTGTATAACATACCCCAAAAAAATTAAAATACGAATTTTTATGAATGAAAAATAGAAAAACTATTAAAGTAGACAACTATTAGGTAAAGTAGGTACGTATGCCTTTCTGTCAAATAATCTGGATCCCTGGCATGACAGCTTACTAGGGTTTTGATAATTAATTATATTGTAACGGGGTATTTTGTAACAACTTGTACATGTACTCGTATATCTATTTTCTTTAAACGCCAATACCTCTAAACTACGGAACATATCAGGGTGGGACTGCTACCTACTTTCCCTAGATGGTTATAGGCTATAAATGAAACAATTAACGTGGGTGAAACCGCAGGGGACAGCTAGTTAAATATAAAAAAGATAATCTAAGTTTGGTTATGTTATAATATTTTTAAAACATAACTTAATAAAAAATAAGTAATAGAAATATTTTCGTAAAAAACAACTTTGATACCACATTTTCAATGAAGAATCTCTACAGAAAAGTAGATAAACTCACATATTTCTCACCCAATTGAGCTGAATTTTTCACGCAAATAGTAAAGTTTGCTTACACAATACCGAGGAAAATTCAATAAAGGCTGATCGTAGTTCTGTCAAGAACAACTTGAGACAAAACTTTGACTCGTGTTATATGACTTATTTCAATGGACGAAGGACAGGCTGCTCATCTCACGAATTTCCTATACCACAAAAGTTTTAAACTTACATAGCTTTTAAACGGTCAAAACATGTGTCAAATAAAAAAAAAACAATTGATATTTTCGACAATCGACTGATTCAGCATATTTAATTATAAAAAGAAAGTTAAATAGGTTTAATCTCTCATTAAATGCTATAAAATTATGTAGGTAGGTAGGTAATTAGTTAACACTAATTATACCAACACTTACTAGCTACCTATTTCTACCATAGCGGTTCAAATGTGACTTTATGTTTCCTGCTTGAATGTATGAAATATGGTTATAAGGAACGGAAATAAATAGTATAACTGTATATTAATTAGTAAGAAAAAGTCATCAGTGAAATGTGCAAAAGCAATAAGATGATACGTGCATTTTCAATGCAAAGTTCAAAATGGGTCATTTGACACGGCCATGGTAAGTTTAGTGTTAATAAAAGTTTACTGCTTTTTAAATTATATAGCTTTTGAACGGTCTAAACAAGTGTCAAAAATTAAAAAAAAACTATTGGTATAGTCGATACAGCAGATTTAATTAAAAAAAAAAAGTTAAATTGGTTAAATAGGTTTAATCTTTTATTAAAAGTTATAAAATGATGTACTGGGTGGTGGAATTAGTTAATAAAATCATTTACTGCTTTTTTGTTTTATTTTTTATCTTCTATAATGGTCTATAAAGACTCGATACACCGGGATTAACGTTGTCGTATAACAAACGGATAATCAAAAATCAACATTAAAAAATGTACAAATAAAAGCTATTTTTGTAGATATCATTAACTCTAGAAGCATAACTTCCTCACTCACATACAAATAATACTAAGTGTTTATTCAAAATAACAAACAGAATTAAAACAAAAATCAACCTTCATTATGTGATAAGACATTTTCAAATGTACGTATGTACATATCAATCCGGAAAATCGCGAATCCCTATAACTGAGGTTCCGATAATGAAGTCCTCTACTATACATATGATAATAAACAAATAAATATATAAATCAATGGATTAAGACACTCACCTGTCGTAAATACGTCATACTCCGCATTTATTCATAGCACAATTAACTTCTCACCCGAAATCAACGTTTATTGAAGAGATTTGACATACTCGTATATTGTCATCGGTGCGTCTGTACATATCAATCCGGATAATCGAAAGCCGTAAAACTGAAGCCCAGATTCATCTCATTATCATCATCATCATATTACTATCATCCCACGGATGTCCCCTGCTAAACATAGGCCTCCTAGACCTCGAACGGTCTTGAGCCGCCAGCATCCAGGGGTTTCCAGCGACTCTGATCAAGTTGTCGGTCCACCGGATAGAAGATCGACCCACAAGACGTTTTCCTGTACGTGGTTACCACTCGAGATTCTACTGTACTTTAATCAATAAAATAAGAGACACTTACCTGAGGTGTAAAGTTGGTCGGTTGTAAAGGATTGCAGGAAGGAGCCGCGGTGCTGCCATAGTGTTGCTGGTACGATGACGTCAAGATCTTCTTGTGCGCAGACGCATGTGCGCGGTACGCACTCACACTCAATTTCATTATTAAATTTGTATCTAATCAATTTTAAAACTTAAAACTTAGCTAGTTAGGTTGTTTTTCAATCCCAATGTAATTGGTGTAAAGTTTTCTCATTTAATTTTGTTTTTTTTTATTCATTTTTAACGTTATTCTGAGTCACATTACCACGTTCTGTTTAATAACATATTTATACATTCTATACACAACCGATCTTGCATACTGGTACATAATTCCATCTGAAACAATAAAATATACATTTTAAAATCAAATATCAAAAGTTCCTAGGGATGAAGCACGAGCTAACAAATTACTGTTAAGTTCATAAATAAATTTCCCTTTTTAAAAAAGATACGGCATTTTTAATTACAATTAATTTTCAAAATAAATAAATAAATAAATAAATGTACTTTTGTATGGATATGGTATCCTTGAATAACATATAAACCGTATAGCGGGAAAATGTGACGTCCCCCGGGATAGCGGGGGAAAAAGTTGTAAAGTTGTCACTAAGCCGGACTTTTGAATAATAGTTATAAGTAAGTATTTGTTAATTTCACACTTTTCCTTTTACAATTAATTAAAATAATTACTTGACAAAGTGTGAAAGTCATTTTGCGCAATTGTTGCACATTAATTGAGAAAAATACCCTGAAAACTCGTTATCTTCTAGTATACCAAAAGTTAATACGTAAGATTTTTAAAAATTTTATTTTGACTCGAGCAATCAACTTGGGACTAACTTAACCTCCATTTTCTTAAGTTCAATTAAAACTAATCGCCCGATTAAACATCCTGAGAGAGTCTACATAAATTTTATAGGTACCTGAAATTATAGGGGTGTTTAAGTTTCATTGTGGAAATTAATTACAGCCTTAATTAAGGGATTATATATTATATTCGAGGTTTATATTTCAGAAGGTAATTATTTCAGAATGCTGAAATTTAGCGCAATTATAGAGCTTCCAAATTATATACACTTTATGATTTTTATTTATTACTAGCTGCGCCCTGCGGTTTTACCCGCGTACCCTTGGTATGTTACATTTTACGGAGATAAAATATAAGTAGCTTTATGTTGTAATCCAGGTTATAAACTATACATGTGCCAAGTTTCATCCAAATCCCTTCGGTAGATTTTGCGTGAAAGAGTAACAAACATTCATACATACAAATTTTCTCATTTACGATGTAGGATGTTTCATTATAATACACTAGCTGTCCCAAGGGTTTCACCCGCGTTCCCGAGGGATGTAACATTTTCCCGGCACAAAAAATATCCTATGTTACTTCTAATACCTCCAAGAATATGTGTAAAAAGTTTCATGATGATCGGTTAAGTAGTTTTCGTGTGAAAGCGTAACAAACAAACTTACATTCACATTTATTATATTACTAGCTGTCCCCCGCGGTTTTACCCGTGTAGGAATATTACATTTTACCGGCACAAAAAATATCCTATGATACTTCTAATACCTCCAAGAATATGTGTACAAAGTGTAATGATGATCGGTTAAGTAGTTTCCGCATGAAAGCGTAACAAACAAACTTACATTCACTTTTATAATATTAGTAGGGACGTGGGGATATAGAAGAGATGATTAAGAAAAGGAAACAAAGCAAAATTTTAACCAAAAACCTAAGTCAGCTATAAAAGTAAGAAACATACCATTTTCACTTATCACTAATGCATTCCTTCCGCAAGTAGAATGATTTATGTTATCACCCTCTGTTACCCCTTATCAGTGAACAAACAGGAACGTAAAGATGGTGACCCATTTAACGATTGCAGCATGAGTCCAACGTGAGCCCTCAAAATAAGTAATGAATATTGAAAAAATCTTAGGGATTTAAGTTCACCCTCTACCTTAGTGATGGGACCTTTTGATATCGATATTTTATGAAAAATAAAAATATGAGTGAGTTGAAAAAGAAATAACCCTAAGTTAGTAATTTATTTATTTGGTACACAAAACAGCAATTCCATAATACCAAAAGTAGGTTTTGTAATAGAGGTAAAATGTTTGCTTAAATGTATAAAATCGTTTCGTTTCTTCTTTTAACGTTTTTATTCCCATATTACATAAATTTGTTTCATAAGGCCAGTTGGCTTGGTAGTTAGCGCTCTGACTGCCAAACCGAAGGTCGCGGGTTCGATTCCCAACCAGGACAAACATTTATGTGCATGAACATGTCTGTTTGTTCTGTGTCTGGGTGTAAATATCTATATAAGTATGTATTTAGAAAAAAAAAGTAGTATAATGTAGTGTATCAGTTATCTGGTTTCCATAGTACAAGCTCGACTTAGTTTGGGACCAGATGGCCGTGTGTAAAGAATGTCCCAGGATATTTATTTATTTAGGATATTATAAACATATGAAAGAAAGACTGCTCAATTTAAATGGCAAGATCTACCAGTCTAGGTGATCGTGCCTGAGGATCGCAGTCTAACTGTTGATGTTCGAATTCTATATATGGTCGAACCTTGAGAAAACTTCAATAGTGCGATGTAGGTTTCTCGCCTGCGTGTTCATAGATGTTACCACAAACACATTGGCGATACACTTGATCCATATGCGTCAGGAGTCTTACCATCAAATCCTATTGTAATCCAATCTTAGAATTTCTGGAGAAAACTGAGGTTTGGCAGAAAACAAACAAAATTAGAGGCCGGGATAGGCATCACACAAGGCGTCTCCATATAAACAGGTGTCTTCATCACTCCATAGGGTTTTTTGGAGCTACTTTCGTGGCCCTAGGGCTAACTCAATGTCAGGTAAATCCTCTACCTATATGTCAACTTT
Source organism: Habrosyne pyritoides (assembly GCA_907165245.1). Lineage (NCBI taxonomy): Eukaryota > Metazoa > Arthropoda > Insecta > Lepidoptera > Drepanidae > Habrosyne > Habrosyne pyritoides. The sequence goes on from OU015606.1 coordinate 8,951,962, forward strand.
AAAAAATATCATACGATAAAATATTATCGATATATCGACACCTAATGTGCAATGTCTAGATAAGAGGCGCCAAGTTGTCGACGGCGAGCGGGTGACGAACGGCAAGAGATCCGAACGAGTCAACACAGCGGCACAGTTTTATTGATCTACGTAATGCCGACTTCAGAATATACTCCTGGTGCCACAGTATGTAAAAGATCCAGTAAAACAAGTATTTTACTAATTAAGTATGTGAAAGATTTGAAGTGAAACTTCTGATTTTCGGCTTTGAAATTCTAATCCGCAACCTTTGTGTGACGAAAAATAAATGAATGATAAACATAATCTATGCTATTCAAAAGTGATTGATGAATAATTAAATTGTTTCTAAGTAATACAAAAAAGTTTCACTTCTATCGTGTGTCTTGATGTCATACCCTGTTTATTTTTGTGTGTGTATGTTTTTCACCACCCAGCTCCGTTATGATGATCGGATATGAATGACACTTAGCAAACATATATAATATCTATCATCATATAATATTCATTTATTTAATTAAATATTTTTTCTCAGCGAAACGGAAACTGGTTAAACATATAATATATTCTGAAATCAATTGAATATAATAAAGATTTTGTAGAAAGCTAAAAACACTATGCTGGACTTAATTAAAAACGTGTAGTTATTCTACAATTTTTTTTGATTTTTCTTAAATAGTATTAATAATAAATAATAGCTACAATAGTCTAATTACTCCTTTGACATACTGTTTCATACTTTTACTGTGTCTCGCTGACAACTTAAAAACAAAAAGTTACACGATAGGAACACTTTGAATGAAAAATGTGTTGTGGAAGAGGGTTTCAACAAAGAGAAAGATAATGGAGGTTGAAGGGGGGAGAGTCCTGTTTTAAGATACAAAATAGCGGTTCGTGTTGGCACGACACTTAAATATGTGTGTTACTTAGAAATTACCATGAGAATGCATTATATTTGTTGTTTGCGTACATTATTAAGGTTTGGGAATGTTTTGGGGTGTTTTAATTAATTGGGAATCTTTTATTGAGGTTACTTTCATTGCTTATTATAGCTTATTTATAAGGGTTTGTGAAAGCTTCTATAAATAAACTAGCTGTCCCCCGCGATTTCACTCGGTCTGTAATGCGTGAACTGTCAAACGTAGTCAAAATCATCGATATTCTGTCAAAGTTGACGGCCAGTTGGCTTGGTGGTTAGCGACTCTGACTGCCAAGCCGAAGGTCGCGTGTTCGATTTTCACCCAGAACAAATAATTGTGTGCATGAACATGTCTGTTTGTTCTGTGTCTGGGTGTAAATAGCTATATAAGTATGCATTTAAACAAAATTAGTATATGTAGTATATCAGCTATCTGGTTTCCATAGTACAAGCTCTGCTTAGTTTGGGATCAGGTGGCCGTGTGTAAAGAATGTCCCAGGATATTTATTTATTATTTATTTTATTAATTCAGGCCTTTTCTCTACTATAATATGCATGTATTATACATATAAGTCTTATACTATGTGATAATGTTTCTATTTCTATCGGCAATTTATTAGTCAACATGGTAGGGAGATTTGACGCTTGAAAAAACGGTATACGATATTTTTTCTTATCTATCTAATCTAATACCTTTAAACGAGCAATTCCTATTAATCTAATTATATATATAATTAGGATCTCGGAAACGGCTCCAACGATTTTCATGAAATTTAGTATGCAGGAGGTTTCGGGGGTTAATCGATCTAGCTATGATTCATTTTCAGAAAATGTCGTTTTATCCGTATTTTTAGGCGTTGAAAACTGCTACAATGTCATTAGGAGGTAAGGTTTTCGAGTTACATCTTTTGTGAGAAATACTGCTATTGAGAGCCCTTTATTATCGCATCTAATTCGTATCTAGGTATATATGACAGTGCTTTAGAAAAGAGAATACGGTAGATGTCACGTTAGTAAAGAAATCCCGAGCAATGCTCGGCCATCCAGGTACTAAATATTATATTAAATATTACAAGCTGACCCGACAGACGTTGTCCTGTCTTAACTATAAATTGAATTCGATTCATTAGAAAAGTTAATATGGTCGTTATGTTTTCTTAAATTTTCTAATTTTCCACGCACCTTTCTTAATTTTTTCTTTCATAAAAACCTTCTGACAATAATGAACACAACAAAAAAGAATTGGCGAAATCCATGATGCCGTGACCAAGGGAAATAGGGATTCATTTTTATATATATACATATGCGTCATTACACACCACACCATTACAGCCATTGGTGAATGGACTTGAATTCTTACAGTGGTAGAATACTCTGTAGTACCCACCTGACTGTCTACTACCCTCAAGTGGTAAAATCTGTCACTAAGCACCTGTTCGTCTGTTCTTATAGCTACACTCAAGAGCCAGTTCTCTTCTAAACAAACACAAGCCTATGCAGAGTAAAAAATAATGAAATGGCACGCATGTAAAACATGTACTGTATTAAGACAGGATACTATTTCTCCCGGGAAAATATATGATTCCTCGGGAAAAACTGGAGCGGAAGCTAGTAGTGACATAAAACATTTCATTTTGACACATGTTCCCAGCTTGTTTTATTGTTGCTCAATTCGTCGGGATCCACATTTGAATTCAAGCACCGTATTTCTTCCGAACAATAAAATTCTTTTTCACGACCTACATTTTATACAATGTAACAATGTTGCCACAATGTTAACAAAGATGACTTATTTTAACTTAGATCTCACATATAGAATGAGTTTATTACAATATGTTGAAAATAACGCCGTCTGGAAAGCTTTCTAATTTCTAATTGCACCTCGTAAAGGATTATTTCTAGTTAGCATTTATATCGCGGTAATTTTGAAGTTATACTTTTGGCGCGTTAGGGAAAAATTTGTACAATTTTACTATGCGCGCGCACTCCGTCACGAAAAACCGACACCCTGAAGTTAGCTGATAACGGTCTCTCCGGAACATCGCACAAATTGCAACTGTCAGTGTCAAGTAATGATGTTATTGGCAATAATAACCTCACAACGTCAAACATTGTTATTCGTTGCTACAGACTGCAAAGAGTTTAGACACTACAAAATCAATTTCACGACTGAATAGTAAAGACAAATCCTTTTAGTGCAGTTTTTCTCACCAATAATTTCGAGTATAACTTCTTACGTGCGTACATAAGTACATATTTTTTCAACTTATTAAAACATTCTAAATAAAATGTTATAAGCATATTGTGTGTTTATTGAAGCACATATGAAAAGCTTTCGTAAGGGGATGCCTTTTAAGATAATTTTACCCTAATAAAGAATAAATCTGATGAACCCTGACATGTTTTTTTTTCCTTTTTGTGCCAAGTGTAAAGTCACATGTTCATCGCTACAGTCTTTAGTTGCCTTTTAGGACCCCTTAGAGATGAATAGGAGTAGTTGTCGCCCAGTGCTGGATTAACCACGCAGCAAGAGTAGCAATTGGTAACGGGCCCAGCGCAAAAGGGGGCCCCGCGTGTCTAAAGCCGCCCACCACGGATTGTTTTTTTTACCACTTTATATTTAAAAACCCATAGGAGACCAAAGGCCCCTCGACAGAATTTGCTTCGGGCCCCGCGCTTACTTAATCCGGCACTGGTGTCGCCGCTACCACACATGGACAGAACTGTCTCTTAATCGTACTATTATCTACGGTAAAATTAAAAAAATTACAAATTTACTTTCTCAGTTGTTGTTAATTATATAATTAACAAATTAAAATATTTTAGAGGATATTATATTTTATTGATGCAAATTGAGCCAAATATTATGATTACTAAATAAATATGTTTTGATTAGATAATTTTTTTTATTTCAATTCTTCGAATTGTGGGGCAAGTTTTCCTGGTTTACCATATAAAAAATGCGAATATCGAAAATCATCAATTGTATCCCAAAATCTACACTAATATTCTCAAGAGGTAAAGTTAGTATGTTCGAAATTAAACAACTGATTTTAAAAAATCATTCATTGATAGAAATACAGTATTTCTGGGTAACATATGCTATATTATAGCCCCGGAAACATTGGATGCTTTGACAATGTTCACGATGGTAGCTAGTTGTTATTAAAATCTGTAAATTTTGCACTTTGTGCCCACAAGTAAATAATCTGTCGCCAAGAACCTAACAATGTGTTCCGAAGTTACTCGAGAGTAGGTTAGTTATAGGTGTAGGTTATTTGTGATTACCACAATCAACCACATCATCAGATACCTTATAAACATAGGCAGCGGCGGCCTTACCCATTGCGAGGCTCCGGGCGGCAGGTCATTGCGAGGCCCTTTGTCCTTCGTGAAAAGTATGTGATGCGAAAGTAAGTCTGGTTATTTGGTTTAGGTATCTGTCATGTTTGACAAGAAATACTAAAGTTATACAAATAAATAAAATTTGAAATCCATATTTTTTTTTATTTACTTGGGTTGCGCGAGGCCCCTGCAAGAGCGAGGCCCCGAGCGATTGCCCCGTTCGCCACCTCTGAACATAGGCCACAGATCCTAAAACTCATACAAAGTCACTGCCCAACATAACACGTGCCAGAATCGATTACGACATAATAGATAGCCCACGTCCGATCGTTATCGGAAACCATGTCGACAGAAGCATCTCCCGAAGGAGCTTCTAGATTTAACGGAGCTGTTTAAACCTGTGCCGTGTCCGAGAACCATCAATTCATTAATATCGACGCCATTTTGTTCGCGCTTGATGGTGACCTGGTATCGATATGATTTATTTACGTATGATGGACTAGATTCCGTACTGTGGTTTCACCCACTGTAAGAGACGCGTTCATTCTACAAAAATTCAAATTCAAAACCATTTATTCAGTTTAGGCCCTCAGAAGGCACTTATGAAGGTCAAATTTAAAGTTACTGAAGCTACTACCGGTTCGGAAGTCAGCCTTCAACTGAGAAGAACCGGCAAGAAACTCAGCAAGGTTACATTCTTTTTTATTTTATTAAATTCTTTTTTATCTATTCTGACTTTTTGGCTATTTTATAATATCAATTTTACATATTTTTATATTTAACAATTACAAAATACTTAATAAAGCTAACATTCAAAAACAAAAAAAAAGAAATAACAAGACTACAAAATAGAAAATGACAATAATTACTTACAACTTAAACAAGAAAATTAGAGGTGCACTGTGCAGAGAGCAGCTATTTCCATACATTTTTATCTTCAATATAATGAACCACCTTGTAATACGCTTTTTCTTTCAAAACTTTCCTAATATAATTTTTAAATTTATGATCAGACATTTTGGTTACATAAAACTACGTAAATCTTCTAATATTTTAAATGCGATAGGTTATGCCGATGTGTATAATTATGGATCTTTAGTATAAAGAATAACAAGCAGAGACTTCCGAACGGTAATAGATGAAACTAAGATAGATAGCGCATGCCCTGGAATAATATATTGAATGTCGTAAAACTTTATGAAAAATTTTCCTGGGAAAATGTTACATTCCTTGGGAATGCGGGTGAAACTGGGGTACAGTATTTTATTAAATTAAAATTAATTAATTAAATTAGCCCTTATTGCTGTTTAAACTTACAAAACATTGACTTCAAGTAGTAGTAACTACCAAAATTTATGTTATCTTACTTATATTTAACTTCGTAAATCGGCGTTCGGTACAAAAACAGCTTGTCTTTCAACCTCGACCTCCATATCATCCAAATCCGTTCAGTAGCTTTTGCTTGAAAGAGCACTCCAGAGAGACTTCCGCATTTATAATACTAACTGTACTCCGCGGTTTCACCCGCATTTCTCAAGGATGGTACATATTCCAAGGATAAAAAGTAGCCTATATACTATTTCATATCATAGTCAATATCCGTGCTAAGTTTCATTCAGATCCATTCTGGCGTGACAGAGTAACAAGCATCCATCGACCAAAACTTTCGCATTTATAATAAACTAGCTGTCCCCCGCGCTTTTACCCACGTTCCCGAGGGATATCACATTTTCCCAGGATGAAAAGAAGCCTATATGTCATTCCAGGAGGTGCTATATCTATGTGCCAAGTTTCATCCATATCCGTTTAGTAGTTTTTGCGTGAAATATTAACAAACATACCTACATACAAACTTTAAATGTCAAATTTATTTATATCGAATCAACCGCTTAAAAAATAAGTTTCAAGCTTCTAGCTCTAAATGGCGATAGTTTCATACAACTTTTCATCCCCCTTTTAACCCCTTACAACCCTTTTTCGCACTAAAAAGTAGCCTATGTCCTTCATCAGGCTCTAGACTGTCTGTATACCAAGTTTCATTTAAATCGGTTCAGTAGTTTGAGCGTGAAAGTGAGACCGACAGAAAGACAGACAGACAGAGTTCGCTTCGCATTTATAATATTAGTTAGAATTAGCACAGTAGTACGATTAGCAGGATCACTTAAGTACTAACATATCCTAGTACTAACATATCCTAGTTTTAATTAAGTATCATATTTTCTAACTTAATCAACAAAGCTGATCGAAGCGTAGCCGTAGGCAAATAGCTTTGAATAAACTTTGTTACTTTACCTGAGAAAATGTCATGATTTGCATTCAGCCCTTCAACGAATCTGAGAAGCTTTCAAGTAGTCTAGATTTAAATATAAGTAGATTACATTTTCCGAGATATTCTACGGAGTAAATAATGATTATATTACAGAAAGTTTCAACAATGTAAAACTGTGAAAGATGCTAAATTGCGTCATGAAACTTTGCTTTGACGGGTCGGTTAGTGAGATGAATATCAACCTGACTACTACGTTATCAGTCGTAGGTGTGATCCCATGAACATGTTAGTTTTTGGAATTTTCCTTTTTTTTTGAGAGGATCAACATTCATACGGTCTACCGGGACTACTAGCACCACAGACGTGGTACCTCGCCGACCGCCGGACAGAAACCTTCTGTTACTTTTTGTATAAACTTACGAGTACAATGCATTTCCGCAAGGTCACGCCTGAGTTAATTAGTTAAATATATAATCAAAATACTGTGTATCGATTATTTGGTTACCATGGATTTGAACCCATGACTTCTGTGTTACTCAGTGTCACATCTACCGAGCTGGATTTACGATAAATATTTTACAAATATGAAATAGAAGTAAATCAAATACTACGAGCCCGAGAGTTCAGTTCCAACGTGAGCCGTCTCCAGTCACGTTGCAATTGGTACATATTGGAGTGCCACCTGCCTTTGTTATTTAACCTTCGTTATAAAACTCTTTATCCTTTTTCCAATTAACAAGTTGGAACGACAAATTGACAGAATGTTAACCTAATTCATCTGGCATTCGTAACTTTGTTAACGGATTTGGGTTTTTTTTTCTAGAATTATGTCTGTATTTAGTTAATTTTGCAAGAGTAAGGATAATTTTTAATAACAGCCAGATATTGAAGCTTGATATCTGACAGTTAATTTGAATTACGAACAGCTTTTGTACAAAGGACTTTAAAGGACTGGAGAAAGAAGGTTTTTATCGTTAAAGAAACTGGCACGAAAAATTTATCTTTTTTAATTTAAATTCAATTGCTAGTTTATATTACGAACATAGATTTTTAGATATGGTCCATCGACTCATGTTGTATGTATGAAAAATTAAAGACGTCAGAATGTATGGATAAAAGTGACAATTGAAAGAAAAGCAGATCTGTTAGTAAGAGGTTGTATATTACTGTCTATTTTAAATTTAATTTTAGATACAAATATAGCTCATATATTATTAGCACATATTTTGTTAATGAAGTATCTAACTATCTGTTTGGGAGAGTCGAATAAGTGCTCTCTCTGTACTGAATGCTACACACAGTCAAACAGCAAATATTGGTTCACCCATTTGGTCGTGAAACCGTATGCAACAGACGACTTGACAGTCGCTTTTGTATCCATTATATTAAATACGAATTAGATAGAATTGGATGAAACTTGGCATATGCTCTTGTATAACAACATCCTTATAATCCAGGAAAAATGTGAAACCCTTCAGAAAAGCGGGTGAAACCTCGGGGATCAGGTCATATTATAAATGCAAAACTTGTAAATGTTTGATTCTCTTTCACCAATCGAATTGGGATGAAACTTGGCACATACATAGTTTATAACCAGAATTAACTCATTGGCCACTATTTCTTGCGGGAAAATGTAATATCCCTTTGTAATCGATGTGAAACAGCTGGTATATATAGATTTTTCTTTTTGTTTTATTTATAAAGAACTTGGAGGTAAATGCCGGTTCTTTTCTAAAAGCAATCATGCAAACCGGTATTAGAGTAGTTATTTATACGCTTTCACAAGCATTGTAAAGGCTGGAGTGCATTTTCATCATAAACTTTGAACGTAAACCCATATAAAGATATTATATTCCAGTCACGGCGTAACGTCTACGCTTGAGGCTTTGGTGAAATATTATTTATTCTGTTTATGTATGGAAATAAATTTAATGGAAGAAGCTATACCGCCTACAGTCTGTATAGGGATATTATTCATATTTTATATAGCTGTCCGCCCCGCGGTATTAGCTTCATTTTCCCATCCTATATATCCTTTATTTTATATTTTATGTAAAAAGAAACCGTTCGCCAAATTACATATTACTATGAGAAGCGATTCGGGCAGTCAGTCAGGTTGTCCTGCTATAGTCTGTTTAATACGTGCCTTGAATATTGGGTCAAGTTAGGGGTTTGATACGATTCATTCAGCTACTATACGAGTATATCACAATTGAAACCATATTTACTGCTATTTTAAATTGTTTAATTATTATGAAAAGTTTATGCATTGAATTAATTATTGTTTTGGTATTCATTTCTAGCTTTGTTTTTCTGCACACATATGTTTTGAGTCACAACCCAGCTCTAAATGTGTTATTACTTATTATGTGGTTACCTTTTGGTTGTAATTTGTATTGTGTATCCTAAATAAATAAATAAATGAATTACTGTCTATTTCAAATTACATAACTTTTTGTTAATTTGTGGTTAAATGTGGTAGCGACTAATACCCCCCAACTCATTTCTAGTTGTGGTAAGAGGCGACTAAATAGTACACCGACCACCTCACTTACCATCTTGCACCAAGTGGTCAACAAAACCATTTCCAAACAGGCTTTGGGTCAAGCAGGCGGCCAGTCGTAAAGACAACCAAATCTCTTGTTATATGTATCGCACAAGGCATATGTATGAGCCTAAATTATTGGGTACAAGGTAGGTAGATGATGATGATTAATCATCTGTTACACCATTTTCACCTTTCTCAAAACGAGAAACATGAACATATTTCATAAGTATCTGAACGTGTATTGAGTTCTACTATATAAGGTATCCTCTAGAGAGGTTCCCTCAATACTCCCTATTTCTGCGCCCAATTTTGAAACGGTCAGAATAAAATATATTTCACTAAGGCAGGAAACAAAGAAACAAAATACCATACTTTAAGGAGTAAGGGAAATGTGGAGATGGAATTCAAGAAACAAATACGATTAAACGCAACTTCATAGGTAAAGAACTTTAGAGGAATGAGGTTTAAGACTCCTCCATTTAAAAGGGAAGTTCTTCCGCCAGGCTAGGTGATCATGCCTCGGGACCGCGGCCCTACTGTTGATGTTGGATGCTTGTATATATGTCAAATCCTGAGAGAATTTTGATAGCGCGATGTAGGATTCTCGCGTGTTTCTACCCGTTCATAGATGTCGCCACATCACTGTTGTGCGGGGGGTGAAGGATTGTAGGCGTGTTCATAGATCTACTATTATATATATTATAGAGAACTATTATTATGTATCATATTAGATGATATTTACCGCCTTATCACACAAGTGATTTGCGAGCGAGTTCAAAGCAAGCTCCGCGCTAGTTCGCAGCGAAGAAATAGAATGGGACGGGCTGCTGAATGCGAGCTTACAAAGGGTGGTTTTACAGTGACGCTTTTGCCAGCGCGGTTGGTAAGCGTCGCGGGCCACGTGCTATGCGTCTCTTGGATCGTTACATAGTTTAACCAACAGTCGCTTGGCTTACGGGCCGCGCTTACCACCCGCGTGGATGGTAAGCGTCACTGTAAAACCACACTAAGGGATTAAGTATTTTGTTATTGTTAAATATAAAATGATGTAAAATTAATATTATGAAATAGCCAAAAAGACAAAATAGATAAATATTATATACAAAATTAAACATAATGTAACCTTGCTGAGTTTCTTGCTGGTTCTTCTCAATTAAAGGCTGACTTCCGATCCGGTTGTAGCTTCAGTAACTTTAAATTTGACCTTCATAAGTGCCTTCCGAGGGCCTAAACTGAATAAATGATTTTGAATTTAGAAAATTTAGAATTTTATTAGATTATCTGTTGTTACTTTTAAATAAATATTAATAAAAAAAACTATGTATCTGCACGCCCTTTCACCCAACTAGGTAAGCAGAGGTCTTATAAATAAAAATATAAATTAAAATAATGTAACCTTGCTGAGTTTCTTGCCGGTTCTTCTCAATTAAAGGCTGACTTCCGATCCGGTTGTAGCTTCAGTAACTTTAAATTTGACCTTCATAAGTGCCTTCCGAGGGCCTAAACTGAATAAATGATTTTGAATTTTGAATGTTTTTTTTTGATGATGCTACTCGCTCCAAGCTTGCTGCGCTCCCGCGGTGTCTTCGCGACATGTTCACCGCGCGCTTGCTGCGAACTCGCGCAGAGCTCGCACAGAACAGACAGAGAAGTTCATATGCCATTCGATTAATAAATGTCATAACGAAAGATATTGATATCTTCCACTGTACCTTGCCGATGTTTACGGAAGCAGCGCAAAGATGTATCGATTATGGTGACACCGTATTTTGAATACCTTTTCTTGTATTTAATCTTTAATTATTATTAGTCATTATATCGTCGTAATTGATTCTTGTTTTCCTCTGAAGATGTTAAAATGTATGTTGAAAAAAAAAATAGTTTGTCCTGGGTGGGAATCGAATTCACGACCTGCGGCGTGGCAGTCAGGGTCTCTAATCACCAAGCCAACTGGCCAGTCAGACTACGTATTATGATTATCACTAAATGGTATAAAACAATGTAGGTTCCCGCTATCTGTCTGTCCCAGTGTATGCTTAGATCTTTAAAACAACACAACGGATTTTGATACGGTCCTAAAAGATAGAGTGATTCAAAAGGAAGGTTTTTATGTATAATAGCTGTCCCCCGCGGTTTTACCCGCGTTCCCGAGGGACATCACATTTTTCCGGGATAAAAAATAGCCTATATGTTATTTCAGGATATGCTTTATCTATGTGCCAAGTTTCATCCATATCCGTTTAGTAGTTTTTGCGTGGAAGAGTAACGATCACACTTATATAAAAATCTTTCCTCTTTATAATATTAGTATAGATATATGTGACATCCCACGAGAACGCGGGTAAGACCACGGGGGACAGCAAGTCACTACATAGTATAAAACAAAGTCGCTTTGTCTGTCCCTATATCCCTATGTATGCTTAAATCTTTAAAAGTACGCAACGGATTTTGGTGCGGTTTTTTAATAGACAGAGTGATTAAAGAGGAAGGTTTTTATGTATAATAAATGTGACATCCCACGGCAACGCGGGTAAAACCGCGGGGGACAGCTAGTAGAATTATAAAGTTAAGATCAAAGTCCTGCAATAACCAAATATATGCAAAGCTCATACTAACTTAGCGCATACACTTAACGAATCGAACGGAACTGAGAAGTGGTCGAACTACTTAACATACTCGTATACTAGTTCTGAATCACGGGTAACTTACTTCCTAACGATAGAAGTGTAAGTACCTAATGTAAGATTCGGAAAACATTTTATAAGGGGGTATTTCTGCCATTGCAGGCAATGATTGACGGTGGTGACCACTTACCATCAGGTGCGCCGTGCCTGAAGCCGCTGTCGTGCTTGTCGGCTTTGGCATTTTAAAACAAATCGAGGCAGTTCGCTTTTGAAACGTTTTTCATAATTTCATAGTTTGCATTTAAAGTAATGAAAAAGAAATAGTGAAAATAAAACAAAGTAGTTAATTACATTGAAAATGTCTGAAAATTGTTGCTCTCTGCTTAAGACCACCGTTTTTCCAATTTTGTATTAATTATTTTGTAAAAATATTATAGCCTATAGTTAGATTAGATAAAAAAAAAAAAGCAATCATGTCGAGTTTCTCGCCGGTTCTGGAAGGCTGACTTCCGAACCGATGGAAGCTTTACTTCCACGGCCCAAAATTGAATATTAATACGAGCTTTAATTTTGTTTTATTGAAGCTCACTGAACTCTGCTTCTCTTTCTATCTCGTGATCTTACTTATACGGATGAGTGAAACAAATACACTCCAGGAAGTCTACCAGAGGTTTAGTCAAATTACAGTTAAATTCGAGGAGGTATTAAAACTATTTCTGTAGCCAGAAAACATCCAATGAACAAAAAATACCTTTATTTGTGTATCAAATGAATAGACGACCATAATAAGCATTGTGTTTCTTACTAGATGCATTCCTTTTAAATATAAAATAAGTAAAAACATTAAAACAATTAAGTGCTACAAAAGAAATTAAATAAACAACGAAACATAAAAATGTACAGGAAAACAATTATAAATTCATTTCCATTTGCTATTCTATTATGAGAACAATTTTTACAGAACAATTAAAATACAAGGAAACAAACAAACAAGCTTTCAACCTAAATAAATAGACGTCCGTGCTTCAGAATCACAAATTAAAAGAAATATTTAATTGATTTTACGCTCATATTCTAGTGCTACGATGGGTCTACGAGAGCCAATTGTGCTACGAGATTTTTGCTACGACAGCTGCTCATAGCTGGGAGCTACAGCTGGAGTCATTTTGCTATATCGAAAGCTATTTTTATCTATCCAGATGAAACTGTGATGATGGCTTCCACTGCCACGACGAAGTTCAAGAGTTGATTCCTACAGTAAGTTTGGGATTTCTTGACTTGATGGTTCGAGTAGTAGAGCTCTTAGTGCAGAGTTCGTTCGGGGAAGTATTACCACCATACCCATTTCCACCGTGAAGCAGTAGTGTACTTGTATTACTGTGTTTCGGTTGGAGGGGTAAGGGGGCCGGTGATATTACAGGCACATGAGACTTAACAACTTCACGTCTCAGGGTCGACAACGCATTGGCGATGCCTCTAGTGTTGGAAATATACATAAGCGATCCCCAGACTCAGAACATACAAACATGTCCATGCACACAATTTTTTGCATCTGTGTCTAACCTACCCAACTGCCTGACATATTGATTGATGCCTGTGACTTCAACTATTCGCGTAGTCTTTATTGCTTCTTAGATATTTCCCGTTATTTTGTGTTTTTGTTACCTTAAGCTCGCTCGTGACATCAACAATTCAATAACATGCTCGACTGAACACGCACCAATGAAAAGTATTTGTGTTACGTCCCTCAAACTAAACAAAAATTTTTGCTGTCTATTTATTACATACATAAAACTACATCTTTAATGTTAATATAATAAAATCTAAAATGCAATGGCATAGTTTGTTTGGACTGCTATTGGATAGCAAATAGTAATATTGTTGAGATGTTCTAGTTAAGATATTTGGCATCTACTTCAATAAATATTATTGTAATGTGTTTTAAACGCAAATAAACTTTACTATATGCAATTGAAAGTATATGTGGTGCTGTTACGAAAAAACTACTTTTCAAAATGTTGTCTATCTATCTATCTGTTAGTTCCAGCTAATCTGCAAACTCCTGGACCGATTTTGACAAGTCTCTCACTGGCAGATAGCTGATATTATATAGAGTAATTTAGACTTTTAATCTCGGGAAAAAATATCATCCCCCGGGAAAGCGTTTGAAACGCAGGACAGTGAGTTCATAATAAATATTTCGGTGCATTCTTTACACAAATCAAATCAATCCGTGGCTCTGTTACGACACGGAGGAAGGACAAACAAACAATACAAACACACTTTCACTTATAATATTAGTTGAATAGTGGGTATTTGTAAACAATATATGTTATTTATATTTTAGTTTGACCTATATAGTATACTAGCTGTCCCTCGTGGTTCTTCCCCGCAATCGCATTAAAAAAATCTGTGATAAAAAGTAACCTATGTTAATGAAATGAAATATTTACTCATTTGACAGGCCAGGCTTGGTGGTTAGCGACCCTGACTGCCGAGACGAAGGTCGCAGGTTCAATTCCCACCCAGAACAAACATTTGTGTGCATGAACATGTCTGTTTGTTCTGTGTCTGGGTGTCAATATCTATATAAGTATGTATTTAGAAAAAAAAAAGTAGTATATCAGTTACCTGGTTTCCATAGTACAAGCTCTGCTTAGTTTGGGATCAGATGGCAGTGTGTAAAGAATGTCCAATGATATTATTATTATTACTCAATTGGGCCTTCACAGGCACTTAGAATACCCATGGTGTTGCAGTCGGCAATAGGCTGCGGTGACCGTTTACTATCAGACGGGCCGTCAGCTTGTCTGCTACCAAAAAATAAATGAAATATCTTCCGTCTAATTTGGTACTTAGTACTGGGAACTCTACGTAATTGAGGCAACCCCGATAAGTTATAGGGATACTTTTGATGGGGTTACCTCGCAAAGAATTAAGACTAAATCTAGCATTAAAATAAACGATTATTAGTACATTAGAATTTATTGATAGAATTCAACAAACAACTACTGTAAATAAATGGAAATGAGTTCAAAAGCTTCCGAAAGTATCCACTTGCATTAAGCAGACAGTTTCATGAGATTAAAAGCACAATGGATTCGTTTTAACGTTTATTGAGTTAATATTGAAATGTAAAACCTATCTATAAAATGCAGTAACAATACAATTACGGTATTATAAAAATACTAGCTGTCCCCCGCGGTTTCACCAGCGATCCTGAGGGATGTAACATTTTCCCGGCACAAAAAGAATCCCATGTTACTTCTAATACCTCTAAAAATATGTGTACAAAGTTTCATGATGATCGATTAAGTAGTTTTCGTAACAAACAAACTTACATTTACAATATTAGTAGGGATAGCTGTCCCCCGCAGTTTTACCCGCGTTCCTGAGGGATATCTCATTTTCTCGGGATAAAAAGCCTATAGCCTATATGTTATTCCAGTATATGCTCTATCTATGTGCCAAGTTTTATCCATATCCGTTTAGTAGTTTTTGCGTGAAAGAGTAACAAACATACTTACATACAAATCATTCCTCTTTATAATATTAGTATAGATTAATAGAATCCAGACAAATCTACGATGGTGCGATGTATTGATTCTCGCGTGCGTGTTCATACATGCCATACATTAACTACTTTTGATCGAATTAATATATGCTTTATTTATTTGGTGCATTATATATTTTATTTCATTACATAATTTAATTTCATTACAAATTGACGATCTGTATACATTTTTGGTTGGTGATACCATATTTTATTGGCAACTAGCTGACCCGACAGATGTGGTCCTGTCTGAACTATGAACATTAAATTCGAATCTACCGATTGAATCGACTGTGAAATGTGCTCTAAGAAATAAGTATAAATTAATTTATCAATATATTCCGACCTCCATCGCGCCACCTCTATTTTAAACGATATTTGCAGCGCGCATTCTGTCAATCGCGCCTACTGTCAAACGACTGACAATAATATCAAAAAGGTTACATTAAAAAAAAATTAATTGTCAAATGCGCTAGTCAAGTAGTTGTTTTCTTAAATTTTCTAATTTTCCGCGCAACTTTCTTAATTTTTTCATTCATAAAAACCTTCTGACAATAACAAACTCAACAAAAAAAGAATTCGCGAAATCGGTCCAGCTATACCTGTGTGATGACAAGGGAAATAGGAATTCATTTTTTTAATAAATTCAAAATATTAATATATTTATTATTATTTATCAATCTATATGTACATATGGTTCCTTAAACGCACCATCACCTCGAAACTACTGAACATATCAGGATGGGACTGCAAATATTAACAAATGGATGAAACTTCTCACATATATAGAAAATGCCCTGGAATAGCACATAGGATACTTTTTGTGCCGCGAAAATGTTACATCCCTCGGGAATGCGGGTAAAACCGCGGGGGACAGCTAGTAAATAATAATTAAATAAATAAAACTGTAATTAAATTTATTGTAACTTTAACATAATAAATTAAATATTATTCCGGTGCGTAAAGCCTCAAAAGCTCTTTTCCGAGTATAATCGAATGAAAACTTTTTACCAGTAATCCCACGGTGAGGTTTCATTTGATTTCCGGTTGATTTATATTCGGAATTGGGTCACAGTCTATCTGTCAACAGTACGTCTACTTCCTATACATGACACTGGCTGTATTGTTTCACTGACTAGTAGTTCAACTGTGTACACTTGGGGGTTATATTTATGGCTAGATGACCAGCCCACTTATTCAGCTAATACAAACTACGTCGGCGAGCCGCTTCACGGAGGCCTCAGAGAGCTTACCTCTCACGTGATTAGTAGTATTAGCGTAGTAAGCGACAGAGATAGAGCATAGGGGCCGCGACGAAACATCCTCGAGTTAGTGTAATTTTCTTTACGGAAGCGAGCCCTTGACATTGATTTCTTTATTAATTAACTACCCGATTTCCGACTCGTGGCTTTATCAACTTTTCCGAGAGAATTAATAGTTTCCCGGGGAAAAACGTAGCTTTAATTATAGAATAATATAGGATTTCTATCAGTGAAAGAAATTTTGAAATCGGTTGGTTGGTTTTGAAGATAACCTCGAACATCAAAACTTACAGATTTATCTCTAATATTAGTGCAGTCTAACAGTTACTATCCCGCAGTTGTAACAAAAAGTATTTCACTCGAAAATAGTGTAGCTTTCTATCAGCGAAAGAATTATTCAAATCGGACAAGTAAATTTGAACTTTATCTCCTACAACCTACAATACAAACTTTCAAAATTTATTTGTTTATGCACATGGGGAGCATGTGCACCCGGTATGGCAAAAATGCTGACCGACTGATTTCATATTAATATTGGCGCCCGTGCCTAATTTCACATCACCTTTGGACTTCATAATGATACGTATCCTCCCAGAAAATAATCCTGCTGGCGCCCATGAATTTTATAAAACAAATATCTAGTAACTAATTCCCTGGATCACCTTCTCTGTCAAGTCCCAAACAAGGAAACTCAACAGGAAATCGACACGTTTCGCTTCTACATGAAGCATCAGCAGGACGTATTAGACCAGCTGTCACTGAGTCGACACACTAGCACCACAGACGTATTACCTCGCCGACCGCCGCACAGAATTTTCTGTTGAGTTTCCTTGTTTGGGAAAATGAGATCCAGTGGAATTAGTTACTAGATATTTGTTTTTGTATAGTCGACTTATTAAATAAAATTAAGTAAAGTTTATAATTATCGTGTGTTGATTTCTTTAATGATATATCATACTTTTATGCTCATTTTATATATGAATACATGTCTAGGTCGTTTATAAATTCATTAGATTAGAGCTAATCATGTTACGTAACTTTTTCCCTCAATACTAACAATCTAGGCTTCGATTCTGTAAAGAAAAACCTCAAGGATCTTTCATCACGGCCACTGTGCTCTGTCCCTTTCGCTAACTACGCGATCACGTGAGATGTAAGCTCCCCGAGAGCTCGCCGCGACCCGACGAAGTTTGTATAAGCTGAATAAGGGGACTGAGATTAATAACGTACCTCAAAGAATACAGTAGGATTAATACTATAGATGCCTTTCAATAGCTCTATCTTTTTCATAATGCTTATGGGGAAAAGAGAGATTTATAAAGGCACTGTAATAATAAGCTCATCTAAAGACTAAAGAGAAAAAAGAAGTATTTTCTTTAAGAATATAAATCTTGCTAATATTATAAATAGCAAAGTTAGTGAGGATATATAGATGGATCTTTGTTACTCTTTCACGCTTAAACTACTGAACGGAATTGGATGAAACTTGGTACATAGGTAGAACATATCCTGGACTAACAGTCGGGAATGCGGGTGTTACCGCGGGGTACAGCTAGTTTAAAAATCATATTAAAATATCATAAAACATTATATTTTATGTCACACTGATCTAAACCCAAAATAAGCTTACTAATATACTATTTTTATTCTAAATACATAGTTAATATAAAAAGCCAGTCACAAAACAAACATTTTCATACTTAAAAATGTTTGTCCTGGGTAGGCATTCAACTCATAAACAATACTGTGGTAATGTGGTGTGAAATGAATAGTCCAACAGTTTAAGTTAAATACTGTATATATATTTTATCATGAAGAGTTCACATATAATAGCCACAAAGATAGAATGAAGGAAGGAAGACGAATAGATAGAAACAGTTATAGAAATTTAGGCACAGAATAATTAAAGAGGCACACGTAATACATGAATTGCGCATACAAATGACACGGGTGGTACGTTAGAAGCTCAAGTCGCGACTGCCTGTGACCGAGCATTACCGGGCGGGCGACGGCTGCGTATGCGCAGCTAGCTAGCTATACATAATCAAATATTACACGCCGACTAATACTACCGGTATAGCGCGGCTTTGCTTATTGAATTCTTGATGTATATTATATTTATCCTAATAAACTGTTTTGTGTATGTGACTGTGATGTATGTAAGTGTATCGTATGTCTGTGTGTATATATGTACATAGATAATTATAGGATAGAATAAAATAAAGTGTTGCTTGGAAATTATAATAAACTAATAAATAATTGAATACTATGGTAAGTCACCCACAAATACCTAACCAAGCTACCCGTTCCGTAGGAAGTTATATAATAATAATTAATAATAATAATAAAATAAATATCCTGGGACATTCTTTACACTCGGCCATCTGATCCCAAACTAAGCAGAGCTTGTACTATGGAAACCAGATAACTGATATACTACATTATACTACTTATTTATTTTTCTAAATACATACACATTTAGATTTTTATTTAATTTCGAAAATCAATGCCTGAAGCAATAATAAGACTTCATATTCCGTAAGATTGTGCGGAAATTTTGCTACAGCGCATATAGGTACATCTTATACCCGTTACAGTATACCTACTCGAACGCCGTCCTTCGGGTTGTCTCGGCGACACTCGGCGACACTCGTGTGACAAGGTAGCATCTGTTCCTGATGAACTCCTGTGGTGTTCATGTCATGACAGATGTCTCGTAACTGGAGACCTTCACCCATTCCCGTGACGGAGGGTTGGTTTGGTGGTTAGAGACCCTGACTGCAACGCGGTGGTGGGTTCGATTCCCATTCATGATAAATATTTGTGTGCATGAACATGTCTGTTTGTTTTTTTCTGGGCTTCAATAACTTACAAATGAAAATATGACCTAAGCGTTACGATTTAGAAATAAAATCATTTGTATTTATTTGTAAACCCTGGTAAAATATACGAGTATATTACCTAACGACCAAAACTACAGATATTTTTAGCGAATAATGTCGTAAAATGTTGTTAGCTACTTATAAAAAAAAAAATTTTCGTTTGATTATCACATATATCTTCTTTATGATAATGTAATTAAGACTATGTGATGTTTTTATATGTATTCTGATGTTGTTAAAATTTAATTAATAAAAATACTTATAAGCTTTTTATTTCTAACTATGTATACGAGTATGTATTTTATTGATTAAATTTTATTATAAATAAAAATAAATAAATAAAACTGGATCCCGAGACATGGTTACGTGAACGCGAGTAAAACCAAGGAGCAAGTGCTAGTATTGGAAAACAATCATATCTATAGAAGAAAATATTGAAGCCACCTTTTATATTGATACTTTTGTTAACCATCAATCTGTTTACTATTATTTTTGAAATATTTAGTTTACATTGTAATAGTTCATTAGACAAATGGCTTCGAGCTACCCAAACCCGAAATTAATAGAAATCCATTGCGGATGGCATACAAATTTCCGCAATAAATTATAATTTGATAAGTCCGACCTTCGAAGGGGAAAAGCATTCGCTTCCGCGCCGCGAGCATGCAATCTTATTTATTACACATATTGGTAAGCTATTTGTCGGAATATATTATTGCTAGTGTCTGCCCCACAGGTTCACTCGCTTTTTGGAAGGATTTATATGTATAAAAATTCTTCACACACGCCTATCTGATCCCTTAGTAAGTAGAGCTTGTGGGAACTAGTTTTTTTTCTGACGGGATCCCGATTGACCTCAATCTCACCTGATGGTAAGTGAAGATGAGGCCGAAGATGGAGCTCGCTTTCCCGTTAATTGATATACTACATATACCTTCTACTTTTTCTTCTAAATATACGATCTACATTATATACGAGTATAACATTATTTACACCATGATAAAGAAAAAACAGAAGTGTTCATGCACACTAAATGTTTGTTTTTGAAATTGTGTGTGAACTTGTGTTTGGAATTCAACCCACGACCAGTGTCCTGGTAGTCAGGGTACCAAACCGAGCCAGCCGGCAGGTATGAAAATATAATAAGAAATTATTCCTACAATCAAAGATTTATTTAACAGAAAACTACGTCTTGGGCAACCTGGGAATCGAATCTAAGCACACCGGTTTCCAAGCCAAACTTAATACCAGTGGCAGACTTTCTAAACTCTGAAAACAAATTTAAATCTCTCTGTAGGTATGTAGGACTTAGAAGTATAACATATTATTTCCGACTGAAAACTTCAAGAACCAAAAAAATGTTAACACACGAACAACATTTATCAAAACATCAATTATTGTATTTGGAAAAAGAGCAAGATAACCAATTATGTTTGGACAACATATTTAATAATAGAGACGCAACAAAAATCGAATAAAGGACTTATTTTGTACAAGACACACATCTTTCAAAAGAGGCCATTAGAGTGAAATATACACCTTCCACACCCCAATGAAAGAAATGAAGAAACTAGGACGCAATAAAGTAATCTAGTTTAGTTGTCAAGGGAGACAATGTTATATCTTAGCCATCAAAGCTGTAAAAGTTTTTCCACAGTGATCTAGTACACTGTACATAACCTTTGATGGAAGAGTATGTAAACAGCCTAAATATTGACTAGAATGTAAAACAAACTGAAAGCTTTCTATAAATGTGAGTGAGTTTGATATAGCTATTTTTTATGTTTTTTATTGAAGAGAAAGTAATTAGGTTAGTGCCTTTGCTTTTTGGATGTTGTCACTGACGGAAGAATACCTGTCCTTTTATTTGTTAACTAAACGAGGCTTAGGAGAGCGGACCTCTCGCATGGTTGGGTAGTTAGCGAAAGAGACAGATCATAGTCGAGCTAGTGTGATTTAACTTATAGAATTAAATACCAGATCTCTAATCAATTAAGATCGCTGTTTTACGTTTATTAATCTAAGCGTTGGTTGGTTGGGAATAGGGCCAAAATGCTACGAGGAATTTAGTTGTATTGAATCTTACAACGAGCGGGAGCTCTCGGTAAAGGAAAATCTGCAACCGTGCACTTGAGACCCGTAGACACTTTTTTTTTTAATTTAACATATTGTAATGTTTTTTTTGTTATGCCTGTGCCGCGACTGTACTTGGTGCCGTTAGCCCTATCAGAATATCATCGCTGCGGTACCTACGGCCGCAGCTTATTCTGAGATTGGTGCCTTTTTGGCCGCACACAGCGTATACTGTATGATTGTATTGTTGTTTCTATACTGTATCTGTGTGTAATTTGAGAATGAAATTGTCTATGTTGATGCTGTATAAGTCCAAAATAAATATTTTCTTTCTTTATAATGTTCAATGACTGGCATGTTACAAAAAACAATGCTTCTTAAGTATTCAGCTGTTTAACTTCAGGAAATGCTTTCATATTCAAGAGGCAAGGTAAATGCTAAGCAGTTTTCATTAATCTGACCCCGGATCTATCTCCGGGATGAAGTTCACCGTCTCGTCACGTTGAAGATTGTTTATTGCGCCGCTCGGAGCTTTATATTGTATTTTGATGGCTTTCTTTATTCGTATATTCGTGAGTAATGTTTTAGATGGATGTTGTAGGTACTTAGGCAAATTGATTTGACTTCGGTTTATGGCTGGCTTATAATCGGAAGTATTCGGAGATGCTCGGGTGTCTAAAGCAAAGGGGTTATCTTATAGAATTGAAGTAGCTTCAGTAACTTTAAATTTGACCTTGAGCTTCTATTTCGTTGTTTCTAATATCAATTTAGGATGAGGTCGTCGATTCTGTTGAATTGCCTAGTTGCCGGTCAATTTTATATAAAAAGTATAAAAATCCATACACAATCTCGTGGAAAACTTAGTTTCGAATTCAGAGATAAAATACAGATTGTTATAATTATTATTATTATAGAGAATTTCTACACTCAATAAATGTTATATACTATAAAAAAATATGTAATTATTTTACGGAAAAGGAAGCTGGCAGCGGTTGGAAACAAGGAGCTGACGAGCGAGCTCGGTGGCGTGTCATAGGTGACGCCTATGTCCAGCAGTAGACGGAGATAGGCTGATGATAATCAAGCTTCGCGTACCACTCAGTCTAACTATTCCTTAGGGCAAAAATACTATCTATATATATAAAAATGAATCCCTTTTGCCCTATGGACGGCTGGACCGATTTCGCTAATTCTTTTTTTGTTGTGTTTGTTAATATCACGAGAAGGACAGCTGGTACGATTGACAGAATGCGCGCTGCAAATATCTTTTAAAATAGAGGCATGTGTCGGAATTATATTGATAAAATAATTAATTTATAATTTCTTATTGCACATTTCACAGTCGATTCAATCGGAAGATTCCAATTCAATATCTATTCATTGTTAGGACGACGTCTGTCGGGTCAGCTAGTGTTAAATTAAAATTGCAAACAGACATAAAATAATTCTACCCTTATCAAAAAGGAGACCTAATACCGACAGCTTTCTTTTCGAAATTTTCACTATTCAGGAATAAAAATATCGCTCTATTAAATAAATACTAAGTATTGTCAATTACATCTTATTTATAAAATTCTCGTGTCACATTGTTAGTTACCATACTCCTCCGAAACGGTTTGATCGATATTTATTCAAATTCTATATGCCTATTCAGTAGGTCTGAGAATCGGTTACTATCCAATTTTCATATCCCTAAGTGATAACGGTCCGTCCGTAATATATATATTTTTTTTGGAGAAAATATTAATTTTTTATTTTTTTATAATGGCATTAAATTCATACAACCCTAAATTTTCACTCTTCTATCACCAACCCCTCTTTTTTAACACAATAGGGTTGCAAAATGGCAATCGAATATAATAATTGTTTTACGATATTAGAGTCAGACTATTCATAAATAGATATTTACACCCAGACACAGAAGAAACAGACATGTTCATGCACACAAATGTTTGTCCTGGGTGGGAATCGAACCCGCGACCATCGACTTAGTGAGGGTCCCTAACCACCAAGCCAATTGGCCAATCGTAATCCTGTCATCAATAAATAAATAATAAAAATACATATAGACATTCGCATTTATAATATTAGTAGGGTACTTATCGTTCAAAGATTACAACATTATTTTTAAAGCTCCGACATGAGTTCACAAATATTTGCATCTCAAGTTAATATACATATATATATACACAATATATATACATATATAATATACATAATACCCGGTTCGATTTTTCCACTCAAAACTGAGTGTACCCGTGACGCAGCTCAAACTTGGCGTCTGAAAAGTGTCCCTCAATAGTGGAACCTGAAAACTGATAGATTGTCGAGTGAACGATATGATATTTAACCGAGTATTTATTTTATTATGTACAATATCGGGGTTATTCATATATGTAAAATATATAAAGATATAAAATGTATGGAGATAGCTACTCTCCGCACAGTGCATCTCTAATTTTCTTGTTTAAGTTGTAAGTAATTATTGTTATTTTCTATGTTGTGGTCTTGTTATTCCCTTTTTTTTTGTTTTTGAATGTTACCTATATAAATTATTTTGTAATTGTTAAATAAATTCATATAAAAAATGATTGAATAAAAAATAATGTAACCTTGCTGAGTTTCTTGCCGGTTCTTCTCAGTTGAAGGCTGACTTCTGAACCGGTTGTAGCTTCAGTAACTTTAAATTTGACCTTCATAAGTGCCTTCCGGGGACCTAAACTGAATAAATGATTTTGATTTTTTTTAATTCAATATAGGTATGTATTTGGAATTTAAAAAGGAGTGTATAACTTATATACTTAATGTTTATGTTTATGTTATTTCGAAAAAATATATTCTGCTTATTTTGGGATCCGATAACTATATGTGAATAATGCACCTGGATATTTATTCTGTCAATTCGATGCATTACATATTAGAGATATGAAAGATTTTTCTATGATTTTGAGGAAAAATTTAAGCATGGTGTAAAGTTCTTGGTACGCTTTAAGGACGTAGAGATTACCTTGCTTTTCCGAGTAATCAATTCCGCATTTTAAAATATAGCTGTCCCCCGCGGTTTTACCCGCGTTCCCGACGGATATCACAATTTTCCGGGATAAAAAGTAGCCTATATATTATTTCAGGATATGCTCTACCTATGTGCCATGTTTCATCCATATTTGTTTAGTAGCTTTTGCGTGAAAGTGTAACAAACATACATACAAATCTTTCCTCATTATAATATTATTATACTATATACTAATATTAGTATAGAAACAAAATTCAAAATCATTTATTCAGTTTAGGCCATCGGAAGGCACTTATGAAGGTCAAATTTAAAGTTACAGTTAACGAGCTTACTTGCCAACAAGCTATATAGCTTGGCAAGGAAAATTGTACGTGTAATTTGTTATTTTTTACTTTGAAATAAATGATTTTTAAAGCCTACGTTCTGAGAGATATTATTATTACATATTCCAGATTACCTATGTGCTATTTCAGACTAAAATCTATCTATGCCAAATTTCATCCAGATCCGACCAGCCATTCTCGCATAACAAACAAACAGCCATCCAAACTTTCCCATTTGTAATTGTAGTAAGATCAGTAAGATTAAGGGAGGATTGTAACTCATGGTGCAGAGGCAGTGTAATGAAATGCAAATGTATAGACCAGTAGCCCGCACTGTCACTGGTCGGATGTTGGATGTCGGAAAGGATTAAGGATATTACCTCTGGGAAGTGACCATGGCTTTAAAACTTTTGACGTTATCTTAATTTGAGTAGTACGTTTTTAGAATGCATCTAAAAGAGTTTCTTTACACACACCAACACAAAGAGGAAACTCTTAAGCATGACACTAGTGCAATTTAATTATTATAATAGAATAATATGAATAATAATATAAATATCCTGGGACATTCTTTACACACGGCCATCTGGTCCCAAACTAAGCAGAGCTTGTACTATGGAAACCAGATAACTGATATACTACTTTTTTTTTTCTAGTAACATACTTATATAGATATTTACACCCAGACACAGAACAAACAGACATGTTCATGCACACAAATGTCTGTCCTGGGTGGGAATCGAACCCGCGGCCTTCGGTTTGGCAGTTAGAGCGTTGACCACCAAGCCAACTGGCCTGTCATTTTCATGGCCAGAATAGCATCTTAACAGCGGTAATCTCACTTTTTATTAAATAATAATGATGGTACTTAACTTACACTTCTTTCCCTGCCGCTTATCCTTTTGAATGTAATACAACTTGTACTTTGTGTGGGTGGTTGATAGATTTGTGTTGTAATGTTTTTTTTCTGCTGCCAGCCTAATGTAACCAGTTCCATAAATTTTATTTCCTTAACTTTTTTAATTTAATTCCTTGGTGTATGTATACTATTATATCTGTAATGTTATTAATATGTTCTTCTTTTTTATCTTTTAATGATGTTCTTTTTTTTTATTCTTATATTTTCCAAATTGTGACGTCACGAACCGAATTATGTTTTCATTTTCTAGTTATTTTTTTATGTTTTTATTATTTGCTAATTGCCTTAAATATTTTTTTTTTTTTCTATCTTTTTTTAGTAGAGCTCTAAGTGCAAAGCTCGTCCGGGGAAGTACTATCACCTTACCCATTTCCGCCGTGAAGCAGTAGTGAACTTGCAATACTTGTTTGTTGTTTCGGTTAGAAAGGTAAGGGTGGCGGTGAAGTAGCAGGCAGATGACTTGTTGGACGATCCAGGTTGTAGAAAGGAAAAAAAAAGATTTTACCCTTTAATACGATTTTTCAATTGTTAAGCACTTCAACATAAATTTCTAAGTGTCACAGATTTCTGTGTTGTTAGAATATAAAACCAAAATTAGCAACTTTACTAAAATACCGTTATTATAATAATTTAAAATTATTCTACGTTTTTTTTACTTTCATTATGCGTGTATAAATTTTCGCTGGCTACTCAATTTATTTTCTTGTCTCATAATAATCATAACGCATGGTCACCGTATTCTAATCCATCATTCATTACAGTGTAATATAATATTAAGAAATGGCTAATATTATATTACTCGAAGGACTTATTACTATTGCAAATGAAGGATATTATCTAGAAGAAGCTTTGATAAATATTAATGACTAGCTGTCCCCCGCGGTTTTACCCGCGTTCCCGAGGGATATCACATTTTTCCGGGATTAAAAGTAGTCTATATGTTATTCCAGGATATGTTCTATCTATGTGCTAAGTTTCATTCAAATCTGTCTGGTAATTTTTGCGTGAAAGAGTAACAAACATCAATACATACAAACATTCGCATTTCTATACTAATATTTTATTTAATTTTATCCTAATTTAATTTTCCTAAATATTTGATTTGATTTTGTTTATTCTTTGTTCTAAGTAATTTATTTGTGCTAGCAGAACACAGTAATTGTAAACTGTAAATTGTGTGTAGCATCTGGGTAACCAAGATAGCTGTTAAACCCTGCCAGTTCTCTGTTCTCTTCTAAGCTTTAAGTTAACACCATGTTAGCATGATAAAGAACGATGTCTAAGAAAGAAAGAAATAAATAAATTATAAAGAGGAAAGATTTGAATGTAAGTATGTTTGTTCCTCTTTCACGCAAATACAATTTAACGGATATGGATGAAACTTGGCACATAGATAGAGCACATCCTGGAATAACATCTAGGCTACTTTTTATCCCGGGAAAATGTGATATCCCTCGGGATCGCAGGTAAAACCGCGGAGGACAGCTAGTATAATATAATATATGTATGATTAAATTTAACAGCCCAATTCGCTTGGTGTTCCGAAATCCTGACTGCTACGCCACAGGTCATTTGATTCCAACCCAGGACAAACATTTGTGTACACGAGCTTGTATGTTTTTTCTGTGCCTAGGTTTTATTGTTACTAGACGAATTTTAATTGGGTTTTTAGGAACCTGAACCGTAGGTTAGTTAGTAGCTAGTTATTTAATGAAAATGGGCTCACAAATAGAAAATACTGTTAGTTATCTAATAAATGAGAGTCAGAATATTCAAAAGTGCTTATAAAGGCCTATACGGGCCAGTTGGCTTGGTGGTTAGACCCTGACTGCCAAACCAAAGTTCGATTCCCACCCAGGACAAACATTTGTGTGCATAAACATGTCTGTTTGTTCTGTGTCTAGGAGTAAATATCTATATATAAGTATGTTTTTAAAAAAGTAGTATATGTAGTATATCAGTTACCTGGTAGCCATACTACAAGCAGTACATTCTGCTTAACTTGGGATCAGGTAACCATGTGTGAAGAATGTCTTGGGATATTTATTTATATGAATAAAAAAATCATTTTTTGAAGTGAAAACCTCTTTAGCGGCGATGAGCACTTTTCTTGAGGTATAAAATTTTAAACTCGCGTCAGGACACGTGACCTTATCGAAAATTCGTAAGACGGTAAAAAATGCACAGCAATAATGTTCAAGTTTTTCATTGTCATATCACGTGTGCGAAATTGCGAACACAGCAAATTTTCAATAAAAACACACAACAACACTTTCGCTCCTAACTCTACCTCAAGTAATATCTACTTACCATATAAACCTAGATTAAAACGGACCTAAACCAACATTCCACGACGTAATATATAATTACCCATCTCATCTCTAAAATGTATAATAGTTCCGACAATAATTCAAAGGGCCACCCCAATTCAGCCCCCTTATTCAACTAATACAAACATCGTCAGCGAGACGCTTCACGGGCGCCTCGAAGATCTTACCTCTCACGTGATTAGTAGTATTAGCGTCGTAAGCGACAGAGACAGAGCATAGAGGCCACGTCGAAACATTCTAGCTAGTGTAATTCCTTACAGAATCGAGCCCCAGTTTCCATTCATTTATTCATCATTCACCTGACTATCAGCAATTCGGTTCAGTGGTCACAAGCAAGACGATGGTACGGTCAATCCTAAATGGATTCATGAATAGATAGATTTGTAGCTAAGAAGCTTTGCTAAAGATAATCTAGGAGGATATATAGAGGAGTTAGTAAATCAATGGCAAATCCATTAGTAACATCATATGAAAGAGAGTTGGTGTCAGGCAGGATGGCTGTGCTCTGCCAAATTAAGTGTAATATATTGTATTTTTATACCAAAGTATAAATATTGCGCTGGATCTTAGGGATAGGACATATATCTGGCAGATGATGGTGTAGAAAGGACAAAACAATATGCAGGTGGGTGTATATTTAAAATCATAATATATTTCTTGACTAAGAATAAAATTAAATTCATCGTTAAAACAGAACAAAGTATAAAAAATAAAAAAAATAAAAATGTTTTTTATTGCTGAATCAAAATACATAATCATATGCAGCCCTGTCTTTAAAACTAGCGCAAGCTGTGTGTCAGAAGACAGTTCCCACCCAACGCTTGCCTTATTCTAATTGATTTAAAAAAAAAAAGAAAAACTATATAATTAAAATACAATATCAATTACCATTTCATGTGTGTATGTGTGTGTTTGTGAGTGTGTGTGTATGGATAGTGGTACATGGTAGTATGGATATAGCTGCCTTTGATTCTATACTAGTATAGATGTTAAATGTATGCCTCCGCTACTGTACGGTTTCCAACAGGATCTTTGATGTGGTCGCTTACTTACCATTCCTTTGTATCATTATAATAATATGTAAATGAGTAAATTATGGACTTTCTCGCCTTTTCTCTCCCTTTCTCTCACTTCACAAAATATTTTTAAATCATCTAATCTTTATTTTAAAATCGCACGGTAGTCGAGTGGTATAATGCTCGGATAGAGATTCGGAAGTTTTGGGTTCAATTCCATAGACGAGCAAGGAAATATCAACGTTTCAATTGGTAATGTGCAAGAGAAACGGCAACTGTGCTAACATATCGCACCCTCAGTACGATAAGCGCTTAACTTAAAATTTTGCGAAATGGAGTTACGATCATAGAGGGACTAAACAAAGTACGCTCTATGCGATGAAGAGTAAAACATAGTCAATTTAATGATAGAATAAGCATACCGATACTTCAGCCTCTTTAACACCGGGCCACCTTCCCCGCTCAGTGCAAAAGTCACCCAAAATCAATATGTGCCAAAAGTGTTTTTTTTGAGTTAAGCCCCTATCGTTCTGAAGGTGCGATATATCCTTGAAAATTATTATATACCTACCCACCTCTTCAGGGAAAATAGTCGTGAAGATATATACAAATTATCCAAAGCTCTCAACTGTTGTAAAGCGCTTTGTATTTGCCGCCTGGCTTCCTCTGTCGAGCACATACCTATTTGCTCTAGCGGATGCATTTGAGTTGAGGAGCTAGTTCAGTTCTGAGCTTTGTGTGTTAAGCCCCTTTCTACCACATGATCACTTATCATAATTATACATAGCTGAAAGCTGTACACTATAACCTTTTTGGTTGAGAAGAGACCATAACGCCATAATAAGGTAACTGGAAGAAAAACAAATGCCAAAAGATTTGAAAAGGCAGGATCTTGATTCTCAGGTCTTCGATATGAATATCAAATTACACTCGGCTGGTACTGAAAACCAGTGCTTTGTCGAATTTGTTTTTTGGCACAGCAAAACGCTGAGTTGCCGGCCTCGTTTGTAGGGAATGTCCCTAACTAACTATGTTTGGAATATGTACGCCACATTTGGGGTACAATTTCCAAACATATCTTTATTATTTCTTTTTCGTCTCGTACCTATAATTTCTTATGATTATATTTTTATTTATTTTTATTTACTTACTTATACTTTATTATTCATCAATTTGGTTTGTCATAAATGTTTTTTCGATAATGCTAGTTTTATGTATAGTGCTGTCTTTATGTACCTATATGATAATGTTAATCTTCTTTGTGTACGTCCATTTTCTTATAAATAAACTCTAATTCTATTCTATATTTTTCAAAAACATCTGTAATTTTGTACATTTCCGTCTGTATTTATAATATGTATCGAACGTGTCATTAAATACTAGTTTATTTATCCTTCGCAGCTTCACCCGCATTCCCGAGGTATGTCACATTTTCTTGGGATAAAAAATATCCTGTGTATTATTCAGGTTAAACAACATGTACATGCCAAGTTTCATTCAAATCCGTATATTCATTTTAGCGTAAAAGAGTAACAAAGAATCACGCACTCACACACAAATATACACACACACGCACATACACTCACACACACACACACACACACACGCACGCACACACACACACACACACACACGCACGCACACACGCATCAAAATAGTAAAGTTATCAAATAATTAGGTTCATTTCCAATTGTTCATGTTGTCAAGGGGGAAGACACTGTAGCCTGTAACACGGCTATTGTATAGCTAGCACAGAATGCAGGGTTTCATTTCTATTGAAAAATTCTATTTTTTTAACAATAAAGTTATTATTATTATCAATCATCACAAACTTTCGTATTATACTATAACAGGAATTTAATGTACGTATTAATTTTAAGGTATTAATTAAGTAGAGATGAATTAGGATTTTGAAAAAGAGTAATTGCTGAGTTTATTGCCGGCTCTTCTCAGCAAAAGCAATCTTCCGAACCGGTGTTAGAGTCTGACCATTCATAAGTGCATGTGAAGGCCTATTTGAATAAATATTTCATTTATTTCATTTCATTTCAAGAAGACAAACCAAAATTCAAAATTCAAAACCATTTATTCAGTTTAGGCCCTCAGAAGGCACTTATGAAGGTCAAATTTAAAGTTACTGAAGCTACTACCGGTTCGGAAGTCAGCCTTCAACTGAGAAGAACCGGCAAGAAACTCACCAAGGTTACATTCTTTTTTATTTTAAATTCTTTTTTATCTATTCTGACTTTTTTGGCTATTTTATAACATCAATTTTACATATTTTTATATTTAACAATTACAAAATACTTAATAAAGCTAACATTCAAAAACAAAAAACAAAAAAAAGAAATAACAAGACTACAAAATAGAAAATGACAATAATTACTTACAACTTAAACAAGAAAATTAGAGGTGCACTGTGCAGAGAGCAGCTATTTCCATACATTTTTATCTTCAATATAATGAACCACCATTACGCTTAATGATCAGTTTGAAGATACTGTACTAAGCAGCTTAAAACAAAACACCTTTTTACTTTCTTTAAATAACAAACTGTCCAATCGAGATAAGAGCTTGAAGGTTGATACGAGAGAAAGTATCAGTCCATTTGATTTCCTTCAATCTTCTTGAAGGAAACGCTTGAGACGTGAATCGAGTGCAAACTTCAGTACAAAACAATCTCTTTGGCATGCATGAGCTGTTTTTTATGTGCATATAGGGAAAAATGGGTCTGTCGTCGGCCGATACAAAATAATCCCTGTATTTTTCCTGTGGCAAAGGGACGGCCTTGATACAGGAATTCACACGTAATAATATTGTTTGTTTTGGTTATTCCTATTTGGTATTAAATGGTGTTCTTTTTTTATTTCTTTTTTTAGTACAACCTCCTTAAAGATTGTAGGGTTAGTTGCAACAAAAAGGTTAAGTTACACTTTTTTATTTGTTTCTGGCATGGCTATTTATTCGAAAACATGGAGTGGAAATATCTGTGATGTCAATAAAATTAAAGCATTTATTTGTGGTAGGGTGCAATTTTTTCCTTCGCTTTATATTTTGAAATTGCACAAAAGAAAATTAACAATTAAAATTAATATAAAAAATATAATTAAAATAAATAAAAAGACCGTCTCCAAAATATGTACGCAAAGTATGAAATACTATGAAAATAAATATGTTTTTTTTCATACCACATGGGCCGACAATCAAGCGGACGGTCCACCTGATGGTGATCTAAAGTACCAAAGGTCTTTGTTTTCTTGTTTCTTGTTTGCTATGTTTACTCAAGAAGCTCATAACTGAATTTGAAGCCACGACCTTAGTAACTATATAAACAAATTAATATATTACCCGGAAAATTCTTTACACATGGCCATATTATTTTTTTTTTATTCCTCTTGGGCCGAAAAACAAGCGGACGGTCCACCTGATGGTACGTGGTCACCGCCTCCTATGGACATTTGCAATACTAGGGGCATCGCCTATGCGTTGTCGACCCTGAGACGTGAAGTTGTTAATGAGCCTGTAATTTCACCGGCCCCCTTACCTTTCTAACCGAAACACAAGTGCACTACTGCTTCACGGCGGAAATGAGTACTTCACTACTCGAATTTCGATTTATTCAAATAGACCTTTACAAGCACTTATAAACAGTCTTACTATACTTCTGGGTACCGTCCGCCAGCGAATAGGCATTTTATGGGTAAGCGTGCTACATCCTCGGCCTTGTCATAACTCTTTCTGGGGCCAGTCGAAGGACAAACGCAAGCCCATTATTAATTAAAAAAAACCGGTTTCACCCGCCTTTATAATGACTCTTACATATGCATACCGCACCCTTATTTAACTCTCTCAGATTCAATGTGGAAGTCTATTTCATAATAGATTGCTGGTTCAGCGCGCGAGCAGTGTGTCACAGCAATCGTAGCACCGTCGATGTACGTGTGTATGATATTGATTGCAACGACGATTCCAAAAGCATTACACATATTTTTTTATTTATAATAATAAATAAATAAATATCCTGGGAAATTCTTTACACATGGCCATCTAACTCAACCTCCCCAAACTCAACAGAGCTTGTACTATGGAAACCAGATAACTGATATACTACATATACTACTTTCTTTATTTATTTTCTAAATACATACTTATATAGATATTTACACCCAGACACAGAACAAACAGACATTTTCATGCACACAAATGTTTGTCCTGGGTGGGAATCGAACCCACGACCTGCGGCTTGGCAGTTAGGGTCACTAACCACCAAGCCAACTGGCCTGTCAAGCATTACACAATTACCCTGCTGAGATTAAAACAGCCTATGTCACTCGTGAAAGAATTATTGAATTCGACGAGTAGTTTCGGTGGTAACCTCCCATTTCTAAATTAAAAAGCTTTACCTCGATATAATATACTAGCTGTCCCCCGCGGTTTCATCTGCGTTTATCAACATCATATATAGCCTCAAAGGAACCCTACTTTCCATATTTAGAAGATTATATCGAATCAACAGCTTAAAAAATAAGTTTCAAGTTTCCAGCTCTAAAATGTGATAGTTCCATACAGCTTTTCTTCCCCCTTTTAACCCCTTACAACCCTTTTTTCGCATTAAAAAGTAGCCTATATCCTTCTTCAGGCTCTAGACTATCTGTAGAGCAAATTTCATTTAAATCGGTTCAGTAGTTTTGGCGTGAAAGCGATACAGATACACAGGCAGACAGAGTTACTTTAGCATTTATAATATTAGTTAGGATTAGGATATAGTATAGATTTTTGTAAGTACTAATAAATTTTAAACAACAATATTATAATATTTATAATTCAGTAGAAAAAGCAGTTAAATTTTTGAACAATCTTTATTTTAGATGTTTTGTCTTTGTGCTACTTTGTATGTGAGACATTAAACAGTACTTTATTACATTCAAATTCCATACACATGAAACTCTCATAGATAATAAATTTAGGCATAATAGTATTGTGATAAAATATGACATTAATATAAAAATAACCTTTTTCGTGTGCTTTAATGGTACCTTAATAATATATTTTACTTGAAAGCTTCCATAAATAACTTAAAGCTATTTCATGTCAGGGTTCATCAGATTTATTCTTTATTAGGGTAATATTATCTTAAAAGGCATCCCCTTACGAAAGCTTTTCATATGTGCTTTAATAAACATATAATAATATGTTCATAAATTTTATTTAGAATGTTTTAATAAGTTCTACAGGTTGCATTTCGGAGAGTGTGCGCGTGAATTGCATGACTTGATTCCGCCATCACCTTTCCACCATCGGACATCCCGTCGTACGGCGAGTATCCACCCCTACGTTGTCGAAACTCCTACGGTCCGGACTAAGCGTTTCGCCTCGTCGTTTATACCGCGTACATCGAGGGAATGGAATAACTTGCCTGCTGCGGTCTTCCAGAGCAACTATAATTTGGGTGTCTTCAAGGCTAGAGTGAATAGGCTCTTAATAAACTAGTGCGCCTCAACATCTAAGATTGCATCACCGCTTACCATCAGGTGGGATCGCAGTCAAGCACTAGTTTATATTATTTAAAAAAAAAAAAAAAAAAAAGTTAAAACATTGCACGCACGTAAGAAGTTCTACTCGAAATTATTGCTGAGAAAAACTGCATTTGTTTTTACTATTCAGTCGCGAAATTGATTTTTGTAGCGTCCAAACTCTTTACACCTGTCAGTAGCAACGAATAACATTTTTTGGCGTTCTGAGGTTATTATTGACAATAATATAATTACTCACTCATTGACACTGACAGTTGCGATTTGCGCGATGTCCCGGAGATAACATTATCAGCTAAGTTCAGGGAGTCGGTTTTTTGTGACGGTGTGCCCGCGCATCATAAAAATTTACTTTTATAATTTTTCCCTATAGCGCCAAAAGAAGTATAACTTCAAAGAGTTGTCAAAACAGCGATAGGAATTGGTGAATAAATTTAAGGCGATGCCATGACGAGAGTAGTGGGTTCGAAACCATATAAACCATACCATGGTAGTACTTTGCTGCTGGCTAGCCACCACCCTCAACTTGAAATTCTATCGCCAAATACCTGTCAGTAGTATCGATCTTTCCAGGCTTTGTATATCTACCATCTTCGGCTACATCACCACTAAATTAGATTGCAGTACATAATAAACGTGTTTATTTTTCTTCCATTAAAGTTCTTACAAACTGAAAAGTTAAATTTACATTGTAGAGTACTAGGAAACCCTGTTTTACAGGTTACCAGGCCCCCACCACTCGGGCGTATACTGTTTTAATACAAACAAAAATGTAAATGTAACTAAAGTTAAATAAAATTATGGTTACAGATAGAAGAAAAATATAATTTAAAATATAAAGTTAGTTTTAGTAGTTAGTTAGTACCAAACATCTAGGTATAGTTAAACAGAATTTGATCCTTAAATAGTAGCTGCAAGGTTTTATTTATCAACGCAAATAGCAGTATACCCTTTTCATGGCGTAAGGAAAATGAAAAAGGTTTTATGCATATACCTGAAAACATAAAACCTTCTTCGTCTTCCTAAAAGTAAAGCCTCTTTAAACAATGCGATTAAAAAGTTAAGGTTTTAATTTCATCATATCATAGAGTTTTTCAGTACACAATAGAGTTATTCATACCCATACGTTGGCTGGACCAGAGCCAACCTTTTAATCCAACTTTGGTCCCACGTATTCCCTAAAAATAATATGATTTATGAGGCAGTCCAAATGCCATTCTGATTGGTCAGCTGTTTGCATTTTCCGAGTTTCGGGTCCATAACTATTCAATTTATTACTTTTCACGAATATACGTAGAATTTTGGGTACTAGGTTGAACTACTACTTCTAGAATTCTAGATAGATCAAAACTTTAAGGTTGTACATAATATTAATTTGATAATAATGTGCGAATAATTCCGATATAAAATGAAAAACATGATTTTAGTTAGCGTAAGTTTAAAAAATTATTTTTTTATTTATTATGCATAATAAATAAAAAAAAATGTGTAAATATTTTATTTTATAGTTACAGAAGCAGATTACAGATCTAGACAATTAACTCAATAAATCTGGAGTCCAATTATAACTGTACACAGAATCTAATGAGCATAAAAATAGCAAAATATTAAAATGAAAGAGCATACAGTTTGCAAATTATAAAAAAAAACACAAAATAATAAAAAAAGAGTAAGTACATACAATATAAATATCTATATGGGTTTGTATTTTGTAGAAAAAATAGTGAATGTAGTATATCAGTTATTTAGTTTCTATAGTACAAGCTCTGATTAGTTTGAGATCAAATGGCCGTGTGTAAATAATGTCACGAGATATATTATTATTATAAAAGGTATAAGTTACTTTGGCAATAAAGCATTATTGTAGATAATCTCATTATAGCTCAAAAGCTTAGTAGGCAAAAAAAAACTTCAAGGCGAAAGATTATTCAGCAGATCGACATACGAAGTAAAGGCTACAGGATTCTTTTCACCGCACCTCTACAAGAGACAGAAAATAGAAATATGAAAAATAGGGAACTATCATGTATTCAAGAAAAATTAAAAACTATTGCATCTCTAATTTTCTTGTATAAGTTGTAAGTAATTATTGTTATTTTCTATTTTGTAGTCCTGTAAATTTTTTTTTTTTTTAATGTTACCTAAATGTAACCATATGAAATATAATAATATATATATATATATATAATATAAACCATATAAACCTATATTAAGTATTTTGTAATTGTTAAATATAAAATTATGTAAAATTAATATTATAAAATAGCCAAAAAGTCAGAAGAGATAAAATTTATATAAAAAAAAATATTTAGTAAAAAATAAAAAAGAATGTTTCCTTGCTGAGTTTCTTGCCGGTTCTTCTCAGTAACTTTATATTTGATCTTCATAACTGCCTTCCGAGGGCCTAAACTGAATAAATAGTTTTGAATTTTGAATTGAACAGCCAAATATACATGGATACATCAAATATGATCAAAGTTATATAATTAATATGATTTTTAGGTACCGATCTAATCACAACAAGTCTTTTATTTGATGCTCTACAATTATGACGTCACAACTTGCTATTTCATACAAAACTCCATACATTCGATCGTTTTGACATTTTATAAAGAATTGCTGATTTGATAC
The DNA here is from genome assembly GCA_907165245.1 of Habrosyne pyritoides. Taxonomy (NCBI): domain Eukaryota; kingdom Metazoa; phylum Arthropoda; class Insecta; order Lepidoptera; family Drepanidae; genus Habrosyne; species Habrosyne pyritoides. Next base: position 8,989,218 of record OU015606.1, read on the forward strand.
GTCACATCCCTATTGTACATTTTGTATATAGACTTGACCTACCAGTATTAAAGATTAGCTGTCCCTTCGGTCCCTCGTTCCCGAGGGAAGTAACATTTTCCCGGGAAACAAAGTAATCTATATGTTATTTCAAAGCATGCTCTATCTATATGACAAGTTTCATCCAATCCCCTTCAGTAGTTTTTGCGTAAAAGAGTAACAAACATCGATATATCACCTAATAAACTATCGCATTTATGATATTTGTAAGATAGCGGGCTAAAAGAATCTTTGAACATTTTTACCCGTGCAATGCATCTTAAAACGTAAGACAGTAAGTAAACGTGTCGTAAAACCCGACATACCCCAAGTGGTCAACGAAACCATCCCCAAAGAGGGTTGCCGTCAGGGTACTGTCGTAAAAAAATTGCCAAGCCTTATGTAATATTTAATACGCCGAATGGACGGAAAGTATACATATTGTGTGAAATCTAAGTAATATGGAATTGGAGTGGAATATGATGAATGCATAAAAAAATATGCAAGTACATTAACGGCGAAGATTAATATGCAACCCCGATCGAAAATCCATGGATTGATGAACCTTTTTGACAGTAATTTTAATACACGTAATGTCAAAATTCTACTTCAATCTTGCGATTTTAGATCGGGATCGTATATTAATTTTGGCGTTAATACTACAATGATTTAATTTCTAAACTGCATTATAGAAATAGAAAAATTTTGTCTTTACGCATGATATTTTTAACGATTTTTTTAAGAAAGACTAATGTGTTTTACTTAGTTATACTTGTTCTGGCATGTTTGAAAGTAAAATTTTAACGATGCGCGCGCACACCGACAGCTAAAAAGCGACATGATGAAGTTAGCTGATAACTGTCTCTCCGGTTCCCGTGAAAACTCATAACTACATTCATTGTACTTTTTAATGACAAAATCTCTCTGACAGTGTATACGACACAGGCGCGGTCGTAGCCTGATATTTTGGGAGATATTTTTATCACTAATAATAATACAATATCCTTTTTTTGATTTTTTTCAGATCGCGCCTGAGACTGAAAAAAATTGTGCAAGTTCTTTCACGATAATTTTTTTAAAAGCCTTTAATAAAGTATAAAAACTCACTTAAACCTAAATGAATCGAGTAACACTCCAATAGTACGTCCACAGTAAACCGCAAAGGTCCTGACTCGTGCAAAGGAACGAATAATATATGAGCTGGCACCATTGATTTCCCTAAAAATGATCGTGTGAGTGAGACGTCTGTGATTTGGGACACATTTGGTGGCAACCCTTTTACGGGTTTTACGGGAAGTATTAGCTTTATCGTCGGAGTAACCTTTGAGCTTTGTACTTGAACACAAACGGTTATTTGCTTTATGGCTTATTTGTCAAACCCTTCTAGTGTACTAATTCTGTTTTAATATCAGCGATGTAATAATAGGATATGAAATTTTTGATCTGGATATCCATATAAGAATAAAAATACGGTTTATTCCCAAGAATACGGTACATATTATGATCTTAAAATAAAACAGGAAGTCTTGAGTAGTAGAGCTCTTAGTGCAGAGTTCGTCGAGGGAAGTACTATCACCTTATCCATTTCCGTCGTGAAGCAGTAGTGCACTTGTGTTACTGTTTCGGTTAGAAAGGTAAGGGAGTGAAATTATAGGCACGTGCGACTTAACAACTTCACGTCTCAGGGCCGACAACGCATTGGCGATGCATCTAGTGTTACAAATTTCTATAGGGTGGTGACCACTTACCATCAGGCGGACCATCTGCGTAATTGTCGGCTTAAAATTACCCAAGTATTCTACCATTTAAGATTTATATTATTCCTGTCTTAGTTACGGTTACAGACTTGAGTTACAGATATCAGAAATACTACAAATCATATCCATTACTGAGTTTTGATAAAAATGAAACTCCGGCGAAATACTCCCGCAGCCTTTCCGTGAAAAGTTATTTCTACATTTTGCAGAAGTATTATCATCTTCAAAAAATGTTCAAATCAAACTAGCTTATGTACGTATTTATCAGAAATCATATTTATTACTGCATTTTGAAGGTAAAGTTAAATACTGCCAACGGCTTTCCATAAAAAGATAATAGTGTTAACATTCTGAGAAATCGCTATCAACTGCATTGTTTTTCTTTTCAAGTTTAATAAACTGGATTTAGCAAGAATTTATTTATTAATATATGAAAGGAAGATCTACAGCTAAAATAATAAACTAGAAAACACAAAGACGATCCTTACGGTTAGAAATTTTGTCTAGATATTATTAAGCAACACTTTTAGCCATGCGCGTGATGGTGGCTCAGCTCATTGATGATATTTTTCTTATTTTTTTCGGCTCACAAACTAACGTTCCACCTGATGGTAAGTAGTCACCCTCCCGTCAAAAAGCCATTAGCGATATTCGAGGATTGATTGTGTTGCCGAATATACGAATATACGAGTAGGTTAGCGACAGATTTTAAATATAAGGGTGATATCCAACCAGCCCGGTAATCAAGTAAATAAAGCACCAAAGGTATTTGTTTTCTTGTTTCTTATTTGCAATGTTTTCTCAAGAAGCTCATAATTGAATTTGAACCCAAGACCTTAGTAACTATATTTACTAAATTTGAATTTGAAAATTCTTTACACACGGCCATATATATATTTTTTTATACCACTTGTAGGCCACAATCATGCAGACGGTCCACCTGATGGTAAGTGGTCACCGCCGCCTATGGACATTTGCAACACTAGGGGCATCGCCAATGCGTTGTCGACCCTGAGGCGTGAAGTTGTTAAGTCTCATGTGCCTGTAATTTCACAGGCCCCCTTACCTTTCTAACCGAAACACAGAAATACAAGTGCACTACTGCTTCACGTCACGGCAGAAATGGGTAAGGTGGTAGTACTTCCCCGGACGAACTCTCTACTACTCTAAATATTTATCCCAAACTATGCAGAGCTTGAACAATTGCAATTGAAACCAGACAACTGATTTCTTAATACATACAAAGATATTACATCCGGACACAGAACAAACAGAATTGACCACCGGCAACCGTTTTGTGTGACGAAAAATAAATGAATGATAAACACAAACTATGCTATTCAAAAGTGATAGACGAATATTTAATTAGAATTTACTTAGTATTTTGGAGCTGCGGATTTCGTTTTGTGTTTAGTTTGAAATTCGACAAAAATAAATAACATACAGACAGATCCTACAGATTTACATAGCAATATTTACTACACACATTTCTCCGAGTTTGTCATATCAACAAACGTCACATGTGGTTAGAATTGTCGGCATTTCATTTGTACTTTACCAATCCCTTTCCCTTGTCCACTGAGGAGATTTCAATATTTAAGGTATTCTAGGAACTTTGAAACTGTGGTTTTAGTTACCCCAATTGGGGACTTATGTTGATAATTGATTTAAAGTTTGATACAAGTACAGCAAAAAACAAGCCAGTGCGTGTCGGAATTCGGGCTGTGTAGGTTCCAAAGTCATTATACGCTAGAAAAAAAAATGCGTTGACTTGGAAAACTAGATTCTTTTTTTTTATACCACTTGTCCCGACAAATAAACAGACGGTCCACCTGATAGTAAGGGGCTTAGCCAATGCGTTGTCGACCCTGAGACGTGAAGTTGTTAAATCTCATGTGCCTGTAATTTCACCGGCCCCCTTACCTTTCTAACCGAAACATAGTAATACAATTGCACTACTGCTTCACGGCGGAAATGGGTAAGGTGGTAGTACTTCCCCGGACGAACTCTGCACTAAGAGCACTACTACTCTAAACTAAGAGTAAGGTATATTTTACGGTTATAATAAAGTTAAAAAAAAATGGTTTTCAGTAATGCTATCTTGTTTAAATACGTACCATTTGAGCTACAAAATTAATAAAAATTACAACAATCCAAGTGATCGCAAACATTTTTGGCGATTTAATGAAAGGTATTTAACAATATCCCCCTTTCATCATCATCATCAGCCTATCTCCGTCCACTGCTGGACATAGGCCTCACCTATGGCATGCCACTGAGCTCGATTATCAGCCAGCTAGCGTATATCATCGCTCCATCTAGATGGAGGGCAACCTACATTACCGAGCCGTGGTTCAACTACAAAACTCAAACAATATAACAAAAGTAATTGAAACAAAGTAATCCGAGCGAGTTTATTTCAACTTAAAATAAATATGACTGTGATGTCAAACATATTTCTAGTCAACAATGTAACCTCTATGTAACTCTTCAACCGCGCGTGTGGCTTAGCCACATCAATCACACAAGCCACAGGCTGTCCACAGCAACGCCACATATAGTATACATAACTACTGTGTGATGTCACAGAGTAGATGTATACTGAATATGTATATTAAACATCTCTCTTGCAATTGAAATTCAGCCAGCTCTTTTACTTATTGCATTTCAAAAGATAAATAACATTAAATATACTTACAAAAGGTTCAAATTTCAGAAGCATTGAGTGATCTTTAAATACGGGAAGAGATGAGATGAAAAGCTATGTTTATCTGAGTACTTAAGAGTTTCAGTAAACCTTCAAAATTCCAGGAATAATTATATTAATACAACTTTTCAATCAGCCCCTGCATTCGCTAACACAAACTTTGTCGACAATCCGGCGCACCGAAAGAGCAGACCTATTACGTAGGTAACTGCATAGTAAACGAGAGAGACAGAGCTATTTATCCGCTGGTCCATCGTCAAGCTACTGTCGGCGTAACTGCAACTTTCACTATGTATTTGCAAATTAGCCTACACGTGTTTCTAAACTTCAGTTTCTATTCAGCTCTTAACATTGAATAGAAAATGTAATCTGAGTTAGTTCAAAACTTTGAGGAGATTGAATTACCGAGTAGATGCCATTAGAAAGTAGTTTTAATTATCTTGAAATACTTTCAATTAAGGTCTCATGGATCTTTACAACATAACAAGCTTGATTATCATTATATAAAGTTAAGGATTTCACAACCTTATGGGAATACAAATAAGATTACATTTTGAAGTTTCATCATAGTTCAGACGAGTGGTGTCAAATCGCTTTTCCATTTTCCCTTTTACCCTTGGTAGGTAAATCCTATACATAAAAGTACTTTCCATTATTCCAAATTTTAAATATTTCTTTATCTAAAACCCTCATTTGAACTATAAGAAATACTAGCTATAAAAGAAAAATATGCCAAATGGTCCAGCCATTCTCAAATCATGTGTTTACCAACGAACAGCATTTCACTGTTATTCAGTATTTATATATAGATATGAAAGGACATAGAAAATGTATAACTATTATATGTACATTGTACATACTACAACAAGTTACGCGAAGCTATCTATATATATAAGATATCTATTTACATACAGGAGTGGTTATTAAAGTTACACAGGTAGGTTATATTCATTTATTCAAATTGAAATAAATCAAGCTATCTTGGTCTACTCCGGAAGAACTGTACACTGAAAGCTCAACTACTGCTAGTTATAATCTCTCTTAAGCTTCACAGAAAGGTTATAATAAAATCTTATTATAATTCTGTAAGATGAAAGCTTTGTTTCAGATCGCAAAGCTGTGAACGTCTATTGCAGTGTATAAAGGAAATTAAACGTCTTGTTAGACTAGCTGGTAGCTTTTAGTTTTTAAAAGATGGAACTAGATTTAACCCTTTGTAGCATGCGCTTAGTTATTGCCTGTCGCTTAGTTTAGTTAAAGATATATTAAAACACACAATAGAAGTGAAACTTTTGCATTACAGGGAAACATTTTAATTATTCATCTATTTAAAAAAAAAGAGTTTTTTATAATTTTTAAGACTGTGTGTCTTAAAATAATTTATCGTAGAATCTTCAAAGAGAACGGACTAAGAAAATGTAAAAAAAAAAAACAAAATAGAACATAATAAATGCCGACAATTCTAATCACATGTAACGTTTATTGACATGACAAACTCGGAGAAATGTGTGTAGTAAATACTGCTATGTAAATCTGTAGGATCTGTCTGTATATCATTTATTTTTGTCGAATTTCAAACTAAACACAAAACGAAATCCACAGCTCCAACATACTAAGTAAATTCAAATTAAATTTTCGTTTGATGATTCACTGACGCCAATTACTTATACCAATTATAATTATTCATAACCACCGGATAAATTAAGTTTAAATAAATAATTATTTATTTATAGTTTCTAAATAATAATTTTTTTATCTATATTGTCATTTGGGAGTGCTCACATGCACTTCCATCGCATTTGTCTTGGTATTCATTTCTAGTTTTGTTTACCAGTTACCCAGCTCTATATGTATTATAACTTATTATGTGGTTACCTTTTGGTTGTAATTTGTATTGTGTATCCTAATTAAATAAATAAATAAATACCTACTATTTTGATTTTTTTTTGTCTGTGTCCGTGCTTTTAAAACTCAACAATTCATGATGAAAATTCGTAGGTATTAAGACATGTGATTGCGTGAATTATAGCGTTTATATTATATCTATAAACACGGGTGAAACCGCGGGGGAAAGCTAATCTATTATGTACAAATAATGTTAATATAAATCCTTACTAATATAATAAATGTGAATGTAAGTTTGCTTGTTACGCTTTCAGGCGAAAACTTCTTAACCGATCATCATGAAACTTTGTACACATATTCTTGGAGGTATTAGAAGTAACATTGGACATTTTTGGTCCGGGACACATTTACATCCCTCGGGAACACAGGTGAAACCGCGGGGGTCAGCTTGTATTTTATATTTCATAGATATTTAATGTTTAATGTCTTAATATTCGATTTATCATGACGCCAATTCAAATATTTTTATTTTGTCTGTCTGTTGACTTTTCATAACACAAGATTGATTTGACCGATTTTGACGAAAATTATACAGCCTCCATTCCATAATGAGTAAAAATACAATAAGGTTTCTCCTTTAATTTAAAAGCAATTAACACACCTATTGTATCAAAATCACGTTCTCGTGTCAATTAACGCTTTCGCGTTTTCAATGTGTAAAGTTTTCACAAACAATCCTAACAAAGCAACACGTTTGTTATGAAATTTGGCAAAATTGTTTTATTAAAGTGGAAGGACACGATAAAATTTGTTTTATACCACATGGGCTAACAAACAGACAGCTGTCTATGGGCATTTCCAACAGCAGGGTCATATCCAATGCATTGTCAACCCTGAGACGTGAAGTTGTTAAGTCTCATGTGCCTGAAATTTCACCGGCCCCCTTACCTTTGCAACTCAAACATAGTAATACAAGTGCACTACTACTTCACAGCGGAAATAAGTATGATAGTAGTAGTAAGAACTCTACTACTATGAATGATGATTTTTTTTGATGTTACCTATAATAAGTATTTTGTAATTGTTAAATATAAAATTATGTAAAATTGAAATTAATAAAATAGCCAAAAATTCAGAATAGATAAAATTTATATAAAAAAATATTTAATAAAAAAGAATGTAACCTTGCTGAGTTTCGTGCCGGTTCTTCTCAGTTGAAGGCTGACTTACGAACCGGTTTTAACTTCAGTAACTTTAAATTTGACCTTCATAAGCCCTCCGAGGGCCTAAACTGAATGAATGGTTTTGAATTTTGAATTTTGACGAATAGAGGACATAATACGATACACAGTGTCAAATCTCAAAACTCAAAATTCAAAGTAAAATTTTTTGTCTGTCTGTGCGCTTAGTTATTTAATAGATTTTACTGTGGTAATTACCTATACTGTGACATTTTATTTCTTTTGTGTATACAATGTAAACTGAGGCTAAGGGGCCGCAAGTTAATACATATGTATGAAAAAATTTAACAAAAAAAACCGACTTCACAAAAATAAACTATTCCAAAAAAATAATACGCACTAAAAAGAAAAAAAATATTGCATTATTAGACTACTTAAAAGTTAATCTAATTATTACGATAATATAATGTAGTTACAATTATTGTTATTTTTGGAGTCGGTTTCAGCCAACGTAGGCTTGTAACTACATACTCGTAAATAGTTATAGGTGAGATGTGATTGTGTCGCACGTGCGACTTTACCAGGCGAAAGGCGGGAGCGGGGCCGTAAAGTAAAGTATTCTCGTATTATTATTGCTAGGTATATCATATATATAGGCAGTGTTTCTGACATCGCCTCCAAAAATAACAATAATTTTAAGTACATTATATTATCGTAATAATTTGATTGACTTTTATGTAGTCTAATAATGCAATTATTTTTTCTTTTTAATGCGTATTAGTTTTTTTTTGGTATAGTTTCTTTTTGTGAAGTCGGTTTTTTTTGTTAATATTTATGTTTATTTTTAGATTTTTAGTGAATCTGAAGTACACTAACATTTTTTTCGGAATATGGGTAGACCTACTAAACGTGATTACTTAAGGTGTATTATATATGCCTACACATTTAAGGATTTTCATAAATTTTCTCAGGATTCCATCATCTGGTCTTGTTGTAATGATCGTGGGACCATCTGTGAAGTCTACCCTTACAGTTACTCGTTAATTATTAATTTTTAGACTTATATGATTTTCTCATGGGTGCCATTGTCAGAACTGGAAATTGTAAAAATAAAATTCAAGAAAATAAAAATGTTACTTACAATGCAATTTAAACAGGTATGCCAACATTTTAAAACCAACACCTGCTGATAAATTCCATCAAATTGTTCAAACAACCCACAAAATGTCTAATAAAAATAAAATTGCAGTTAAAAAAAGCTGCTTTACATTTTAACGGAGAAATCTTATTAACCGTAAAATTTCCTGAAGGTAAAACCAATTACGACAACAATAACTTTAACGCACTTCCTTCCGCATGAAAACAATTTCTTTTTACTAGTTTATTAGATTCTACCTTTCAGTTTTTCCTGCGATGCTGAAGTATCGAACATTTTGGTGAATCTTAGCTACTATTCTGTATGTTTCACATGTTCTGAATGTTGGCAGGTCAAATTACAGGCACATGAGACTTAACTTCACGTCTTAGGGTCGAAAATGCATTGGCGATGCCTCTGGTGTTGCAAATGTCCATAGGCGGCGGTGACCATTTACAATCAAATGGACGGTCTGGCTGTTTGTCACATATATACCGTTTAAATTTATTATACTAGTTGCATACATCCGATATGTCACGATAATATAACCTTTGAAAAGATTTTTTGAAGAGTGTTTTAAAAAAATGAACCCTATGCCGCTATGATAAGATGCAAAATCATAATCGTACAATTAACCATCGTATCAATAGATGAACCTTATCCCAGAAGTAATACTGATCATTTTTCTGTGACAGTTATAGCTGTCAAAACGGGCTTTAGATAATAACACTCATATTTACTAATAACGTATTTAATTTTTAAGAGATATTTTTATTTTTATCAAAGTATGAATTGTCTTAGATACCGCCGCCTATGGACATTTGCAACACTAGGGGCATCGCCAATGCGTTGTCGACCCTGAGACGTGAAGTTGTTAAGTCTCATGTGCCTGTAATTTCACCGGCCCCCTTACATTTCTAACCGAAACACAGTAATACAAGTGCACTACTGCTTCACGGCAGGAATGGGTAAGGTGGTAGTACTTCCCCGGACGAACTCTGCACTAAGAGCTTTGCTACTCTCTACTCGCTATTTTCCTGAACTAAAAAAATATTTCACTATAGGATTCGAACCCACGATCTCGGAATTCCATCTCATTCTACGACACAACCACTGGGATATCATCGCTCTAAACGTATCAAATTTAAATCACAACATTCCAGCGTCCTACTCAAGTCTTTCAGTAAGGTTGTCACAAGAAGTTTTCAGAAATAAGTTGATATTTATATAAATATTTAGTTTACAGTAATTTAAGACGCAGTGGACCATAAACGGCTGATAGATTTTAGATTAAATTTGGCACACAGCTGGGTTATGTCCTGGAGAAAAATATTACATATCGTTTATCTCTCGAAAACATTAAATCCATCGGAATCGCGACAAACGAAACTAGTACTTAAAAATTAAGACATAAAATAAAAACTCTAATATCTTAATTTCATATAATAAACTTATATTCATTTGTTTGTAAGTAAAAGCCTAAAAAATAATTTTCAAAATATATAGTATAACTACCCGTCCTAACCCCGCTACTTGGGTACAAATTAATTAATTTCAAACGAAAGCCTAGTTTTGACCTATCCTTTCTTAATCCCTGCTCCAATTTATTATAAGGTCCAACGAACTGCCACTATAAAACCTATCGCAGAAAGGGATCCAGTACCTATTATCTATATACTAGGCAGACTTTTTGGCAACCCTAGCGAACGCCGTCTGACCCGTAATACCGTTAAAAGCTGTCTAGAAAATTGATTTATGTACCTTAATCGATTCACTCAATATATCAGGGAAAAACATCGAGAAGAGCCGAGAAAATATATCGCACGAGAAATATGTTGTGTGGGTCGTGTTGTTAAAACCTTGGTTCTTTAGGTCTTTTTTTAAGTATACCCTTTAAGCTTTGGAGAAATCTTGCAACTAAATTTTGGTCTCCCATTCGAATGAGCTGATTTTTTGTACACATGTGTTTGGTTGAGATGTACGATTAGCTTAGTTCCGTCATACTAAAACCAATATGGCGGACGTGACAGATGATAATTGAGTAATTCACAATCAACCGCTTAAAAAAGCAAAAAAGGTTATTAGATAAGAGTGATTTAAGCTGAATATTAACTAACTGAAGTTAACAACAAACAGAAACGAATAAATTGTATACATTTTAGAAAAGACTGATCAAAAAATCCCAATTCAATTTGATAAATATATGTTAGTATATACAGGATGCAGTTTTGCATGCTGGTCAAAATTCAGGAGCTTGTCACAAAAGACATGAATAATTAATTTAAATGAGGGTACCTGGTCAATAGTTAATAAAGCTGCTATTATAAATTGTTTAAATTTGAGAGTATTCCAGAATCAGACGAAAGCATCAGAATCAACGCATACAGCTGTGCGTGAGTTCATCGTTCTTTGCGAGGCACCGAGCCGCCACGTGCCACTTTTGACCTACAAAACCGTAACCTTCACCGAACGAAAATCACCTACATTAGTGTTATGATTTTTTTCTTGATAATTAATTTTTATTAAGAATCACTAGTATACAGAAATTTTTACTAACGAAAGTAGTAGGTACTTATCCCCAAAGAAAAGTTTACGTTCCTACTGTAAGTACGATAGTATCAGCTGATTAATAAAATGTTAGTTTTGCTTTATTAGGTTACTAGCGACCCGCCCCGGCTTCGCTCGGGTGCAATGTAGATACTAATACTTAATAAACCTTCCTCTTCAATCACTCTATCTATAAAAAAACCGCATCAAAATCCGTTGCGTAGTCTTAAAGATTTAAGCATACATAGGGATATAGGGACAGAGAAAGCGACTTTGTTTTATACTATGTAGTGATTGTTATTTTCCTCGCTAGAGAGCTCCGATAATAAGATCACTGCTAAATTCAAAGTACTACAGGGAGAACAGCTTTTTTTTTTTTTTTAAAGGTCGAAGGTGTTAGCCTCAGATGGCTCTGACACCCTTACGCGGACAATAACGGTGAGCGCTTAGGACTCTCAACCGATATACAATTTTAAGCAACAGCACACGGAGGGCGCCCCCTGTGGGGCTCGGACCTCGGGCTCAGGGCGTTGCGTGGGGGGCCTTTTTTTATATCAAAGAACAGAACATTGTCTGATTATTGGTGGTTCTTTATTTCAAAACAATAATAAAACAAAAAACTCTACAATGAATTTTTAAGGAGAGCGCGGTTTCTTACGTCCACGCCGGCGAGGACGGTAGCGAGGCTGATGGCCTTGTGAGTGTGACGGGTGTACTCTATCGCGAGCTGCAGATTCGGCTGCAGCTGTCTGAGCTTTTGTCACGTCATCGTCAGACTCGGCGAGGGCGTGCCTCGGTCTGCGAATGCGACTAATGCGGGACGGAGTGTAGGACGCGACCTTCACTATAAGGGGATTTTTATGATTGAGTGCCCGATCGAAATGGCGGCGACAAGCCCATTTGATAAATTGCCTGATGGTCGGCAAACCTAAGTCCATGTGGAGATTGAGATTACGCATATACCACGGGGCACCCGTGGCTCTGCGCATGAACTTATTTTGGAGGACTTGGAAACTCTGGATCCGCTTGGGGTCGGCGTGTGCAAAAGTTACACACGCAAACGTCATTATGGGGCGTATACACGCGGTATACAGTCTGATTTTGCTTTTGAGGGCCAATTTAGACCTAGCATTAATAAGGAAGTGGAGCCTGCCTAACACGAACGCGGCGCGCTTACGCACCGTGCTAATGTGAGGACCGAAGGAAAGTCTATCATCCAAAGTGACACCTAAATATTTGGCTTGAGAGAACCGCGGCCTCCGACGCGCTATTTATAGGCACGCTCCCGCCGCCCTGGCCGCGCAGTACCGCCGCAGACGCTACGTCTCGCAATTTGTAAATCTGTAATATCTTCGAAAATATTCATTTAAATCATATGCTGTAAAGGGCCATATAGATTTATATTAAATCAACAATGTGTTTAAGGTATTTAATTGGATAAGGATTAATAAGTTAAAACGCTTCGAAAATCAGCCATTATTTGTCGTAAAAAATATTGTCGGATATCCATAAGAGATAGACATATACCATGGCGGAGTTTTCTGTAGACCTTTTTAATGTGTACAATACTTAGTACATTATTTTGATAAATCTCGTTTGCAGATCGGTTCAGCCTGCGTTTGCAATGTAAGCGGAAAAAACCGTCCGACCGGGCTCCCGCGTGCTTGCCCGTGGCTCTCGCTGGAAGTACTCCAGGATATCTTCCTGCAAGGCGACAGGCAGGAATTCACTGCCGCGCGCTTGAGCATGCCGGGGAACGTCGAACTGCCTATTATCCCGCAGTCTCTGTCCACTAACTCAACATTGGGGTAATTGTCCGTCTATTTTTTTGCGATACATATCGCGGGCGTGAGGAACGGAATTTGCAAACGTCTGTGCGCGGCAGCGCCATGAAACAAACTGATTGTTGTGGGCGCCGCGCCTCGCCGACTCGCAGAGGTCAGGTGACGCGCTTGAGTTCGTTGAATCGTCTGCGCGGGTGTGTGACAGCGCGATTATAGGGCTAGGAACAGGCGGGCTGCGTTTTAATACGAGTGGTTTACACTGACCGATTTCCGTAAATAACAAAAAATAAAAAAAAAAACGTACCTATTTTATAATCGATTCGGATCGAGAATCATTAGTATATATACCTCCTTGAATTTGACCAGGATGCAAAACTGCATCCTGTATAGAGTGTACCTATAAAATTATGTATTTAAACGAAGGTAAATGTAGTTTATGTGGTATATCAGTTATTGATTTACATAGTACACGCTCTACTTAGTTTGGGATCAGATGGCGGTGTGTAAAGAATGTCACAGGTTTTATTTATGGTATTTATTATGTATTACGTAGGATACGAATCGAATTCTCCCGCTCTTACAGAACTGAAAAATATTATTTTCAATGTCATAAAATAAGTCATTAGTTATTCTCCAAAAATACCAGGCCATAAATAAAAATGTTTTGAAGGGGCGTCGTTTCGCTAACAAATTGTGCCACTTAAAAAACTTTCAGCCTGAATCATATTTCACATTCAACTGAGCATTACCTACGTGATGGAAATCACAATAGAAATAGTTATTATGGCTAAGATACTTAGCTTTATTATTTCCAGACTTAAAAAGAAAGTTGTACAATAAATTATGATATCACGTGGGCACCCAATCATTTGTAGGTGATGCAGACCACGCCTCAGGTCGTTCTATTCCCACGCAGGACAAACATTTGTATGAATATATCACTTTGTTTTGTGTCTGGGTGTAAATATCTATTTTAGGACCTATGTAATTGGAAAAAAAATGTATTATATGCAGTTTATCAAATATGCAGGTTGTAACTCCAGTAACTTTAAATTTGATATGATAGACTTCCTAAGTGCCATCCGAGGGCCCTAACTGAATTTAGATTTTTTTAACGCTCCGCTCGGTCGCCAGCAATTTGCAAGATTATTAGGAAGGCTCAAATAGTTCCACTTTGTAGAATCTATGCGTATGGTGAAGTATACCCAAATCAAAGACAAAACTCTGAATATGTATGTAGTTCTTACTAAAGTCTAGTTGTGAACTGCTTCTCTATTACGTAGGCACGCAGTAACTTACTTCGAAATAGGTTAAGCAAAGTTGTGTTTGTCTATGGTTTTTTTAATCTGTGGTTTGCATTGGATCACAACCACACCATGATAACTGATGAGCCACTGACCTACTATGTCTACAAGAATTCTGGCTCTTAACTTATGTTCCGACAGCTGCATTTAGAAACAGTTCTTGAGTGCAAATGTAATTATGGATACTGTATTATATCGAGTTATTGATGGTTTCAAATTGAAATAGATTGAAATAATGTGAAAATTACATAATCCGATAATGGACATTCTTTGTAATCGCTTTACGTAACTTCCCATTGAACTTCCCTTAATTTTGCTTACAAATTATTGAAACATGAACGTTCCTATCTATACTCTTAATGTACATAAATCACGCCATATATTCCCGACGAGGTAGGCAGAAGTCTTCGCACTGAAACCCACATTCCAGAGACATTGTCATCATCTCCCGGTCGACTAATCCTATGGTCATAATTTCTAACAAAGTATCATTCATTGTATCTTGCGCAAACTGGGAATCAAACTCAAAACCTCTGATCTCAAGCTGAACTCTATACCACTTTTACATAGACTAATGATTAAAGTTAAAATTAACCCATTTGTAAAACTTGTATAAACGCGAAAGCATATTATCAAACGAGTAAAAAGAGCGTTTGTCTTATCCAATACCATCATAAAAACGATAAATAATCATGTTTATTTATGCAATAGCCCATTGCAAATAGCATGTCCCATCTAGGTAGGTATATCAGCGGAAGAGACTCCTGAATAAAACATACACTCAGAGCAATGAAGGTGCTTTCACAAACAAAATATCTATGAACTAAGATCTTACTGGAAGTGTTACAAAGTTTGGGCAATAAAGTAAACGGTAAAGTGGGGGGTGACCTGGTGTTTGATTACCATCTCTTATGTCCAGTTTTATGACGGCGTCTTATATATTACTTGGAATGTTAGTATTGTAAGGGTATTTGGTTGGTAGGCTACTGCAGCGACTAGCTTAGCAGCGCGATGACAGCAGCTGTCAAAATATATAATTATTGCCAGTATATTCATAATATGCTCCTTAAACTCTGTAATTCAAAATTCAGAACTATTTATTCAGTTTAGGTCCGCGGAGAGCACTTATGATGGTCAAATTTAAAGTCACTGTAGCTACTAGCAATAGCCTGAAAATCTTGGGACATTCTGCACTCAGGGTTTACTTATCAGAAAGCAATGTTTATGATGGTCAACAGATATATAATATACTATTAGATATTAAACAAATAGTTCATGCATGCAACTGTTTGACCTGGATTATAATCAAATCTTCTACTTGAGTGGTGGCAGTCATGATACCTAACCACTACACCGAGCGTTTCATTCTGGCAATATTTTGGAACTGAAATTTTGAAGTGAAAACATCTTTCAACACTTTTCTTGGGATGCGTATAAAATGTTAAACTCGCGTCAGGACACGTGACCTGATCGAAAATTCGTAAGACGGTAAAAATGCACAACGTTATTGTTCAAGTTTTCACTCCCGAAGTGCACCCCGTTGTTTTTTTTTTTTTTGAGTAACGGGAACTGCTGTCGTATTATGTCTATAAAAGTAATTATTTTATTGTAGTTCAGATAAATATAAAAATTTTAAATATATCTAGGTATGACTAGGTAGATACACAGTAGATGTAAAAAATGGTTTAAAAACTGTATTTTTAAGAACACATGAAGCCCAGTTCGACTATTGTCAAGCAAGTGTCAAATAATGACATTTCTAAACTACGCTTATTTCAAATGGCAAGCACGCCCTTGCCGCTTCCATTAATGTCAATATATCAAGAATATATTGTGGAAATAACCCGCTGACAGTACAAAATGTAGGCGCGAAAAATTTGTTTCAGCTTCTGTCAACCTACACTTTGTCGGCCCGTTACAATAAAACACTACTATTTTTCATCTGTTTATCTCATGCCAAGCTTTCTGCCGCTTAAGATTGTTTATTTGCGAGTCTTTTTGGGATTGTCGTAATATTTTGAAAGTTCTTGTTGATAAAATATTATTTTCTGTATCTTCTAGTTTGATTTGAATTCTTTTGAGGTTTCGTCTTACAATGAGGTAGAAATAGGGTCTGAATTTTAGCACTAATAAATGTTTTTTTTATTAAATTTACAGTTTAAGGTTTTTGAGATCTTTTTGGGCCCGTTTTGACTGTAGTGTAGTTTGAGTGTAATATAAAAATTAACCCTATGGCGTAAACACATTATCAACCATTGGATCATTAGATGAACTCTATCTGTAAAGCAATAAAGATCATTTTTCATAGATCTCGAATTAATAAATATTATAGAAAAAGAAACCCTATAAATTCATAATAAGGTTTATTGTATCAAAATACACTAAACTACTGGATCAAAAGGTGCACCTTCTTTTCTGACATCCTTAAAGGTCAGAATGGCTATCCGCCGGACTATATGATGGATGGTGAAGGATGGATCTAACGGGTAACCGCCATGTAAGATAACCCATACGTGCAAATTTCACGTGTCAAATCTTGCACCTGAATTTTTAACCAGTTCTACCCAACCAATTGTGTTGAAAGTGAACACATAGATTGGCTTTTTCAAAATTCAAAGCCATTTATTCAGTTTAGGCCCTCAGAAGGCACTTATGAAGGTCAAATTTTAAGTTACTGAAGCTGCTTGTTTGAGTGACAATACACGATATATGTTTAAAATCAGCAGTAAATACTGTGAACTGTATTCGTCCAAGGTATTACTACCACAGCCATTTCCCGTGAAGCAGTACTGCACTTGTTTTATTGTTCTTCGATTGTTACATCTGAGATTTAACAACTTCACGTCTCAGAGTTGACAATGCATTGTCAATATGGTGATGCAAATACGAGGCGGGGGTGACCACTCTCCATTAGGTGGACCATCTGCCTCTTTCATGGCGTAATTGACACAAAAAACATCCAAGCAGTATAAAACAAACTTCATAGTAACAAACATAGGTACACAAACTTTCGCTTTTACAATATTACTAAGAAACAAGATGTAGGGACATTTTGGCCATTCTCCTCTCGTAAAGTAGTCCGTATGTTAATTTGGGGTTTGGAACTCTTTACGTGTGTCCCTATCCTACCCAGCGTTGTTTGCTAATTCGCCCGCTGGGCTAGTTTTGCTTAATTCATAAAGTTTGTAGTTTGTATTAAAATACCTAAGTGCGTGGGTAGCGTTTAAGTTAATGGCTTAGGACAGTTTTCATTAGTGTTGATTTATGTTTTTAAGCTTTATGCACCTACTTTAGGTTTGGTTTTTCAATGGCCAGTTTTGCAGTGTATCCAAGGCCACTGATTGAGAAATCGGCTAATAACTTATTATTAGAACTTTACATGAAATAAATACCGAAATGTTCGTAATTAGCTCCTAGTTCTGCCGCTTTTACCGTTGTTTTATTTTCAAAATTACTTCCGCCCTTAGCTTCGCTCTTTTCCTTCCTCTGCATTCATTTTGCACACATACTTGTCGGTTTTCGTTGTCATTTACATGTCCCTTTATTAAAACACCGCCTATTTGATCGATTTATTTATTTAATTAAACTAATTTTATTAAATAGAAGTTACATTATAGAAAATTTGAAAACCAAGAAAAACGATTGTACTTTCTTGAGAAAGAGGCAAGAAAAAATAATATCATCTTAATTATTATTTACGGAATTAAAGAAACGGAAACTTCTTATTCGCACTTAGAGAACAACATGATCCACTTTATAGAGGAACATTTTTCTCAGGAAATAGATCGCAGAGATCTACAGGAAGTGAAAAGAATTGGGAAGAAGGGCGAAAAGCCCCGACCAATTACTGTAACATTCACCACATTGGGCACAAAAATAAAAATTATTAAGAAGAGAAATCTGCTACAAAATACCGATTATTATATTAATGAAGACTTCCCACAACACATTTTGGAAAAAAGGAAGGAGTTACAAAAACAAATAAAAATAGAAAGAGAAAAAGGTAACTACGCCACCATTAGATATGATAAATTAATAATACGCCCCAACAATGCTCATACAGTAGGCAATAAGAAAAGAATTCTACCAACGTCACCGAATGATAACGATCATACAGGAACAAAACAAGGAATACAAGTAAACAAAAAGAACAAAACTCAAACAACGCTGCACAGAACGTCAAGTCTATCAGAGGGTGTTCTCAAACCAGGAATACTTAGTTTTATAACCAACAAAAACCCTGGAAGTTCACCGAACGAGCAATTAGATAAAAACATGAAACAATAGCAATTAGCGCCACCCTCTCACTTGGAAAACACACTAAATACAGAAAAAAAGAACAAAAAACATCTTCCAAGCCGGCTGGTCACCGTGGAAGATCACGACCAAAACCCTCCAGAGAAAATATCAACAACTTGCACAAAAAACGAGTACCAGAATATTTTATACATTACAACATACAAGGTCAAAACTTTGTCAACATACTCACGACTATTAGAATTAACGAAATGCTTGAAAAATATAAATTTTGATATTATTGGTCTCTCTGAAATAAGAAAACTTGGAAACACGATTGAGGAACACGACGAGTTTATTTTCTATTACATTGGAGAAACGCCTGGATTATATGGAGTGGGATTTGTAGTCAAAAAATATTTAAAAAGACACATTATAAGCTTCACAGGTCTGTCAGAAAGAGTAGCGCTGCTGAGGCTGAATATCAATAACCTAGAACTAAGCATTATTCAAGTCTATGCACCAACAGAGATGTCGAGCGATGAGGAATTAGAAGTTTTCTACAGAACAGTCGACAAAGCTATACAACTATCAGATAAAAACACAATAGTCATGGGCGACTTCAACGCCAAAATAGGACGAACCAATCCCAATGAAATCGCTACTGGTAACCACGGGTACGGAGTTAGAAACTGCAGAGGAAAAAGACTTATCGACTTCGCGCACGAGAACAATTTTGCCATCATGAACACCTTTTTCAAAAAAAATAATAAACGAAGATGGACTTGGAGATCCCCTAACGGCAAAATAAAGAATGAAATAGACTACATCTTAACAAATTTACACAAAAATATAAACAACATTCAAGTTTTAAATGTCACTTACCCTTCGGATCATAGACCAGTGAGAGCAACATTAAACATTCTCCCCAAAACAAAAAGTCGGTGCAAGTTCAACCAGTGCCCCAGATCCCAATTAAAAAATGAAGAGGAAGTAAAAACCTATAAACAAATGCTGAATAATAACACAGTAAACCTACAAGAGAAATGGAGAGACGAGGGCACCGTTCAGAATCTCTACGACGATATCACAAATGCAATAGACACCAGTTTGAAAAAAGCTTATGAGGTTTCACACGACAACAATCAAGGGAAAAACCAAGTACTATCAGTCCGCACTCGCGCATTAATCGACAGAAGACAAGAATTACAAAAGACAAAACCAAAATCAAGAGCGTTGAAAAATGAGCTAAAAGCACTCTACAAACTCATAAGCAAACTTATCAATCTAGACTACAAGGTACACCGCACAAGAATCATCGAAAAGCATCTTAATACTGCAAATAGTGTTAAAAAAGCATACAAAGAATTGAGAACACACAAGGTATGGATCGAAGAGCTGAAGGACAACACAAACAATACCCAAAATAGAGCAGATATATTGAAAATAGCAACAAAATTCTATAAGAACCTATACAGCGCACCGGATCATTGTGGAAATGAATTACCGAACACACATAGAGTGGAGGAGAGAGCTATCATAGATGAATCCGAAGTAACTAAAGGGATTAAATTACTAAAAATGGAGAAAAGTCCAGGTCCCGACGGATTCACCAACGAAGTCATAAAGATTGGATGTGAGTACCTGACAAAGCCACTAACTCAACTGTTCAATCAAATACTGTGCACCTCGTACACCCCTCGTCAATGGTCGGAGTCCGATATTATCTTACTTTACAAAAAAGGAGATCCTAATAACATAAATAATTACAGACCGATAAGCCTACTACCATCACTATACAAACTGTTCTCTTCAATAATAGAGAAAAAAATAAAAGAAAAAATAGATAAATATCAACCTATTGAACAGGCGGGTTTCAGAAGAGGTTTTTCCACTATAGATCACATACACTCACTAGAAATGTTAATAGAAAAATACCAAGAGTTTAGGCGACCACTATACATTGTCTTTATCGACTACCAAAAAGCATTTGACTCTCTGTTCCACTCAGAAATATGGGAAACTCTACTCTCACAAGAAGTGCCACTAGACTATGTAAAAACCCTAAAAAATATCTACGACAATAGTACTAGTAGGGTGAAACTAGAGACCACAGGACCACCCATACAGATAGGAAGAGGCGTACGGCAGGGAGACCCGCTCTCGCCGACTATCTTTATTGCGGTGCTGGAGGCCATCATTGGAAAACTAAAATGGGAAGAATTTGGCATATGTATAAATGGTCGTCGCTTGAGCCACCTGAGATTTGCCGACGATATAGTCCTGCTTTCAGAAAGTACAATTCAACTGCAAGTAATGATAAACACTCTACACGAAGAGAGTCGAAAGGTGGGCTTAGAAATCAACCTAACCAAAACTAACATCATGACGAACCATAATGAAAAACCAATATATCTGGAAAATTCACCATTGACTTATGTTAATGCTTATATTTATCTGGGAAAACAAGTTTCGTTCAACCAACAAAATAATGATCTTGAAATAGAGAGAAGGGTTAACATGACATGGAAAAAATTCTGGAGTCTCAAAGAAATACTTAAAGGCGATATGACCATACGAATGAAAACGAAAGTCATGAACACCTGCTTACTTCCCACGTTAACATACGCCTGTCAAACTTGGAAATTCACCACAAAAGTAAAAAACAAAATTACATCCTGCCAAAGAAGTATGGAGAGAAGTATTCTGAAAATCAAGAAAATCCAAAAGATTCGCCATACCCGTATAAGACAGAAAACCAAAGCCACAGACGCTCTCAGCCACTCCCAAAAGTTTAAATGGCGATGGGCTGGACACGTAGCGAGGCTGAACGATAAGCGATGGACTAGAGAAACAACACAATGGACAGGCCCACTAGGACAGAGAAGAAGAGGAAGACCAAACGCGCGTTGGGTGGATGATATTATAAAAGTAGCAGGTACTCAATGGTCACGAGTGGCAGAGAATAGAGAACACTGGTCATCTCTGGAGGAGGCCTTTACCTTTCATGGAGAGGGTTCTTGCTAACAAAACCTTTGAATAAATCTATATATAATTAATAGAATCAACAACTATTACAATTCGATTAAAATTATGATTATGGATTTGTATAATCATGTTTTTAATTTTATAATTTATCAAATTTTAATTTTTAATTTTTTTTAATATTTATCTATTTATTAAAATGAATTATAAGAATTATTTTATTTCGATTTATTATTAGAATCAATTTGCATTAATTTTATATACAATCTTAAATATTAACTTAAATAAACTAATAAATAAACTAAAATTAACAAAATTTGCATTATGTATGAAAAACTAAGATTTAGTACTAGTATCATGTTTCTAAATTGAATTAAATTGGATAGGTTTGTAATAAGATTAAAAATTGTCATTGTACTGCATGCAACTGATTATGGAAAGCGAGAAATAAAAGGCATTTTTATTTTTATTTTATTTTATTTACATTATAGAAATACTTAAGTACATCAGAAAGTCAATAACAGGTCTTCACAGGTAAATGAACTTAAATGTACACCTGAGTCGGAACTCTTTCATTTAACATTTCACTATAAATTTCTTTCATAAATCTTATTTCATTAATTCTTTCCTCCTGCCCAAATTACTGAAGTATCCTTCTAAATTCCTTTCGATACATCTTCCTTTCAATAGCAAATATCATTAAAATAAATAAATAGATAACTCGGGACATTCTTTACACACGGCCATCTGGTCCCAAACTAAGCAGAGCTTGTACTATGGAAACCAGATAACTGATATACTACATATACTACTTTTTTTTTCTAAATACATACTTATATAGATATTTACACCCAGACACAGAACAAACAGACATGTTCATGCACACAAATGTTTGTCCTGGGTGGGAATCGAACCCGCGACCTTCGGTTTGGCAGTCAGAGCGTTAACCACCAAGCCAACGTTTGAATGAATTTATAATATTAGTAATATTTTTTAGACTTACAACAATTTTGAAAGCCGCTTTAATTACATATCTTCAAATCGTTGGTAAATTAACCTTGAATTAATCAATGAACTCCCCGTAATGAGGGCACAGAATGGCGTACCCTGTCCATCAGTTCAACTCAAAGGGGTTCAAATTAGAGGATTTAGGGATACGCAGAGCTTTGACCACTGCATTTAATTAAATGAAAAATGGAAGCTGCATCGGTAAAATGTAAAAGGACGTTCATTTTAACGAAAAACTTTACTAATTTGTAAGAAAAAAAAGATAGCATTTACCGACCCACTCATGTATTAACTTGTTTAATACTCACTTGTATCAACAAGTTAGCATGCGGCGTGGGATCAAGAGGACCCTAGATGAAAGATGAAAACATAAAATAAACATAATCCCTTAAGTCTCTAAGAAGTATTCGCTTATTGAGGACTTGGTCGAATCTCGAGACGGCTTCGTGTTATGAAGAAAATTCACTTCTATTTTAACTTAATCCTGAACATGGTATATGTTTTTTCTATCTCACAATGGCCGACAAACAAGCAGACGGTTCACCTGATGGTAAGTGGTCACCGCCCCTTATGTTTGCAACACTAGGTGGTCACCTGATGGTAAGTGAAGACGAGGCCGAAGATGGAGCTCGCTTTCCCGCTTGTAGCCTATTCTTTTCTTCATGTTTATGCAACGTGTGCCGACAAATAAGCAGACGGTCCACTTGATGGTGAGTGGTCACCGCCGCCTATGGACATTTGCAACACTACGGGCATCGCCAATGTGTTGGCTACCCTGAGACGTGGAGTTGTTAAGTCTCATGTGTCTGTAATTTCACCGGCCTAACCGAAACACAGTAATACATGCGCACTACTGCTTCACAGCCGGAATGGGTTGGGTGGTAGTACTTCCCCGGACGAACACTGCACTAACAGCTCTACTACTCAAAAAAATATTTGGCTAAATCATCGAGCCTGCTCCTTGGATCCGATCCCTGTGATGTATACATACATACCAAATGCCTGTTTATATATATTGAAATATATATATGCCTACAAGTAAGGTAGGCTTCAAGCATCCGGTGGCTGTCAATATTGATACGGGTACTTAATATGATGAAGTCAATTACATAAGGCATTGCATATAGAAGCAGATCTAATCTACTGCGAGTTACTGACACCCTGGTACTTATATACATATTCGAATTATTATCGATGAATACAAAAGTTTTTTTTTATTGAGTTTTTAAAAAGTCTACGAAAAACTAAGATTATTTTTTTCAACAAAAATAAATTGGCGTTTCTTTATTCGAAATTTGCAACAAAGTGATCTACATGTCGCGTTGCTACTTAAAATCTCCTTGTAAACGTATTACATATATTATATGGGACTCAGTCAGTAAGTTAAACTAATGCTTACCCCATCCGTGATAACAGGCGTGAATATATTTCTTAATCGTTTTTTCTTTGTATGTTATAGATAAATACAAAATTAAACAAATTTGTATTCAGTTTCTGCGAATTGAAAACTGAAATTTTCCTAATTAAGTACTAGTAGTTCTTATGATAGTAGTAGTAGAGCTCTTAGTGCAGAGTTCGTCCGGGGAAGTACTACCACCTTACCCATTTCCGCCGTGAAGCAGTAATGCAATTGTATTACTGTGTTTCGGTTAGAAAGGTAAGGGGGCCGGTGAAATTACAGGCACATGAGACTTAACAACTTCACGTCTCAGGGTCGACAACGCATTGGCGATGCTCCTAGTGTTGCAAATGTTCATAGGCGGCGGTGACCACTTACCATCAGGTGGACCATCTGCTTGTTAGTCGGCCCAAGTGGCATAAAAAAACAAAAAAAAAATGATCGTAACGTGTTTCTATTTAAAATTAACAATGTTTTCCTTATATATTATAGGTAGGTACAAAAATATGTTAATCCAGACAATTGCCTACCTTTTCTAATGTTCAAAAAAATTACAGAAAGAAGGAAACAAAACTACAATAACCAAATAAACATTGTCTCACTTAATTCAAATTTTAGCTCCAATTGTCCTACAGGCCACTTACGGAGTTATTCTAAGAGTAACTTTTAAATTTAGTCAAATTAGAATCAGTTTTAGAACAAGATCCTCAACAGTTGGCTGGCTCTTTAGATCTTGTTAAGTTTCCAGAACAATTAGCATTCTGAACGATATTAAATTAGAAAGATCTGTTTGTTTTAAGCTACTCTCTGCTTATCTTCCGCATATATGTATAAAATAAGTCCATATAAATGTACCCATAATACAAGTATGTTCCAAGAACGGTAGGAATATATTAGGTTTGCTTAGTTTATGAGTAAAATTTAATGAAAGGAAAGTTCTTCCTTATTATGGTACGCTATATGCCTTTCACATGAAACCCTGCTTTGTGTTGAAATTACTGAGAAGATGAGCTTGATGTTATGGATGCGACACTGCCAAATTTCGTAAAAAAATATTTATTCTTTTATTAACCGACTTCAAAAAAAAGGAGGAGGTTCTTAATTCGTCTGTATTTATTTTTATGTTTGTTATAAATGTAAGAAAAATGACACTAACTCGAGGATGTTTCGTCGCGGCCTCTATGCTCT
Source organism: Habrosyne pyritoides (assembly GCA_907165245.1). NCBI lineage: Eukaryota > Metazoa > Arthropoda > Insecta > Lepidoptera > Drepanidae > Habrosyne > Habrosyne pyritoides. The sequence goes on from OU015606.1 coordinate 9,014,312, forward strand.
GTCTCTGTCGCCTACTACACTAATACTAATCACGTGAGAGATAAGCTCTCCGAGGCCTCCGTGAAGCGGCTCGCGTCGTAGTTGGTATTAGCAGAATAAGGGAGCTGGGACATTCTACAGGAGTTTACAAAACTTCCCGTAAAACCAAAAGGAGGTTAAATGGGGCCTTATAACGAGTCCATTCACAATATTTAAGAACCGTAGTAACGCTGTATAACAACTAAAACTTAAAAACTGATTTTTATGCATGAAAATTATTGGGTAGTTTCTAGCACGTTGTTTTCACACCGCCCGCGCCATCGGAACCCAAACTGAGCAGAGCTTGTACTATGGAAACCAGATAATAGATATTATTTTCTTTTTATTCTAAATACATACTTCTATAAATATTCATACCCTGACACAGAACAAAGAGTTGTCCTGAGTGAAAATCGAACATACGACCTCTGGCGTGGCAATCAGTGTATCTATCCACCAAGCCAATTACCCTGTCAATACTTATAATGCTAGATGGAAAACCTAAATGTATGCGACTATTTTGCTGAACGAAAATGGTACGTATTGAAACCACTACATACTTCAACAACAGATATACAAGTCTTCTCGTATTGGTAGCTCAGGAAGAGGGAAAAGAAAAAATAGCGTTTTGTACTACGTGTGATTGCAAGTACATCGAACAATATATACACTGTCGTAAATACCCTTAGGCCTTTCAGGGTTACCACTTTTGATTATTGGGTTCTAAAAAGGATGCTCTAGGAATATTACTTTCTTCTGTAATTCAAACGTGTGCATGTACATCTCTGTTTGTTCTGTGTGTGAATGTAAATATCTATATAAGTATGTGTTAAAAATGTAGTATATCAGTTATCTGGTTTCAATAGTACAAGCTCTGCTTAGTTTGGGATCAGATGGCCGTGCGTAATGAATGTCCCAGGATATTTATTTCTTCCCAAAGTAGAAGTGCTCTTGGTGCAGAGTTTGTCCGGGGAAGTACTACCACAATTAACAACTTCACGTCTCAGGGTCGAGAACGCATTGGCGATGCCCTGGTGTTGCAAATGTCCATAGGCGGCGGTGATCACTTACCATCAGGTGGAGCGAGGGCTAGCTTGTCGGCCCATGTTGTATAAAAGAAATTAAAAAGAAGAGTAACAGAAAATCCTATAACTCATTATGATTAATACCAATTATTATTATTTATACAATTATTATTAATAATAACAGAATCGAGTGTGATGAATGTACTAAGATCTAAAAATTAATAACAGACAACAATATTGCTAGAGTGATATTTTGAGACCCTTTTCCATAGCCGAAGGCGGTGTTTTCCAATATAAGCTTACACAAATAAAAAATAAATAAAAGGATATATTACTATTCTACAATGTTAATGTCAATTTAGTGTTGTCGCCTTCATTTTTATTTATTTTTAATTTTGTCCAGTGGCAACATCTGTCAGCATGTGACGTCACATCCTATCTTGTCTATGTTCGATAGGCGACCAGGCAATGGACATAGAGATTATTTGATCGGAGCTCTTCCTAATCACATTTCTTTTTTGTTAATTGAGATTAGTGTTATTTTAGTTTTTAATTTAAGTCAGTTGACTTGGTGGTTAGAGACCCTATCTGCCACGCCACACATCGATTCCCAAGACACACATTTGTGTGAACATGTCTGTTTATTCCGTATATGAGTGAAATATCGACCCAAATAATTATGCATTTAGAAAACTAACAAAAATAGTTGTAAATGTAGTAGATATCGGTTATTTAGCTCCCATGGTACAAGCTCCGATTTCACTCACATGATCAGGTGTGTAAAGAATGTCCCAGGACATTTTTTTACAATTTTTTTATCTTAAGGAAGATCTAAAAGATGAAAAATATATAGGTGTTTCATATAATAACCGTTTCATTTTATAAGCGGGAAACACATAACTACCCAATATTGATCACATACCATAAAGCTAAAAGCGATTCTCACAATCCATAAAGATTAGACTGAAACTTTAAAAAGAATCTCAGTTCTTCCTTTGTCAGCTTTAAAAATAGAACCCTCTAGTACGATCGTATCTAACTTACGGCTTCCAAGACCACCAGATAGTTAGCGCTGACAGATTTGCGACCGTTTCCCACTATATCAGTTTAATGTCCATCGACGTTATAGAACCGGTTGCGAACAGAATCCTCGCTATCTCAGCAGCAATCAACTTTACAATGTAACCCGATCAAATGCAATTTGTTATAATAGTCATCGTACGGTGGTATCAGCTTCATGCTATTTTGGTCTCTATACGTGGGTGTTAACGTTGAAATTGATTCTGACGGATTATGCAATATATTTCATGTTTGTGATATTCAAAGCGTGGTGCAGCATCAAATTGGAAATGCAAGTGGGTTCTAAAATTACAGAGTTATGATTTGGTTTTAGTGGAAGATAGGTACAACCTATGTAAATTATTTTCGAATATCTATAATTATGTATGAATTATAACAAAATATGCTTTGACTGATTAATTGGCTGATTGAGAAATAATCGCTACTAAAGCTACTGCTGGTCATAACAATATTAACGTTGCGAATTTTATAATAGGGTTATAGAAAATCAATTCTTAAAACTCTAGCAGGATACATCTTTATGTACAAAATCTTATTTTTAAGAGTAATTTCTAAGTATATGGCCGATTCTTCGTAGTGGTAACCTTTTTGAACCGGTGTTAGAGTCTGATAATTCAAGTGCCAGTGAAGGCCTATTAGAATAAATATTCCATTTAATTTCAGGGCCTAAAAATAATAGATTTAGGCTGCTATAAGTGCCTTAACAGTTGCAGGATCCTGCATTGTGTCAACTCCATCAAAATTGCGACTTTGTAGTTGGCGTGCAGTACTTATGTAGACCCTTAATTCAGACACAACGCTGGATAGAATATTGGCCCACATATTAGTCACCAGCGACATTACTACTCTGTACTTGAGCCTCCACATTGTCTATCTTTCTGTAGATTTCACAATCCGATGTTATTATGTAAGGTACCTGAGACTAGGTCGACAACATTTCTATACTCTGTCACTTTCATTAACAAAGCAAACACGTGAGAAGCCCAAAGTTTGTATTAGAGAATAAAGGTGGTATATACTCCGTATAGTGTAAACAAATGTTCGCGACGACATAATAATGTATCCATTTGTATTTCGGACATAATTCTTCTCTCCGTCTAGTTTATCTCCGAAGATACATTGCGGCTTGTCTCCAGCTTAGACAATACGCTTAAAGATAAATCTGTCTGTCCCCACTAAATCCATAACTCGGAAACTTACTCCAATATTTTTGGTCGCAAAGCACTTTGGATCGTCCGTCCCTTTTATCATCGTAAATTAAAGGGCTCTTTGAAATGGGCCGCTATTTATTGCATAAATTTTGGTATTTTTGCTCTTGGTTACTTATTTCAGTTTTTGTATGATCCTATTGGAAGGAAGTTATATTTTTTGGTAAACGCGTCACTTGATAAAGGCTGGAAAAAAATAAAGCCAAATCGCGCTTTATTTTTAATTTTTTATTACAATAAAACAAATGTTTTGGGGCAAATCATTTTTTTTTATACCACTTGGGCCGACAAATAAGCAGACGGTCCACCTGATGGTAAGTGGTCACCGCCGCCTATGGACATTTGCAACACTAGGAGCATCGCCAATGCGTTGTCGACCCTGAGACGTGAAGTTGTTAAGTCTCGTGTGCCTGTAATTTCACCGGCCCCCTTACCTTTCTAACCGAAACACAGTAATACAATTGCACTACTGCTTCACGGCGGAAATGGGTAAGGTGGTAGTACTTCCCCGGACGAACTCTACACTAAGAGCTCTACTACTCTAATCATTTTACATATTGGCAACTTTTTGCCAGAAAATGGGAAATATTCAGGGAAAAATTAAAAAACTTTTTTCAATGCAACTTTTGTATGAATTCAAGATCGCAACTCAGGGTTCGAAGACGCTCTGTAACATATGCTGAGAAGAGCTATTTTATTTATAAAATTTCTGTAACTAATGGTCTAAAAGATGTCGCGAGAAGGTTAAAATTTGAATTCAATAGACTCTATGAACCGAGGGATCTACCAAAACAGGTTAAGTAGCCCAATTACCACAAATTAATTATCAAATATGTGCGCAAGCCGTATTTATCGCACATTTGTCTCCGAATAGGAGGAAAGAGTTTTGATAGCACACAGGGCTGCACATATGGTAATTGTTGGACAATCATCAATGACAGCTAAGACGAGGGTTCGATCAAACCCGATTGTAAGTAACAAGATTTTACGATAGCGAGATAAAAACCAACAAGGGCTCGATTCTGTAAGGAAAATGACACTAACTCGAGGATGTTTCGTCGCGGCATCCGTGCTCAGTCTCTTTCGCTAAGTACGTTAATACTACTAATCACGTGAGAGATAAGCATTCCGAGGCCTTCGTGAAACGACTCGCCGATTATGTTTGTATTAGCTGAATATCGCCAATGCGTTGTCGACCCTGAGACGTGAAGTTGTTAAGTCTCGTGTGCCTGTAATTTCACCGGCCCCCTTACCTTTCTAACCGAAACACAGTAATACAATTGCACTACTGCTTCACGGCGGAAATGGGTAAGGTGGTAGTACTTCCCCGGACGAACTCTACACTAAGAGCTCTACTACTCTAATCATTTTACATATTGGCAACTTTTTGCCAGAAAATGGGAAATATTCAGGGAAAAATTAAAAAACTTTTTTCAATGCAACTTTTGTATGAATTCAAGATCGCAACTCAGGGTTCGAAGACGCTCTGTAACATATGCTGAGAAGAGCTATTTTATTTATAAAATTTCTGTAACTAATGGTCTAAAAGATGTAGCGAGAAGGTTAAAATTTGAATTCAATAGACTCTATGAACCGAGGGATCTACCAAAACAGGTTAAGTAGCCCAATTACCACAAATTAATTATCAAATATGTGCGCAAGCCGTATTTATCGCACATTTGTCTCCGAATAGGAGGAAAGAGTTTTGATAGCACACAGGGCTGCACATATGGTAATTGTTGGACAATCATCAATGACAGCTAAGACGAGGGTTCGATCAAACCCGATTGTAAGTAACAAGATTTTACGATAGCGAGATAAAAACCAACAAGGGCTCGATTCTGTAAGGAAAATGACACTAACTCGAGGATGTTTCGTCGCGGCATCCGTGCTCAGTCTCTTTCGCTAAGTACGTTAATACTACTAATCACGTGAGAGATAAGCTCTCCGAGGCCTTCGTGAAGTGGCTCGCCGACGAAGTTTGTACAAGCTGAATAAGGGGGCTGATCCATACATTTTTGGTCTACACAACTTTTTTATGAAACAGTCGATTTTTATTGTTTTTTTCAAATTTTCTCAAGCTTATTGATATATACTTCTACTCCTGCAAACATATACAAATACCTTCACGCTGTATATCCTTGCAGTACTAGACAGAATTTTCTTTACTGAGATTCACATTCCAATGCGGGTATTTTAAGCTCCAACATGATACAAGTAAATTTCTAAATTATTAACGTCAATTGTAACTTGGCCTGCCTGGGAATGAAACCTAGAACCTTTCCTACCTAGAAGCTATTGCAGAGTATTTTTGGGACCGCTAATTACGCTATCCTTACCAATCTATTTATCTAATACCATTAAACGAGCATTTCGACAGGCCAGTTGGCTTGGTGGTTAGCGACTCTGACTGCCAAACCGAAGGTCGCGGGTTCGATTCCCACCCAGGACAAACATTTGTGTGCATGAACATGTCTGTTTGTTCGGTGTCTGGGTGTCAATATCCATATAAGTATATATTTAGAAAAAAAAAAGTAGTATATGTAGTATATCAGTTGTCTGGTTTCCATAGTACAAGCTCTGCTTAGTTTGGGATCAGATGGCCGTGTTGAAAGAATGTCCCTGGATATTTATTTCTTGATTTTCATGAAATTTTGAATGCAGAGGGTTTCGGGGGCGTTAAATCGATCTAGCTAGGTTTCATTTTCAGAAAATGTCGTTTTATCTATACATGTTTTGTTTTTGTATGATTTGTATATATGTTTATATATATATATATATATATATATATGTTTTTAGGCAATGAAAACCGCTACAATGTCATTACAAGGTAAGGGTTTCAAGTTTACCCGAGCAATGCTCGGCCATCCATGTACTATATACTCGTACATAAATGAGAAAGAGTTTGTTTGTTTTTCAGCTATCACACATTAACAACTGAACCCATCTAACTGAAACACACACATAGTCTATGATCAGCTAATACAAACTTCGTCGGCGACTTCACGGAGGCCTCGCGATTAGTAGTATTAGCGTAGTTAGCAACAGAGACAGAGCAAAGAGACCGCGATGAAACATCCTCGAGTTAGTGTCATTTTCCTTACAGAATCGAGCCCCTGAAGAGGAACACACACTACTTTTTATTCCATGAATACAAGTGAAACTACGGGAGAAAGTGAGTTTATTAAACCTTTTATTCCAAGCAAACATTAGGTCCCTATATCTCGTCAAACCAACGAGGAATAGTTTCTTGGTAAATAAAGCCTGTATCGAATTACAGTGACGAATTACGTTGGCACCAACACATCCGATCGTGACGGATCAAAAGGATTAATCATTCTCCCAACACTGCTTAATGACCCTCGACTCGCTCGAGTGTGAATAAACAGTGAGTAAGGTCTCACATTACTCTGTGTTTTGTTTACTTCAGCAATAGGCTTCTTTATCTCGTGATAAAAATATTAAAGTTGGGCCATCGATTTTCCCTGGATACGTCACTGCTTTGGATAAACGTTTTTTGAGGTTAAAATGTCTGAGTAGTAGTGATTTTTTTTTAACTGGGGTTTGTTTCATTTTTTATTTATTTATTACTATCAAAAATATCTTACATCATAATTACAATCATTACAATCTAAAAAACTACGGAGGTTTGTCTCGATAGCAAGTAGCAACATTCTGCAAACAGGCTCGCTACAATAATAAGACTACCCACATAATTTTTTATTAATTAATCACTCCGTAGTCCTGCAGCCAGTATAAATTGTAATGTTACATACATAAGACGAAGCGTGCAAGTGTGTGAGTTTAGTTTTACATTTCGAATAAAATATGAATATAAATTATGTACTATACTACATATAAAGGATTGACCTTGTCCACACTATCCGTCCACGTAAAAAATACTCCATGTGTCAAAGATCCACAAAAATAAAATTTGTGTAAATCTATTTAGTTTTCAATCCGGGTTTAGTGAATAGCTTATATCTGTCTGGAATAAGATACCTTTCAAATAGTGAGAGAATGTTTTAAACAGGTGCACTGATTCCGGAGGTTAACCTCCATTTATAATCAAACTTACAAAACCTGCGCGATATCATTAGAAATTTTTTATGCCTTAAATAAAAGTAGGTTTACGCAGTAATTATTGCAGCTTCCCATTTTCTAATGAACTTATACTATAATATTTTACTGTTTATCAACAACTATGCAAATGGAAGTGCCTTTATCCAAATAATGTATGTAAATATCGTATAAAAAATGCAGATAAAGGGTTCGCAGGTGGCGCGTATATTTTTCTCTCGTTTAATTGAAAACGGACAGAAGGTAATTTCATTTTGAATCAGCTTTTGCATTTTAACATTATTTGGAGCTCTGTGACAGTTGCTGCACATAATAAATGTGTTTGGTGATAAGATACGAGACTGGCAGTGAATGTCTACCATGAAACTACTTGTGAACAAGGGCTGGTCAGTTTTAGTTTATTTGTATTTTTCTTTTTATTATATAGATATTCATAATATTATTATTTAATAATTATTCACTTCTGCGTGTTATACACAGGTATTGTCAGTGAGACTAAATAAATATTTTATAATCTAAGATCGTTTCTAAAAAGAGTAATTGCTGAGTTTATTATCGGCTCTCCTCAGTAAAAAACAACCTTCCGAACCGGTATTAGAATCAGATTATTCATAAGTGCCTTTACAAGGTTTATTTAAATAAAAATATTTTCATTTCATTACTATCCATAATGACCTGGAAAGACATGGAGTATTTTTACCGTAGACAGAAAATGGTCCTAAGGGACTATACAGTAAACACAATCTATTTATCCGAGCTAGTTCCATACGAAATATGTGACTTAAAATTAAATAAAAATCGTGGAAAATTCAAAGGAACCTCCAATGCTTGAACTAGGAAAACCAGTGTTTCAAACGAAAAAAGCCAGCGTACTATCTATACAAATATTATAAAGAGGAATTATTTGTATGTAAGTAAGTTTGTTACTCTTTCACGCAAAAACTACTAAACGGATATGGATGAAACTTGGCACATAGACAGAGCATATCCTGGAATAACATATTTTACTTTTTATCCCGGGAAAATGTGATATCCCTCGGGAACGCGGGTAGAACCTCGGGGGACAGCTAGTCGAAAATAACTAAGATTTACAACAAACAAAACTTACTTTCTTCTTTATAATATGAGTATAGATTTAGAGAAGAGAGTTAAAAGGATAATTATCAGAACGTATTTTTTATTTGAAACTAGCTGACTTTAGGAATATGGGGCTTATTAAAGAAATTCCAAAGGGAAAATGCCCATTCCTTTTTTGTATCTTTAGTCTTCTGAACAAAGAGTTTCGTTTGCATATAGGTATATATTTTACATTAAGGTATGTTATTGGTTTTTCCACTCAGGTGTACTTCAGCGATCCTTATTACGTAAAATCCTGGGATTAAAATGAGACAAAGCGTGTTATACCGGCATTCAGTAATGATGACCCATCCACGGAACCCATTCCGCAAGCGACGGAAGCACCCAGAATTAATTGCTGTCAGTAACCTATCAATTTACGTTCCTGAAACTGGAAAAAAATAGGCGCCATTAATTTTGAATTTCAATTATTTTCGATGCTTATTTATTTCATAGCTTCAGTATAATCCCTTCAAATGAAATTCAATTAAACTTTTTTCGAATACAAAATTATCCTATGCAGGTTTACTTTACTTTACATTTGGAAAACTTCGTCGTGTCATTTCATCGCCCATACCCCAAAGTCTGAAGACGAAAGTCTTTAACGAGTGCGTCCTACCTGTTATTACTTACGGAGCCGAGACGTGACGATAATGACGGTGCAAATGGTTCACCAACTCAAAGTCGCTGAGCGAACTATAGAGAGAGCTATACTCGGAGTCTCTCTGAAGGATCGTATTCGAAATGAAATCATCCGTCAGAGAACCAAAGTTATCGACATAGGATTAGCAAGCTGAAGTGGCGGTGGGCTGGTCCCATCTGCCGTAGAACCGATCACCATTGGTGTAGACGTGTTCTCGAGTGGAGACCACGGCTCGGTAAACGTAGTGTAGGGCGCCCTCCAGCTAGATGGAGCGATGATGTTGGCTGGCAGCGGTGGGAAACAAAACGCTGAAGATCGAGCTCAGTGGCGTGCCATAGGTGAGGTCCATGTCCAGCAGTGGACGGAGATAGGCTGATGATGAGGTGCTTCATTAATCTATATATACTCGTAATAAGCAAAATAGGGTTCCAAGGAAAAATATAGGATTCCTCGGGAACGCGTATGAAACCGTGTGGCGGGTACTAAAACAGAATGTATTCTAACTGTGTGCTAAATATTCAAATCAGCTAGGCGATTGTGTACTGCTTCGGGATCGAAGTTGAGGCGGCTACTAGATTGTCCGTTGGGTGATTGCTATTTCATTGGTACACCTACGCACAGAGAGGAGCAGTAGTGCACATGTATTACTGTGTTTCGGTGAGAAAGGTAAGGGGGCCGGTAAATTACAGGCACATGAGACATAATAACTTCACGTCTCAGGTCGACAACCCATCGGCGATGCCCCTAGTGGTAACTTACCATCAGGTGGGCCGTCTGCTAGTTTGTCGGCCCATGTGATATAAAATAAAAGATACTAATAGTTGCGCCGTCAATCTATCGGCAAATCGACTTTGATTTCGATTTGTTATCGAGTTTATGAAAATTTTCCAAATCTACACTAACTTTAAACATTTATAAAATGTTATTATCTCTCTTTATTTATTACCATTTCACAACTAAACAGATAATTTATCTAATCCGGATGAAATTGTTATCTATAACTATAGATAACAAATTTGGCTATATTTAACACACTACTGAGTAAGAAACTTAAATGTGATTTGTTTCCGGACGAATGGCTGACGATAGTTGTGGAATGCTTGAGGTATAGTGAGATGCTAAAGTGACAGGTTTAGTTTTTAACCGACTTCAAAAAAGGAGGAGGTTCCCGGTTGGCCCCATTTCAATTTGGTCCAGTTCTGACAATGGCATCCATGAGAAAACTACATAAGTCTAAAATTTGCATGAATGTGCGAAAAATGAACGAGTAACGCAATATCACGCCAACCGATTTCGATTTATTTATAAAAGGGTGGACTTCACAGATGGTCCCATGATCATTACAACAAGACCTGATGATGGAATCCTGAGAATATTGAGGAAAATCCTTAAAATGTGTAGGCATACATAATACTCGTACACCTTAAATAATCACGTTTAGTAGGTCTACCCATATTAAAAAAAAAATTTAAGTGTACTTCAGACTCACTAAAAATCAAAAAATAAACAAAAAATTTAACAAAAAAAAAAACCGACTCACACAAAGAAACTATTCCAAAACAAACTAATACGCACTAAAAAGAAAAAATAATTGCATTATTAGACTACTTAAAAGTCAATCAAATTATTACGATAATATAATTTAGTTACAATTATTGTTATTTTTGGAGGCGGTGTCAGACAAGGAAACACTACAATATACCTAGCAATAATACTAGGAGAATACTTTAATAATTAAACACATTTAACAGCTCCCCTCTCGCCTGGTAAAGTCCCGCGTGCGACACAAGCACATCTCACCTATAACTATGTATGTAGTTACGTTGGCTGTAAACCAACGTAATTTGTGTTTCCAAAAATAGCAATAATTGTAACTAAATTATATTATCGTAATAATTTGATTGACTTTTAAGTAGTCTAATATAGCAATTATTTTTTTCTTTTTAGTGCGTATTAGTTTGTTTTGGAATAGTTAATTTTTGTGAAGTCGGTTTTTGTAAATTTATTGATCTCATATATTGTTATCCTTTTCTAGTAGATACGTGTAATTAGTGTTATTGGTGGAAAACGTTCAAATTGTTATAATAAATAATAAATTAATATATTTATATGTATCTAATTAACAATATATCCGATGCATTATATGGCAACATAATTAATTAATATCATCACAATAGACAGAGTAAACTGACTAATTTGAAACTAGAAGAGGCTAAGCGTATGATAACAGATGTTACTTGCAGGCAAGTCTGATTAAATTAGCTTACAAAACGTGTTACAAAATACCCCGTAAAAATATAATTAATTATCAAAGCCAACAACCCTAGTAAGTTATCATGTCAGGGTACCAGATTAGAAAAGCCTACTTACCTATTTTACATAATAATTGTCTATATTAATAGTTTTATCTTTCATTCATAAAAATCAATGTTTTTATTTCTTTGGGGTATGTTATACTGCGTTACTACGGTTACCGTAAATATTATGAATGGACTCGTTATAAGGCCCCATTTAACACCCTTTCGACTCTACGGGTTATTTTTGTTACAGCCCGTATACTTTATCAGTTATAAAAATTAATGCCTGCTAATATTATAATTGTGAATGTAAGTTTGTTTGTTTTGCTTCACCCAAAAACTACTTAACCGATCATCTAGAAAATATGTACACATATTCTTGGTGGTATTAGAAGTAACATTAGATACTTTTTATCCCAGAAAAATGTTACATCCCTAGGGAACGCGGATGGCAGCTGAGGACAGCTAGTATTAAATAAAAATTATTAAAAAAATATATATTTATATGTTACCTTGCTGAGTTTCTTGCCGGTTCTTCTCAAATGAAGGCTGAGTTCCAAACCGATAGTAGCTTCAGTAACTTTAAATTTGATATCCTACATAAGTCCCCTCCGGGGGCCTAAACTGAATAAATGGTTTTGAATTTGAAAATAATGCAACAAATAGACAAAAAGGATATCATATTGCGCCACCTTACCACGTTTTTAAAATATTCATAGCAAATGTGCCTGTAAGAATAATCTTCAAAATTATACTTAAATCACGGCCTTCATGAGATAGAATATTTACTAAAACTCAACCTTAGCTTACTATGAATAAGAACTATTTCACGCCAGCTAGCAATTCGTTATCCAGTCACGTTCATGCTAAATTATCACCGCTGAGTTGTGAACCAAAGCAGACTCATATTAATTCCTGTTTAGGTAACCTAGATACCTAAATAAGTACTATTTGGCCTGGTAACTTCATAGTTTAATAAATATAGCCTGCCCCCTTATTCAGCTAATACGAACATCGTCGGCCGCTTCACGGAGGCCTCGGAGAGCTTACCTCTCACGTGATTAGTAGTATTAGCGTATTAACCGACAGAGACAGAGCATAGAGCATTTTCCTTATAGAATCGAGCCTCTGGGACGCGGTCAAGCTGAGCACAGCTTGAACTTCGACGACCAGATAAAAAAATAACGATATAACACACAATATAATCTATTTCCCTTATTTACAAATCCTACTAATTTTATAAACACAAAAGTCACGCAATAACTACTAAACGGATAGATAGATAAATGAAACTTGGCACATAGATAGACCATATCCTGGAATAACATAAAAGCTACTTTTTATTCCGGGAAAATGTGATATCCCGTGGGAACACGGGTAAAACCGCGGGGGACAGCTTTATATTATAAATGCGAAAGTTTGTGAGTGTTTGTTACTCTTTCACGCAAAACCTACCGAATGGATTTGGATGAAGCTAAGCATATAAACAGAGTATGCCCTGAAATAACACATAGGATACTTTTTGTGCCGGGAAAATGTTACATCCCTCGGGAACGTGGGTAAAGCCGCGGGGGATAGGCAAGTTATACCTCACTCTTGTCATTTTTAATGTTATTATTGTATAGTTATACTGCATTTAGTTAAAATTCTTATTCTGTCACATTCCCTTTATTGTACGCCATAAATCTTCTTAGTTGAGTCACATACGTTATATTGATTTCCCTTGTCTATGAGATAGTTATGTACATAAATAGAAGGAATATTGCAGTATGGTTTTCTTATGTACTGTATTGTAAACTTCCTTAAAATGGTTGTTATATTGAAATCGTGATAATTCTCTAAGGCGGTATTTATTCTGGGCTTGAACTTCTATGACTTTTAGTTACTTTTTAAGTCATGGCTTTGTATTTCCAACCCTATTATTCACCTAATACTAACTTAACTAACTAAGGAGGAAGACTCCGAGCGCGTACCTCTCGTGTGATTGCGTAGTTAACGAAAGAGACAGAGCATGGAGGCCGCGTCGAAACATGTTACAGCTAGTCCTCATTTTACATAAAAGGGACTTTGGGTAAAACCGAACAGAACCGTAGCAGTAGTTCTTCTAAATACATACCGACTCATACTTATAAATATTTCCACCCAGGGACAGAACCAACAAACATAAATCAACAAACAGCACGTTTTATGTTTCCAGACATAAGGTGTTAAAAACAATCGCCAAAAGTCGTCGAAACCACAAACAACAAACGATATATAAATAAATCGATAAAATCGCAACAAAGGCTCAACCTGTCTCGATTACCACATCAAAGAGCTAAAATCGAATCGCGCGGTTTCCATCCCATTAGTTCGTCGGCAAGCTCGACGAGTCAAATAGAAAATCGACAACATCATGTTGTTTAGCAATTAGTGATCGAATTGGTTACAATGACTAGTTATAATTTGTAAAATATACTTTGATATTCCTAGTAGATAGAAAAACAATTAAGATCCGTTCTGTTATAGTGTTTCTTCTTCGTAAAAGATATGTAAAGTGAGATCAGCTTAAATACCCATAACCTTATCAATAACAAGTTATATCCCACGGTTTCATCCGCGTTCTCGGAAAAATTGATATCATATGTTTCTCTCTAAACCATAAGCGGAGTATGTGCCAAATTTCAGTAAAATTGGTGCAGTCTTTTAGCCATGGAAGCGATTTAAACAACTCACTTTCGCATTGAAAATATAATATAACAGTATGGATTTTAAAAAGAGTTTCAAATGGAAATTGGCACTCCAAGTGTCCAGATAAGTAATAGTAACGCAACTACAGTTCACCAAGAACCCATCTAAAAAGCTGAATAAAGGATATCCTACATTTTCAACCAAAACAACCCAATTTGAACTGATCAAAAGCAGTAAACTTTATCTTTCTGTTAAGGAACAGATGAATAAAATGTCAACGGGAACAAGTAAACCCTTTATTTCATAAATCAGATCGCCGTGAACGTTATCTTTCTTGCCGTTTCGCTCTCGCTCACATATTAGAAAGAGGCGACTGTTACACAGGAAAAAGGTCGGACACTTTCTCACGTCTCTGGATTCGATTTAGCACCGCCTGATCCTTTCGTGCCTCAATTCATATTATTTGTGAATTTAGTTACAGTATACCAAACTGTATAGATATACAATCGCAAACGGCTTGACATTTGTCCGTTTCGGGGTTCTGTACCAAAAATTGGAGTCTCTCTGTCTATATGCTTTTCCAGCAAGTAGATTATTTTATTATTTCAAGTAAGCCGACAAAAAGGCAGGTTGTCCACCTGATGGTAAGTGATCACCGTTGTCAATGCCAATGCGTTGTCCGACCGTGAAATACTTATGAATTTTGTGCCTATAATTTCACCGACCCCTTTCCATTCCAAACGTAATACAAGTCCACTGCTGCTTCACGGCAGAAATAGGTAGGTCGGTAGTACTTTCCCGGACAAACTCTGCACTAAGAGCTCTACTACTCAAGACTTCGATTTTTATTTTAAGATCATAATATGTACCGTATTTTTGGAAATAAACGTATTATAAATAAAAAAATATCCTGGGACATTCTTTACACACGGCCATCTGGTCCCAAACTAAGCAGAGCTTGTACTATGGAAACCAGATAACTGATATACTACATATAGCAGTTTATTTCTAAATACATATTTATATAGCCATTTACACCCAGACACAGAACGAACAGACATGTTCATGAACACAAATGTTTGTCCTGGGCGGCAATCGAGCACACGACCTTCATTTTGGCAGTCAGAGTCGCTAACCACCAAGCCACCTGGCCTCTCAAACTGTTATTCTTATATGGATCCTAAGAGCTTGGATACCTAACCCTATCCTAGCCTATAAAAACTGTGTTTTTTATAACTAGAACTAATAAAAAAAGAAATAGTTGTATAACACTAAACATACCATAACCAGGTCAAATGACCCATTTTGAACTTTGCATTGAAAATGCACGTATCATCTTATTGCTTTTGCACATTTGACTTCATGACTTTTTCTTACTAATTAATAAACAGTTATACTATTTATTTCCCTTCCTAACAACCATATTTCATACATACAAGCAGGAAATATAAAGCCACATTTGACCCGCTATGGTAGAAATTGGTACCTAGTAAGTGTTGGTATGATTAGTGTTAAACAAACTCACGACCGGCTTGCTAGTCAGAATATCTAAATAACGCGCCCGAAGCAATCCTCTCGCCAGTGCTACTTGAATTACAATCCTCACGTAAACAAAGCTTTTATAAAACAAAATAGGTAACAAAATCTATTAATCCATTAGCAATATTGAAACTAAATCTTATTACGTTGTCAGCCTTGATGTCGAGGTCGCCCGGCCGAGGAGCCGGTTCATCCGGATTACTCAGTATTGAAAATGGGAAATGACCGGAGATTTTCCACTGTTTTATTGTATCGCCCGGTTTATGTCTCCGATACGTAATAGACGCATTGGTGTCGGATTATAATGCATTAGATAATGGTTGCAGATTAGATAAGATAAGATAAGATAAGATTCAAAAGAATGATAGTCTGCATTTATATACATACTAGCTGTTTCTCGCAGTTTCTTGCGCGTTTATCGAGATCATATCAGGTATATATGGCCAATTGGCTTGGTGGTTAACGCTCTGTCTGCCAAACCTAAGGTCGCAGGTTCGATTCCCACCCAGGACAAACATTTGTGTGCATGAACATGTCTGTTTGTTCTGTGTCTGGGTGTAAATATCTATATAAGTATGTATTTACAAAAAAAAGGGGTATATGTAGTATATCAGTTATCTGATTTCCATAGTACGAGCTCTGCTTAGTTTGGAACCAGATGGCCATGTGTAAAGAATGTCCCGGGATATTTATTTATTTATATATTACCGAAAAGTCCCACGTCGAATGGTAGCAGTCCCTGTCTCGAAATGTTCAGTAGTTTTGAGGTGGTGGTGTTCAATGGAACCCTATTCAAAATTGTTCACCTCTTGTTCCAATGGGTAATCAAATAACAATATTAATGACCTTGTCATAAAACAAAAGGTTGGTTAAGATTTTTTTTATATAGAACAAAATTTAATAAACTATTTTAAACAAACAATCAATTTAGACTTTGGTGAAACTGAATCTCAAATTGTGACTAACTCATAGAATTGATGAAACTTCTTTTGTCTTTGCTAAAATCACTTACTATAAAATTCAGATTTGAAGATAAAAGCCTTTGGCTAATTACTTTGCACTCTATTATATAATATCTACTAGTTAGTATAATTATTATTTATTTTAGGAAAACCAACAGCTTTAAAACTAAATATAAAATAATGTTAATTAACTGTGGTCAAATTTTTTGAATTCAATTGTGGTCGAATCTCCATTCTTGCCTTATGTTCCGAATCACCTTATGTAAAAACAGTCCTTATAGTCTCTTTCACATAAAAAATCTATTCTGATATTTGAGAATGTAATACAAATACAACTCTATAGCTTTTTATAAGGTTCAATATTGATTAAATTATCAATTCTATGACGATATATGAAATGGTAAAGTTTGTCAGTTAATGTTAATTAACATGTAGCCAATTACAGGTCTTCACTAGCGGCAACAACATAATGAGATAAACTGTGGAGGGGTAGAATCCAAAGGTCACTTATCATAAATTACAGCATAACCTTATATCTATAGATGAATACATATACAAAGTTAACAGTACTATACAGGGTTCAGATACGGTTGGAAAAATTGTTGGCTTTGCAACCGTCTCATTGTGACTTGATTTGAATTAAATACATCAATATCGTATGATTTACAAGTTAAATTAATAGTTAGTATATATAAGTTAGTATAGTAAATTCATAGTCAACAACTCGATTACTCCCCCACTAAAGGGGTAAAGCCTCCCCTAACAAGTGGGATTAAGGCCTTCGTCCATACTCACTAGAATATAGTGTGGATTGGTGGACACCTGGCTTTGAATTTGACATGGACATGTATGCCTCACGTTTTCCATACTCCAAAAAACCGGTAGTCAATTAGTACGAACTAGCTGTCCCCCGCGGTTTCAACCGCATTTTGGAGGTCTGTAATGCGTGAACGGTCAAACGTGCGCAGTCAAATTGCAATTCTTTGAAATTCTTGCCATTTCTTGAATATAATATGCATGTAATATACATGTCAGAAGAGTCATTAGTACGGGAGTTGATTTGACAACGAGGCGAAAACGTTATGACGTCAGCGCTTCGACAGAGTCTGGACTTGTGTTCGCGCAAGCCGAGATAACGAAAACATTCGACAATCCCGAGCACGCACTTCTCTGCTGGTCGCCGCGCCGACAACTAGACCAGTACCTCTACCATGAGTTGCTATCGAAACTTACTTTAGTCACTAGCGAGTAAACTACTATCGATACAGTATTTCTCGATAGCAACTGTCAAATTTGTGACTCCTGGTACCGAATTTCTATAGCAAAGGCTAAAAAACGTTACTCGCTAGTGTTTATCTTACGATAGGTACCTATCGACTCGTACTATCGATTTTAATTCTTTCGGTGACCGCTAGTGGTGCTGTACACATTTGCCATAGAAATGTTTTACGCTGTCGCTAGCGAGTGCGTACGTTAAAAACTCATGATAAGGGCACAGGAACTGTCTCACGTTTCGTTGTGTTTAGTGTGATTGTTTTAAAATATCTAAGCAAGATAACCTACCTACGACTTTTATTTTTCTCAAAGAAATATATCTACGCCCATATAATGTCTGACGGTGATGATACTACCTATGATTGGCCTCTTATCCCGACATACATATAAACCTTTCTCTTGAATCATTCCGAAATCGAAAACCGCGTCACGATTCGTTGCGTAGATTAAAAGATCTAAGCGTTCAGAGGGCGGGAAGCGACTTTGCTTTATATAATGTGAAGAATAAGGCTCAGTTTCAAAACTCTAAATGACAATAAAATAAATACTCTGGGATAATCTTTAAGCATGGCCATCTGATCACAAACTATACTACCGGCACGCTATGATGGCCGTTTTGACGTTTCAGATTGTCATAGGAAAAGAAACTGTATTGCTTTGGAATAAGGTTGATTTCCATCATTATACAATTAGCTGTTGGATCAATAGATGCACCTTATCTCTGAACAAATAAAGGTTATTTTTCTTTGTCATTGTTAAACGTCAAACGGCCATCATAGCGTGCCGCAAGTTTAAGAGCTTGTATTATGGAAATCAGATAACTGATATACATATTTTTTTTCTATGTACAGACGTATATGTAAGTACATATTTACCGTGATTAAAAATACATCTTGTAGGCTGTTGTTCAGGCCCGGTAATATTAATGCAAACGTTTATGAGGATGTATGGATGTTTGTTACTCTTTCACGCAAATACTACTAAACGGATTTGGATGAATCTTGGGACATAGATAGAACATGCTCTGAAATAACATATAGATTGTTTTTTTTATGGCGAGCTAATGTTAAATCGGGAAGGCGGGTGAAACTGCGGGGGACAGCTAGTATGGAAATAAAACGTAAGCGAGGATTGAAGATTAGATAGTGTTAAACAAAAATAAACCAAGCGTCATACGTTCAGTACCTCTACCATGAGTTGCTATCGAAACTTACTTTAGTCACCAGCGAGTAAACTACTATCGATACAGTATTTCTCGATAGCAACTGTCAAATTTGTGACTCATGGTACCGAATTTCTATAGCAAAGGCTAAAAAACGTTACTCGCTAGTGTTTATCTTTCGATAGGTACCTATCGACTCGTACTATCGATTTTAATTCTTTATGTGACCGCTAGTGTTGCTGTACACATTTGCCATAGAAATGTTTTACGCTGTCGCTAGCGAGTGCGTACTTTAAAAACTCATGGTAAGGGCACAGGACCTAAATTCAATTGTGGTCCAATCTCCAATCTTGCCTTATGTTTTGAATCACCTTATGTAAATACAGTCCTTATAGTCTCTTTCACATAAGAAATCCATTTTGATATTTGCGAATGTAATACAAATACAACTTCATAGCTTTTTCATAAGGTTTAATATTGATTCAATTGTCAATTTTATGACGATGTATTAAGTGTTAAAGTTTGTTAGTTTATGAAGGTAATCACCGAAACAACTCTGCCGGTATCAACAATTCTTTTCAAATAAATACCTACTCTATTCCCTAGCGACGTAGGCCATGTCATAAACCCGAGGTACAATAGACCATTAGGGAACATGGGTGAAACCAGTGAAAACTGCTAGTATATCTCAAAACAATAAGGTTTATTTTTCAATGAAACTCTTAAAGAGTCTTTATTTATTTAGATCACCAACAAGTCACCCACCCACAAATACATAAAAAAAAAGGTATCAAAATGTTAATCAAAAATGGTGTCCCAATTGGAGGTGACGACCGCATGCATTAAAAATAAATCCCAAGACATTCTTCACACATGGTTACCTGATCCCAAGTTAAGCAGAGGGTACTGCTTGTAGTATGGCTACCAGGTAACTGATATACTACATATACTACTTTTTAAATACATACTTATATAGATATTTACACCCAGACACAGAACAAACAGACATGTTCATGCACACTAATGTTTGTCGTTGGGCTCTATTCTGTAAGGCAAATTACACTAACTCTAGGATGTTTCGTCGCGGCCTCCGTGCTCTGTCTCTTTCGCTGACTACTACTAATGACGTGAGAGATAAGCTCTCCGAGGCCTTCGTGAAACGACTCGCCGATTATGTTTGTATTAGCTGAATAAGAGGGCTGGGTGGGAATCGAACCTGCGACCTTCGGTTTGGCAGGGTCTCTAACCACCAAGCCAACTGGAACCAAAAAATATCTTAAAATATAAAAATATATCACAACCCAAAAAAGTCTTCACATGGAACATATAACTCAATTCAGAATCTGAAACCATTACGGTATTAAATAATCGAATATTTATAACCCTAAAAGAAATCATATCAGCCAATATATCACCACTAAATGACTTCCGGCGGCTACTGGTCACCACGGAGACGTAGACTATTATCTCGTCCCCAATTTTTTTATGTCAATAGGTCCCGGCTATAAATTGGTGTCATTTGGGGAGCCACCCACTCCGTCGGGGCTTTCGGTTGCAATGACTTCCTCGATTTATGTACGATTTTATGATATCCCCACGCCGCGCCGGTTTTGGGGAGTTGGCGTTATTTAGGTTTTTTCCTTATTTATATTTTTAATTGGGCCATTAAACAGGCCAATTGGCTGTGGCAGTGGTTACCCTGACTGACAAGTCGAAGGTCGTGGGTTCGATTCCTGCAGGACAAACATTTGTGTGCATGAAAATGTATGTTTGTTCTGTGTCTGGTTGCAAATATCTATATACGTATGTATTTAGAAAATAAAAAGTAGTATATGTAGTATATCAGTTATCTGGTTTCCATAGTACAAGCTCTGCTTAGTTTGGGATCTGAGCCATGTGTAAAAGAATGTCCTAGGATATTTATTTATTTAATTAGCTAATTTTATTGCGCTATTAATAATATTAAGGTTGGATTGTCGGTGATTGAGTGGTATAAAGACCGGCTTTAAAGCGGAGGGCGGGCTCGATTCTATAAGAAAAATGACACTAGCTCGAGGATGTTTCGTCGCGGCCTCTACGCTCTGTCTCTTTCGCTAACTACGCAATCACGTGAGAGGTAAGCTCTCCAAGGCCTTCGTGCAGCGGCTTGCCGACGAAGTTTGTATTAGTTGAATAAGGGGGCAGGATTTAATTCGCGGGTATAATTGACGTTGATTTATAAGATTAAACGATTGACTGTGGTCCGAAATTGGTCCGAAGAAACGTCGACAATCACTTATGAATGAAATATGGCTCTAAGTACCCTTATTACAGATTATCTTTGCTTTTTTCCAAAGGAAAATAGACTTTAAGACATATATTTTCAATTTTAAGTTGACAAATATTGTTTTTAGAAAAGGCATAAAAGCATAGAGGAATTTTGGGAGCCTTTGTTAAAATTTCATGACACAAAAACACTATTTATGCGTTTCACGTAAACGCGTAATTTTTTTTTAAATAATACCAATGGGAGTTTTATGAAGAGTAAACAAACAAAAATAATATCCTAATTCCGTCTCAGGAATAACCTACAAAAATCCAAGACGAAGAAATAAGGATGGCAATTCTTTAAAAAAAATTGTTTACACAGGCGTTAAGGGCGCGCACACACGAGTGTCACTAGAGACGACCTCGAGACCTGTCAAGCCAGCCTAACACTAATGAACCTTGTCACTGAGCACACTTCAGTGTGTGCACTGCCGAGTGTTGTGTTGTTTATGACGGGATTTTATTTTGTAATCAGCTGTCGGGTGTTAATGCTGTCTATACGGCACGCCCCTTTCCAGGACTTTATATAGCCCCTATACATAATCTTGAACCTTTATAAGACTGAGAAATCACTACATAGTATAAAACAAAGTCGCTTTCACTGTCCCTATATCCCTATGTATGCTTAAATCTTTAAAACTAGGCAACGGATTTTGATTCGGTTTCTTTTAATAGATAGAGTGATTGAAGAGGAAGGTTTTTATGTATATATACATGTGACATCCCACGGGAACGCGGGTAAAACCGCGGGGGACAGCTAGTAAATTATAATTAGCGAGTCAAATCAATATATTCTGTTTATGGCAAGTATAAATGTCTCTCGTCTCCCAGCGTACATTCTACATACACGTTTTTGATTTTTATTCAGTCGTTTTTTGTCGAGCACCTCCACTTATGGAGGAAGGTTGTTGACACCGCACTCTTCTTCTCTTTCAACTTGACCGCCCGAACCTTCAAACTGTAATAATGACCGAGATACGTAGACCTGAATATCTTGGAAATGGCCACCATACTAAGACAATTAGACGACCTTTCACGTAGGGTGAAAAAAAAAATTACAACCTGCCAATTTCCATTAAAAAAAAAGTATTAAAATTGTTTTTAGTTTTAGAAGAATTCTACCTCTTAACACAACCAATGAGCAACCTATTTTATAGGCAAAGGCCTCAGGCATGTCTTAATTGGTTAGTGAAAACAGGCATTGCCGTAGTTTACAGTCAGCACCACAATATTCCGGAGCAGTGAGTTAATGAAAATTCATACTGAACTTAAGTTAAGCATTAATAAACCTTATGTCGTTGAAATTACGTACCAAAACTGGAAAGCCAATTGAATTACCTGAAAAAGTAAAGTATAGGTTAGTTATTTTTTTATAAAATAAACAGTTATTAGCTCTAATTTTTATCACAGTTTAATCGTGGTAAGTGACCATTTACGTAAAGTACTTCCAGAGAAAGAGAAAGAACTTTGTATCTTGATTTGTAACCAATTTTCAAGCGTAGCAACTTTGAGAATCCTCAAGTTCTCTCCTGCCAGATACTTACCAGGGAAGCGAAAACCTTGCTCTAGTCCGTAATAAGAACTCCTTTTTGACAATTAAAAATTTAAAGAAAAATAAACCCTACATCTCAATATTAAGGTTCAACTACAGCATCATACCATTAAATCAATAGATAGACCATAAGCCCAAAGCCATACAGCAAATTATTCTTCACAGACAATAGTTTACTTATTACGTTTCCTTTTACTGATTGTTACAGTCTTCTTTTTGATGTACCGAAAATATTGCCAATTTTTAAAACAAAACAGATACTTTGAGGTTCCATTAATCTTCCAAACCACTTCGAAGTGAAGCCGGGAAGAAATCATGATTAATTACTCACCCTATAGGATTAATAGTGGTTTAAGGGATCTCAAAAGACTTAAAAGCCATTGTATTTATGTCAATAACAGATACGCCTTGCGGATAAATTGTTTGGAAATTTTACTGGCAAAACATTTAACCTCCAGTAAATTGCTAAATGATATATGCTATTGATATGAACATATGGTAAAATATATGTTGGAATTAATTTAATAATAACGAAACATATCTTGGATTGGTGTATCTACTTTGTTGCTGGCTTTAAATGGCAGTAAATATAACATTGCGAAGCGCAAACTAAAATGTGTTTATATAAATAAAATAAATAACTAACTTAAATCAACTCTAGGTAATCAATACTAGGTAAATCCCTACTAATATTATAACGTTTGTTACGCTTTAACGCGAAAACTACTTAACCGATCATCATGAAACTTTGTACACATATTTTTGGAGGTATTAAAAGTAACATAGGATCCTTTTTTTGCCGGAAATATGTTACATCCCTCGGGAACGCTGGCAAAGCCGCGGGGGACAGCTAGTAAGTAAATGTATACATAGATTTTTTTTTTCTTTTGTATTTTTTTCTTGCCAACGACGAACCTCGCCACTTACAAAAAAAACCCTTTAGGTTACGTTATGTGGCTACATGTACGTTTTAGTGCTTTATACAAAATCTTAAATAAATCGAAATAAAAAAATAAAATTAAAGATTACAGTAGAATTCATGCAGAGTTCGTCCGAGGAAGCACAACCACCATACGTCATGAAGCTCTGTGATTCGGTTAGAAAGATAAGCCGGTAAAAGTAGAAACACATCAGACTAACAACTTCACGTCTCAGGGTCGACAACGTATTGGCGATGGATACCTCTGGTATTGCAAAAGTCCATAGCTAGCAGTGACTTCTTCAGGTTCCCGTTTTTCGGTCTAATTTACATTCAAATTCAAATTCAAAACCATTTATTCAGTTTAGGCCCTCGGAGGGCACTTATGAAGGTCAAATTTAAAGTTACTGAAGCTACCACCGGTTCGGAAGTCAGCCTTCAACTGAGAAGAATCGGCAAGAAACTCAGCAAGGTTACATTCTTTTTAATTTTTTATTAAATATTTTTTATATAAATTTAATCAATTCTGACTGATAATAACAATTAAAGTAATAGAGCTTTTAGTACAAAGTTCGTCTACGGCACTAAAACCTTAGATACCCATATCCCCCGTAACGCGTTATTGCACATGTATTACTGTATTTCAGGTAGAAAAGTAAGGAGCTATTAAAATTACAGGCACATGAGACTAACTTCATGTATCAGGGTCGACAACGTATTGCCGATGCCCCTGGTGTTGCAAATGTCCAAAGGAGGCAGTAATTACTCACCATCAGGTGGGCCGATTGTTTGTCGCCCACAAATTATGTTGCATAAAAAACAGTAATATGTGTAACAATTGTTATTTTATAGATAGTTGTGTAGGGACACAAGATGTAACTCTGTTCCAGTATTCTCTAATCAAAGTTTTGTCATCGAGTCAGGCCTCGGAAAGCGGGCCTCTCACTCAATTACGAGTAACGATAGAGAGAGCGTAGGCAGCGCTGATTCATCGTCTGGGTAATGTAATTTGCCATACAGAATTACATCCTAATTACCTCAATCTGAACGAGTAAAGCAAGCTAATATCCTGTCGTACCCTGTCGGTTGGTACCTTTACTAAATTGAATTACCGTCCGTTTTTAACCGACTTACAAAAAAATAGGAGCTTCGTTTAATGTTTAAAATATTTCTATAATAACAGTAAAATCAAAGCCATAATAAATTCTAATCAAAAGCCATTATGGGGTAAGAAACCAATTGGACTAATTACAATTTAAAACAACAATCGAAAAATGATGATTATTTATTTTAATTAAATAAGTAACTAGGTCGTTGTCTTCATACCTCAGAGATATTAGTTATACCAGGTGATTCCCAAAATTATTTGCTGTCCTACTGATACTGGCTCTCAAGTGCGACTGCTGGAACACACTTGTAGCTCTTTGGCGAGAGATTTTCGAGTTGAAGGTGATTTTTTTATCTCCGCACTCTCTTCAAGATAGCTTTCCGACCATTTGAAGTAGTGTCTTACCATGACTTCTAGACTGGCAATAATGGCTGGCTAGAAGTCACTACTACGTTGACAGCTTAGTACTATACCAGTACATAGTAGTATACAAGTAAATAAAGTGGAAATATCTGTGTGTATTTCAAATAAAATTTTGAATGTTTTGTGATTTATACGATGCCTAATAATAAAATATGACCGTTTTTAGAATTTCTGTATCTGTTATTAATAAGATAAAAATATATGGAAATAGTTACTCTCTGCACAGTGCACCTCTAATTTGCTTGTTTAAGTTGTAAGTAATTATTGTTATTTTCTATTTTGTAGTCTTGTTTTTTGTTTTTTAATGTTACATATATTAAGTATTTTGTAATTGTTAAATATAAAAATATATAAAATTGATATTATAAAATAACCAAAAAGTCAGAATAGATAAAAATTATATAATAAAATAAAAACAATGTAACCTTGCGGAGTTTCTTGCCGGTTCTTCTCAGTTGAAGGCTGACTTACGAACCGGTTGTAGCTTCAGTAACTTTAAATTTGATCTTCATAAGTGCCTTCCGAGGGCCTAAACTGAATAAATGGTTTTGAATTTGAATTTGAAAAGTATCTGGAACAAATTTAAAATAAAATTGATACAAAAATAAAATATGTTTTCCACAAACACATAAAAACAATTTATCGCATAGAACATAATCCTTCGGTAATGCGAGTGAAGCCGCGCGTGTGTGCAATATAAGCTTATTCTGTAACATCCCAGCGGAACTTTACCGTAGATAATAACTCACAGGATACTGTTTGACGTGAAAGCCTTTGATATGAATCCATAGTCAATAAACGTGTGTGTATATTAGATCGTGTATATATTCCTATATTGCCTTTGATTCTAGTTAAGCGGTTTGCACTTTGTATACAGTAATGTTTCATTAATACCCTCACACACTCCATTCATAAGTTTGTAGTTGATTATTAGTTTTAAAATAGCGTCACGACATTTTCATATTTAGTGTATTCACTGATGCCTTTTTGGATGCTCATGAAGTTTCGTATAAACTGTTAAATGGGTTTGAAGGAATAATTACTGCACTTGCACGTGCAGTAATAAAGTACATAAATTGCTTCTTTGAACGCGATTTATGTAATTTTGAAACTTCATGACCGTACAAAAGTCAAAGCGGGTACCAAAGCGTGCGCCTTTAGTATATGGTCGATAATATTCCTAGAGTTTGATTATGTAAGGTAAATAAACTCCAGCCCGACGATGTGTCGACGCGGCCTCTATTTTCTGTCTCTTTCACTACCTTCACAATCACGTAAGAGGTTTCCTCTCTGAAAGCTCGTCGCGCCAGCTCGCCGACACTGTTTGTATTAGCTGAATATGATGTGTACTATTAAATAACTCCTTTTGACGTAAAAAAATGCCAAAGGAAATTATACTTTATCGATATTAAAATAACTTTAATCTGTCCATCTAATGGCTTATTGCATAATAAGTTGAACCTTATCATTAAGAAGTTAGAAACTAAACTACGTTGACAGCGAGACCTTTAAATAAAAGCTTTCTTAGATAAAGTCGAAATTTCAACGAAGACGGCACAACGTGATTATTTTGAGGCCCAGAGGCCCGCAGGCGGCAATTAGGCCGTTATTCGTGAGGCCTTATCTTAATTAGGCACTCGTTGATTCCTATAAACTGGTTGTTTAGTAAACCGTTACTGTCGGGGCGTCCTAATTTCTGTAGACTGTCTATCCATTAAATAAATAAATATTGTGGAACATTTTCTTCAAGCCATTTGATCCCAAACTAAGCAGAATATAACTACTATAGCAGATAAACGAAATATCAGATGTCTAGCTTTTTATACCAGTAGATATTTTACAACGTGAAACAGAACTATTCGTTCTGTAGTTGCGTAAGAGGTACATTATCATGGACACAAATTTGTTGATGTTGGTAATCAAACCTACGACCCGTAATTTGGCAGTCAGGTTATCTAACTACCATGCAAACCGGCGTTGTTTTTTTTGCATAATTACATTACATTTTTGTTGATTGTTATTTAATATATTTTTAAATATTAGGTTGGGGAAAAAGTCTTTTCGCATTATAGTATATATGAACTTGTAATAAAATCTCTTTGGCTATACTATTTCTATCTGGCTGGTTTTGGTATCATTGAAAGTTTAAATTTTAAAGAACATGATTCCAAATTCAAATTAGGAAAATGTGTGATTTGCATTTGTTTTTCATACCGCCAAGATGAGTGAATCTAATGAAGAAATTAGATTCATTTTAAAATCTTACTACAAAAAAGGTAAAAATGCAACGCAAGCCGCGAAAAAAAATTACGATGTTTATGGACCTAGTGCAGTGTCTGTGAGAGTAGTACAAATTTGGTTTAAGGGGACCCGGTGGTCTAGAATTTTCGAAAAATCGATTTTTTTTTTTTACATATTTCGAAAGTATAGTATTTCAGTAGTGACAAAATTCCGAGTATTTCTATATTTAAAACCCATTACAATGTCAGGTAGACGATCGGTGAGTTGGGCTCCATTGTTCGCTTATTGCAGCTGCTCGGGTCCGTATACCTGACTTAGACTATTGTATGAATTTAACGGGAAATATTTTAGTTTTAAGAGTTGTTCAGTTAGTTTAACGTGTACCTCAGCGACAGCAACATCGAGTGTAATAATATTACAGAAATAATTTTATAATAACATCAATAATTTTATAGTGATATCGAGTGAAATAATTTTATAAAACCAATGGATCGTAAGCAGGGCCAAACTAGTAGCAGAAGATGATGGACGTAATGGGTATTAAAATCGGCCCATACGCCGATCAACTAGCCCGAGATCGTGATGAGCGAAGAATCTATAAGGCTGATCGTCAAAGCACAAGTGACTCCAAAGAGGCAAAAACTGCTCGTAAAAAATCCAAGAGTCAAGAAAATGAAGACTATGAGAGAACAGAGGGAATCCTTTATGGTGCTGGGATCGCCGATTAATCGTAAGTGCATATTTCAATACAATTTCTTGAGAATATAGTTACTTAAAACTTAAAACGCGTTTATCTCGAAACAACTTTTTTTGGTCTACTGAAGCTAAAAAAAAAAACGGTTCGACCGATTCGTCTGAAATTTTAACAGGTCATTCTAAATAGTACTGGCTCTCGTCGGGACTTGAAAAAATATTTTCTGTTGAGTATTTCTATTTCTTTTATTAAAAAAACATTGCAAAAAAAGAGTCGTTTTCAGACTCGTACTTTGAATTACGCGCCATTTTGTCAATTTTTTTTTTTATTCTAGTCCCCGCCATAACTATACTTATACTGATTAAAAATCCGTCTTATTTTTTAATTTCAGATCAAAGGGAGAGATAAAACCTCCTTCAGCAGCCAGGTCCTTTTTTTTTGAGAGGGGAACTTCAGCGCCACTTTTGGAATTAAAAAAAAAAAAAAAATTGTGTTTACCATCATTTTTGTATTGTTAATAAGTAATAAAATAAGCCTAAAAAAATTTAAAACCCTTAGTCATTTCTGTCATATCAAAAAAAAAAATTAAAAATAGGCTAAATTTTAGGCCGCTAGACCACCGGGTCCCCTTAAGCGTTTTCAATCCGGAAATTTTGATGTCAAAGATGCATGTCGCTCTGGTCGCCCCATTACGGATAAAATGGATGCCATTTTTGAAAAAGTGGAGCAAGATCGGCATATCAGTAGTTACGACGTAGCTGAAGAACTGGGAATTGACCACAAAACAGTTTTGGCACATTTGAAAAAAACTGGGTACACAAAAAAGCTAGATATTTGGGTACCTCACGAGCTCACTGAAAGAAACCTAATGAACCGTGTACTCATTTGTGATTCTTTATTACGACGTCATGAAACCGAACCATTTTTGAAGAAGCTGATAACTGGTGATGAAATGTGGATCACGTACGACAAGAACGTGCGAAAAAGGTCGTGATCAAAGGCCGGTCAGGTTTCACAGACTGTGGCGAAACCCGGGTTAACTCGCAACAAGGTGATGCTGTGTGTGTGGTGGGATTGGACATTATTCATTATGAGCTATTACCACCAGGCAGGACCATCGATTCTGAACTCTACTGCGAACAACTGATGAGATTAAAGCAAGAAGTTGAGAGAAAGCGGCCGGAATTAATCAACAGAAGGGGTGTGGTTTTTCATCATGATAACGCTAGACCTCACGCATCTTTAGCCACTCAGCAAAAATTAAGAGTTTGGCTGGGAGGTATTAATGCATCCACCGTATAGTCCTGACCTTGCACCTTCAGATTTCCACCTGTTTCGGTCTCATCAGAATTATTTAGGCAGTGTCAGGTTAACATCACGAGAGGACTGTCAAAACCACTTGTCGCAGTATTTTGATCAGAAGTCCTAAAATTTCTATAGCAATGGGATCATGTCCCTACCTACAAGATGGCAAAAAGTTATCGAACAAAATGGTACCTACATACTTTAGTTAAATGTAAATAAACTATATTAAAAATGTTTTGAATTTTCTTAAAAAATGCGAAGGAACTTTTTCCCCAACCTATTATAATTATTTGTAGGGCTCATACAGAAAGTGTACTGTTGTTCTAATATCCTATCTTTTCTATTATTTTCTATATCTTTTTTTATTCCAGTCTTTTCTGCCAAAAGCCGAATCCATTTTAATGTAATTTGGTACACATAAAGCGTCTCCTTTTATACAGAAAGCTACATTTTATATTACTACTAGCTACCCGGACAGACGTCATTCTGTCGAAATAAGTCCATACAAAAATGCAGGAGTTCGCTCGCAGCGTCACCTACCGGGTCCAATTGTAAATTTAAATCATCCAGGGCGCCACCCAAACGCATACAAAAAAATCATTCAAATTGGTCCAGCCGTTTAGGAGGAGTTCACTGTCAACACACGTACAAAAGAATTATATACATACATATATAAAGATAGTGTACAATAGTTATACAAAATATTGAATATTTATTTATTTATTTGAATATTTATTTCACAATAAACAAAAGTATAGTCAAAGATTAATAAAAAGATTTCTCTATAACGGTGTAAGCCAATAAAAATATATTTTCACTTTCCACTTGCCCGGGGAATGTCTCGCAACATTTATTCTTGCCCCATTACCCGCAATGGTCTAGCCCCAACGTATGAGATTGCGTCGATATGCCCCATTGGGGAGATATCATTTTAATCCGTATATCCGGAGATCGTTCGATCGATTTCTACGTTTTATTTGGTGAGGTAGATTTAGTGTATCGTAAAAATGAATTCTTTTTTTATTAAAAAATATTGCAGCAACCTTCCGAACCGGTGGTAGAGTCTGACCATTCATAAGTGCCCGTGAAGGCCTATTTGAATAAAATATTTCATTTCATTTCATTATAATATAATATATATAATTCAACGTTAGTAGTAGAGCTCTTAGTGCAGAGTTCGACCGGGGAAGTACTACCACCTTACCCATTTCCGCCGTGAAGCAGTAGTGCAATTGTATTACTGTGTTTCGGTTAGAAAGGTAAGGGGGCCGGTGAAATTACAGGCACATGAGACTTAACAACTTCACGTCTCAGGGTCGACAACGCATTGGCGATGCTCCTAGTGTTGCAAATGTCCATTGGCGGCGGTGACCACTTACCATCAGGTGGACCGTCTGCTTGTTTGTCGGCCCAAGTGGCATAAAAAAAAAAAAAAAAAAAAAAAAACGTTTACGAGTAAGTTGGCGTGGTTACTTTGATTATCACGTCGATTTGTTCCACGACAATCATTTGTGTGCATGGACATGTTTGTTTGTTCTGTGCCTGAATGTAAATATCTATACAAGTATATATTTAAAGTGTCAGTACCTAATACTATTGTAGTTTTAGTATCAAAAAGTATATTTCGATTGGAGCTGGCAACACTGGTTGCTGCGGTTATTTTTTTTAATTTTGAATTTTTTTGACGACTGTTACCAAGTTTACCAACATTCAAATAATTATGGTTTTGTGCAATAAATACCAATTTACTGTCTGGTTTTAAAATGTCTAAAATCTATAAAATTATGTCTTAATGTCTTCTATTTCCAAGATTACCAACATTCAAATAATGTTTTGTGCAATAAATAGCCACTTTGAATATATTATTCAAGCCGCGACCTGACATACATACATCTTGTCACAGGCAGACAACATATTGTTAGGTAGCACGCCCACAGACTGCTCGACACAAATCGTGATGTTATCAGCACTTTTGGGGAATATACGTGGCTTTTAGCTTTGAATTGGTACGTATTATCAAGTTTCTATTTCAAGCAAATGTTTGTAGGTATTTGTTAGATTATGTTGTAATGGCTGAACCGATTTGGATTGATTTTGGCATAAAGATAGATCATATCTTGGAATAACAGAAAGTTCTGTCTGGCGGTCGGCGAAATACTCGTGCGTCAAGTCAGTGACAACGGGTCTTATACGTCCTGAAGATGCTTCGTGTCAAAGCTAAACACGTGTCGATTTCCTGTTGAGTTTCTTTGTTTGGGACTTGACAGAGAAGGAGATCCAGCGGTATTAATTACTAGATATTTTTTTTTTTAATATTCTTAAAATGCTTAAAAAGGCTTTCTACAACACAAATTATTATTTTAATTACGACAATGCTTGGGTGTAGCGCTCGCTCCAGCAGGACACATCTTTATGTACAAAATCTGATTTTGAAAAGAGTAATTGCAGAGTTTATTGCCGGCTCTTCTCAGTAAAAGCAACCTTCCGAACCGATGTTAGAGTCCGACCATTCGAAAGTGCCTGTGAAGGCATATTTCGTTTCATGATCCTTTGATAACACTACGCAAGGCAAAACCTGCAGAATAAATAGTTCCCGAGTTACAAAATCATAAACTAAACAATTATCTGGCTGGCACGTAATAAAACAGGAGTCTAAGGCTACCGGAACTTATAATAGAGTTGCACAACTTACACGGCGGCCGGGGCATTGCAAATTGCATTATGTGAAGTATGTTTAGAGTGGGCCAGCGTTGGCCAAACATTTGCATGGGCTTGGGAAAGTTTGTACCAATATTTTTGTAGCGTTCCCGTTTCGTAAAAACTAAACCCGCGTTCCCGTGGGTTGCACATGTATTATACATATAAACCTTCCTCTTTAATCACTCTATCTATTAAAACCGCATCAAAATCCGTTGCGTAGTTTTAAAGATTAAAGCATACATAGGGATATAGGGACAGAGAAAGCGACTTTGTTTTATACTATGTAGTGATACTGTACAAAGCACTAAAACGTACATGTACCCACATAACGCAAACCTCAAGGGGTTTATCTGTAGTTCGTTCGTTCGCCTCATTGAATAAAATATTATAGACCCTATGATTCTGTATTGATGAAAATTTGTAAATAAATTACTGGAATTATTTTATCGAGCCTACGCCATTTAATTACCGAATAATTCATTTCAGACATCCAATTACCGGGATGCTACCTGACGATACAATATTATCGATAATTAAAACGTATCGAGTCAACTCAACAATCATCAATTACGCATTATTTTGACATATTGAATCGAGTCACATCAGAATCAGCGAGTGATGGTGATTCACCCTGATTGGCCTAGATGTTAAATGCCATGGTAGAGGTCGTGAATTCGAATCCTATCAAGCTTGTGCTTTTAGTAATAAAAAAATATTATAACACTAAAGGTAAATGGACGGAACCCTATCGGTCCGATACACTAAGGGTTCCGTTCTACCGAAAATATTTTCAATTACTTGCCAAATTTCATAGTTTTAGGGTTGACGGAAAATACCCTATAAACTTTAACAGTTAACTTGTAAGTTTGATTTTTTCACAGCTTCAAGAGACTGTAGACCTGTGTATATAATTATAATTTCAACTTGATATTCCACGCGTTCCCGAGATAAAGTGTCTTGACAGACAGACGGACCACTAAGTCATCCTATAAGGGTTCAGGTTTTTCCTTTTGAATGGCGGAACCCTCCACCCTCCCGAAAGGCCGAAAAACAAACGTTTCTTGTATGTGGACGCCCAATATATTTTTTTATAATTGTTGTTTAGCACTCATAGTAGTACACATTTTGTGTAAATTTCAAGCAGTAAACACTTGCAATCACAGTTCATGAGATAAAGCTGGCTGACATACGGACTGACGGACGGGTGGGTAACGAAGACTTAGTAAAAGGGTTAGCACTCTAAAGTAAGGACCCTAAAAATTAACAAAACAGATTGAATATAGATGCACTTTAACTCTCATGCAGTTCCACGTATCGATATCAAGCGATGCTAATCCATCGACTTTTCCCCGCGACGCGATTTTCCCTGAAATTTATCGTTGAGCTTAACTTGAGGCAATTGATTACCCTTTCCAAGGGGTGTAAAGAGGGCAAATGAGTCCCTCATTGAGCCCGTCAGAGTCACCTTCACGTAGTATTTACAAATTAATAGCCTATTGGAAAGTCATTATCATTTGTTAATATAGTCATATATTTTGCAACCCTCAATGTTTTTTAGAACCTGCTCTTTAAATGATGTTTTGACTATAATATCCGAAGACATTTCTTTACACACAGTCATCTGATTCTAAACTAAGCAGAGCTTGTACTATGGAAACTAGACAACTGATTTTTGCCCTGGGTGGGAATTGAACCCACGACCTATGGGCGTGGCAATCAGAGTCTCTTACCAACAATCCAACAGCCCATCATAATTTTGAGTAGATGTTAGTTATCTACTTCGATTTTAGGATCGGCGTGAAGCTCATCGAGCTGGAGGAAGAAGGGAAAACGCTGGATACGAAACGAAAATACAGGATATGGTTTTGGAAAATCGACGATTGACTGAGCCAGATTTAGTAGAGGCTCTACACATCTCATTAGGCAATGTGAGCGATATTTTAAGTGAAATTTTGGGTTTTAGAAAGCTGTGTGCACAATGGGTGCCGCATTCGCTAACAATGGAACAAAAACACATTCGAATGCGACTTTCTCAGCAAAATTTGGAGCGTTTTAAAAAGGATAAAGTGGATTTTGTGCGGCGATTCATCACTATGGATGAGACTTGGGTCTATTATTATGATCCTGATTCAAAACAAGAGGCTAAAGAGTGGTGTGAACCTGGTTGTTCGGCTTCGAAACGAGTTCGTGTCCGGAAATCGGCTAAGAAGGTTATGGCATCAGTTTTTTGGGATGCGAAAAGAATTTTGTAAGTCGATTACTTGCAAACTGGTAAAACAATTAATTTTGAATATTATTGCAACCTTTTGGACCAGTTGAAGGAAAAAATTCGTGAAAAAAGTACCAGTTTGCAGAAAAAGAAAATCCTTTTTCATCAGGACAATGCACCGTGTCACAAGAGCATTTTGACAATGGCTAAAATCCATGAATTTAAGTTCGAATTGTTGGAGCATCCACCGTATTCTCCAGATTTGGCCCCCAGCGACTTCCATTTGTTTCCAGAACTCAAAAAATGTATGCGTGGGAAGCGTTTTTCATCAAATGAAGAAGTCATAACGGATGTTGAAGCGTATTTTGGAGACCTTCCAGATTCTCACTTCATGGATGCAATCCACAGAATGGAGGATCGCTGGAGCAAGTGTATTAATGTTCAGGGAGATTATACTGAATAATAAAATGTATTTCGAACCATAAAATTGTGTTTTTCTTATCGAACGACAAAACTTATTGAACAACCAATTACATAAAGTCTTTATGCGTAAACAAATGCAGCATTATTTATTTTAAAAACCAAATTAATTACTAGTATGGTTATAATGAATGAATATCCGATAAAAGTGTCCATTGAAATTACGAATGATACAATATTTCCTATACTACCATTATCTATACTAATATTATAAAGAGGAAAGATTTTTATGTAAATATGTTTGTTACTCTTTCACGCAAAAACTTCTAAACGGATATGGATGAAACTTGGCACATAGATAGAGCATATCCTGGAATAACATATAGACTACTTATTATCCCGGGAAAATGTGATATCGCTCGGGAATGCGGGTAAAACCGCGGAAACAGCTATTCAAAATAGAAAAATTGATTTTTTACATTAAGGTAAACGTAGATACATAGGTTCTATGTAATAACACTAAACACCTTAATATAAGGAATAGAAATGAGTCCTAACCCCTCAAACTAGGATAATCTGTGCTATGAGGGGCTAGATCGTCCAATCTCTTATGGATTTTCAGTTAATGATGCACCGTAAGTGTACGTCCGTGTATGACGTTTGTAAAAAATATATAAAATAAGATACTTGGTAGGGTTATTACCTTTATAGATATGAATAATAAAAAAAAGCTTAATATGTATAGGTTAATATAATTCATTATCAAAGCCAACAACCCTAGGAAGCTGTCATGTCAGGGAACCAGATTATTTAACAGAAAGGCCTACGTACCTATTTTTCCTAATAATTGTCTACTTTAATAGTTTTTCTATTTTTCATTCGTAAAAATCAGTATTTTTAATTTTTTTGGGGTATGTTATACAGCGTGCCACGGTTCTTAAATTGTGAATAGACTCGTTATAAGGCCCCATTTCGGCTTTACGGAACTTTACGGGACTTTAGTTTTGTAATAGCCTGTATAAAAGATAAACAGTAATAAAATTAACCAATAACTAGTGCACCATGAAAAAAGTGATATGGAAACAAAGAATGCAAAATGCATTAGATAGATAGATAGATAACTCTTTATTGTACACTAAATAAAAAAGAAAACAAACAACAATAAACCTTAAATCCATGTACAATGGGCGGTCTTATCGCTAAAAAGCGATCTCTTCCAGACAACCTTAGGATGGAGAGAAATTTAGGGACGATAATTGACGGTGGTGCATCTAAATAATCTAAAATTGACATACACATACATATACTATATAAAAATATAATATATGTGTTATACGTATAATTAAATAATGATATTGAAAAGAGAAAAAAGAAATAATTATTGATGCGTGCATAATTATTATGTATAATTGAATATCAAAGTACCTATAAAATGTAAATGTAATTTGTTCAAATATTTATGAGAAAAGTTCCTTTTTAAGTGAGATGAAACAAATAAATGCGCTATAACGACATCTGAATTCAGGCTGTGAAAATTTCCCACAACGTTTGTACAACTGGATTCTGAAAAGAAGACAAAAGTTCGAATTGAAGCCGGGGGTGAGAAGCTAGTAAATCCGCACAGCTGCAGGGACCAGCATCGCGCCACCACGAACCGAGACAGAAGTTTCAACGTATTAACTGTACACATTTAGAACTTATGTTACAGAGTTGTAAAGTTTTTCTTGTTTGCCGTCTAATGAATGCAATTTCATCTTATTAATAAGGGTCATTATTTATAAGGAATAGCTGTCCCCCGCGGTTTCACCCGCGTTCCTGAGGGATTTACATTTTCCCTGGATAAAAAGTAGCCTATGTTACTCAGTTTATTCGTTACATACAAAAATACAAATCTTTCCTCTTTATAATATTAGTGTAGATGTAGACTATGATAAAACCGCGGAACCGGCGTGTCTGTACATGTAAAACGGATTGCGGTTAATAGGGAATTTATAACAAGACACCATTGGAGAAACCTTCGTCTGTCTGTTTAAACGCTTATCTCCTAAAATTAATTTAGATCCTACTACTTATTTATAGAAATTAAAATAACTATATAAAAACATAAAATACGTTTAGTAATAGCAAAGCCAGGTAGAATTAGTCAAAAAAATTCAAAATTCAAAACCATTTATTCAGTTTAGGCCCTCGGAGGGCTCTTATGAAGGTCAAATTTAAAGTTACTGAAGCTATAACTGGTTCGAAAGTCACCCTTCAACTGAGAAGAATCGGCAAGAAACTCAGCAAGGCTACATTTTTTTTTTTTTTTTTACGTAATTTTATATTTAACAATTACAAAATACATAATATAGGTAACATTAAAAAAAACAAAAAAAAAGAAATAACACCACTACAAAATAGAAAAAAACAATAATTACTTACAACTTAAACAATAAAATTAGAGGTGCACTGTGCAGAGAGTAGCTAATTCCATACATTTTTATCTTCAATATAATGAACTACCTAGTATACCATCTCATTTATTGGTAAGTTTGAGTTAAAAATTTTAAACTGTAGGTAATTTTTTTTTTTTTTTTTTATATAAAAACTTGAGCGCATTTGACTAGATCTCACCTGATGGAAAGTGAAATAATCTAATATTTCCATGAAATATAAGACTTTTTATTTTTATTTATTATCTCCTACAAAACGGAGTTTAATGGGGTTTTCACAAATGGGGCTTGGGGCAACATATAGTTTAATTTCATCAAAATCGGCTCTCGAAACAAAAAAACTCACCACGCGTACGAAGTCGCAGTACCTACCTAGGTACAGCTCATATTAAAATGTGAATGATTGGAGGTTAGGTTTCTAAAGAAGTAAACTGGTAGCCACAAAGAATATATTCTGTATGAAGACAACGGAAACATACCCCGGAAAAATACTACGCCCTCGGGAAATCTGGAAAATCTGAGAGGTGGAAGTTAGCAACAATTTGGGGCTACTTTCATTTTATTCTTAAAGGGTCCTACTTTGCTGGGTGACCTAACACCACAGACACCATCACTTACCATGAAGAGATTGTGGTAAAAAATAAACCTAGATATTGTAAATAAAATAATATCCTGTGACATTCTTTACACACTGCCATCTGGTCCCAAACTAAACAGAGCTTCTACTATGGAGACCAGATAACTGATATACTACTTCTTTATTTTTCTGAATACATACCTATACAGGAATATTTTTTATTCAGTGCGCAAACTTTGACAAATTAAACTTAAATGAGTTGTATTAAACACCTTATTTTTATTTTGATAAGTTTTAGTACAATAAAATAAAGTTATCGTTAACGAAAGATGTGTTCTCTCTGTCGCTCGGGTCGGGCGCCCACCCCGGCCGTAGCCTTGGCAACAGCTGGCTCTACGCGCGCGCCCTTTGATATTATTATGAATAGATAGTGTCCAATGTTTGTTGATTTTAAAGTCGAAAAAAAAACACATAAAGAATTAAACAAATAATGGAAATGTGTTCTGTTACTAATACTGAACCACCAAAATTTTTTTGCGCATTGCTTAAAAATATTCCTGTATAGATATTTACACCCAGACACAGAACAACCAAACATGTTCATGCACACTAATGTTTGTCCTGGGGAGGAATCGAAGCCACGACCTGCGGCGTGGCAGTCAGTGTCTCTAACCACCAAGCCAACTGGCCCGTCACCTAAGGCCATGTATTTGTTTCCGATTTTATACAAAATTTACTCTAAAATAGGTCAGAAGTGAAACTAAATCTACAAATTTCGTCAAATGCCTAAAGTTACGTTTCCAAGTATTTTGGTCAATACCAGACGAACTAACATGACTCTTGGACAAGTTATAATGACCAGTTACGACCAAGTTATTTCTGTAAGATCAGAAAGTTCCACTGGATATTTGATATCTAGAAATATTACCGTATTCCGAATATTCGGTTGTGTAAATTCCGACCTGGCTTACCGTATACATATTTTAGTGGTAAAATAGTTGCATATGCGAAATTCAATTTGCGGATCCAATATTAATTCCTAACTTGTAATGTGGATCTAAAATTGTAAATAATGCTGGTGAATTTAATTTCATGAAATGAAGTCAAATAAATAAGCTTTGGTTGAAATGAACACACAATATGCACCCGGCCTGAAACTGTCCCCTTATTCAGCTAATACAAACTTCGTTAGCGAGCCGCTTCACGGAGACCTCGGAGAGCTTACCTCTCACGTGTTAGTAGTATTAGCGTAGTAAGCGATAGAGACAGAGCATAGAGGCCACGACGAAACATCCTCGAGTTAGTGTCATTTTCCTTTCAGAATCGAGCCCCTAGACTTTCGAATCGAAGTCGCAGGTCACGAGTTTGATTCCCACCCAGGATAAAAATGTTTTGTCCATGAACATATCTGATTGTTCTGTGTCAGGATGTAAATATAAGTATGTATTTAGAACTAGAATATATATATATAGAATTATATAACTAGTACATATTATACTACTAGTAGTATATCAGTTATCTGGTTTCCATAGTACAAGCTCTGCTTAGTCTGGGATCAGATGGCCGTGTGTAAAGAATGTCCCAGGATATTTATTTAAAATGTGAAAGTTTGGGTGGATCGATATTTGTTACTCAATCACGTCAGAGCAGGTGAACGTATCTTAATGAAATTTGGCACAGAGATAGATTATATTCTGGAATTATATATATACTTAATATCAAACTTTTTAAAATCAAAACCATTTGAAGGTCAAATTTAAAGCTACGAAAGCTTCCACCGGTTCGGAAGTCAACCTTCAACTGAGAAGAACCGGCAAGAAACTCAGCATTATTAAATTTGTTTTAAATAATTGCAACATCACGGAATTTGTAACTTCCCTCGGGATCGCGAGTAAAACCGCGGGGGACAACTAGCCTATGATCATATCCTACGTTGTAAACGTTGTATGCTTGTAAAGGCATATTTCAATAAATACATATTTTCATTTCTTTTCTACTAAGACTACTACTCTAGAAATAATAGAACTATAGAAACAGGAAATAGTAAAGCTTTGTAAAATTGATAATTTTCATTACTTATGCTAAGTTTTTTTATATTTGTCTATAAAGTTAGTAACTAAAATTGAGAAATTGCAGGAAAAAAGTACATTACAAGATTTCTCTTTCAAATTTATATCCTAAAACCTTTCAGGATATTATCTCAAACCCCAGTCAGGTGTAACGATCTCAGTCCTGTAGTTCTAGACATAACCTATATAAAGTTCCTGAAGAGATTTCATACCATCTGTCACAGATGGGAAGTTGGATGGAGTTTTGATTTATTGCAGTTTCGGAGGCAGATGCTCTGCGCGTCGGCTCTGCACATTGATAGATTGTCTTTTAAGTGATATGAAGACCTGTCAGAAACTATTGTTTTAGTTTTATTTTCTATAATTTACTATTTACGAAAATGGGTATAGTGGTACAGGCATAACATCATATTTCATGAAGTATTCATTCAATTATCTGCTTTAATTTCTAGATGGTTGAGCCATTACAACAACTCCGTCGCTGTAAGTAACAAAGCTGTTGAATTATGTGTGGGGTAAGAGACTTGTGGCACTGTACATGTTTATATATTCAGGTTTGTAACTGTACTACTTCAAAAAGCAGTAGTATACATGTATTACTGTGTTTCAGCTAGAAAGGGACTGCCAGCGGCCAACGGCCAGTGAAACTAAAACGTAGGTATTATCTGGTGAGTTGTCTTGGTGGTTAGCGACTCTGACTGTCTAACCGAAGATCGCGGGCTTGATCCCCACCCGGGACAAACATTTGTGTGCA
This sequence comes from Habrosyne pyritoides, assembly GCA_907165245.1. NCBI lineage: Eukaryota > Metazoa > Arthropoda > Insecta > Lepidoptera > Drepanidae > Habrosyne > Habrosyne pyritoides. Next base: position 9,055,097 of record OU015606.1, read on the forward strand.
TGAACATGTCCGTTTGTTCTGTGTATGGGTGAAAATTTAGAAAAAAAAAATGGTATATGTAGTATATCAGTTATCTGGTTTCATAGTAGAAGCTCTGCTTAGTTTAGGACCAGCATCGTTATACATTGTTTTTGTATTTCAATGTTGAAAACAATAATAATTACACAATCAGAAAAAAAATATCATGTCATATCTGAGGCTTAATGTTGCTCCTTCAAAATTTCCTAAACATGAACTAGGTCAAACAGACAGAAAATAATCATATTTTTCTTTTTCTACTTCAATTAAAATCAATACCTAACCAAATACAGAGGGAAAACCTTGAAATGCTAAACGAAAAGCTTTCTCTCGAAACTCCCATTCAAGTAAAATAAAAAAAAAAGATTTACAGAGCACCTTATACAAGGAATTAGCATTGCCATGTAGTGAAGCAAAGCTGCCAACTTGGCAACAATCCACGGAAGTGTTCTCGAAACATTTATTTTACAATTCTAATTCAAATGAAGGCAAACATTTTGGCCTAGAATTCATGGCAACTTTTTTGCCTGTCATAAGTACTCATCATCATATCTAAGCCTCATTACTCTCGAATTTGAATTATGGCTGGTGATTTCATCGCGTAGTGACTGTTCATATTCATTTAATTTATTTGCATTCCACAATATTAAAATTAAGTTTTAGGTGGTAAGTAATATCTAATTAACATTGGGACCCTGCCGGGCACAGCAAAATACATAGTAAGTCACATATATAAGTAGGAGAGACGAGATCATGGATATATCGCAATTTGATTATTCTATCGAAGGTTATTTTTGTTTTAAATTTATTTATTTATTAGTTTAATATTATTTATGTAAGATTTCTATCATTCATGTAATCATCAACTGTATAATATGCTTTTTTTACCAGTACTTGTTAAAAAAAAATCAAAAATGTTGTATTTCTTATTTGTATTGAATTGTGTGTTTAGCAAGGTTATGTATGTAATTTTGATTAGATTTATTAACAGATTCAGTATTTGCAGATCAATGAATTCAATATTTCTTTATTTTTTCAAGTTTTTTATATTACTTTCATCACAGTTGGCTTGGTGGTTAGCAACCATGACTCCCAAGTCGCAGGTCGCGGGTTCGATTCCCACCCAGGACAACATTTGTGTGCATGAACATGTCTGTTTGTTCTATGTTTGGGTGTAAATATCAATTTATGTATGTATTTATGTAAAAATAGTATATCAGCTATCTGGTTCCGATACTACAAGCTCTGCTTAGTTTGGGATCAGATGGCCGTGTGTAAAGAATGTCCCGGGATTGTTGTTCAGGTCCATGTTTTACTGTTACTCTTTTGAAATCGGGGACATTCCGTGTACATTATATTAACTTTATTCTTTTTACTAAATTGATCTTGTCTCTTGCTTGTGGGGTTTTAACTCCCCTATTCCTCGAATCCATACTCCTTTGTTCTTCGTCTATAACATTAACTCTCTAGTTCTCTGTCTATTGTCTGCAGAAAACATATAACTTTTTTAAGCGATAATTTGGTATTATTTCTCATTGTGTTTTTATCGATCCACTGCGACCACTTTGTAGGTCCATTATTTAACGCAAGAAAATAAATAAATCACTTAGTTAGCTATTTTTTTATCAAAATTATCATAATAGTTAGTTACAGTACACTGTAAAATATTCTGGATAAACGGTTAACTTTGATTCCAAACTAAGCAGAGCATATACTGTACTAACCAGATAACTGTGAAATTAAATATTATTATTAATATTATATTATTTTTAAACACATGTACACACACTCAGACATAAAACAAAATTACATGTCAATGCATATCTTTTTGTCCCAAATAAAAATCGAACCCACAACCTATAGCGTAACAGTCAAGATATCTACCACCCCAATCATCTCGTCAAACACCATAATCATCATACATTAGTAAAAAAAATATTTACTCCAAAAACACCGAAAAGCACAGATAAAATGTCTCCAAAAATATTACCATGTTACGTATCACAGCATATAGATAGATTAACGTAAAGTTGGCACTTCGTTGGACAAGGGTACCGGTCGACCGCCTCCGTCAATAGACCGGCCAATCCATCTTCGTTACATACCACTGCATTTTGCGGATCAAGTACCCTTTAAGTGGGGAAGTGACGTGGATGTAGGTAATGTTAAATGGGGGTTGAAAAGAGAATCCTCTTTTGAATGTTTTGTGACTAAATTTAACCTGAGGTACAATTGATTGTTGGATGTTTCTGCTTGTGGACGTTGCGTTATCTTGGTAGGTCTTCTACGTGCTATATTGGATTGCAATGCATTTATAATAACACTAGCTGTCCCCCGCGGTTTTACCCGCGTTCCCGTGGGATGTCACATGTATTATATATCAAAATCTTCCTTTTCAATCACTCTATCTATTAAAAAAAACTGCATCAAAATCCGTTGCGTAGTTTTAAATATTTAAGCATACATAGGGATATTATCGTACACGGGAGACTCCTATGAGGCAATATGACAACCTGTACTTGCCAAAAATTAAATCAATGATCTATGCCAAAAGTACTCTGATTACAGCAATACGTGTATATAACCATTTGCCAATTTATCTAAAGGATTTACCAAACATAACATTTAAAAATTGTTTAAAGAAATGGCTTATTCAAAATGTGTTTTATAGCTTGAATGAATTTTTTTATAATAAATATTGACATAATTGTATAATAAGTTGTAATTGATCCATTTTGTTTCTTTTCTTTTTTTTGACATGCAACATTTTCTTATTGTATTTTTATATTCATTATTTTATGTGACATAATTTAAATTTGTATCCGACTTCTATTGTATGCCCGGTATGGGTAGATTCTGTAGTTAATTAATTATTAAATTGACAATAAAGTTATATTCTATTCTATTCTATAGGGACAGAGAAAGCGACTTTGTTTTATACTATGTAGTGATTACATCTCGGTGCAAAACATTGGGATGGTGCAGTTTTTGACAGATGTTTCATATTAAGTATTGTCAAAAATTAATGGATATAAATCTCTTCTATAGTCTCCATTTTCCTATTTATTCATATTCTTCACATCACTCTTTTAGTCACCTTTTAGTTACCTTTCTTATTAGTACTACAATAATCACATTAACACCCTAAGATCTATATGCCAATAATTATTTTTCAATCACTCATTAACACGATTGAAATGAATATTTTAAAACATAATTATGTAGCCTTCTGAGACTTTTCTAGTCAGCTGTATAAAACAAAACACTATCGTTTTGACAAAAGACTAAAGCAAGAAGAAACTAGATTCAGTTCTAAAAGATGAACAATAAAACGTGAGATAAAACGTCTGAACTCACTAATCATTTATATCGAAAACAAAAACGTCTAGTTAGGATAAATGAACTTTCTGCCAAAGTAAAAACAGCCTATTTCGCATAAGCTTAAAGATTATACTTAAGCGCTATCGACATTGAATATCCATTACCTCAGGCTGTGGGAAATTCCTTGAGTTTATCGGATACTAGATCTTTAAAAACTTGGACGAACAATTTTTTTTGCTGAATAATGTAGTTAGTTTCTGAAGTAAGGCAGTCATTTATCTAACTAAATAGTCAAATTATGTAAAGATTTTTAAGGAGGTCGGTTGATTTATTACTAAAAAATACCAGCCAAGTGCGAGTTGGACACGCGCACGAAGAGTTCCGTAGCATTATCTATAAAAACGGCAAAAATATCACCCTATGGGAGCCTCTTGTTTTTTAGTATTTGTTGTTATAGCTGCAACAGAATTACATCACTTGTGAAACTCAATTGTTTTACTGTCACGGTTCATGAGATACAGCCTGGTGACAGACGGACAGATAGACAGTCGGACAGAGAATTCATAGTAACAGGGTCTCTTTACCCGGAAATGGACTATATCAGAGTGTGTAGAATACTTAATTACTCCCTCTTTGATCAACACTCAACACACTCTGGTGCGTTGTTCTAATTAGTTCCTTTCAACGTAATGTTGGCACCGCTGATTTTCAAAATACTGTTACAAACTGCCAACATTGTAAAAACATTTTATTTTGTCTCTGTGTGAATGCAAGCTTTTTTTTTCTGGCGGGATTGCCAGCAATTAAAAACCGAATATTTCATGCACATGTCATGAAGGTGATAAACAATATGTACGAAAACAAATACCCCATTATGATCAACTGACATTATTAATTAAATAATTGGCTTTAGTTTGAAATATGTCACTGCAACATACATTTAATTTCGACTGAAATTGTATACAAAATTGATGGACATCATTTCCTGTTAACATGAGCTTACCGATTATCAGAATACATTACCCAAATTTAGTAAATAAAGTACGTTTTAAAATTTAATTAATGTGTACTAGAAAAATGTTTTTATGCGGAAATTTTTTAAACATTGGTTTCTGAACAATGGATGGTTTTAATGTTTTTTAAGTTTATTTAGAAAACCTACCAAATAAAACGAAAAGATTTTAAGTACTTATGAATAGTCTGACTCTAATACCGGTTCGGAAGGTTGGTTTTTTACTGAGAAGAGCCGGCAATAAACTCAGCAATTACTTACTCTATTAGAACCTGCCTGGCTGGCGACCCTCAAGTTACCTTTTAAAATTTCTGTGATTAGCAAGCACTTTTGGCCATAATTAGTAATCCGCGACTGTAGTGCACTAATCATAAAGTTATTTTTGCTATTTTTTTTATTAATATGATTTCGAACTAGGGTATCAGATAGTAGAGGTCAGGGGGGGGGCAAAAATTTAAGAGCCTTCTGGCAGCAAATGTGTAAATCATGAGATTGTAATTGAATGAAAAAAAAAAGAGTAAAAGTTTTAAACTATCTCAAAACACTCTGTTAGGTTCCGCCTGTTACCCTTGAAAGCCTTCTAGGTTTTATTAGGCTGGCAACACATTGGTATACTCGAGGTATTGCTAAAGTAGAGACGACGGTGACCACTTAATATTAGGGTCATCAAAGTGAAATTAAAAGAGATTTTATTCATAGAAATAGGTCTTCAGGACTCTAATAGGTATTCAGAAGGTTGCTTTTACTGAGAAGACTCTTATTGTATATTATAGTTGTCCCCTGCGGTTTTACCCATGTTCCCGAGGTACGTAACATTTTCCCGGCACAAAATGTATCATCATCAGCCTATCTCCGTCCACTGCTGGACATAGGCCTCACAAAAAGTATTCAATGTGTTATTTCAGGGCATTTTCTATATATGGGCAAAGTTTCAACCAAATCTGTTTGGTAGTTTTTGCGTGAAAGAGTAACAAACTTCCATAGATACAAACTTTCGCATTTATAATATTAGTAGGATGTAGGATTATAATATTTCATACAATTTTTTAATCTCGTTGAGAATATTTATGCTATAGCGGAAGGGAAAAAATAATAAGTTAATTTCATTTGTATAACTAGAATAAAACCTATATAGAAAAAAATTGTCTCAGTGTTGCCATTAAAGATAGACAAGAAGTTACTTAGAAATCTCTCGTATGAAAAAAAAAACATTACTTGGCATTGCAGTCTATCCGAACAGATTGAAACGTGATACTGTTTGGAAATGGAATTGGAAACAATTTCAATACTGGAAACAAACAAGACCGCGATCGGAGCCAATCCTTTCCGTACTTTGTTTAGACACAACATTTTTATTTATTTCAAACTAACAGATGTACTATTGATTGGAAGGGGGAGTTTATTTAGATTTTTTTGAGAAACTCTTATTTTGGTGAGGATGAAAGTTGAGAGGAAACTAGTTGCTATCTCCCATCGTGCGAACCACAGTGAGTTAGGAATGAAGCCTGAAAAACGAAGTGGCACTCCGGGAGTGCCGACAGAAGTTAAAACTGACATGAATATGTACAGGCCCGTTGGCTTGGTTGTTAGGGACTCTGACTGCCAAGCCGAAGGTCGCGGGTTCGATTCCCACCCAGGACAAACATTTGTGTGCATGAACATGTCTTCATGTTCTTCTGTGTCTGGGTGTAATTAGAAAAAACAAATATAGTATCTGTAGTATATCAGTGATCTGGTTTCCATAGTACAAGCTCTGCTTAATTTGGGACCAGATGGCCGTGTGTAAGGATATTTATTTATGTATTTATACGAGTATATATGTTGTATTTATATACATAATATGTTTATATTATATATAGTTATATTATCAATGTATTTAAAACCAAACTCAACTCTTGTGTTAACGGGGCCAATATACATAATATGTAGGTAGACAGATATGTCAACAGAGGTGTCGGTGACAGAGTCGCGAATTGAGTTGTATTTTCCCATCTCAAAAATGGTCAACGCACCTATAAGAAGTTTTCACTTCAAATGTCAACAGCGGTGTCGGTGACAGTGTCACGAGTTGAACTGTATTTTCCCATATCAAAAGGGGTCAACGTGCCTTAAGAAGTTTTCACTTCAAATGTCAACAGAGGAGTCTGTGACAGAGTTGTGAGTTGAATTGTATTTTCCCATCTCAGTAGTGGTCAACGCGCCTATAAGGAGTTTTCACTTCAAATGTCAACAGAGGTGTCGGTGACAGTGTCGCGAGTTAAACTGTATTTTCCCATATCAAAAGTGGTCAACGTGCCTTAAGAAGTTTTCACTTCAAATGTCAACAGAGGTGTCGGTGACAGTGTCGCGAGTTGAACTGTATTTTCCCATATCAGAAGGGGTCAACGTGCCTTAAGAAGTTTACTCTTCAAATGTCAACAGAGGTGTCGGTGACAGGATCGGGTTGAATTGTATTTTCCCATCTTAAAAAAATGGCCACGTTTTCACTTCAAAATATCATAAAAAAATTGCCCCTACACTGCTGTTACAATTTAATTTAATCTAAATTTTCAGTTGCTATATGCAAAAGGCTTTGCTACATCATAGTTTTAATTTTTTTTGTTTTTATTACGGTATAAGGACTTTTAATAAGTTCATATTCCATCATGAAACTATAAACTGAAGATCAGATACAACGTCGAATAAAACCTCTGCAAAGTACTTGTATATTATGTGAAATAACATTTTACGAAATAATTAAAATTAAAAACTAAACATTTTTAAATTACTAGTTGAAATCCCTACTAATATTATGAATGTGAAAGTAAGTTTGTTTACTGTGCTTTCACGCGACAACTACTTAACCGATCATCATGAAACTTAGTACACATATTTTTGGAGGTATTAGAAGTAACATAGGATACTTTTTGTGCCGGGAAAATGTTACATCCCTCGGGAACGCGGGAGAAGCCGCGGGAGACAGCTAGTATATAAAAAAGGTATACAATTATTTTAGAATAAAAATGTGTTGCCAAGTTATTAATTTTGATACCCGCTTAAATTCTTACACAACCCTAGATTACAGTTAATTTCCCGCTCAAATAAATACAATCCATTTTTTGTGATTTCGGGTAATTTTCCAAATCAAAGGTTGCTTTTATTTTCATCCACAGATTTATTTATTTACTACCTGTCCCTCGCGGTTTTACCCGCGTTCCCGAGGTATATAATCTATAAGATATATAAGATAGAAAATACTTTGCAACCCCCTTTTATCATTTTTGGGGTTGAATTAAATCATTTAAAGAATATAAATGCCAAATTTGAATTTGATCAGACCAAGGAAAAACGTCGTTCCATACAAATTTTGCAACCTCTTTTCATCCCCATAGGAGTTGAATTTTCAAAAATTACTCCAATTCTTCCAATATGCACACCTACATCACATAAGGAATATTTGTGCAAATTTCATGGTTCTAGAGTCAGCCGTTTCAGCTATGCGATGATCGATCAGTCAGTTTCTGCTTTTATAATAGATTTATTTAGATGAACATCAAGACAAACACTAAAACATAAAAAAATACAGTCCCCTTATTCAGTTAATTCAAACTTCCTCGAGCCGCTTCACGGAGGCCTCGGATAGCTTATCTCTCACATGATCACACGACGAAACATCCTCGAGCTACAAGTAAATGTTAATCATAAATGGTTGATCAGATTACGTAAACTGATTGTCTTGTTTAAAAAACAACGAGTCTATAAAATCTCTTACGTAACTCTCTCATTAAAACTTCAACAGTAAGATGCCACAAATAATCGCACCGTAAAACACCACTAAAAAGATATACAATAAAGAAAAAAAATTCTATCGACGAAACACTCCGAACAACTTCAGAAACAAAAAAAACATTTGAATATCAGGGACTCGACTCTGTAAGGAAAATGTCACTAACTCGAGGATGTTTCATCTCGGCCTTCTATGCTCTGTCTCTTTCGCTTACTACTAATCACGTGAGAGATAAGCTCTCCGAGGCCTCCGTGAAGCGGCTCGCCGACAAAGTTTGTATTAGCTGAATAAGGGGACTGTCGACGTAAAAGAAGCGTTAGCAAAAAAATTACTCAATTTAACAATTTTCAAGTTTCGCGTAAAGAGCGAAGAAATTTTCAGGTTCGAGGGCGGTAATTAATGAACTTATAATAGCTATCTGAATCTTTGGCTTTGGGCAAAAAGAATTTGCTCCCACGAGTCGTCAAATGTTTGAAGATAATAATGTTATTCGCCATTTTGTGTCGTGTAATTGCGTACGCTGAAATTAGGCCTATTTAGGGAAATGCAAATCGCCATATAAAATTAAGCCAATTCAAACTAATTGGGTGTATTCGTGTCTGCCTTACTTTTAATTAAGTTATAAAGAAGATTAGCTGAGCGGTTTTGTATTTTTTTCTCAGCATTCCTATTTTGTTCTGAAGTTATTCTGAATATTATATTTATTTTCTTTCTGATAGGCTTCATAACCTAATAAAATTCTTACTTTAAAACTGGTCTTGCCTACAACTAGAAAGTTGCTTTTCTTGAGAAGAGCCGGCAATGGTATGTTTGTTCAAAACAATCTAGATTTTTTTACAGGCCATTTGGTCGTTAGTGACTCTGACTGCCAAACCTAAGGTCGCGGGTTCGATTCCCACCCAGGACAAACATTTGTGTGCATGAACATGTCTGTTTGTTCTGTGTCTGGGTGTAAATATCTATATACGAGTAAGTATGTATTTAAAAAAAAAAGTAGTGTATATAGTATATCAGTTATCTGGTTTCCATAGTACAGGCTCTGCTTAGTTTGGGACCAGATGGCGGTGTGTAAAAAGAATGTCCCGGGATATTTATTTATTTATTTATTACATGAATTCTAGTCTCACTATAGTTGGCTGGCTTGGTGGGTAGAGACCCTGAATACTAAGGGTAGTGGGTTTAATTCCCAGTCAGGAAAAACATTTTAGCGCATGAACATGTCTGTTATATGTCTGGATATAAATATTATATAAGTATGTTATTAGAAAAAAGATAGTAGGTATATATATCAGTTATAATTTATTTTTATTATTTAATGTTCTTAGTTCCAAAAATAACCTTCTGATTTCTCGCTATGACAAATTCATCAATTTTCTTTTATGTGTTTTGTGTGTATGTCAGTTCTGCAGAGCTGCGGCACGTACAGGGTTGTTGACCTTTGCCTTCATTGAGTTTCACACCCCTACTGCCTATTTTCTCGCAGGAATATTGCCCGAAACCAACTTAATGGATCTTTATGTGATGCGTATCAAATATCTTCAATTGTTTTGGTGTGGCTGTTGATATAATGCTCACTGACAAATAATCTGATGTAATTATCCTCACCTAAAACATTAATGAATAAAAGAAAAAAAAACTAAATTTCCAAATGATTTCATTTGACTTAAAATTCAAAAAATACGCAACCATTTATTCAGTTTAGGCCCTCGGAAGGCACTTATGAAGGTCAAATTTAAAGTTACTGAAGCTACAATATATATCAGGAAATATGAGGAAATATAATCATTGTATTGGCAGAAAAACTTGAATAACTTCGGAATACAATAAAAAAAAACATCTTACTAAAAAAAAGATAGTAATAGTCAATATAACTTTTTTTTTCATTTTTGAAGAAATACAGTTTATCATAACAGTCATAGGAAACATACAATTAGGCCTTTTCTTATAAAAATCACCACCTATAGAGCTTACATTTCAATTTAAAGGATAGTATAAAACAAAGTCGCTTTCTCTGTCCCTATATCCCTTTGTATGCTTAAATCTTTAAAACTACGCAACGGATTTTGATGAGGTTTTTTTTAATAGATAGATTGATTGTAGAGGAAGATTTTTATGTATAATACATGTGACATCCCACGGCAACGCGGGTAAACCCGCGGGGGACAGCTAGTAGTCAATATAACTTTTTTTCTTTTTTGAAGAAATATAGCTTATCATAACAGTCATAGGAGACAGACAATTAGTCCTTTTTCATATAAAAATCACCACCTATAAAGCTTACATTTCAATTTAAAGGATTCCATTAAACAAACACCGCAAATACCAAAGCCCATCATCCATAAAAACTCTGAAATATACCGTCCTCAAAAGCTCGTATGGACAATTCAAACATTTCAAAACCCCTCGACCACCATCATAATGGGCGCGCAATAAAACATGTAAAAATCACGTGCGACGAAGTGTTCGGGAGCACAGTACCTTCATTTCGTAGCAACCTGCTGTACAAATTGCCCGATTGTACGTACTAGAAGAACTCACTTCAATATCGAAAATGTGGGGTAAAGATGAGAAAGTGAGATATGGTATTATAACTATTGTGATAAAGCAGGTCACACACGAATGCTGACTTAATTTTCTACAATATTTTTTTAAGTGAAACTTTATATTATTAGGCGTTCAACTTTGCTTAGGAACTGACATGTAACTACCAATAAATATTGAGGAATTCTATACAGGCTGTTACAAAACTACCTGTAAAGCCAAAAGGAGATTAAATGGAGCCTTATAACACATTCAGTCCATTCACAATATTTAAGAACCGTAGTAACGCTCTATAACATACCCCAAAAGTATAAAAAAACTGATTTTTATGAATGAAAAATAGAAAAACTAATTAAGTAGACAATTATTAGGTAAAATAGGTACATAGGCCTTACTAGGGCTGTTGGCTTTGATAATTAATTATATTTTTACGGGGTATGTTGTAATACGTTGTATATTTAAATGAATCTTCTTATGAGAGGGCTTTAAAATTCTGATCCGCAACCTTTTTGTGTGATAAAAAATGAATGATAAACACAATCTATTCTATCTACGTGTCTCTGTAATACAAAAGTTTTATTTCTATCGTGTATTTAGAATACACCCTGTTTTATCAAGTACTAGCTGTCCCCTGCGGTTTTACCCGCGTTCCCGTGGTATGTCACATGTATTATACATAAAAATCTTCCTCTTCAATCACTCTATCTATTAAAAAAAACCGCATCAAAATCCGTTGCGTAGTTTTAAAGATTTAAGCATACATAGGGATATAGGGACAGAGAAAGCGACTTTGTTTTATACTATGTAGTGATACATAGTAGTTTTTAAAATGAGGTAGGTTCTATGCTTGGTAAAATTCATATGATTCTTTTTTTCATTCAAAAACAGACTTAATGTTCATTTTGACAGATAAGAATATCATAGAAAAATCATCTTTATTACGTACAAAATAAGGTTCATCTATTGATAAAATAGTTAATTGTATGATACTGATGATAAACCTTATTATAGTCGCATATAGCTCATTTTTCTACAACAGTCTTAGCTATCAAAACAGGCTCTTAGTTTCGACTACATTAGTGATCTTTGCAGGTTTTTATTAAAAAAAAGTTCGAGTAAATAATCCAGGAAAGTTATTCGTTTAAACCTAGTCATAAAGAAAGTGGTTCCATGTATCCTTACAGTAATGAGATTCGTAACTGGAAATCATTACAACGGTTCTTCGTTATTTCAAAGGGTTTGCCATCATTCCGGTGTTCTTCATGTGTCTTCAAAGGTTTTGTGATCCTGGAATTCCTTTTTAACGTGACGATATAATTAGTTCCACGGCACTGATTTTTTAATTATGAATTAACTGAAGAAAGGATTGCTGAGTGGTTTATGAATGCTGAGACGAAATTCTGTTCTTTTTTTTTTTAATGAGACCGAAGGTGCTAATTACGTAAAGCCTAAAAGGTGAGGTCATGAAAGTCCCTCACTTAACGTCTCTACACTTTCTGGACAATGAAAAGAAAGTTTGTCAAACGACTGTCAAATTTTAATTGTTGAAAATACTCATCAACAAGATTTTAACTAGAAAATCACTGTAAATTACTGGTTTTATAAATATATAATATATAATTAGGAAAAACAGAATGTGTTGTAAAGACAGCAGTCCCAGATTAACCACGTAGCAAGAGTAGAAATTGCTACGGGGCCCTCGCAAAAGGGGACCCGCGTGTCTAAGGCAGCTCACCACCGTTTGTTTTTTTACCACTTTCTACTTTAGAACCCATAGCAGACCAAAGGCCCCTCTACAAAATTTGCTACGGGCCCCGCCCTTGTTTAATCCAGCACTGAAATACACACGATAGAAGTGAAACTTTTGTATTACAGGGTCACATTTTAATTATCCATCAATCTCTATTGAATACCATAGATTGTGTTTATCATTTATTTATTTTTGGTCACACAAAAAGGTTGCGAATCAGCATTTCAAAGCTCTTATAAGAAGTTTCACTTATATATTCAGAATTCCTCAATTTATATAGGTAGGTATATGACAATTCGTTTACAGTCGATTACTCCAACGTTTAGAATCCAAAACACGTGTCGAAATTACCAAGTTGGCACTTTTTCCTCGTAAAATGGAAATAAGTTAGTCCCTCACTGGAACAAACGACAGGAGTTTAAGAATTAACCTTTGCGTTTGTAAATCGGCTCAATAATTAGGGGAATGTTCTCATTGGTGGCGAGTTTATTACCATTAAAGGTAACGGTGAAATTACAGGCACATGAGACTTAACAACTTCACGTCTCAGGGCCGACAACGCATTGGCGATGCCCTTAGTGTTGCAAATGTCCATAGGCGGCGGTGATCACTTATCTCGGCCAAAATGATATAAAAAAAAAAAAGAGGAAAGATTTGTATGTAAGTATATTTGTTACTCTTTCACGCAAAAACTACTAAACGGATATAGATGAAACGTGACACACAGATAGAGCATATACTGGAATAATATATAGGCTACTTTTTATCCCAGGAAAATGTTGTATCCCTCGGGCGGATAAAACCGCGCGGGACAGCAATAAAAAAGAAAAGAAACTGAGTATGGAGGTAATCACTTTAATTATTACCATTATTATTTACAAAAAATTAAGGAAATAATTAAGACTGTTTTGGTACAAAAGGCTTTGTAAAACATAAACGATTATTTTAATGACGATAATGCTTGGGTGTAGCGCTCGCTCCGGCAGGACACATCTTTATGTATAAACTCTTATTTTGAAAAGAGTAATTGTTGAGTTTATTGCCGTCTATTCTCAGTAAATTAAAGAGTCAGACTATTCGTTAGTGCTTTTAAAGGTCCATTTGAAAAAAAACATTTAATTTTATTCATTCACATAATTTGAAACTTTTATTAAAACACTTACAAGTACTTATCAATTGTAAACACTAAATCTGGTTCTAAAGGTTGATTTTAGCTTGCCGTATCACGCCACACAAGCTTTCATAAAACACACCAACTTCGCGAGTAACTTCCCCGTTTTAACACTTCTCTTTATATCCGAATAAAAGGCTGATTCGAAGTGACACCGCTATTCCAACCTCAAAAATGAAATTGCACCTCTCGTCAACATTTGTGCTCGCAACATGTTATTACTAAAAAAAACTAAACTATATTTTCCTAAAACTGAGAAAAAAATTACGAATTGGTACACGCTAGGTACACTGTACATGTTAGTCTTTTTACGTTTGACTTTTTACTGTGTTGTGAATTTTATTTCAACTTTGATTTGTGTGGGTAAAAAAATTGTGTAAAATATGGTAAAGTAAGAGAAAAATGTGATATTTTTGTTAGTTGGCAGCAGCATTGATTTATAAATTGCAATGTTGTTTTAACGAATGTAATAGCAATATTTAAAATAATAAGCAATAAATTTTTGAATATTTATCATAAATTTAAATAATCTCTCAATTTTGCACTAAACATATTCAAACCATAGTAAAAATAAAGACTATATACTTATGACAGTTTATACTAGAACCTCAAAGTATCGTAAACCAAACATAAAAGTGGAAAACCTAAAGCATTATTTTATCCGTAAAAAGAACATTTTATTTCTATCAGAAAATTCTCAAACGAATAGCAAAAATCACATACGACAGAGACTGAATTGCAACACCTCTCGCGACACCTCTTCTACAAATAAACGTCGACAAGCGCGTACTACTACGGGAACTCACATTTATTACACTCTTATGACTGTGCGTGACAACTATATGAAATATGTCTGCCGTTGAAATAAAATACTAATCAGTTTCTGAGAATCCTGATTTCAAAAGGGAAAATGTCTTTTTCATTTTATTGTATATTTCTACAAGTAAAATTAGATTGTGACAGATTCTTAAACGTTTTTTGCATCAACAACCAGATTGTTCGTCGCCTTTCGCCCTACCAAGGATATAACCGATATACTGCTGTACATAAAGCTTTGGAAGTAACTGGTTATCAAGTGTAAGTATTGGAATACACCACTAGTCGTTTTGTGTCTGGGGTCTACAACAAAGTGCTGTGGGGGCACTGAAAGCCAAAGCTCATCAGGATTCGAAGCACAAACACGGAACTATCATCGCTCCAAAAATTGGAACCAAAGTAAAAACTCAAAAGCCATTGAAATTGTCTACATGCGGCACTAGCAACTTTGTAGACTGCACCCGAATTTGAACTCTCGTGTTTTTAAATTGAAGTCAAATTTTAGGATTAGGTTAACCGATTCCGAGAGAATTTCACTATCGCTTTGCTATTCGTCTATCCCTTTTGTTGGCGGTACTTAAGTAATAGAATCAATGATCTGTTGATAATGCTAGTAGAGCTCATAGAAACATTTGTAAAATGCAATAAATCCAAGTGTACTATGTCCAATACTCTAGAATATAATTTTGAATGAAAAGTAACACCCATTGAATTGTAAATATGAACAGTTGAATTATTTATATAGAAGTCTTTGTAGAGTTTTATCTGTGAAATATGAAATGTTTTTTACATCGCTTAGTAACCTGGGCTCGATTCTGTAAGGAAAATGACATTAACTCGAGGATGATTCGTCCGGCTCTCTCTGTCGCTTACTACGCTAATACTGCTAATCACGTGTGAGGTAAGCTCTCCGAGGCCTCCGTGAAGCGGCTCGCCGACGAAGTTTGCATTAGCTGAATAAGGGGGCTGCTCTAAAACGTACGGACTAACTAGTATACTTGTTGATTATGTACGATAACATGGCTTGAGCTTTTGAGAAGAATAGGGTTATATTTTGCAGCTGTTTGAATTAACAAAACAGATCAATTTTAGCAATATTTTCATAGAGTTTTTGACAGCCCTGTTGAGGTTGGGGTTAGACACAATGATTATCACGCTGCAGATCATGGGTCGGCACTCCCACCCAGGATAAATATATTTGCATGTTACGTGTCTGGATGTCAATATCCTTACAACCCTTGTGTTTTTAAAAAGTAGCTTATGTAGTATTTCAGATCTCAGGGTGACAGTACGAGCAGTTTAAGCTATGCTTAATTTGGGATCAGGTAACAGTGTGTGTAGAATTTGCTAGGATATTTAATCAGACTAAAATGGGAAGAATTTGGCATATGTATAAATGGTCGTCGCTTGAGCCACCTGAGATTTGCCGACGATATAGTCCTGCTTTCAGAAAGTACAATTCAACTGCAAGTAATGATAAACACTCTACACGAAGAGAGTCGAAAGGTGGGCTTAGAAATCAACCTAACCAAAACTAACATCATGACGAACCATAATGAAAAACCAATATATCTGGAAAATTCACCATTGACTTATGTTAATGCTTATATTTATCTGGGAAAACAAGTTTCGTTCAACCAACAAAATAATGATCTTGAAATAGAGAGAAGGGTTAACATGACATGGAAAAAATTCTGGAGTCTCAAAGAAATACTCAAAGGCGATATGACCATACGAATGAAAACGAAAGTCATGAACACCTGCTTACTTCCCACGTTAACATACGCCTGTCAAACTTGGAAATTCACCACAAAAGTAAAAAACAAAATTACATCCTGCCAAAGAAGTATGGAGAGAAGTATTCTGAAAATCAAGAAAATCCAAAAGATTCGCCATACCCGTATAAGACAGAAAACCAAAGCCACAGACGCTCTCAGCCACTCCCAAAAGCTTAAATGGCGATGGGCTGGACACGTAGCGAGGCTGAACGATAAGCGATGGACTAGAGAAACAACACAATGGACAGGCCCACTAGGACAGAGAAGAAGAGGAAGACCAAACGCGCGTTGGGTGGATGATATTATAAAAGTAGCAGGTACTCAATGGTCACGAGTGGCAGAGAATAGAGAACACTGGTCATCTCTGGAGGAGGCCTTTACCTTTCATGGAGAGGGTTCTTGCTAACAAAACCTTTGAATAAATCTATATATAATTAATAGAATCAACAACTATTACAATTCGATTAAAATTATGATTATGGATTTGTATAATCATGTTTTTAATTTTATAATTTATCAAATTTTAATTTTAATTTTTTTTTAATATTTATCTATTTATTAAAATGAATTATAAGAATTATTTTATTTCGATTTATTATTAGAATCAATTTGCATTAATTTTATATACAATCTTAAATATTAACTTAAATAAACTAATAAATAAACTAAAATTAACAAAATTTGCATTATGTATGAAAAACTAAGATTTTGTACTAGTATCATGTTTCTAAATTGAATTAAATTGGATAGGTTTGTAATGAGATTAAAAATTGTCATTGTACTGCATGCAACTGATTATGGAAAGCGAGAAATAAAAGGCTTTTTTATTTTTTTTATTTATTTATTTTTATTTAATCAGACTATGTTAGAGCTCTAATTCGGGGTATGTTAGTATGTAGCTATATCGGGCATACCTTACTAAAGTTATAAACATATGAGGAAGGAAAATAGAAAAATATAACATTGGCCTCAAATTGTGTGGCTATACATTTTTCTAAGGAACGAAATCAAAGGAATAAATTCGATTCAAGAACTCCATCTTCATTAGATGATGGCGTACAATCGAAATCAAAAATATATTATTCATATCGACCTTCGCAGGCACTTGAACTGAATGTAATGCCGGTTCGCAAATTCGCTTTTTCTGAGAATAAATCAGCAATTTAATTTTTTTTAAACAACCTTACGTTCATCATATTTGTATTTTAGCTGATGTTAATCAGTATGCAAGATTTGGCGATAATATTATGCCAGAGAAAAATAGCAATCGCAGTAGCAAGTAAACAGCAGGTTTAAGCAGGTTAGCTCACAGCAGCTACAGGTTTTTTCACAAGTACTAAGGTTCTGCTAAGTATAGAGCCAGTATAATTTTCCAAACAATTTGCTATATTTATAAACTATCATACCAGCTTAGGTCGTTTGTTTATGAATTGCTAAAAGCTGGTAACACCGATATATTGGTATTTTTTTAACGTTTTACATTATTATTTTGGCTTAAAAAAATGCCATTTGTAAGTACATTTATTGGAGTGGTATTCATACGTGCTTACTATATGATGTGCTAATGATTGTTAATTGTGTTGTTCCACAGACAAAGCAAAGTATTGGTAAGATTGACTCCTTTGCATAAATGTTGCTTAATATACGGAATCATTAAACAAAGTATATGGCAATAGAAACGTTTCATTAAAAAGTTATCATTAAAAACGCTTTTTCAACAATATATTTATCAAAATCGCCATTTTTATTCGATCTTTCTCATCCTCCTTTCATTCCATTCACTCCAATCAGCCTCCTTATTCAGCTAATACAAACTTCGTCGGCGAGCCGCTTCACGGAGGCCTCGGAGAGCTTATCTCTCACGTGATTAGTAGTATTAGCGTAGTAAGCGACAGAGATAGAGCATAGAGGCCCGTGTTATTTTCCTTACAGAATCTAGCTGCAGTACGTACACATCCTACATACATTACGTGAACAAAGCGGAAAGACAGATTAGTTATTATCAACTTTAACGCAGGTAAAACCGCAGGGCAGAAGCTAGTTTGACTATATTTTATTAGGCTTTATGATCACATGTATGACGCGTACGGTAGCATCCCTCTCCACCATATTGGAGGGAAATCAGCGAGCAGCGAGCAATGAGTAGGTTTTAATTAATTTATACGGAAACTGTGAGCCGTCAGACATACATATCTTGGGAGATAATCGATAGGGTCGCTTCACCGACGTGAAACGTCTGCAATAGGGATATATCCTGTATTCGAGATAGATTCAACTAACTAGTGTATATATAAACACATATGGTATTTATATTATCTTCTTTATAATTCTTCTGTACGTGTGTTGACAGCGAACTCCTCCAAAACGGCTGGACTGACTGGAATAAACTTTTTTTTATGAATTTGGGTGGCGTCCTGGATGGTTTAGATTTACAATTGGACCCGGTAGGTGGCGCTGCGATCGAATGCCTGGATTTTTATATGGACTTATTTTGATAGGACAACGTCTGTCCGGGCAGCTAGTTTAGTATATATATATATATATATATATATTATATCTCCTTTATATAGATATATAAGCAAAATACGGTTCCCTTGACGCACTATCACCTTAAAACTACTAAACACATCGGGATGGGACTGCTACCATTCGACGCGGAATTTTTCGTAGATGGATATTGGCTATATATGACATCAATAAACGCGGGTGAAACCGCAGGAGACAGCTAGTAATCTATATATTCATTTTTAGATTTATAATCAACATGTTATAAGCAACTATTGATAGCCTGGCGTTTTCCTTTTTCAAGATTGAACTTTATTGCGGTTTTTGGTCAGAGTAGTTGTACTCTGACCAAAAAAAGAGGTTGCTCTTTGATCATAGCCTAAATCTTTTTAGATTTTTTTTGAGCTTTTGATTCACGTATATGATTTTTAAGTATCGATCTAACAAAGAGACATTTTGATGCTGTACAATTATGTCGTCACATCTTACTATTTCATACAAAAGTCCGTTTAAAAACGATAATTTTGACATATAATAAAAAATATCTGATTCGACTTATCAGACACCATCCCTATTCATAACTTCATCCGTGTGGAAGTACAGGTTTTTTCATGCTCCATCATCTATGAATCTGTAATGTGACCCTTTTGGGGCATTCATATTGTAAAGGTTATACCTATCTATGATTTTGTCGCCTCGGTGGTCCAAGATTCGATTTCCAGTTTGGGAGAGGTACGAGGTTCATGAGAGGTTCATGTTCCGATGAAAACTTCATGTCCTATTTTTGTTGTGATGTAAATAATGCTGCATTTGTTTACGCATAAAGACTTTATGTAATTGGTTGTTCAATAAGTTTGGTCGTTCGATAAGAAAAACACAATTTTATGGTTCAAAATACACTTTATTATTCAGTATAATCTCCCTGAACATTAATACACTTGCTCCAACGATTCTCCAATCTGTGGATTCAGGTTCACACCACTCTTTAGCCTCTTGTTTTGATTCAGGATCACGATGATAGACCCAAGTCTCATCCATAGTGATGAATCGACGCACAAAATCCACTTTATCCTTTTTAAAACGCTCCAAATGTTGCTGAGAAAGTCGCATTCGAATTTGTTTTGTTCCATTGTTAGCGAATGCGGCACCCATTGTGCACACAAGTTTCTAAAACCCAAAATTTCATTTAAATAATATGGCTCACACTGCCTAATGAGATGTGTAGAGCCTCTACTAAATCTCGCTCAGTCAATCGACGATTTTCCAAAACCATATCCTGTATTTTGGCTGTAATTTCTGGTGTTGATGCGCTTTTTGGACGTCCTTCACGTGGATCCTCTTCAAGGCTTGTACGACCACGTTTAAATTCAGTAACCCATCTTTGTACTGTTCTAATTGTAGGTAAACAATCATTATACACTTTTAACATTCGTTCGTGAATTTCTTTTGGTGCTACACCTTCCAAAAATATGAATTTTATCACTGCACGATATAAAAAAATACTGTGACACGGCGACACTAAATGGCTTGTAAACAAAGAATGAATTGACAGATTGAAATGAAACTTCACATACGTTCATATGAAGAGTGTACTAACAAAACAAAAAAATTGGGCTAGTGGCAACGCCCTCTCTTATCGAACGACAAAAATTATTGAACATAAATACCATAGATACCAATAAAAGCCTAAAAATACGGGTTAGGATACAAAATATGTATGTATATAGTACGCAACAGTATTTTCTTCGAGTCGTATCCTCAGCTGTTGTGATAATTTGTGATAGCATGTCACTACTGCTTTATAGATGATATAAAACTAGCTGTGGCCCGCAGTTTCATATGGTTCCGGAGAAATGTAATTCCTGTCCTCAGAGATAGCGTTGATATCGAAATGTGTTTGAGAAAACCAATTTTCATCACTTTTTTTTAATTTTATAATAAAAAATATAAATATTTTTCTGACATCTCTGGAGTTTAATCTGTTCGAATAAGACTTACTTTTTGAACAATTAATTATCAATTTTACTATTTTTTTTTTCTATACATTCGATCTTAACAATTACTATTATTTTCAGTTCTTCTAATAACAGAAACAAAAAAATATGTACAGAAAGGAAAATGTGTGCATTTCACACGCGGTAGAAGTGAAACCTGCAGAAAACTACCTATCTCATTATCTGTCAGGCTATATCCTATAGATGTATATGTTTATCTCTTTTTATTGCATTTCGTTTCATCAAGTTTAAAAAAACAACGGTTCTAAAGAAGTTTTTACTTCAAAAACGGTTTAATAATGAAATAGTATAGGTATCATGTTTTGAAGTTGGACAAATTAAAATTGAACGGGGTCGGACCGTGTGCCAACTCTCCAATATAATATTTTACAGAGTTGGCAATGTCGCTGCGGCTTTTGAAAATTGTACTTTTAATCAAATGAATATTAAATAGACTTATGAAATATTAATATGTATCTATAGCGATACATTTTCTTGATAACATTAAAAACTCTGTAGACATTTAAAAATTATGAAAAAGAACCCAATATCGAATATATTTTTAACTTTAACATTTAATAATGTAAAAGATTTCATGTTGGTTCGTTTGTAAATCAATCACACATTAAGGGCTGATCGAATGGAAATCTAGTTCCATAAATAAACCTTTGCAACTTAGACGAACGCCCTTAAAATAAATCTGTAGTAGATGCGGAAAGTACTTTTTTCCACGAACCACAGTCTTATATTGTGATATTACAAAAGAAACCCTAAAACAAATAACAGTAGAGTGTTGATTTCTATCTGCCTGTTGTCTGATTATTTTATGAGCAGTATTCAGTGACCCTAAAATGAGATACTTTGGATGTACGCCAGAAGAGATAAACACATAACAATCACACTGATGTCGGACAAGTACTGTGTACGCTAAAAATCTAGAAAGAGTTAGGTAAGCATTTTCTTTTTACTGTGTCTTGTTTTTTAACAAAATCTCACCATAGTATTCAAAGCCTAGAAAAGAACTGGTTCTGAAGTGCAGCTGACAGGTCCTGGCGACGAAATTTCAATATGAGGGTGGAAGCGAGACTGGTACTACGATGTACCCTTCCACCATGGTTTGTTTTCCTCACGATGTTTTCTTCTATCGAAAGTTAAAGCTCATTGTGGGATTCGAACCCATGAGTATCGAGTAATTCGATCAAACTATCAACTTAGCTATCATTGGCTGGTAGTATATTGTGAGCGCCCCCGGTGGGGCTCGGAACTCGGCTTAGTGAGTTGCTGGGGACATAGGACCCAAAGTGTTGCTGGTGGCCGGGGGTGTAGAGCCTGATTGAGAATTTATCCTAGTCTATACTAATATTATACAGAGGAAAGTATTGTATGTAAGTATGTTTGTTACTCTTTCACGCAAAAACTACTAATAGGGTATGCATCAAACTTGTCACATAGATAGAGCATATCCTGGAATAACATATAGGCTACCATTTATCTCGGGAAAATTTGATATCCCTCGGGAATGCGGGTAAAACTGCGGGGGACATAATATTAGTTATATATTAAAGCTGAAGAATTTGTTTGAAAGTATGAACGCGCAAATCTAAGGGACTACTGCTCCGATTTACAAAATACTACTCTTACACCTATAGATAGCCCATTTATTAACGATATATACCCTATACTCTGGCTTTTTATTCCACTCCTAAGCACGATATTAAATCCTACATAAAAATGCAAAAAATTGTAAGGATCTTTGTTCCTCTTTCACACAAAAACTGGGTACCGTATTCGGATGAAATTTGGCACATACTTAGTTTACAGCCTGGATTAATACATAGGATACTTGATATGACATTTGGAAAAATGTAACATCCCTTAGGAAAGCGGGTGAAACCGCTGGGTCAACTAACATATTGTTATACACTTTATTTCTAGAAAAAAATCTTCAGAAATCCAATTATGTACCTAAATATTGAATTGAAGTAGTAAGCAACTATAGTGGAATAACTGTAAGTGAAAAACACCTCCACATTTCTATCTGAAACGAAATCGCTCTCGGAAAAAAAGATATTGTTAACTCGTGGGTCGGAAAATGGCAAAGGGAAGACTTATTTTTACTTTTTGTTATCAAGTTTATGATGTATTTTTATAGGTTTGATAGTCGAACAATGTCGGTGTAATTCCGGAATGATGCGGTGTTGCCACACTTATATGTAATTTTTTTTGTACTAGCAACATTTGTACAAACCTAAATCTGTTGAGCTAACAGTTCCGAAACTCTATAACATATCTATTATGCTGATTGTGGGGGCTGGTCTGCTTTAGTTTTTGCTTAATTATTTTTTTATTGATTTCCGCAATTACCCCCAAATATTGTCAGTGTCAGTGTAAGCACAAGCCCATTGTTTTACCCATAACCCCCATTACGGCATTCCACGTCTCTACCAACTGAACTTTCATCGTCCTGAAACTGTCTTCTAAACTATTTTTATCCTGGTACTTATCCTAGTAGAGTTCTTAGTGCAGAGTTCGTCCTGGAAAGTACTACCACCTTACCAATTGAAGGAGTAGTCCACTTGTATTACCGTGTTTCGGTAAGAAAGGTAAGGAAACTGGTGAATTTACAGGCACATGAGACTTAACAACTTCATGTCTCAGGGTCTAACGCATTAGCTGCTTTGGTGTTGCAAATGACCATATTCAGCGGTGACTACTAAAGGTGGACCGTGCGCTTGTTTGTCGGCCCATGTGGTATAAAAAAGAAAGACAGTTTTCAGCGACAAAGACTAAAGCCCCATATAATAGCTCATTGAAAAACACGTCTCAGCAATATCACAACACGAATAAGTAATAGATTACACCCTCGCTTACATATCACGATATATCACGCTCGGTACAAAAACCGTTATCTACCGTGAAATCGGAGGATCTGCAGTCATTTATCATAGCAACGATCCTGTCACTCAACGCGATAACGGGAGCTGAAAAAAATAACGGTTCTAGCTACTCTGTATAGGTGTTAAAAGTTGGGAAGAATTTTATGCGATTAATAAAAAGTGGTTAGAAAAATATGCTTTTATTTTTCTTCCTGGAGATTTTGCATTGCGATATCGCTTTCGATTGCGAATGTGGCAATGCCGGTCCACTTGGTCTTCTGGCTTCTTATAATAACTGAATAAATTGGTTAAGAAAGTGATAGAACCTAAAACATATTTTATGACAATGAAGCATTAAAATTGGTAAAAATTATTGCCCTTTGAGAATGAATTAGGCATCTAGAAATACCGACAAAAATGTTAAGTATTTTCTACTAAGTCCAATCGTTATAAATAAAATTGAAGTCGCCTAGAAAATAACAAGAGATAAATAAATAAATAAATATCCAAAGACAATCTTCACACGTGGTTCTATGATCCCAAATTAAGCAATGTACAGCTTGTACTATGGCTTCCAGGTAACTGATAAACTACTCATACTACATTTTTAAATACATACTCATATTAATTATTATATTAATTATTATAATATTATTTACACCCAGACACAGAACAAACAGACATGTTCATTCACACAAATTTGTCCTGGGTGGGAATCGAACCCACGACCTGCGACTCGGCTGCTTCTAACCTCCAAGCCAACTGGCCATCCTTAGATATTTACTTCAATTTTACCGTAACGTCCTTAAAGAGCTTAAGACTTTCCGTTTTGCATTGAAAGCTTACCCTTTGTAATATTTCAATTTAAAAAGCCTAACAAAACCTCAATGTGAAATTTAAAAATAATTTACAAAGCATTTGCGTGGACTTATTATTTTATCAAGCCATTGTCGGTAACTAATGGGGGTGACTCTGGCCCCATTACCCGAAATCTCAACAATGGACATTAAGAGCCGAAACCAAACAAGAAAAACCAGAATAATTATCATAATCTCTTGTTTTTGTCACTGTTTAATGATCCTTTGAAAATAAATCAAGTTTATCTCGTGGCGTTATTTAATGAATCGAGACTTTGCAGTTGTCCGGGGATGCTTGGGGAGATGACCCGAATTTGATTTCGTTCTGGAGGTATTATTCTTGGAATACTGACACAAATTATGTAGCGTTAATATTAACAAAAATTGCCCCAAGGACCATATGGTCCTTGGGGCAATTTATAGGGTTCCTTTGACGCACCATAACCACAAAACTACTGAACATATCGGGATGGGACTGCTACCATTCGACGCGGATTTTTTCCTAGATAGTGATAGGCTTTATATGATATCGATAAACGCGGGTGAAACCGCCTGGGACAACTAGTATGAATATATATAACATATAAACTACCTAGAAAAGGTTTTTTTTTATTAGAAACAATAAGGTCTATTTTCAATTGACATAACTGTAAAAGCAGGCCGTATTAGATTGTGACTTTAGCTGAATGAAGTCGAGCTAACCAATCGAATATCGTCTTTAAAAGCCAATAAAAAAAAATTTGGTTAAAACAATAAGATCTATTTTTCATTGACATACTGTCAAAAATGACCGTATTAGATTGTGACTTTAGCTGAATGAAGTCGAGCTAACCAATCGAATATCATCTTTAAAAGCAAAGGAAAATAAAATAAAATCAAAACAATAAGGTCTATTTTCTATTGACATAACTGTCAAAACAGTCCGTATTAGATTGTGACTTTAGCTGAATGAAGTCGAGCTAACCAATCGAATATCATCTTTAAAAGCAAAGGAAAATAAAATAAAATCAAAACAATAAGGTCTATTTTCTATTGACATAACTGTCAAAACAGTCCGTATTAGATTGTGACTTTAGCTGAATGAAGTCGAGCTAACCAATCGAATATCATCTTTCTGTTATTATTTATAGAGGGATATCTAATTATGGAAGCTGGGGACTCGATGTCTATTTGGCTACTTGAAAATCGTATTAAAAATCCCATTACCCGCCGCCGCGCCGTAGTTGGAGGATAGGTAGCGTCTGCGATGAGCACACAAATTATCGAATTAATACATTTCGTTACGAATACAAACACAATAGCAGTATATCGCAGTCAAATATTTGCTTTGATGTGGTAATTAAGGCATTTAACGTGTTATTTTAAAGATAAATTAATAAATATCCTGGGACATTCTTTACTCACGGCCATCTGATTGGAATCTAAGCAGAGCTTGAAAACTGGATAACTGCTTTACTTTTTTAAATACATAATGATAAAGATATTTTATATCCACGTCACAGACATGTTCATGCTTACAAATGTTTGTCCTGGGTGAGTCTGGGAAGTGAACCCGCGACCTGACTTGGCAGTCAAGGTCGCTAGCCACCAAGCCAACTGGCCTGTCTATGTAAATCTGATTACGGGACACGCCTTTTTGGTTTTTCATGTATTTCAT
Source organism: Habrosyne pyritoides (assembly GCA_907165245.1). Taxonomy (NCBI): domain Eukaryota; kingdom Metazoa; phylum Arthropoda; class Insecta; order Lepidoptera; family Drepanidae; genus Habrosyne; species Habrosyne pyritoides. The sequence goes on from OU015606.1 coordinate 9,081,159, forward strand.
TTTTACACAGACATCTGATTCCAAACTAAGCAGAGCTTGGATTTTTTCGTCTAAATACTTCTACTATTATCTGTTCCTAAGAAAAAGTATCGACGGACGTACAACAAAGCAAGGGTTTAATATTTACCTTTTGAGGTACAGGACCCAAAAACCTAGTTCCTAAAAAGCGCAATCAAAATATCTAATTCAAAAGCGTTTAAGGTTCACATTAGATCAGCACCACCCCGCTTTAGATTAGTCGTCTCTACAATAAAGATGGACAAAAAACATACTCAATTTCGCATTTATGATATTAATAGGATTCAGCATAATAGAAGTACAAGTAGACTTATTAAACTAGAACTCGGCAATCGATAGCTAAGGGACTAACAGATGTAGAACGAGCAGGAAGTGACTCGTGACAACAAATACCAAGAATCCTTCTAATGATTTCCTCACAACGACAAATAATATCTTTCACATTATACTTCCTACTAATATTTTAAATGCGAAATTTTATATGTATGGATGTTTGTTACTCTTCCACGTTAAAACTACTCAACGGAATTGGATGAAACTTGACACGAAGATAGACTATAGCCCGGAATAATATATATGATACTTTTTCTCTCGGCAATGCGGGCAAAACCGCGGCGAACAGCTAGTATTATAAATGCGAAAGTTTGTGAGGATGTATGGATGTTTGTTACTCTTTCACGTTAAAACTACTGAACGGAATCGGATGAAACTTGGCACGTAGATAGCTGACCCGGATTAACATATAGAATACTTTTATCCCAGGAATAATTCGATAATAATGGTTTAGATTCACAATTAAACCCGCTCCGATCGGATTCCTGCATTGTTTTCTTTTATGGAACTTTTGTATGGACTCATACTATACTTAACGTCTGACGGGACATAGATGTAATTAAGGTATACATAAGACAACGCCTGTCGAGAAATCAATAAAAGTAAGATATATATTTAGAAGAACAAAAAGGTGATCCAATCACATAGCCGTGTTAGGTATCCCAGAATATGAAAATATATCTCAGTATATAGCGTTCGATGAATCAAAATAGGGTAAAGAATTTTCTATCACCGTACAATACCTAAATTGCCTACAGAAGCATATCTAGTGCTTTTAAATCTATTGGATCGGTAGTGATCTATCACTGCAAGATATCGTCGGCACAGAAAAGTGCTGGCTGTACTGTACCGTAATATATTACTCTTAGAGACGACAAGCGCGCTTATTGAAAACCAACCGTTTGTGCCTTAGATAGATTTAAAAATGCTTTTTAAGTCTTGTTAAGAAACGAGGTACCGTGGTGTATCCGTAGATTATAACGTAGCCTATGTCACTTGGGAGTAGCTCTCTTAAATCTTTTGAAGTGAATCTTTTTAAGGCTCATTCGGTATTTTTTGAGATGGGAAAAAACAATTGAACTCGCGACACCGTTACCGACACCACTGTTTATAAGTATCTTCATATATTGGCCCCGTTTACACGAGAATTGAGTTTGGATTGTAATACATTGATAATATAACTATATATTGTGTATGTATAGACGTACAACATAGATATATCGCACCCTCAGAACGATAGGGGCTTAACATAAAAAAATCGCTTTTGGCACATCTCTGATAGGGTCACTTTCACACTGAGCGGAGAGGGTGATCCCAGTGTTAAAGAGGCTGAAGTATCAGTATGCTTATTCTATCATTAAATTGACTATGTTTTACTATTCATCGGATAGAGCGTACTTTGTTTAATCTCTCTATGATCGTAACTCCATTTCGCAAAATATTTAGTTAAGCCCTTATCGTACTGAGGGTGTGATATATTCATGTCAGTTTTCACTTCTGTCGGCACTCCCTGAGTGCAACTTTTGTATCATTTTTTATAACAGTATGGGTGCAGTGCCTACGGAGTATTACTTACCAAAGAACTAACAAGAACTCAGCTATGATGATGGCCAGTTGGCTTGGTGGTTAGAGACCCTGACTGCCACGACACAAGTTATGGGTTGGTTTCCCATCCAGGACAAAAATTGTTAGGCTTGAACGTATGTTTGCTGTGTCTGAATGTAAATATTTATGTATTTAGTAAGTATTCCAAAAACTAGTATACGAGTATAAGTCATCTGGTAACAATAGAACAAGCTCTAGTTATTTTAGAATCACATCAATGGAGTATATGAATAATATATCAAGATATTTACAATCATTTATTTTACTAGTCAAAGGCGTAAACCACAAAATCCGAAAAATGTTCATCGAAACATAAGCTTTGGAATATAAAATAAGGTTGTTCTATTTCAAACAGTACCGTTTGCCGATAAACGAGATCTAAATGTATTCTGTTGAAATTTACAGCCCCGTAAAATGTTGAATTACCTCTACTACCATAACAGTTCTAAAGGCACTGGTATGACTGCCACAGCTTCACTTTAAGCTTCATCGTTCCGGATATAAAGTTCTGTATCAAAAATATGTAAGGGTATACTTATGACAAGTAGAATATGTAATAAAAATAAAATTCGTTTAATTCTCCCACATAAAAAAAAAATTGATAAAGGAAGGTAATGAAATGGAATATTTATTTATAGAACCCTTCACAAGTTTCTGACACCAGTTCGGAAGCTTGCTTTTACTGAGAAGAGTCGGCAATAAACTCACCAATTACTCTTTTCAAAATATTTTTTGTACTTAAAATACGTCCTGCTGGAGCGAGCGCTACATCCAAGCATTGTCGTCATTAAAATAATCGTTTATGTAGAAAGCCTTTTGTACTAAAACCGTCTTAATTCGTACATTTAGTTGTGTGAGACAGGAGCCCAAACTAGGTTTCCCTGTGCTATGAGTTTCCTGGCTCCACCTCTTGGTTGACTTATACAAAAAGAAATAAATAAAATAATATAATAAAATAAATACTGTAGGTTACAAAAAAAACTTTTATCTCACTCAGATATTTGACAGTTTTTCTGTCATAAGTTCTAAGAGCTTATTTGATTAGTATCTTGTTAAGTAGATAGTAAATTCTTGCCTCTTCTTTATGCATTATTTTAAAATATTTAATTTTATAATATATTTTTCCAAATATTTTTGTGCATGGACATGTCTATTTATTGTTCTGTCTAATTGTAAATATCTATATAAGTATGTATTTAGAAAGTAGCACATACTCGTATATGTAGTATATAAGTCATCTGGTTACCATAGTACAAGCTTTGTTTGGGATCAGGTGGTAGAGTGTAATGAGCGTCCTGGGATATTTATTAAATAACTACGACAACGATAACGACAGACGTTGTCCTGTCTATACTATGAATATTGAATTCGAAACTTCCGATTGAATCGACAGTGAAATGTGCACTTAATTACATAGAAATGATAAATTAATTATTTTATTAATATAACCGACCCATACTTCTGTTCTAAACGAAATGGTCAAACGACTGACATTTAAGTCAAACACCATAAGGTTACATTATAAGAGTTTATATTGTCAAAAGCGGTAAGGTTACATTAGAAAAGTTAATATGGTCGTTATGTTTTCTTAAATTTTCTAATTTTCCGCGCAACTTTTAATTTTTCGTTCATAAGAACCAACTCCTGACAATAACAAATACAACAAAAAAAGAATTAGCGAAATCGGTACAGCCATATGCGTGATGCTGTGACCAAGGGAAATAGGGATTCATTTATATATATATATATATAGATTACTAACTGACCCGGCAGACGTTATCCTGTACTCAATGAATATTTAATTCGAATTGATATCATTAATTTAAAAAAACCTAGTGTTTATTATTCTTGAAAATTAAACTATTAATTTTAGGCGTGATGGCGTTCTGACCTAACTGTGACGAACAAACACTTCTTAAAAACTCACTGTACATTACAATACAATTTTCCAATTGAATTGACTGTGAAATGGGCACTAAGTAATGATAGGAATGATAAATTAATTCCAGCGCATGCCTCTGTTTAAACGATATTGTCAAACGACTGACATTTATGTCAAACACCATAATAAAAAAGTTTTTATTGTCAAAGCGCTAGTAAAGTTGTTAAGTTTTCTTAAATTTTCTAATTTTCCGCGCAACTTTCTTATTTTTTTCATTCATAAGAACCTTCTACTGAGAATAAAAAACACAACAAAAAAAGAATTAGCGAAATCGGTCCAGCCGTCTATGCGTGATGCCGTGACCAAGGGAAATAGGGATTCATTTATAAATATATAAATAAACAATAATTCACATGCTACAGCTACACTTTGGTGCTAAATACTTGATGACATAGCTTCCTACAAGGACTGCATTTTCTACACTGTTCACCACTGAATCTCCCATCAGTATTCAAGGTACATAGTTGCCTCTCTCACGTCGTATCCCGGCTAATGACTTTATTTATTTAAATGAAGCTTTTCACCAGATTTTCTTTTCATCAACAAATAGAATATTAGAATAAGTAAATACTTGTTATGGTAATCTAATTGATTTAATAGATAGAACAGGTATTCGGTTTAAATATTTTTTTTTTCTTTTTTATACCACGTGGGCCGACAAACAAGCGGACGGTCCTCCTGATGGTAAGTGGTCACCGCCGCCTATGGACATTTGCAACACTAGGGGCATCGCCAATGCGTTGTCGACCCTGAGACGTGAAGTTGTTAAGTCTCATGTGCCTGTAATTTCACCGGCCCCCTTACCTTTCTAACCGAAACACTGTAATACATGTGCAGTACTGCTTCACGGCAGAAATGGGTAAGGTGGTAGTACTTCCCCGGACGAACTCTGCACTAAGAGCTCTTCTACTCTATTTTATCTCAAAAGAACATTACATAGTTCACTTAAAATGAGAATTTTTATACAATTGCAAAATAAATGATACATTTGTTCTTCGATCAGTCAGTTTTATGGTTAACAGTTATTTTCGTTTAAAAAGTACATTTGTAATATATTTTTAAAAGTGTTTATGGTTACTAAGGCTTTATAGATACTTTGTATCCCTTCATTTTTAATGAATTTTGTCGAATGCGAGCTCTACGACTCCAAAATTTCATCTTAATCGATTGAATTGTATAGGAACGCATAAAAAGCGAACAATCAAATATTTATTATTATATATCAGATTCAATTTACTTCGGCAGCTTTACCTCGACTCTACTTGAGAATAGAAAAAAGATATTACTCACAAATACTTCTATAATGAACTGTTGTATAATGAAACATATCGACAAATTCACGTCTCAGGGCCGACAACGCATTGGCGATGCCCCTAGTCTGTTAAATGTTCAAAGGCGGCGGTGACCACTTACCATCAGGTGGACCGTCTGCGTGTTTGTCGGCCCATGTGGTATAAAAAGAAGTGCCGACAGAAGTGAAAACTGACATGAATATACGAGTATATCTATTATATGTTGCACGTATATACACAATATATATTTATCACTACATACCATAGTATAAAACAAAGTCGCTTTCTCTATATCCCTATGTTTCTTCCTCTGTTGTATCGGCTTTTTTTAGTAGATAGAGTGATTGAAGAGGAATGTTTTTTATGTATAATACATGTGAGATCCCACGGGAACACGGGTAAAACCACGGGGGACAGCTAGTATTATATATAGTTATACTATCAATGTATTTAAACCCAAACTCAACTCTCGTGTTAACGGGGCCAATATATATAAATACTTATATACAGAGGTGTCGGTAACGGTAACAGTGTCGCGAGTTCAATTGTTTTTCCCTTCCAAATATTCTCTACGCGCCTAAAGAAGTTTTACCTTAAAAAAAGGACATTCATGTTATATTCTTTGAATTTAGTAGTAAAGTATGTTTGTATATACCTACTAGGCTCCCATAAATCTTTAGAGCTGTGTTATCTGATTAATTCTTGTCCATCGGACCCTTTTCACGCCGCGCCGTCCAAAAATTGAATTCAAGCTAATATCAAAAGAGGTTACGAAAAGTGAAAAAAATATTTGATAAAATTTTGGCAATTTCTCTTTTTTTTAATTAACTTGATTACATGATAACGTTATGAAATATGAAGAAAATATTAAATATAAATAAATATTCCAGGACATTCTTCACACATGGTTACCTGATCTCAAATTAAGGAGAATGTACCTACTGCTTGTACTATATCTGCCTGTAACTGATATCTTACTTTTTTGAAATAAATACTTATATAGATATTTACACTCAGACACAGAACAAACAGACATCTTCTTGTACACAAATGGTTATCTTATATATATATATGTTTATATAATATGTTTTTTTTGTGGGAATCGAATCCACGATTAGTGGCGACGTGTTGGCGGTTAGGGTCCTTAACCACCAAGCCAACTGACCCTTCAAATATTGACTTATATCATTAAAATATTTTATATTTATTTTAGTCTTAATTTAAACCGTACATAGAAATCTTTACAGTCATAATATTAATATTTATTCACATCGGGTATTGTAAGAGTCACGATTTTATTTTCATTTTATATACAAATCAAAATACTACTACGAAAATTCTCATGAAAATTGATAAAACCCAGTATTAACATTATCTAACAATAGAACTAAACGCAGTTAAAAACAAAGATCAAATTACAAATGATAAAATTTTACATAAACATCTTTTGAATTAGCTTCTATACATGTATAAGGAATAAAAATAGGGTTCCTTTGACGCACCATCACCTCAACTACTGAACATATCAGGATGGGACTGCTACTATTTGACGCTGATTTTTTCGAAGATGTTTATAGGCTATTTATGATGTCGATAAACGCGGTGAAACCGCGGGGGACAGCTAATATATATATATACTATATTTCCAGAGAAGTTCCTAATATACATCGGATCCCAAAGTATAGTCACTACAGTAACTAGATAACCGAAATACTATAACTGTAGATTAGATATGTTAAATAGATTCTTACAAAGATATTTACACAAAACAAACAAACATGTTCCTGGTCACAAATGTTCTCTATATGGGAATTGAACCCCAACCTTATGGCATTGCAGTTTTTATGAAGGATGTAAGATCACTTGAAAAGGAAATTGGCATGTCACGTCAGCGAATTAGGTCGACGTCAGAACAGTTAATCTTTGAATCTTATGTGGGCGGGAGAGGTCGATGGTTCCCCCAAAATATTTGACTTAAGTTAAAAGTTACGGCGGTTAAGTATTCCCATTTTTTTTTTTAAAGAATACACACATCAATAGAAAAGAAAATAGTTATTTAAAGCTATAAGTATAATACTGAAGTAATCTCATATGGGCCAACATTTGATAGATAAACCAGTCCCCTTATTCAGCTAATACAAACTTCGTCCGCGAGCCGCTTCACGGAGGCCTCGAAGAGCTTACCTCTCACGTGATTAGTAGTATTACCGTAGTAGGCGACAGGGACAGAGCACGGAGGCCGCGACGAAACATCCTCGCATTAGTGTCATTTTCCTTACAGAATCGAGCCCCTGTTCTTTTAGTTCATTCGGTGGAAGAGCTTTGATTTTTTTTTACTGCCACTTATCAGACGCGCGGGGTGCGCTTTTGGTATGCTGTTCACGACCTTATTTATTTAATTTTTTTAAACGCCATGGGCCTACAAACGAGCAGACAGTCCATCTGATGGTAAGTGGTCACCGCAGCCTATGGACATTTGCAACACCAATGCGTTGTCGACTCTGAGACATGAAGTTATGAAGACACATGAGCCTGCATTTTTGGGCCTCTTACCTTTCTAACCGAAATACAAGTAATACATTTGCACTACCGCTTCACGGTGGAAATGGGTAAGGTGGTAGTACTTCCCCGAACGAACTCTGCACTAAGAGCTCTACTACTGTCAAATAAAATATACTTTACTAACAATAATTTTATTTATTTATTTACACTGAAATTGAAATTACAGCGATGTCAAAATTTAGTACTTAAACTACTACTGAACCTAATAATTCTAGGCATACCTACATATAAGATACAAGCCCTAATGTCGTCCAGTAAAACGGGATAACTACTGTAGACAAACTTTTAAACTGTACTCAACTGTACTGTACTCAACTGTACTGTACTGTCTGTAATATAAATACATTTCTAGACGTCATCTCACAACTTATTCCTCAAAGACACCGTTTTGTCACGAAACGCTTCCACATTGCCATTTGTCATCTCATATCATCCCCATACGAGGACAAAAAGGTTTGACAGCCACCCTGTATACGTTACTATGAGATACTGATCCTAATTGACTAGCATGGCAGATAAATAACATTTACGGGGTTTATTTGATTTTATATGTACCTAGGGTTAGATACACTGTTTATATTTCTACTATAAATGATAATAAAGTTTGGTTACGGGAGGAAAGTAGATCTAAAAACATTCTTCCCCGTAAAACCACTATTACCTCTTCAGAAATAATAATAAATTAATGAATATCCTGGGACAAACTTTACACACGGCTGGTCCCAAACTAGAGAGCATGTACTATTCAATATATACAACAGATCACAATCGAATATAAATTTAAAATTTAAACAAAAATATTTAGTCTAGATTGAGACCCAAGAGCGTATACACACAGCATGATAATCTTAACGTAGAAATAAAACTTAAAATCTTAACATATAAAAAAAACAAATCAATCCATATGGATGAAACTTGGCACATGGATAGAACATGTCCTAGAGTAACATATGCGGTACTTTTAAGCACGGGAAAATGTAACATCCCTCGGGAACGTGGGAGAAACCGCGGGGGACAGCTAGTGAAGTATATGTACGGTAGTACAAACAATGTGACTAAAAATATCGTCTCAGTAATGAAACCTCTTACGTCTTAACGTTATTATTAATTTGAAAATGTTTCTTATTATTATATATTTAATCAATTATTATTTCACAGACGTATTGTTGCAATCATAATTATCACGTCTCTTAAACGTGAAACATGAACATATCGCATAAGTCAGAACGTGAACTGAGTTCTACTATGTAAGGTATCCTCTAGAGAAGTTTCGTCAAAACAGAAACTTTATTAGTGGGTTCTATTATATATTTGATGTTATACTTCTTTTGGCGCGTCTGGAAAAGATATCAGATTTTTGGCGTGGGATATTGTAGTATTTACCTTCGTCCCTTCGTCTATTGGTCATTTTGCTCTGTTCAATTTTCTTTGAATGCTAAATACAATGATTACACTTGTTCTATTGTATTTTGGTTAGAAAGATAAGGGGACCGGTGAAATAACAAGCACATGAAACTTCACAGCTTCACGTCTCATGGTCCAAACCGCATTGACCAAAGCTTTTTTAATTTTATTTTATTTCGAAAACAAGAGTTACAGAACACGTTAACAATCAAAAATACAACTTATCATAAGCCAATAACCTAAAGATTTTGAAAAAAAAATTAAGGAGTTGAAAACTCCTGGTGTTGCCGTCCGTAAGCCGCGATGACCACTTACCATCAGGTAGACCATCTGCCTGTTTGTCGGTGTACTGAATAAAAAATACTGTCAGCTGATGAATTCACAATACTTTTTATTATCTGTCATAATCATAATCATATTGTCTGTTATCAAATTTAATAGAGCGAGAGAAATAATAGGACGGTAATTAATTTGAGAGTCTCGTGCTGAGAGCGAGACCGCGCATCAGTGTGACAGAGCTACGTTATGCACTTGCGGACATTACGTGTAACAGTTTTACAATGCATAGGATTCCGTAGCTAAATGGCCAAGTTCTTATTAGGTTGACAAACAGGCTGACAGCCAATGGTTAGTAGTCGACAGACCAATTGGCTTGGTGGTTAGCGACACTGACTGCCAAGTCGAAGGTCGCGGGTTCGATTCCCACCCAGGACAAACATTTGTGTGCATGAACATGTCTGTTTGTTCTGTGTCTGGGTGTCAATATCTATATATGTATGTATTTAGAAAAATAAAAAAGTTGTATAAGTAGTATATCAGTTATCTGGTTTCCATAGTACCCAGTTTAGTTTGGGATCAGATGGCCGTGTGTAAAAATGAAGTCCCAGGATATTTATTTTATTAGTAGTCATCGCCGCTATGAACATTTCCAACACCTGGGGCATTGCAATGTGTTGTCGACCCTAAGACGTGATGTTGTTAAGTCTCATGTGCCTGTTATTTCACCGGCCCCTTTACCTTTCCAACCAATATACACCAATGTAAGTGCATTACTGGTTCACAATAGGTATAGTGGTTCCCAGGATGAACACTGCACTAAAAGCGCTACTATTTCTGTTTGACCCTTAAAGTTTAGTTCTGTCCGTTCATATGTTTTCTATATGCCGTAGCATTACTCGGAGACTATTGGTATAATATAGGTGAATTCTATAGAGGGTTATACATACAATGGTGTGTTAAGATTACCAAATGAAAATGGGGACATAATGAAATTATAAGAGTTTGGTAATTACCTAAAATGGCCTTAAAATTCAGAAGTTTGGGTATATTAAGAACAAAGCAGGCAGATTATGTTACTGTTTAACAATATTAAATATTGTTTTAAGTCTTCCACATCAATTTGTTAACTACATTAGCCCGTAAGCATTTTACTAAATATAAATGTAATTACAAAGGAGTTGAGCGCAGCAAACAATGGACAGCTAGTTATTTTCTGAGCGCAGCCATAACTTCTCTTGGCCCGCAGTGTATTATATAATCTCAAAAGTATCTCTTTTGTTTTCCGTGCGGGTTTTATAATTGCATCCTTCATTTGTTAAGCTCTGAGCACTTTCTTGCGTCCTCCACCACGTTTTCTTAATGAAGCTTTTTCTGTTGTACTCAGTTTAATTTTAATTTAATCATTTAATTAAATGTTTTTTTTTAACATTAGAACAGGCTTGAGTCTGACCACAATCTGGGGCCGGATTCTGACTGTCACTTGGAACGGAACGTTTTTGGTTTTGATTTAGCTAATGTTAAAAATTGCTATAATAAATTACATCGCAATAGGTAGTGCGTATAGAATTTTGCAGTTGACGCACAGAAACTCCCAATATACAGGAATAGACTTATGATTTCTATGAAACGGCCAAGCCATACTTTTTGGTCAAGATGCAGGATTTCTAAATTTAGAGATTTGACTCTTCATCTATAGGCGGCGTTGTGTGGCGGGTCGCTCACTTCCCTACAGTATGGCGAGGAGGGCGATGGCTGCCACATGCGTCATGCTTGTGAACAGGTGCTGCTTGTGGGGGCTGGTCAGCTTTAGTTTGTTTGTATTTTTTTTTATTATTAGATATTCATATTATTATTGTTTAATAATTCTTCACTTTTGCAATACAACACAGGTTTTGTCAGTGAGACTAAATAAATATTTTGTAATAAATCTAAGATTGATTTTAAATAGAGTAATTGCTGAGTTTATTGCCGGCTCTTCTCAGTAAAAAACAACCTTCCGAACCGGTGTTAGAGTCTGACTATTCATAAGTGCTTGTAAAAGCCTATTTGAATAAAAATATTTGAATTTGAAATTTGAATCTGATATTTTTTTAATAGTGAAAGAGTTATTTGTTAGCCTTGGCAACGTTCTTCATATTAAATGTTTTTTGTTAATAAAATAAATCTTTCCAAAATGCTCTAGCGATCCCTAAGCAAAATAATCTTCGAGATAAAAGCTGTAACAAATACAAACAACATACAAAATATGCTTAATGAAAAGTTTATGCCAAAGCAAAACCACGACCAAACACGTTCCGTTCCATGTGACAGTTCGGACTTCTGAGCATTGAAGGTGATGAAGGTGATAAGCAATTTGAAGGTGCACGGATAATACGATGGTGGTATGTAAAGAAAACCTAAAAGATACTGGTTCTAGAACCACTTGCTTGGTGATTTTCAACCTTCGGGTGACCTAACGTTCCACCAAGCAATAGGTTTTCTCAAATTACCATTACCTTAACCATACCCGCCGCGTTGTCCACTCTAATACTTAGCTATCAGTACCTACATCATCGTAGTTAATGGCCAAGTCTCTGAAGGTAAATAGTACCAAATCCTTTTTTACAAAGGTTTCCTCGTGATCCCAGCCGGGTAAATAAACATCCTAAAAGGGTTAAAGGTAAATTAAGTTTCAATTTTATCCCATATGAGTATTTAAAGTTTTGTGAAAGGGTTAATATCGTAAGCTGGGGGCCCGTGTCTCGTGTATGAAGGTAAGATAAAATCAAACTTGTGCTAATTGCTCAGTCTAATTAAGCCGTAACCAAACCCTTGTCAACTGGCATCCGATTCAGGTTTTGTTTTGTTATTGGACAACTTATTTCAGTTTTTGTTTATTTTAAAGCTTGCTTAACTAATGGGTTTACTAGGTATCTTTGATTAATTGACGTTCAAGTCACGGAACAAAGACACTAGAATATTTTAAAACTATTTTGGGATGTAAATACCTATATAAGTGATTATGTACTTTTTAAAAAACTTGAGAAAAACTGCACTAAAATATATATTCTGTCGTGAAATTGACTTTTGTAGTGTCCAAACTCTTTGCACCTGTCTGTAGCAACGAATGACAATTTTTGACGTTGTAAGGTTATTATTGACAATACCATCATTACTCACTCATTGACACGGACAGTTGCGATTTGTGCGATGTTCCGGAGAGACCGTTATCAGCTAACTTCAGGGTGTCGGTTTTTCGTGACTCGGAAAAATTTACTCTCATAATTTTTCCGTAACGCGCCAAAAGAAGTATAACTTCAAAAATAGTATATGTAGTATATCAGTTATCCGGTTTCCATAGTACAAGCTCTGCTTAGTTTAGGATCAGATGGTCGTAATAACGTATGTCCCAGGATATTTACTTATTTCTTAAGTAGGCTACGACAGGCCGACGATCCATGTGAGACATGAAGTTGTCTCATGCCTGTCAGTTCGTCGGCACCATTACTTTTATACCAAAACAGTAATACAAGTGCACTACTGCTTCACGGCAATGGGTGGCAATAATGTACTTCCTTACTTTGGTAAATAATGGTTTTATCAGGTTTTGATCATTGTTTAAAAATCAAACAAACAATTAAAAAACTGTGTTTTAGGTAGAGTAGGTAGGAAGACGATCCATCGGATGGTAAGTGGTCACCACCAACTAAAGTTATTTGCAATACCAAGGACATCGCCAATGTATTGTCGACCCCGAGTATGTTAAGTTAAGACTCATGTCCCTGTTATTTCACTGTCCCCTTTTCATTTCAACCGAAACAGTAATACAAATGGATTTTTGCTCTATGGCGGAAATGACGTCATTTCCTCACAGCACGGTGACGACCGTATGGTGGTAGTATTTCCCCGAACGAGGTCTGCACTAAGGATCTTCTACATAGTAACATTGTGAAGTTAATTAACTTTCTCGATTTACCAAATGCATTAGCGTGTCATATTTTTTACAAAAGATTGAGGAGCAAGTCTTGTTAAAAGAACAATCATATCCTACTATCATTCCTACTAGTATTATATTAGGTTGGGAAAAAAGTCTTTTCGCATTATAGTATGTATGAACTTGTAATAAAATCTCTTTGACTTATTTGTATCTGGCTGGTTTTGGTATCATTGAAAGTTTAAATTTTAAAGAACATAATTCCATATTCAAATTAGGAAAATGTGTGATTTGCATTTCTTTTCGTACCGCCAAGATGAGTGAATCTAATGAAGAAATTCGATTCATTTTAAAATTTTACTACAAAAATGTTAAAAATGCAACGCAAGCCGCGAAAAAAATTTGCGATGTTTATGGACCTAGTGCAGTGTCTGTGAGAGTAGCACACATTTGGTTTAAGCGTTTTCAATCTGGAAATTTTGATGTCAAGGATGCACGTCGCTCTGGTCGCCCCATTACGGGTAAAATGGATGCCATTTTTGAAAAAGTGGAGCAAGATCGGCATATCAGTAGTTACGACGTAGCTGAAGAACTGGGAATTGACCACAAAACAGTTTTGGCGCATTTGAAAAAAACTGGGTACACAAAAAGCTAGATATTTGGGTACCTCACGAGCTCACTGAAAGAAACCTAATTAACCGTGTACTCATTTGTGATTCTTTATTACGACGTCATGAAACCGAACCATTTTTGAAGAAGCTGATAACTGGTGATGAAAAGTGGATCACGTACGACAAGAACGTGCGAAAAAGGTCGTGGTCAAAGGCCGGTCAGGCTTCACAGACTGTGGCGAAACCCGGGTTAACTCGCAACAAGGTGATGCTGTGTGTGTGGTGGGATTGGAAGGGCATTATTCATTATGAGCTGTTACCACCAGGCAAGACCATCGATTCTGAACTCTACTGCGAACAACTGATGAGATTAAAGCAAGAAGTTGAGAGAAAGCGGCCGAAATTAATCAACAGAAGGGGTGTGGTTTTTCATCATGATAACGCTAGACCTCACACATATTTAGCCACTCAGCAAAAATTCAGAGAGTTTGGCTGGGAGGTATTAATGCATCCGCCGTATAGTCCTGACCTTGCACCTTCAGATTTCCACCTGTTTCGGTCTCTTCAGAATTCTTTAGGCAGTGTCAGGGTAACATCACGAGAGGACTGTCAAAACCACTTGACGCAGTATTTTGATCAGAAGTCCCAAAATTTCTATAGCAATGGGATCATGTCCCTACCTACAAGATGGCATAAAGTTATCGAACAAAATGGTACCTACATACTTTAGTTAAATGTAAATAAACTATATTAAAAATGTTTTGAATTTTCTTAAAAAATGCGAAGGAACTTTTTCCCCAACCTATTAAATGACTAGCTGTCCCCCGCGGGTTTACCCGCGTTCCCAACGGAAATCACATTTTCCCGGGATAAAAAGTAGCCTATATGTTATTCCAGGATACGCTCTACCTATGTGCCAAGTTTCATTCATGGAGTACTTGGATTTTGAAAAGGTTTTTCTTTTTAAGTTTATTTATATAGGTGAATTTCCTGGTGCGATTTTACAAAATTAAAAACCCACCCAAATACTAACCACAAATTGGAACATTAAGAAATAATATAATATAATAATAAGGTAGATAATATAACTTAGGTCTAGACATACAATAAGCACAATTACAACCTCAGTACCACTTTAGGCATTGTTTCGCCCAAACCAAGTCCATTTGTCTCAGACAGTCAGTTCGAGACACATCACAAGCATACCTTTGCTTACAAATGTTTAGAACGATTAATTATGGAGTATTTTGAATTAACTTACTATTGGAGATGGTTCTGTCAGTTTGTTTCGCAGATTGGTATATATTGGAATGGTTCGCGTAAGGAGGTAAGAACCCATCCCTTTTTTTTATACGACGTGGGCCGAAAAACAAACAGACGGTCCACCTAATGGTAAGTGATCACCGCCGCCTATGGACATTTGCAACACTAGGGACATCGCCAATGCGTTGTCGATCCGGAGACGTAAAATTCTTAAGTCTCATTTGCCTGTTATTTAACCGCCCCCCTTACCTTTCTAACCGGAACACAGTAATACAAGTGCACTACTGCTTCACGGTGGAAATGTGGGGTAAGGATGTAGTATTTCCCCGGACGAACTCTGCACTAAGAGCTCTACTACTCAAATAAAATAATAGTATTCCCCCGCGGTTTCACCCGCGTTCCCGAGGGAAGTCGCATGTATTATACATACAGACCTTCGTCTTGAAGCATTATGTCAATGTATGAAAACCGCATCAAAATCCGTTGCATAGTTTATAAGATCTAAACAAATGAAGGAAGCGACTCTGTTTTATACTATGATGACTAACAAACAAACATGGAAATAAGAATAAATAATGAGACATTTCTTACACACAGACAATTGTTCCCAAATTTAGAACTTTTGCAATTAATACACATAGTTCTATTTTCTAAATACATACTTATATAAATATTTAAACCAAGACACATTACAAGGCATGTTCCTGCACTAGATTTTTTTTCTATCCACAAAGCTTACAGCAGTAAGATTTGTTTTATTGGTCGTTTTTTTAATAAAAAATATACTGGTACAACCAGACGTAATGATCTCGACAATAAAACCGCACGAAGTTGCTGAGAACTAAATTACATTCAGGATGCCACTCAGACGCTAAAACCCGAGGCAAATGAGAATCAAATGGCAGAACCTTGGAGGCCGGATTAACTGCACCTCGCTATTACCTTGCATAACATTAAGGTTGGCAAGTCTGTATGTTAAAGAACATTTAATTGACTTAAATAAGATTTATTTGTTTTTTTTTCTAACAGTAATAATTAGATTTGAACTGTAGTGATACCCACGGTGTTGCAAGCGTCAATATTCTACCGAAGCTATCGTATTTTTTTCAAATGTGTTATTTTTTTTTAGTCTTTCTTTTCTAATTAGTACCTAGAGTATGTTAAGCAAGAGTGATGCCTCCTAATACAAGTATTTTACACTTAAAAGGGGGTTTCGAATACTGCACCAACAAATGTAAAAAACATGATAAAGAAAATAAACATTTTGTATTTTTATTAATAGGCTGCGGTAACCGTTTACTATCAGTTAAAAAAGAAATTGATGTACAATTTTAGATTAAACTTTAACTCATAGACCAATAAATCCTACTAATATTAGATGGATGGTTGTATCTTTTTCCCGCAAAACTACTAAACGGATAATGTTGAAATTTGGCACATGGATAGTTTACAGCCTGGATTAATTCTAAGGATACTTTTTGTCCCAGAAGAATATAATATCCCTCAGTAATGCAGGTGTAACCGCGGAAAACGGTTAGTATCATATTAACCAACAAGAAATTGTAAATAAATTTATTTGATAATCAAAGCAAACGCAGTCGCGGGCACAAACTAATACTGAAGTCTATAAAATATATAACTGCAGATGTTTCACACGACACAGCCGCAGGCACAGTAATTACTTGATTTGCGGCACAACAGAAGTAGAATTGGCAACGCAATCAGTGCAGTTTGTAGTGAACTCGTGGAAGTGTATTTTTATTCACGACTGAACCGAGCGGCAAAGAATAGATATGAGTTTGAGGTTAGTTCAAAAATGTGGAGCACTTTTGTCACAAATAATTTTTAATCTTTTTTTATTACATTTTTTAGTTTAAGTTGAGAAATAAATATAATAGAAGGCATTATAAAATGAAACGTCCCACGCTTTTAAGTGTAAATATGAAGTCTCCGTTTCATCGTGAGTAAACTCTAAGGTAAAAATAAAATAAATCAGAAGGATCCTTATTGATAGCGATGCCCGCATCCGCTATCAATCAAGTATGAGAAACATTAGAAAAGATTTAGGGACAAACTGTGTGCTTCAAAAATAGAATGGTACTCAAATCATCAGAGTAGCATGTACCTTCATAATACATACATAATCTATACTTCACTACATAGTATAAAACAAAGTCGCTTTCTCTGTCCCTATATCCCTATGTATGCTTAAATCTTTAAAACTACGCAACGGATTTGATTCGGTTTTTTTTTAATAGATAGAGTGATTGAAGAGGAAGGTTTTTATGTATAATACATGTGTCATCCCACGGGAACGCGGGTAAAACCGCGGGGGACAGCTAGTAATATTATAAAGAGAAAAGATTTGTATGTAAGTGTTTTTGTTACTCTTTCATGCAAAGACTACTAAACGGATATGGTTGAAACTTGGCACATAGATAGAGCATGGAATAATATATAGGCTACGTTTTATTCCAGGAAAATGTGATATCCCTCGGGAACGCGTGTACGCGGTGACCACTTACCATCAGCTGGACCGTCTGCCTGTTTGTCGGCACATTGAGCATAAAAATTAAGAAAAGAGTGAATAGGCTACTAACGGGAAAACGAGCTCCATCGACTTCGGCAAAAGGATTTCTACAACATAAACGATTATTTTAATGACGACAATGCTTGGGGTGTAGCGCTCGCTCCAGCAGGACACATCTTTATGTACAAAATCTTATTTTGAAAAGCGTAATTGCTGAGTTTATTACTGGCTCTTCTGAGTAAAAGCAACTAATAATAATTGCTTTAACTAATAATAAGTAATTCAAACTTAAAAATACTACACAATCATATTCACCTAAGGACCGATATACATATTACCCGGATAATAAAATGACAGGCATGCGTATATTGTACGAATACCAATCATAGTTGAATGGGCACGAATTGAGGACATCCGGTATGTCCGGGCCGGATAATGTCAGACGAAGGGACAGGTATTTACCTATACAGGACTTTGCCTATACAGGTGTGTTATTAAGATTATTAGCGAAAATAGAATGTGTTTATTGAATTAGTTGTCATGACACAATATAATAAGTTGCGATCATTTGTAGGTATATGGTAGATCTATTTTGTATCTTATTACTGGGTCCGTAGGTCGAAAGGCCTTTGTTGACCCGCAGGCCCACAGCCTAATTAATATAATATATTTGTTTTAATGGGGTGCTATGACCCGTTGTCAAATTGAACTAAAAACGATAGAGCTTTTTATAGTTTAGCTACTGATGCCTAGAAAAGTTTCAAGAAATAATATAAAAAAAATTATGAGTGAGTGTCGTAGAACACTCGGCTGGACCAAAGTTCCTTTCGTAGTATATTATTATTTATACTAGCTGTCCGGACAGACGTTGTCCTGCCAAAATAAGTCCATACAAAAATTCAGGGTTTCGATCGCAGCGCCCCCTACCGGGTCCAATTGTAAATCTAAACCATTCTCGAATCTCCACGAACACACACAAAAAATTTCATCAAAATCGGTCCAGTCGTTTAGGAGGAGTTCAGTCACATACACACGCACACAAGAAATATATATATTAAGATATGATTTTGTATTGATTATAAGATTAGAATTAACATTATAGCCTACTGGCTATAATCCCCCTTATTCAGCTAATACAAACTTCGTCGGTGAGCCGTTTCACGGAGGCCCCGGAGAGCTTACCTCTCACGTGATTAGTAGTATTAGCGTAGTAAGCGACAGAGATAGAGCATGGAGGATGCGACTAAACATCCTCGAGTTATTGTCATTTTCCTTACAGAATCGAGCCCCAGTATAACTAAGCGTTGTGCTAAATGTAGGTACGTACAGTAAAACGAATACTATAATGTCCACTCGAATGGACAAAAACCAACACAGCGCTGGCAACTTGAATGTTCTCTGATACCTAATGAGACTTAATCGCTGTCCACTTGGCAGAGTTCCTATTTCTGTACACTGTGCTTTTTTGGGTTCCGTTGGTAAGCAAAGGGTGCCAATGTGATTCTCCTTCAACTACGTCATCCATTAAAGAATTTGATTTTTTATTTCATTGTTTTAGGTTTTATTTTTATTTCGTTATCGGCTTATGTTTGACCACATCCCATGGTAAGTGGTGATGTGGCCGATGATGGTAAGCACACTAATGAATTTGTGGCGACATCTATGAACACGACTACAATCCTTCACCGCCCGCACTACAGTGATGTGGCGACATCTACGAACGAGTAGCAACACGCGAGAATCCTACATCGCACTATCAAGATTCTCTCAGGATTTGACATATATACAAGCATCCAACATCAACAGTTTTACCGCGGTCCCCAGGCATGATCACCTAGCCTGGCGGAAGATCTTCCCTTTTAAATTTTTTTTTTTTTTTTTATGCTACTTGGGCCGACAAACAAGCAGACGGTCCACCTGATGGTAAGTGGTCACCGCCGCCTATGGACATTTGCAACACTAGGAGCATCGCCAATGCGTTGTCGACCCTGAGACGTGAAGTTGTTAAGTCTCATGTGCCTGTAATTTCACCGGCCCCCTTACCTTTCTAACCGAAACACAGTAATACAATAGCACTACTGCTTCACGGCGGAAATGGGTAAGGTGGTAGTACTTCCCCGGACGAACTCTGCACTAAGAGCACTACTACTCTGAAAAAATGGAGGAGTCTCATACCTTGCTCTTCTATAAATTTAAGAAAATTTATGAAAATTTACTACCATATCTCCAAAATTAAACCTAAAATAAAAAAAATTGCTATCAATAGTTTTTTGCTTATAGGCTAACAAGAAATCTTATACAAACTCTTTAGTCTTAAAAAAACATGGCAGAAATCATTCATTGTATAGAACCCTCACTACGCTAGTTCAACTCACACTTGTCCGGTTTTTATTTCACGTGTCAGTAACGGAATATGTTGTCTGTGTGAGTGATTGATGTTCTTGTTTATGTTTATACGAACATAATACATTGCGTAACGCAACGCCCTTGGGTATCGATGACGGGTGTGAACTCTGTTGCTAACTTATATAGTATACTAGCTATCTCCCGTGGTTTCACCCGTGTTTTTGATGGATTTAAACCTTTTCACGGAATAAAAAGTAATCTAAGTTACTGCTTATACCTTTCGCGGGAAATTCTAATTACACCTCCGATTTTAATTTTATTTATTTAAAACATTGTGAAATAACATTTTAAAAACAATTCTAATCAATTTCCCTCCCTTTTTATGGGCTACAGTAATATCTCTGCCAATACCCGTTTGTACTTCTTATTTGGCAAAGTAATTGCCAGTGCCCAATTTGAATTACATATTAAAATATGATTACAATCTCAGATCAAAAACTATATCTAAAAGGAATGTAAAAGTGGTTTATTATTTTGCCAATGCTCGCGAAAGTCAAAATCGATCCAGCCGTTTTGGAGTCCATAGACATACTGTTGTAATAAAACAGTTATTGACTTAATACTTTGGTTTTATTTCTCACTTTTGAAAATTAGCGTACATTGCAAGAACGAAGATTCGAGCAGAGAGAGCGATGCAGCCGAGGGAAAAATTCTAAGTGTCAAAAGTGACCTCTATGTGGAACGCGGGAATTTCAAATATACTTCAACACATACACACATGGTTTTTTTTTAAGATAGCGACCTGTCGGACGTACACACATGGATTTTTAGTATAGCAACCTGCCCCGGCTTCAAACAGGCTCCATTAGTATTCATAGTTGCAAATATCACCTCCACTCGACGCATTCCCTCACTCGAGGTGAGGAAACAGCTGTCAACTTCAAGGTACGTAGCCCAACCTTAAAGAAGTTTATTGGTTATAAACGGTTACTGAAGCCCATTATTTTATTTGATTAATTTTTTATCTATAATAGAATGACGTTACTAATGACATGTTACCTTGACTACACTTCGATTCCACATCGGTCGGGATTGCTCGAGATTTGCTCAAGTTATAACTTAGAATACCAATTTTGAGGATTCGTCGTGAAAATGTTTAAGGTATCCTCAGTCGAGTGACGTATGAAGAAACGTCTTAGAATATGAGTGTTAGTGTTATACTATGCAGAGAGATTTAAAAGTAATAGAGCATACACATTTTCGCCGTGAAGCAATAGTGCACTCGTACTGTGTTTAAGTTAGAAGGTAAGGAAGCCGCTATAATTACAGGCACATGAAACATAACAATATATTAATGCTTGTGACTGTACAAAACAAATGACAAACGAGCGAACAAGCGACTCAGTGTCCCGAGATTTGAATAGCAATTCTTCAAACTACAATGTTAATATCCGAGTCCAAACCACCCTTGACACTGCTTCGGAGTTCGAAATGTAGGTACCCATTCCACCTCCCCCGATCCGTGAATATTTCGACAGGGGATTTGGGTAGTAAATTAATTAATTCACCCAATAGCCTATTATAGGGATATAGGCGCAATTTAAAAAGAGACTTTGTTTTGCTGAACGATTGGACCCGGTTAAAAATTTGGTAATTATGTCTTACGTAAATAAAAATGTAAATAAGGGTTAATAAATAAATATCCTGGAACACACGGTTACCAGATATCAAACTAAGCGGTGTTATAAAAATCATGTAACTGTTAACTACGTATTCATATTTTTTAAGTATTTACTTTACAGGGTGTTACAAAACTACCCGTATGCCGAATGGAGGTTAAATGGGGCCTTATAACGAGTCCATTCACAATATTTAACAACCGTAGTAACGATGTATAACATACACCAAAAAAAAAAAAAACGATTTTTAAGATTGAAAAATAGAAAAACTATTAAAGTAGACAATTATTAGGTAAAATCGGTACATAGCCTTTCTGTTAAATAATCTGGTTCCTTGACATGACAGCTTACTAGGGTTATTGGCTTTGATAATTAATTATATTTTACGGGGTATTCCGTAACACGTTGTATAAGAAAATGGTTGCATGGAAATCGAAACCACTCTAACCACCAACCCCACGCTTATAAATCAAATAGTCATCGAGAAAACTCCACATTGAGGTGGTCCATAAACACGTATTTTACAATTACGAGGTTATAAAAAAAATATATTGCTATGGAAAAAGAACATTAAACCATATATGCATAATTTGAGATCAAAGGCTTTAAATTCAGAGTATATCAACTTCACAGTGAAAATGAAACTGCCAAAATAATTCAATTTACAAGGCAGCTGTGTAGGTTACATCAACAAAAATGGCCACATATTATCATTTCAGACAATAAGGCAAATGTGACCCGAACGTGACCGGACCGGGGACAAAAAATTACCCGGTCATACCCGGTTGTATTATACCCGGGTGAGTAAAATATTACACACGACGCAGCTCACGTCAAGGTAGTGAATTCTTCTTGCTAATTATATTATTTTTGACTCACTGAGAGACAAAGGAATATTTTTTCAGGCGGAAAATTATATTAGTTTCAAAAGTGGAGTTCTAGTTTATCCTTTTACGTTTTGATGGCACAAAGTTAACTGCAATTTCATGGAATAATTTTTCAAAGGTTTTATCATGACTAGCGGCTTCTAGGTAGAGAAATAGTTATCTTCTTTCTCTTTTGTGTCGTGTGAAGGGGTTAAGGTTTTCTGTTCACAAATAATAATTCATATTATTATCATTTACTTATTTTTTTCTTTTTATAGTACATAAGCCTACGGTCCACCTGATGGTAAGTGGTCACCACCGTCTATGGACATTTGCAGCTCCAGGGACATCGCCAATGGGTGGCTGACCCTGAAACGTGAAGTATTAAGTCTCATGTGCCTGTAATGTCACCGGCCCCTTTACCTTTCTAACCGAAATATAGAAATTCAAATGCGCTGCTTCACGGCGAAAATGAGTAAGGCACAACGATGGTACGAACGTGCTCTACTATTTCTAATTTCTTATTAATTAACTGCCCTTCCAATAACACTGAAATACAATCTACATCTGCCAAAAATCTACGAGAACCACCTGATATTTAATAGGGCATCCAACTGAACTCAATCCAACTTTTATATTGAATTTTTAATAACAAACTTTGGGACACTCAACACGACCCGGTTCGCTCGTGAGATATGGAACTGAATATTTTAACGCCCAAAGTTGCCCGTTTTAAATATCTACAATTGTCTCGTGAATGGATTGCCAACTTTTTTGTCTGTTTAATGCCGGATACACATTTAGTGAGCTAAGGCATATAAACGGGAAGCGTTGGAAGTGGAATGCCATATAACTTGTCGATGCCACAGCTTTTTAATGTCTGAGTAGTGGGATCATTTTTAAAGTGAAACTTCTAATAACCCTCCCGGTTTTTTAAATTCTCATCCGCAACCTTTTTGTGTGACGAAAAATAAATAAATGATAAACACAATCTATGCTATTCAAAAGTATATAGTACATTTTATGAATAATTAAAATGTTTCCCTGTAATACACAAGTTTGACTACTAACGTGTACCTTTACGACACCTTTTTTGACAAGAATTGGTTTTCAAACGAGGAATGAGTGAGCGAGAGGTCTGAAAGAAAGACAGGGATAGATGAAGGGTCAAATTTGTAATGGTGAGCTCAAGAAGCGTGTGTACAATTTAGGGAAAATAAATGTTAAATTGGACAATATAATTATCGGTCTTCCTGTTAAAACCCTTAAATAAATATAATGTCTTTACAAATACACCCCAAAGCTCTCGTCGCACTCCTGACACTCATAATCGTTTTCTTTTGTTTGTTCACAGAACTTCTAGTTTGATTTAGATTTTTGTCATTACATACATTGATACTATGAAAAAGTATAATACATTCAATGATTTTGATTAGACAAATATTCCGAATATGGGAATCGAGTGCTGTGTCTCAAACAGCGTACACTTTGGTGTTTTAAACACTGCTTACACTTAGGCCACCTGCACACAGATTGATTTGATTGCATTATTAATGGTTATTTCTCAATTGTGTGCACAACAAATGGTTTAAATGTAATATTTGTATTTGCCTCTAAGTGTATTAGAGAAATGTTTTATGAATATTTTCTATTGATGTTTTCATAATTTCAGTGCGACAATATTTATTGCTGATAGGTCTCCCCATGGATTTCTTTAATGGTTTGTCGCTGTCTTTGTCGCAACATGGCCACTGGAGATTTTTTCTACTTTGCCTGTTTGGTCTTAGCTTTGGCATTATTTTTAGTAACAGTTATACTGCACGTACAGAAATACTTTAGAACTAGTAGAGCTACTAATACAGAATTCGTCCAGGGAAGTACCCATTTTCACCGTGAAGCAGTAGTGCACTTGTCTTACTGTGTTTCGGTTAGAAAGGTAAGGGGGCCGGTGAAATTACAGGCACATGAGACTTAACAACTTCACGTCTTACGGTCGACAACGCATTGGTAAGCCCGTGCGTCACCACGCAGTAATTATCTGCTGGCTAATGGGCCTACATAAAATTAAAAAAAAAGAAATGTGGCTAAAACTGTGACTTTTTCTCTCTACCCTCAGATAAAGTAACAGTATTGGAATTTGCGTCGTTTTTGACTTTCAACACTGTGTGATATAGACACATCAACTACCAAGCTGCTCGTCTATAAATAAATAAATAAATAAAATTATTGATTGAAATTACAGGTACATGAATCATAACAATTCTCGTCCCATTGATATAAAAAAATCAAAAAATTGATATGCAATGTTACATAAACGGCTTTTTTAATCCTCGTAAAAACTGATGGCACGATAATCCTTCTGTTGTTATTGAACAATAAAATGTTTACCTTTTGGGACTTATACACTGCGATCACCATTTTTCCAACATAAAATTTTATTTTCGCTATAAAATCAACATTTTATTCGATCAAGTCTGATATTTTAGGCTTTCAGTTAAAATGTATTGACTTAACAAATTTTATTTGTTGATTTACTTTAAATATATAATCATTATACTGAAATAAATAAATTAAAGTGTGGTATATTCTATTTACTTTGTAACTCAAACATTTGCCCAACGTGAATCAAGATAAAGTTTCCAATCAAATATTTGAATTAACAAATTTGCCCAAACTTCTTTATGTAAATAAGTCCATGGTACTTGGTAAAGTACACTTAGCTATAATGGCAACGAAGACAAGTTTAAATCCTTTGCTACTAAAAAGAAAGCTCATATTAGTTTGGCTACTGTTAAAGCGATACGATTGGAAAGGTGATTGATTGAAAGTCGATAGCCGATAGTCTACGCGATGAGATTGCTGAAAAGAATCGAGACAGTGACATAGTAATTGAATAAATTGGTATAAAAAGGTACAAGCCTATCTTGTCATAGTACTACAAAGTGTGCGCCCTGCTAGCTATCATCATGAAGTTAGAATTCTTAACTAGGATTTGTGGACCAACGTCCTTTTCACTAGACTATGCGACAGCCAAGACAGGATCTTTTAAACCTCCTTTGTTTTGCCAACGGCTGCATGGAGTTTAATGCACGATGCGACTATTGATCCGTCTAATATAATGGCGTTTATATTTATGAATTCAAAATGGCGGCTGAGGCATACAAAATGGCGGAACAGAAAAGATACTACCCTATTTTGATGGCTTTTATATTTATGAATTCAAAATGGAGGCCGTGTCATACAAAGTGGCGGTAGAGATAAAAAAAAATTGACATAATTTGAAGGGTACCGAATAATAATACCATACTGAATAACTCTTGTAAAGTCAAAATTATGTTTACTTGACCAATTTACCACATTTCACAGCCTTAAGCCTTTAAGAATTCCACAACCAGAAAGCTGTGTTAGATCTACATTGTCAGCTAGAGTAAATTTTGACGTTAAGACGTACTAACTAAAGCATGAAAACGGAGAAAAATTTTCTGCATCATTAGTTCACTTTTTAATAGAGTCGGGGTTTTAGATTTTTTATGTTTATTTTATTTTCATTTCATATTATAGTCAAACGCAAGCCTGTTCAGAATAATAATCTACTCGGAGGATGAGGGATGTATAGCTGACTAAGAGATGGCGGTCCAGGTCCGATTTTTTCAGGTTCAGGTCAGAAGCCCAGGGTTGGTACTAGTAAGTAGGATTGTGGTAAGTAATGGTAACGTGAGCAAAACGCGAAACTAACCTAATCTAACCAAATATCACGTTGAGGCGTTAGAATCTTCAGTGGAATGTGGTCTCATTTCTATCTCACGAAGTACCCTGTTCAAGGCTATATAAACATTCCAAATTAAGTTCCTTAAATCATAAACTTTCTACATCAGGTAAATTTGTACTCAACTACTTAAGATGTACATACCAACCAACGGATTCCTAATCGAAATATGCGTTTCCATTCCTACCCCCCAATTTCAGACATAACTAGCCAAATACCGTGCAAGAAAGGACAAAATACGTTCATAGACCGCAACAATTCTGTCACCGAATATACCTCTACAGGATCATGGGTTCCTGGTACTCTCGGATACTCCAATATTGTCTCACGCAGTAGGTATAGGCTGTACATAGACGTGCGACCTCATAGAACGTAGGTATAGTAAGTAGGTCACCCAGAACGACCCGATAACGTTTCCTTATCTTCCAATCGAGTAGGGTTGCCAACATTTTAATAAGGAATTTAATTAAATTTAAGATTCTAATCGAAGTTATTGAGGTGAAAAATTGTCCGATCTGAAAACAATGTTGCCAAAAATCATATTACAGATCTGATTGTATAGCTTTCGTGTCGTGGATTCGCCTGCATTATAAATATAGATTGTTTTCTGACACAGATTATGATGAGCCTATGTCCTTCCCCATGATACAATCTATTTCCTTACCAAATTTCATCAATATAAATTCAGCTATTTTACCATGAAAACCTAACAAACAGATAGACATACCTTTGAATTTATAATAAGTATAGATTTAGTTTCAGTTACTTATTTTATTTGTGCTAAGATATCAAATATCACTTTTTAAAGTTTTAGAACGACAAGCGGCCATTTTATACCAAACTAGCGGCCCTGGCTTCGCTCAGGTGCAATGTAGATATTAATACATAAACCTTCCACTTCAATCACTCTATCTATTAAAAAAAACCGCATCCAAATCAGTTGTGTAGTTTTAAAGATTTAAGCACACATAGGGATATAGGGACAGAGAAAGTGACTTTGTAATCAGAGCTTGTGCCATGTGAAACCGAAACTAATATATTCAATTTTTTTCCTAAATATATACTAAAAATTATATACATAATAATACTATATATACTAGTAGTCCCGGGTTTTATCCATCCTTACATACATAGGCTATGTGTGTGCCAAATGTCAGGAATATTCCATCGTGAAAGCGTAACAAACGAACTCACTATCACATTCATAATTCTAGTATAGATTTACACTCAGACAGAGAACAAACACACACAACATCTCCTATTGGAACCGCACACAATCTAAAATTGATAGATATCCGCTTCCAATCACAGGTTCCAATGACAGCCCTGCCGCACGTAAATACACGGTTTCTGCCGACATGAGCAATCGGAAATTAGCGATCGGACACAAACCATTTTATACTTTACAGGAAGGAGATGTGGGTCCAATTTTACTTATTAAAAATCCTAATAGAATTTATCACTGTTGAGCAATTCACAGATTTCTTTTGGTGAATTAAAAAGTATTTTATTCCCTTATTTCCAGAAAATTATCCATATTATAATGAGAAAGTGTATGTATGTGTAAGTGTATGGATGTATAGATGTTTGTTACTCTTACAAGTAAAAACTGCAAATCAGATTTGGATAGAACTTGGCATAGGTATGTATGGGTTACAATTTATTCTGGGAAAATGTAACATTCCGAGAATCCCGGGTTAAGCCGCGGGGGACAGCTATATAAATATCAAAGATTGTTTGTTCGTATGTTATGTGCTACTATACCATTGAAATGAAATGAAATGAAATATTTATTCAAATAGGCCTTCACAGGCACTTATGAATGGTCAGACTCTAACACGTTCATCCACACATTCATCCGATTGTAATAAAACTTTGACAAATTATTGCTTGCATAGACATAGTTCACTTAACTTACAGAAGGTAATATATTTAAAAGAGAATTTTGGCAATCTTGCTTTTTTTTATGACATTTTTGTATTAACTAAAGATACTGTATTGACTAAAGACTCAGAATTCGAAATCGCATTGCAACGCAGCTTGGGAACAGCTAAAACCCTTTAATTTTACAACCAAGAAACCTTTAAAATAAAATTAAAACAAAGCTGCAAGTAAAATAAGTAAGTTATTATAAAATAAATACAAATATAATAGAATATTGTTTATACTCGTACATGGAGGGCTCTACAGGCTCTTATAAATCGTTTTTAAATGCCATAACCTTTGGCATCCTCTAAATAATCGTATTAATATAAATTATTATATAATATAAAATCAGTAGGTAATATTTGAATCAATAACATAGTGCATTTTGAACGCTCAACACAATTTATGAGTGCGAGGGCAAGATCACTCACGTGGCAGGAATTCTTTTGAACTTGTTCCTTTTGCAAAAGTGTGACGAAGTTAAATTACTTTCTTGTCACTGAATGTCGAGTCGATAACATATTTACAACTTTCTAATAAAAATCTCATGAAAATTATCAAAATGGTACCTTATATTGATAGCACTACAGTTCTAATAGAGATGACAGTGTTACGTCAAATTATTTATTTTCCGTGTTTCCGAGGCCTTATATTTCTTGGGATGAAAAGTATCTAATCTAATACAGAATATATCGCACCCTCAGAACGATAGGGGCTTAACTCAAAAACTCACTTTTGGCACATCTCTGATTGGGTCACTTTCGCACTGAGCGGGAAGGGTGGGTCCCGGTGTTAAAGAGGCTGAAGTATCGGTATAATTATTCTATCATTAAATTGACTATGTTTTACTATTTATCGGATAGAGCGTACTTTGTTTAGTCTCTCTATGATCGTAACTCCATTTCGCAAAATTTTGAGTTAAGCCCTCATCGTACTGAGGGTGCGATATATGCTTAATGTCATCAAAATTCCCAAACATCAAAACTTTGACATTTATGTGATATTTTTGTATTTTACGTAATTTGATCATGCAGTCCAAAAGCCAGTTGGCCTGGTGGTTAGAGACCCTGGCTGCCACGCGATGCTTCGTGGGTTTGAACCCACCCGGACAAACATTTGTGTGCCATTCTGTGCCTGGGTGTAAACATCTATGTAAGTATACTGGTGTTACGAAACTACCCGTAAAGCCGAAAGGAGGTTAAATGGGGCCTTATAACAAGTCCATTCACAATTTAACCTAAAAAAAACTGATTTTTATGAATGAGAAATAGAAAAACTCAATTATTAGGTAAAATAAGTACGTAGGCCTTTCTGTTAAATAATCTGGTTCTGGGGTATTTAGTAACTCGTATGTTTAGAAGAAAAAAAGTAATAGGTATATTTCATATAGCTGATTCTCTTTGGTCTCAGCTAATGTTATTTTATTCTAGTTTTCTTTTTAATCAGTAATGGTTGCTTACGTTTTTGATGGCTATCAATAATTATAATGGCTATATTTACCATATTTAAAACATATATCCCAGTGTACCTTTTTATATTTAAATTTTAAAATAAAATTCATCTCTAAAATAACAAATTTGCTTACAACAAAAACATTTTTAAAACGAAACCAAGTGTTATTTCTCCACAGTGCTATAAAGATCTGAGCATTTAAAACCACTTATGGCCCAGATGCGTGCCCAAACCGGGACCAAAATCCGGGATTACGGGACATACGTGGTACATCACTCAAATGCCGGCGAGGGTACGGGCTGGCTTAAAAAGTCGTTATGTCAACATAGATGCCTACTTAGATATCCAGATAGAGAGACAGCTTATATAATATTATTTAACGAGCAATTCTCTGTAGAGAATCGACTAACTGGAGTAATTCTTGCTGGATAATCGAAAATCCGCAGAATAGAATGTATAAAGAAAGGAGCGATTTCACACATTTTTTTTATACCACATGGGCCGATAATCCAGCGGACGGTCCACCTGATGGTAAGTGGTCACCGCCGCCTATGGACATTTGCAACACTAGGGGCATCGCCAATGCGTTGTCGACCCTGAGACGTGAAGTTGTCAAGTCTCATGTGCCTGTAATTTCACCGGCCCCCTAAACTTTCTAGCCGAAACACAGTAACACAAGTGCATTACTGCTTCACGGGGGAAATGGGTAAGGTGGTAGTACTTCCCCGGACGAACTCTGCACTAAGAACTCTACTACTCGAAAAAATTCTACAAAAATTACTTAAGTTCCCCGTGAACACATGATGCCAGGTGTTTATTCAAAACAACATATTTCCACCCAGGACAAATATTTGTGGGCATGAACATGTCTGTTTGTTCTGTGTCTGGGTGGAAATATAGATATAAGTGTATTTAGAAAAAAAAATAGTAGTATATGTAGTATATACATAATAACCTTACTCATGGGTGTAAATATCTATATAAGTATGAATAAAAAAAACGTAGTATATCAGTTATCTGGTTTCCATAGTACAAGCTCTGCTTAGTTTGGGATCAGATGCTCGTGTGTAAAGAATGTCCCAAGATTATTATATTCTATATTTTACATGTGTAACATAGACAAATTAAAGTTATCAACCAAAATCAAAGTTTATTAAGAGAGCGTACGTATGTACATTGTACATATAAATCCGGATAATCTTCATAACTTTCTTTTTGCCCAGGTCGTGTAATATGATTTTTTCTTCATTGAACACTTTTCTATACACTCGATTTAATGTTATGATTTAGACAAGGTTTTCCGTGATATAATAAAAAGGAACTCAACTCTGTATTCAATAAGATTAATTATGTTTGTTAATTTTCTAATCAAAATAAAAAAAACACTTAAAACAATATTTTTAATCGCAGAAATAGCTTTTTCATCTTTTTATTTTCTTTAACAATCAATATAATAAAAATGTTTATTTCAAATGGTTTTTATCTCAATTTTTATTTTATTTTTATTAGATAACTTGTATTGCCCACGTAAGGGTGTAAGAGCCATCGGAGGCGAAAAATAATTCAAAAGACCGTTTTTTTGTAGTTGTTGAGAAAAAAAGCCGTGAAACTAAACTCTAGGCATTTTACCACTTTCGTACATAAACCCAAAAACCAGACCACTACAAGATACAAAGAAAAATGTATCTTCAATTGCCAGAAGACTTACAAAAAGTAGAAGCCTTAAGTGTACATCTCGCCACAGATGTTGCTTCGCATTTAATTCCATCCCCATTGTTTTGTCAACACATACGGGCACAACACACAAACAAACCCTCAGTTGTCTCAACAATTGAGCAACAATAGCCGTATAACGTACACCTCATTCTGGAGTTTAAAACCGGGACAATTAACATTAAGCTTATGTACTCCTGGTACCATTTGTGCGGTAGAAGTACAATAAATAAATAAATAAATATCCTGGGACATTCTTTACACAAGGCTATCTGGTCCCAAACTAAGCAGAGCTTGTACTATGGAAACCAGATTCCTAATATACTACATTTTAAATAAATACTCATAGATATTTACATCGAGACACAGAACAAACAGACATGTTCATGCATACATGATTTGACAAGCCAGCTGGCTTGGTGGGTAGCGACTCTGACTGCCAAACCGACAAGGTCGCCAGTTCGATTCCCACCCAGGACAAACATTTGTATGCATGAACATGTCTGTTTGTTCTGTCTGGCTGTAAATATCTATAAAAGTATGTATTTAGAAAAAAAATGGAGTATATCAGTTATCATAGTTTCCATAGTACAAGCTTTGCTTAGTTTGGGACCAGATAGCCTTGTGTAAAGAATGTCCCAGGATATTTATTTATTTATTATTTATAGAAATGCTTGTCCCGGGTGGGAATAAACGATCTGCGGCATGGCAGTCAGTATCTCTAACCAACTGGGCCAACTGGCCCCTCAATAAGAATACTAAGTCGAGAAAAAGTTTTGTGGTCATTACACTACCTCTTTTGTGGAGACAAAGAGAGTAAATATTATACAACTATCTACCTACATTATTCTATCTTTATCTTTATATTTTTTTATCTTTACATTAGGCTATCTACATTACAATCCAAGATCAATCGTTTCGAACCTTTTTCTTTATGGACTTGATGGTCTGATGGGTTTGCACCCTTACGGGACAGTTTGGCGCAGGGGGATCTCAACCGAGCAACTAAACTGAAGATGGCTCCTGGGACTACCTATCGTAATCAACATATAGATTTCCAGGAACAATAATTTCGCTATATCTCTTCAATAGTGCTGGCAGATTTAATACTAGATATATATCGTATCTCAAAGGCGTATTGGATATCTATGTGTATTCTTGAAATTCAATGAGGTAATAAATAATAATTTATAGAGTGGTAACTCTCAGTGGAAAATACCAAACTTGTTGGTCGAGCAGTTATGTTAGATTCCCAGATCAGACAAGATACAATCAATTTTTCTTTGCCTAAACGAATATTAGATTGGTAATGTATCCGAGAGGTAACGAAATACTCGCAACAAGTCACTTGGAACTTAAAATATCTTTGGTGGAATAGGTTTGTTAAATATACCTGTAGGGGCATGATTTTTTGTTTTAAATCCAGTAATATCAAACGTTTGCCTGACAATAACAAATAATAATCCAATAATGGTTAATTATCATGTAAAGATGTGGTAAATGCTAAAAAGATCTGACGAAAAGATACTAAGGAAAAACGATGTTCTTAATATAGTCGTCACATTTTAACGTCATATAACAAAAAGAGACAAGGCTATCTTAAAACCTGGCTTCTACAAAACTTAAACCATCCCTAATAAGTTTGTATAATATTTTATATCTACAGATTTATTTTATTTTATACGTTGGTTTAGACATCATACAGCTTTATTTTTCCTTTACTCAAACCTTAAAACTCTGCGATCAAAAGACATTGACCTAAAAACAACATAAAAGACACTTGATAACAGCTTGAGTTTTATTTCATAGTCAGTATCTCATTTTTTAAGTCACTCACCTCAGTTTCATCTTCAATTGAGGTTCTAAAAGCCCCTGAAGCTGCAATTATCGCGACACCAAGGAAGGGGCGAAAGGGAGAGAGCACTCGTTTGTACGAAGTGTGATAAGGACGACGTTATCCCCCAAGGCAGTTAAATTGGGGTAGCCACGATGGCACACTTAAAGCGCTGGCACTGAGATTGACAAATAAGGGTAATTGTATCTATTTAAAGGTTTTTGTTTTATTAAATGGGGTGTCTTTGGGGTTAAAACTTTCTGGGGAAGTTATTCGACTCGAGAGAGAAGGAAGACTTTATTTACTTACACGACTGAAGAAATACGTGTTTTAGTCTGTATATACCCAATTCCGGTTTGTTGTTCTTCTCTTCTTAAATGGTTTGTCCGATTTTGGTGT
Source organism: Habrosyne pyritoides (assembly GCA_907165245.1). Taxonomy (NCBI): domain Eukaryota; kingdom Metazoa; phylum Arthropoda; class Insecta; order Lepidoptera; family Drepanidae; genus Habrosyne; species Habrosyne pyritoides. Next base: position 9,114,892 of record OU015606.1, read on the forward strand.
GTTTTTGGACTTTTGAGAACATCTGGTTGGATCTTAGGTATTGTTGAACTCGAAAGTCTGTCAGAAGATTTTCTTGCTAAAATATTTCCATTTTTTTTTAACAATAACTTATATTCAGCCTGCATTTATGTTTATAATATTTACAGCTCAAGGTCAAAATATAATTTAAAAAAAATGGTGTCATGGGACACCAGATAGGAACGAAGTTTTCATTGACATAATACATGCTTCTTTCAATTCAGTGCGATTCAAAATTTACTTTTAACTTATTCCTTTTTTTAAATGGAACAGGATTTTAAACATGTTGTATGTAGCCTTTAAATCAATTTCGAAAAAAAGTGTCGCTACAACTTTTCGTATGATTTTTTTCCGTCTAGCCCCCATTCACAACGCGCGATAAGGAACTTCGTTCCAATAAACTCCAGGCCCATTATGTCCGAAAAGCTAGTCAAGGGTCTCAGTTTTGACCCCACTCTTCACCATCAAGATATTGTCATATGCAAGGCGTAACCACCATGTCTTAATTACAGGAAATATTGAAAACACATGTATTTCAGCTTATAGATTAATCTTTATTTCTTTAGTAGTAAAATCAAAGTAAAACAAGAACCCAAGACATTCCGATCTCTAACCGAGCTAGCAAACTCCGATACAAATGATAAGTACTTGTCAGCAAAGTAGTTCTCTCCCTCTCTGACTATAAACTGTGACATTAGAGCGAGAAAGCAACTATTCGTTATGAACCTATACAGTAATTTAGACTTGGCAACCGCCCAGAGACTAATTTGTGGCGTGCTACGACATTTCGGGAATCGGACGCTGCCTACACTTGTCTGTAGTGATTAATTGATTTATGATAAACATTATTGGTTCAGGAAAATGAACTTTATTACAACTACACAGATGTACAAATGGTTTAAAGTGTTTCAATACAAAGTGCAAATAGTTTTTTTGATTTACTATTTGAAATGAAAAATATTTAATAGTTAAAGTAGTTAGTTAGGTTTTGGTATTTAAAAATTCCTAATCTTAATAAATGCTTTTTGTTGAATTTTCATATTACGTGACAAGATTATACAGAAACAAAAATCTAGTAACTAATTCCGCTGGATCTTCTCCAAACAAGGGAACTCAACAGGAAATCAACACGTGTTTCCCATGTACACAAAGCATCTTCAGGATGTATTAGACCCAAATAGACATATAACTTATAGACAGAATGAGAAAAACAAAAAAAAAAACAGAAAACTTTCAGCCCGGCGGATGTAACATGTATGTGGTGTTAGTGCGTCGAGTCAGCTACAACGGGTCTAATACGTCCTGAAGATGCTTCGTGTACAAGCGAAACACGTGTCGATTTCCTGTTGAGTTTCCTTGTTTGGGACTTGGCAGAGAAGGAGATCCAGCGGAATTAGTTACTAGATATTTGTTTTTGTATAATCTTACAATGGATTTCCGCAAAACCACGCCTGAGTCAATTAGTTATATTACGGGAGTTTCACCCCTTTCAAAACGACGTATTGATTTGAAACTTTGCACACTTATCAAGAACCGATGACAATACAATAATTTGTATAGTTTTTCCCATTATCCTACCCATCTTGGATAAAAGATTTGAAAAACTGAAAAACAAAACACGCTTCAATAATTACGCGAACTCTTAAACAATAGTGCAATAATAGTTTAAAAATACAAGGTTTAATAGAAATCCGTAAAAAAAAGTAGAAAATTATTTTCAATAACTTTAAATTAAGAATAGTTTGAAGCGTGGGGTAATTTTGAAGAGATTATCATAATTATTGCTTTTACCAAAATCTGTCAATAAAATATTACTAACATAACTCATCATCAAGGACCTCACGCTTTTTTACAATAAAATATATATTTTCTTGTTAAACACACTATTGTTTATTTAAGTTTATTGACAATTATTTTCTTCTTTTTAAGTTATTGCATAGCTTCTATCGCGGGCCTTGAGCGTGGGGACCGAATCCAGAAATTCCGTAACGAAAAAAAAACCTAACACACCAAGAAGGTAAAAAATGCTATGCAATAGCTTTACCGCGGCAGTCTCCGAGTGCCACACGTCTTTTTTTATTACATTTTTAAAGTTCAAAAGGCCATTTTTGCTTGGATTATTATATGTTTTATTTTTACTTTAGGTAAAGTTAATTTCAATCTTAATGTACTTTTTATCCAAGAAGTAGTTATTATGCAAAAGTGAGTTTTTTTTTTGTTAATATTTTACACGAGGGTAACTGAGAGATGACTGGAAGATATGGACATAGGCTTATTTATCCTGTGACGGCGAGCAAAGCCGCGGGGCAGAAACCACTTAGTAAATCACATACACTAAAACAATAAACACAATTTTCCTCGTAACTTAAAATCATATTCCTTTTACAAAATAGGCTGGAGCAATATTTATACTATAATTATAATATTCGCTGTAAATGTTCCAGCATTTCCACATTTCATAAGCTGATCATGAATAACGGAAAATATAATAATACTTTAAGTACTAAGGATACTTTATATTTTGTTTCGAACCTTTCTATTAACGTTTGCACTTGGTTTACAACCATTAAATGTATCTATACTAATATAATAAAGCTGAAGAGTTTGTTTGTTTGCTTGAACGCGCTAATCTCAGGAACTGCTGGTTATTTTTTTTATAAAATATGCATATACAACATAAAATAAACATAATCACAGAATATCTTAAGGTTTCCAAGTTAGCGTAAATCATTTTTATTGTATTTTTTTTATACCACATGGGCCGACAAACAAGCGAACGGTCCACCTGATGGTAAGTGATTACCACCGCCTATGGACATTTGCAACACTAAGGGCATCGCCAATGTGTTGTCGACCCTGAGACGTGAAGTTGTTAAGTCTCATGTGCCTGTAATTTCACCGCCCCCCTTACCTTTCTAACCGAAACACAGTAACACAAGTGCACTACTGCTTCACGGCAGAAATGGGTAAGGTGGTAGTACTTCCCCGGACGAACTCTGCACTAAGAGCTCTATTACTCAAAAAATGGTTCGAATTGGAAAAATATTTATATGTTGAATAGTCCATTTATCGATGAAGGCTATATAACATCACGCTACGACCAATAGAATATCAATGAAAAATATGGCAAAAACGAGATAAAAAATATTCCTTTTGAGAGGTTTGCGCGCGTTTCACAAACGCGAGTGAAACCGCGAGGTACAGCTAGTATAGTATAGTTGTATAGGTGTATGGTAAATAGGGGAATCATTACCCGAAACTCTAAATCTTTGTAAATTTACAATAATAACTTACAATAATACCTAACAGTAAAACAACGCCCGTGCCCTTGCGTAACAATTCTAGTCGTCGCCTAGTGATCGAAATTCAACCGTAATTATTTATTTAATGAACGTTATTCAGGTTTTTTTTTTATCAAAGTTTAAACCTTTATAATCATTTCATATAACAAGATATGAAATTAAATATTTATTCAAATAGGCCTTCACAGGCACTTATGAATAGTCAGACTAACACCGAACACTCTAGTATTGACTTACCTAATAGACCAGGGTAGAAGCTTTTAAAAATAATAAAAACTGAAAAAAAATAATAGTAGGATGAAACCCATTAGAAAAGGAGGGGAATATTATAAAAATGAAAGGAAAAATTTTTTGCGGGCGATCTGAGGTCGGGAAGAGGGTGGGGGTGAGGTCTTAAGGGTAAAAAACGGTTTTTCTCGATTTCCGGCAAAACTAAAAGTCCTATGGAAAAAAGTCAATTAGCAAAGTTGTAGCTAATAAAAAGATCTAAAACTTTTGTACTTACACTTTTTTCACATAACCTCAAAATTTATGTGAAAAATTCAAAAAACCAAGTTTTTGGTTTTTTATTTTTATCTTTTACAAAAAAAAACTTTTTTTCACGAAATTTGGTGAAAACTTACCTTTTTATGTCCCAAATACGCTGTAATTTATTTGATTAGAAATATTTCTTTTTTCACCTTACTTTGAATTAATATCGAAAAAGCACCCTAATTTTCAATCGAAAATTCACCCGTCAAAATATCAGCTATTTTCAAAAAGTTGGTATGTTTTCTGTTCGTTGAAATCTCTACTTTCCGATGGTGAAAAATATATATGTTACTTTAGTAAATCTTCTCAGAAAATGCAAAGAATGGAAGAGATAATGAATACATATTAACAAAAACATTACGCACCATCGAACTCTGAAATGTTGTCTAAGGTTTTTCTACGACTACGTTTTCCTCTTTTAGTTGAAGTAGCTGCCTGGTACTGTTGTGACACTAACTGATTTTTTAATTTCGGGAGTCCCATCAAAGACAATATAGCTGCTTGCTGCGTAATGTTTTTCTACAGAGCGCAAATATTTATTCATTATCTCTTCCATTCTTTGCATTTTCTGAGAAGATTTACTATAGTAACATATATTTTTTATTTTTTATTTTTTTCACCATCGGAAAGTAGAGATTTCAACGAACAGAAAACATTGAAACGTTATTTTTTCTTTTACACATATACATGTTCAGCTTGCACACTAATGTTTTATTCTGTGTGGAAATTACCCACGACCTGATAGTCAGGGTCCATAACCACCTCGCCAATTCGACCAATTATTATCGAATATACTTATTATTTAACTAGCTAATTTCATGTTCCCTAGAAAGCTAAGTTCTCGGCATGCCACCGAACTTACGAATTCAGTATACATATACAGCTTGGCCAAACTCCAGCTGCCCGACTGACTTGAGCTTGGCTGCGGTTCGCCGTCAACGGCCAAGACAGAGTCAGTAAGTGGTTAAGGTAATTATGTTATACTACATATCCCCACAGTTTCACTCGCGTTCCGGAGGGTTGTTACATTTCCTGGGATAAATTCCAGGACATGCTTTACCTATGTACTAAGGGCCATCCAAATGTATTCTATTTTTGCGCGAAACTTATCATGCATCCATAGATAATAATAATAATATATTAAATTTGCCTTTACAAAAATTTAAGGAAAGAATTAAGACTGTTTTAGTACAAGTGGCTTTCTACAACACAAATTATTATTTAATGACTTGGGTGTAGCGCTCGCTCCAGCAGGACACATCTTTATGTACAAAATCTTATTTTGAAAAGAGTAATTGCTGAGTTTATTGCCGGCTCTTCTCAGTAAAAGCAACCTTCCGAACCGGTGTTAGAGTCTGACCATTCATAAGTGCCTGTGAAGGCGTATTTGAATAAAAATTTCATTTCATATTTCATTTCATTATGTATTTTGCTATAAAATACACACTGGAGGACACAAACAGTAGACTGAAGACAACTTTTAAATGCTAAATTTTGTTGAACTCTGGTACAAAAAGTAAGATTCAACTTGTATTATGGGTACCAGGGCCGTCGCACTTATGAATCTATTACAGAACAACTCTTCAGTGTAACGTGGTAGCGTGAGCAAATTATGTAGATCCTCAGAAACTTTCGCGTTTATAATATTTGTGAGTTAGGAAAAGAGAGTAGGATGTATTTTACATTAGAGAGCCTCCTTCGGTTGAGTGCTCAATACTTTCAGCCCTATATCCTTTTGTTTCTAATTCCAAATCGGCCAATTAACTAGCAGATGGATATTGCAACACCACGCACGGGTTCGCCAATGCGTTGTCGACCCTGAGACGTGAAGTTATAAAGTCTCATGTGCCTGTAATTTCACCGGCCCTCTTACCTTTCTAACCGAAACAGTAATACAAGTGTACCACACACCAGCAGGTATCAGGAGGGTGACAGAGGACATAACCCCCAAATAGTACATGTTAAATTGAAAAATTTATAAAATAAAAAAGCATATTGTATTATTATTAGTGACCCCCTTCAAGACCCCCTTCATTTCAGGCTGCGACCGCGCCTGGGTACTACATAGTACCCTACCACGTGCTATAATTTCGTCGCGATGTTTTTTTTACTTAACTTATTTAAAATTGTATCTCTATATTAAAAGTACTTGAGAAAAAATATAAGCAAATTGCTAATTAAAAACCTCTTAACTGCCGACACCGAAATTTCTCTCTAACAAAAACAATTCTTTAGGTTTATTCAAGTAAAACTTCTATTAAATCACGATAGCTGTGTTTGATATATTAATTTTATGAAACAATACTTATTATTTAAAAAAATACCTTTTAAGTTTCTTCATTTCGATGAAATTGCACATACCTGAAAAAGAACAAACATAATTACATTAAATTCCTTAAGTTTGATGGAATCTTTTATAACCACAGCTTATCTCATCTACGTTTGAACAAACTCATCATACGTAAAAGTTCGAAATATTCTCGATGTTTTCGGACCTATTACTTGAGGTTGTTTCAATAAGCTACAACAAAACCTGTCCCCTTATTCAGCTAATACAAACTTCGTCGGGAGCTTCCCTCTCACGTGATTGTGTAGTTAGCGACAGAGACAGAGCATAGAGGCCGCGACAAAACATCCTCGAGCTAGTGTCATTTTCCTTACAGTACCGATTCTGTAACATTTCTGTAGACTTAGACTTTTAGTTTACAAGCTTTTATTTTATTAGCAATGCATGTGATATATTTAGCTGTGTTGCAAGCTGACTTAGAACCATTTTTTCTTATCCTACAGAGTGATGATTAAACAAGTCGGTTCAGTTCCAACGAAAATGCATTTTTTAATAAGCATGATCTGATTGTACACCCTCCTCAACATACTTAAATTTGATTACGCCTTTAAAATTTTATATTATTTTTTTATTTTATTTATTACCTGGCTTTGCAGAGTTTGCTTAACAGTTAATTTATAATAACGTTTGTTTAAAATAAAAACGGAATTAAAACATGTTTGTTGTATGGGATTAAAATTAATTTTACTGTGTTTTTAGATTTTTGTATTACTTTATATTTGTTGTTATAGCGGCAACAGAAACACATAGTCGGTGAAAATTTCAACTGTCTAACTACCACTGTTTATGTGTTACAGCCTGGAGACAGACGGACAGTGGAGTCTTAGTAAAAGGGTTCAGTTTTACTCTTTGGGTATGGAACCTTAAAATGGCCTTCTAAACCTCTGCCTTCTTCAGGGATAATATGTGTCACGATATATAATTCCCATTTCACGAATAAATATAATATGTTGAATTTTTCTCGATTTCACAATTTTAACACAATTGTGTTGTGATGAAAAATATCATATAATATCAAAGCTTTTATTTAACATTCGACTTTACATTTGTTATTGACGTTTTCACGAAGAGCTGCGGTGCTCACAAACCAAAACTCGCTGAGTAATCACTCAGGTGAACACGCGGATAGCGGACCTCTCGTCTTATCACGGAGTCGCGAAAGAGACAGGGAATAGTCACTGTGTAAATTCATCGTCGAGTTTGATTGCAGAATATCACAGCTGATATTAACACGTGTATCCGAAACTTTTATACCCCTACTAATATTATAAATGTGAATGTAAGTTTGTTTGTTACGCTTTCACGCAAAACTACTTTACCGACACCATGAAACTTTGTACACATATTCTTGGAGGTATTAGAAGTTACATAGGATACTTTTTGTGCCAGGATAATGTTACATTACTCGGAACGCGAGTGAAACCGCGGGGGATAGCTAGTTATTAAATAAATTGTTTAACAATTTGACGATTGGATATTTGTTTTGATGTGATGGAATGTTTGTTTAGTTTATTATGATTTTCTTTTTTTATCTTTTGGAAAGCGGATGTAATTAATAAACTCGCCTATACTATACATAAGGGTTTAGACAATGATAACACTGTAGTCACCTTAGACGCCATTTTGATTCGAATCAAAGTTAAATCTTACAAGGAACCTGACTTATCATTGACGGAAAATATCATGAGAAAACCTTACAGAATCACCCTAACATTTTATGTCAGCGGTAAGTAACAATAAAATAAAAAAAAAGGAAAAAAAAATTCAGTGAAGTAAATTAATGAATGAATGATCCCTGAATATTAAAATATATAATATATACTTGTAGTAATATCTGTTCTATATACCTACCTATGTATGTGTAACCTGTATGTGTACCTGTGTATGTTTAATTTATAACACTAATCTGTTACTATAATAAATATTTTGTCAAAAACAAATTTACCTACCTACAACATTTTTATTTAAATTCTTTAATTCAAAAAATATTGATACATATTATCCTCAAATTAAAACCTTCTTTTTTTAAATTTAAAGGAGGTTTCTATTCGGAAATCATAAATGGAACCAACATTTCTCTACCAACATTAAAACTTTGTGCCTGAAAATGATTGGAAGTGGCTTAAAGCTTAAGAAGTTTGTCATTAAGATAAATCTTATTCCATCAGAGTGTAAAGATTTCTTATAACCTACATTTAACTTTGATACGTACAGAGTGTCTTGCGTATAAGTTTTTTTTTCTTTTCGATAAGCGTATTTATTTTACCACCATCTCACCTTTGTATGTAATGGCTAAATAAATAAAATAAATATCCCAGGACATTCTTCATACATAATTACCTGATCCCAAATCAAGCAGAATGTACTGCTTGTTCTATGACTAACCAGGAAACTGATATACTACTACTTTTAAATACATACTTATATTATATACACAACGTGTTACAAAATACCCCGTAAAAATATAATTAATTATCAAAGCCAACAACCGCCGTGAAGTAGTAGTGCTATTGTATTACTGTGTTTCGGTTAGAAAGGTAAGGGGGCCGGTGAAATTACCGGCACATGAGACTTAACAACTTCACGTCTCAGGGTCGACAACGCATTGGCGATGCTCCTAGTGTTGCAAATGTCCATAGGCGGCGGTGACCACTTACCATCAGGTGGACCGTCTGCTTGTTTGTCGGCCCAAGTAGCATAAAAAAAAAAAAAAAAAAAAAAAAGCCCTAGTAAGCTGTCATGTCAGGGAACCAAATTATTTAACAGAAAGGCCTACGTAACTATTTTACCTAATAATTGTCTACTTTGATAGTTTTTCCATTTTTCATTCGTAAAAATCAATATTTTTTAGGGTACCCCATTTAACCTCCTTTCGGTTTTATGGGTAGACCCAACAAAATAAAGTGAAAAAGTAAAAGTAGTAAAAAGACAAATCCTTTAAGGAATAAAGCTGCACAGTGTAGATGCCGTCACACATTATTAGTTCGATTTAACTGGACCCTATAGAAAAATTAAAGCTCTTAGTGGTCCTTAATGCCTAAAGGCCTAAACTAAATGTAGATTGTGTTTTTTTTTTGTTTCGAACCTCATTCATTTCCCCCGTGAAGCAATAGTACACTTGTATCACTGCTTTGGTTAGAAAGGTAAGGGGGCCAGTGAGATTACAGGCACATGAGACTAAACTTTATGTCTCAAGGCCTCAATGTCTGACAATGTTTGACAGGCCAGTTGGCTTGATGGTTAGCGACTCTGGCTGGCAAGCCGAAGATCGTGGGTTCGATTCCCACCCAGCACAAACATTTGTGTGCATGAACATGTCTGTTTGTTCTGTGTCTGGGTGTAAATATCAATATATATAAATCTCCTGTTACGATGTTTGTCCGCGATGGACTCCTAAACTACTTAACCGATTTTAAATTAAATTGGCACACCGTGAGCTGTTTGGTCCAACTTAAGAGATGGGATAGCTTAGATCTTTAATAATAGTCGCAATTTTATTTTATTGCAAATTATTGGTCTATAATATAGTATATCATTCTCTGTACGTGTGTTGACAGTGAACTCCTCTAAAACGACTGGACCGATTGGAATGTTTTTTTGTATGCGTTTGGGTGGTGCCCTGGATGGTTTAGATTCACAATTGGACCCGGTAGGTGGCGCTGCGAGCGTATTCCTGCATTTTTGTATGGACTTATTTCGACAGAACGACGTCTGTCCGGGCAGCTAGTATGTATATAAGTATGTATTTAGAAAAAAAAGCAGTATATGTAGTATATCAGTTGTCTGGTTTCCATAGTACAAGCTCTGCTTAGTTTGGGATCAGGTGGCCGTGTGTAAAGAATCTCCTGGGATATTTATTATTAATTTATTGACGATGCTCCTGGTGTATCAAATATCGGTGACCACTTACACATAACGCATGGACATACCTGACGTTATATATTATAAGCACAATAATTGGCAAATATCAAGCAAAGCATATTATCATCGTTGTGGTGACCACAATGCTCCTGGAGTATAGCCAAATGCTCTTAGTTAGCACAATTTAATCCTCCAGCAGGTAACAGACCACAATTCATTAGCCAATTACGTTATTGGATGCAATTGCGAGTTTACTGCTGAGTGCGGGAAAACAAACACAAGTTGTTTAAAGCTTTGAACTACTTCGCTGTATTTTGGTAAGCGTATTACAATTCATAACGGGATACAGAGCACATAGTATTTATATATTATCTTTATCGATCTTATTATTTTTCGAGTAGTAGAGCTCTTAGTGCAGAGTTCGTCCGGACCTTACCCATTTCTGCCGTGAAGCAGTAGTGCACTTGTGTTACTGTGTTTTGGTTAGAAAGGTAAGGTGGCCGGTGAAATTACAGGCACATGAGACTTAACAACTTCACGTCTCAGGGTCGACAACGCATTGGCGATGCCCTTAGTGTTGCAAATGTCCATAAGCTGCGGTAATCACTTACCATCAGGTGGACCGTTCGCTTGTTTGTCAAAAGAAAAAAAATATATTTTTCCTCAGAGCTTTGGGTTCTTCAATAAGGGCGTAAAGAGTTATTAAAGAGCAGCAAGGGATTTTCAATCCTACTGGTATTGTCCTAATGTCATTTTTAACCCTCGACGCATAAAGTCTGTGTGTGTGTCTGTCTGTGGCATCGTAGCTCTCAAACGAACAAACCGATTTCAATACGGATTTTTTCATTTGAAACCCAGTTTCCTTGCGGTAGTTCTTAATCATGTTTTGTTAATATCGGTCCAGCAGTGTAAGAGTATCAGCTCTTTTGCAAAATATAATAGCGTATGATTACTCGACTAAGTGCTTCACACGTGCCGGTATAATCGCTCTAATTGTAGATAAAAGACACCCCTCTTTTTGCATCGGGGGTTATAAAGACTCCATCGCCGGATGTTATTTTAGTTTTGGCTAATTGCAAATGAACTTCATAAGAAGCAGCCCAACTTTGTCCATATTTCTATTTTGAAAAAACCTTCTCTGTTGCGTAAAATTTTTCGTATACTCAGCCACAACAACAACGACTTATTCGTTGTGACGACAATCTGCAAGCTTGTCATTTCTAACCGAGGGGAGGGGTAGCTTCTTTATTTCCTTATACACTTGTTAGCTTCTGCACATGCAAGAACTATAATATGTGAGCTCATAACAATAATTTTAAATGAATGAAAACATTGGTCTGTTTTAAGTTTAAAATAAGGCTGATTTATTATTGTGTATGACTGTTCAATAAATAAATAAAAAAAAAATAAAAAAATCCTTCACACTCTAACATCTGAACTCATTGAAGATTTGTGCAGTGAAATCCGCGAAGTCTCTAATTGCCCCGTGATGTTTCATGTAAGAGCGAGATGCCTGTATGCCACTCGTTTAGTTAAGCCGCTTTAATGAATATGAGCGTGTTGCTTGTTAAAGTTGTACCACAAGTTGCTACGCAAGTGAGGTGTATCACTCGTGAATAGTTCTCGCAGTGCTTGTCAGTTCCTTTGAAGATTATGTGCAAGGGTTTATTATAAGTAGGAAATACCAATTAGTTATGTACCATTTGCTCTGTTTCTGAGTCTATTTTAATTTGGATTAGTAACTTTTGACGTGCAATGAAAAACTATTGAAACAGTTGGTGTTCTTTTGAATATGCAAATGAATATCTGTTTGTTATAGACGAATTTCGAACAATGGGTATCGAAAAATATTATATACTAGCAATACCCGCAGATTCACCCGCGTTTGAGGTTACTGTGTTGTAGAGTGATGTTAAATAGTGTCTGAGTTATAAAATATGTTTTTTTTCTTATACCACTCGGTCCGACAAACAAGCAGACGGTCCACCTACAACACTAGGGGCATCGCCATTGCGTTGTCGACCCTGAGACGTGAAGTTGATAAGTCTTATGTGCCTGTAATTCCACCGGCCCCTTACCGTTCTAACCGAAACACAGTAATACAAGTGCACTACTGCTTCACGGTGGAAATGGGTAATGTGGTACTCTGCACTAAGAGGTCTAAAAAACTGGACAATTACAGTTTGACTGATTTGATGAATGTGGAACTCAGATAAAAAAAAGAGTGAATGATGACATCACAAATTATATATGTCGGATGAGAGCATATATAATATACAGATAATGTTTGAAAAGTGTTTCCAATGTAGTTTTTTAACCGACTTCAAAAAAGAAGGAGTTTCTCATATCGACTGTACTTTTTTTTCATCGGTTCAGTAGTTCTTGCGTGAAACCGTAACAAACAAACTTACATTACATACAAACTCATAGAAAGAAAGAAATAACATTTATTTAAGGCAATTAGCAAATAATAACAATCAAAAAACATAAAATAAAAAAAATAAATATATAAAATCAAATTACTAAAAAATTAAAACATAACGATTGCCATACAATGGTCCAAACGCAGCATTGTTGGAAGATCAACGCTGGTTATTACCTAGCGCTGATCTTCCATTGGGACCGGTTCGTGACGTCAGAATTTGGAAAGTACAAGAAAAAACAGAATAAAAAAAAAACATACTCAGAACTCATAACACAAGCATTTTCATGGATACGAATGTCCTGGGTGATGAAACGGACAGCCCACCGTATCATATGAACGTCAAATTAAATTTTGAATACAGTTTTTTTTAATAAAGCCTTGTTTTTCATTTTGTATTTTATGTACAATTAATATGGTTAGTCGCAACACTAAACAACTGAAACTACTGTTAACCTCTCTGGGTGATTGGTTACATGAATGATAACAGTTTGGCAAAATTGGTTATACAAGTCGGGTTCCGTAATACAAATACTAGGAATTGTTGACATGGATCCATAAATCTAATACCAGACTTTATTGAGACCTGAAACACTAGACCTAGGTATTACTATTTTCATATTCGTATGAAGGTAAATACAATACTTTATTCTATGACGTAAAATATATTCCACTTGTGTAAGAACTTAATTAAGCTTAAATTTACCGGGATTTTAGTGTAGTAGAGCTCTTAGTGCAGAGTTCGTCCGGTGAAGTACCACCTTACCCATTTCTGACGTGAAGCAGTAGTGCAATTGTATTACTGTGTTTCGGTTAGAAAGGTAAGGGGGCCGGTGAAATTACAGGCACATGAGACTTAACAACTTCACGTCTCAGGGTCGAGAACGCATTGGCGATGCCCCTAGTGTTGCAAATATCCATAGGCGGCGGTGACCACTTACCATCAGGTGGACCGCTTGTTTGTCGGCCTATGTGGTATAAAAAAAAATTACCGGGATTTTTTCCCTCGGGAACCCGAGTGAAACCGCGGAACGGAAAGCTACTAGATAGAAAAAAGATACGATTAAAATAATCCTTAAAATAGCCTTCCTTATGGTTCATAATAATCATAAACCTTTGAAATGGTGAAAGAATTTATTAAATCAAATAATTCGCATAAATAAATAAAACGTGTGTACGCACGTAAGAAGTTACACCCGAAATTATAGGTGAGAAAAACTGCACTAAAATAATTGTTTACTACTCAGTGGTAAAATTGTAGTGTCCAAACTGTTTGCACCTGTCTGTAGCAACGAATAACAATTTTTGACGTTGTTAGATTATTATTGACAATAACATCATTACTAACTCATTGACACAGACAGTTGCGATTTGTGCGATGTTCCGGAGAGACCATTATCAGCCAACTTCATCCGTGAGAGTTTTGTGTTACACTAATGCGCGCGCATCTTAAAATTTCACTCTCATAATTTTTTCATAACACGCCTAAAGAAGTATATCTTCAAAAACTCACAAAATTGGAAAAAAGTCTAAAAATTTTTGCGAAAGCTTCATCTTTTTTTGCACAGTTTACATGAACTAAGTGCACATACAGGAAAGTAGATATAGTGACTTCCTTGTATACTACTTAGGTAGGTAGATAGGTTCGTTCCATCATGATAAATGTCAACCGCTGAACCTTCCCTGGAGATTTACACAATTAACAGTCTTAAGTCTCAGCTCCCAAGCATCATTTTTCCTCATTGATATTACAGAATATTTTGATTTATTATCGATTGACGCATTAGTGGGCAGACCACGAAGCGATATAGGTAAAAATACGTGGAGCTGAATTATATTAAACTTTTTAATATAACCTTTAAAGACAGGCACGTAGGCGTGATTATTCCATACGCCACTCGAAAAGGACACATTTCCATTTAAATGTACTTTTGACACATAATGTACTTTTGACATATAATGTATTTTTGACACATTTCAATCTCGGCTTCAAACGAGATGAACGTGTAGGTTACACACTTCGTGAGGTTATTGAGAGAATATTTAGGGATAAGCATAGATTTGTTTATTTCATATTTAAGTTAACGTAATAATTTTATTTAAATTAACCAGTTGTTCTATTACTATAAGCAGTGCATATATTTACACTGCTTACACTCCCGATAAAAATAGTACAATACTAGCTGTCCTCCGCGGTTTTGCCCGCGTTCTAGAGTCGAGTATAGAGATATATGTATTAGAGATGTTACATTTTCCCATAGCCTATGTTACTCCTTATAACATCAGCTGCTTATAACATCGTCTGCCAGTGAGAATCCCATCAAAATCGGACGTTTTTAAATCCATAGGGAACATACACACACGCACACAAAGATCTATTTGCATCAGATGCTAATTATGTCAAATTGATTTGGTAGTATTTACAGGAAAATGTAACGGACAGACTATCTAATTTTTACTGTTCTTTACTGCTGCTAAGTCAAAATATAACAGAACTTTATTTATCCCTAGCTGCACCCTGCGGCTTTGCCCGCTTTCAATCCTGGTTATAAACCTTCCTCTTTAATTACTCTATTGCTGAAAACTGCATTAAAATCCGTTGCATAGTTTACGATTGTATAAAGGACATACAGACAAACATTTATTTCTATATATATAGAAGATTAGGTAATTTTACAAAAGCACACTTTTATGTAACATAATGTTATACAGTACGTTGGATTCAAACCTTGCACCTGTATTTTAATCCAGGTGCCCTATCCAATTGAGTTGAAATCTTGCACATACATTTATTTTGGCGGCCATGCATAGTGACGTTATTATAAATCCAATATGGTGGACGTGAGGAGAAAGTAATTTATTAATACAAAATCACCTCCATGTCTCAGTAATGAAAGGGCTTGGCGAGAGACGCGACGTTACTGTAATAACATATATTAGGGCTTAAAAATGGTATAATCCTTACATAGCATAAAACGAAGTCGCTCCCCGTCGTTTGTACGCTTAGATCTTTTAAACTTTGCAACGGATTTTAATGCGGTCCATCTATAGACCGAATGGTTCAAGAGGAAGATTTATATGTATGCTTATATACCTTGGGAACGCGGGTGAAACCGCGGGGGGTAGCTAGTTCTTATATATATCAGGTGAGATCCAGTCAAATGCGCTCAAGTTTTAATAATAAAAAAAAAAAAAATATTATATCACATGTGCCGACGGTCCACCTAATGGTAAGTGGTCACCGCCGATCAAGGAGACATTTGCAACACCAGACGCATCGCCAATGCGTTGTCGACCGTGAGACATAAAATTGTTAAGTCTCATGTGCCTGTAATTTCACCGGTTCCCTTAATTTTCTAACGGTACAATAATACACGTGCACTACTGCTTTACAGCAGAAGTGGGTAAGGTAGTACGTCCCTAGACGAACTCTGCACTAAGAGCTCTACTACTGTAGTCTATATCTATACTAATATTATAAAGAGGAAAGATTTGTATGTAAGTATGTTTGTTACTCTTTCACGCAAAAACTACTTAACGGATATAGATGAAACTTGGCACATAGATAGAGCATATCCTAGAATAATATATAGGCTACTTTGTATCCCGGGAAAATGTGATATCCCTCGAAAACGCGGGTAAAACCGCGGGGAACAGCTATTTATCAATAAATCGCGCACTGATTGCGGCGTGCTCTCAACTATTTCATTAAATCGACCACGAGGCATTGTGCCGGCCACAATGGATAGCTCGTCACTACCTCACAATAGCTCATGATACCTTGGAGAATACTCCGTTTTTACACTACCTGTCGAGTCTTTGTTCTTTGTCCTCCAATTGATTGGAATGGAAGGATTTCATAAAGTATTTTTAATATTGTGAAATACTTTCTGCATGTTGCACTAGCAGTCATCAAGGTTTCCCCCGGTTCCCGAGGGATGTAACAGTTTCCCCGGATAAAAGGTTAAAAACTATGAAATGTGCTTATTGACTCTCTGCTAGGAAGAGGCCGTGAGAGTAGCAACAATATTCCAAATATGATAAGCTAATGTGGATTGTCCACTGATGTGGAAGCTCACACAGAGGACGAGAACCAATTTTTCTTTTTAGCTTTATTTTTATGTACCGCTCCAACTAACAGGCACGCTATGATGGCCGTTTTGACGTTTCAAATTGTCATAGGATAAGAAACTGTATTGCTTTGTAATAAGGTTGATTTCCATCATCATACAATTAGCTGTTGGACCAATAGAACCACCTTATGTCTGATGGAATAAAGGTTATTTTTCTTTGTTATTGTTAAACGTCAAAACGGCCATCGTAGCGTGCCGCAAGTTTCGTTTAAGATCTTACTAACACTATTGCGTTTCTGTATTACCTTATTAAATTAATGTTATTATTATAATAATCTACATTATAAACTTTCTCTGCCAAGTTCCATGTAAATTAATTTAGTCGTTCCGTGAAAGATTACTCATACTTCCATCTTTCCATCCTCTCAATTTTTTATACCTCTTGGGCCGACAAACAAGCAGACGGTCCACCTGATGGTGAGAGGTCACCGCCGCCTATGAACATTTGCAACACTAGAGGCATCGCCAATGCGTTGTCGACCCTGAGACGTGAAGTTGTTAAATTTCATGTGCCTGTAATTTCACCGGCCCCCTTACCTTTCTAACCGAAACACAGTAATACAAGTGCACTGCTTCACGGCGGAAATGGGTAAGGTGGTAGTACTTCCCCGGACGAACTCTGCACGAAGACCTCTACTACTCTAAGCATTTATAATACTAGCTGTCCCCTGCGGTTTTACCCGCGATTCCGAGGGATGTTACTTTTTCCCGTCATAAAAAATATCCTATGTATCAATGCAGTTTATAAACTGTATATGTGCCAAATTTCATCTAAGTCCCTTTAGTTGTGTTTATTTATTGCATAAGACACATCAACAGTGTAACATATTAAACACTTACAAAATAAAATTTAAATTTTACAATCTGATATGTACACCAGTGACAGATGTGTACAGCGTTTACCACATTTTACACGTAAATATATATATATATGTTTTTAACTTAACTAACTTAATTATATTTATTTTAAACATAAAACTAAAATGGAATAAAGAGCATCACTATCACTAGAAAAAAAACTACAAAATACATATGTTAGATGATATTTAAAAATAAATATATGAGATCTAAAAGAATGATTTGAAATTTATATAGGATCGAATGATTTCAGTACCTTACGCTTGAATATAGTGTTTGTGTGAAAGAGTAACAAGCATCAATTCTCCCATTCTCATAAACTTACACCTTATTTATTTATTACTAGCTGTTCCTTTAGTTGTAGATAAACTGTAATAGAAGGCATAGGGTATAAACAAAGAGACTTTCGTTTCTCCATATACCTTTAGAAATATTAAATCCCTTGAGAATGTGTGTAAAACTGGCCGGAAACTAGTAAGCTATAAGAAAACCACGTCCAGACATTTAAAGTATTTCAAGTTATAAACTTTGCCAAATTATTATTCAAGTGAACTAGTTTCAATGTCGAATCTGAAAATTTACTGTCCCATTGGGCCTGTTAAATAACTTAAGCGAGGCGGAATAAACGTATGTAAAGTTGAGGTCTAATAGTCTTGTTTGACAGCAATGAGTGTATAGAAAAATTAACACTATGGAGTTATGATAAGGGTCATCAGCTTCATTATAGATTAAACCATTGGATTAATAGATGCACCGTTTCTTGAGGGCAATAAAGATGAGTTTTCTTTGACATACTTACCTGTCTTAATGGCGTTTAGCTCTCGAATCTATAGTATAAATTTATGCGAGCATGCCCAAATTTTTCACAGGCTCTTATAAATTGTCTTTATATGGTTTCTCAAAAATATTACAAATAAAGATATTAAAAATTAATAATAATTTTACAATGATATAAATAAGAAAGTTTGTGAGTATGGATGTTTCACGCAAAAACTACTGAACAGATTTGAATGAAACTTAGTACAAAGATAAAACATGCTTTGAAGTAACATATAATCCACATTTTATTCTGGGAAAGGAAATTTGTAGCTTGCCTCGGGAACGCGGGTCAAATCGCGGGGACAGCTAGTTTCGCAGTAAAAATACTTAAATAGATAGCTTGTCAGGCAAACAATTTATTACCAAAGGTTATTATCTTCTAATTAATCAGATATACTATAAAATCCCTTTTGATATAAAGTATTCTTAACCTTCTTTTTAAATGTATGCACGTTTAATTCTTATACGAGTATGTATTTAGGTAATTTATTAAAGAAACGATTTGATATATCTTATCTAATTTGCTATACCTTGCGGACCCGAAAAGATTTGACATAAAAAATAAAAATTTGGATGTAATAAATCATGATATTATGTAAAATCGTTTATTAATATATACAGACAGTTGACATTATAATGTCGTTATAATTAAGGCATCTGGCGATTTAGCATAGAGACTATGTAAGGAGTTTTATCATACACCACATCTCTCCCCTCCTAGCTGCTGCGGATCAAGGGTGCACCCAAGAGCTGGTCAAGGTGTCGGCGCCAGACATCACCGTTGTCGGTGCAAACAATATAGTGGAGTCGGCCCAAACGTTTTACTATGTTTCCAAACTGCCACCGCTGCGTGGCACTCGTGTAGTCACGAGCCTGTACCCGATCGCCTGGGTTGAACTGTCTAACATTAACCTCTTGAAGGGTTGGTGCGGTCTTCTCTCCTTTTCTTAAAAACATAGCATATAGTGCCGTGCGTATTTCCCTGCCGAACATAAGCTGGTACGGAGTTTGACCATTAGCATTTGGTGTCCGTCGGAGACGAGTTCTCACTGTCACTAGCTTCTCTACTAGGTTACCTCCTCCCCCCTCTAAGCTTCGTAAGATTCTCTTAACTGTCTGCACAAAACGCTCAGCTTGCCCATTGGTTGCAGGGTGGTATGGGGCGGAGGTCTTATGAGTGATCATACAATATTTTAAGTATTTTTCGAACTCTTCCGAAACGAACTGTCGACCATTATCTGAAACCAAGACGTGAGGTGTTCCGAAGTTGCAAAATAGTTCTTTCAATTTTTGTATGCACCAAGAGCTTGTAGTGGACTTGGTTGGTATAATCTCAGTCCATTTTGAGAATGCATCTGCAATAATTAATAGGTGGTGTCCGTGCACAGGTCCAGCGAAATCAATATGAAGTCTTTGCCAGGGGCCATGTGGCTGTTCCCAATGATGCAGTGGTGCTTTCTCTGGTTCATTTTGTTGCAATCTACAGGTTCTACATGACTTGACTTTGGTCTCAATCTCGTTGTCAATTCCTTTCCAGTATACGAAACTGCGAGCCAATAGCTTCATCTATACAATACCTGGGTGACCGAAGTGTAGTTCGTCTAGCACTTGTTAGCGTAGTGCTTTTGGAATTAAGACGCGTGATCCTCTAAATAAACAACCATCATGCAAAGTAAATTCATTGTCCTTGTAACCGAGTGTTTTTAGTGATTGACCAGTTTCCAATGCGTGTAGCAGAATTGTACAGTCGGCATCATTTCTTGTTTCTGTCGCTATGACATCTGAATTAATATCAATGGTATGGATTTGCTGAAATTGAAAACTGTAATTTTGGTCAATTCTGTTGGTCTTTGTGTTTTCTACTGGAAATCTGGATAAATAATCTACATTTGAGTTGTTCGCTGAAGTTTTGTATTCAATGTTGTAGTCAAATCCAGATAAGAAGTGAGCGTAGTGAAACAACCTCATCGTACTCATTGCTGGTAGCGTTTGATGTGGGTGGAAAATTATTGTCAGCGGTTTATGGTGTAGCGAGGTGTGGCGAGCT
This sequence comes from Habrosyne pyritoides, assembly GCA_907165245.1. Classification (NCBI taxonomy): domain Eukaryota; kingdom Metazoa; phylum Arthropoda; class Insecta; order Lepidoptera; family Drepanidae; genus Habrosyne; species Habrosyne pyritoides. Next base: position 9,135,230 of record OU015606.1, read on the forward strand.
GTAACGAGGATCAATTTTCGACCATAACAACAGTAGAAAAACTTTTTCAATCCTCAGTGTATCGCTGTAGCTTCCTTGTCGATTTGGCTGTAATTCTTCTCGCTACTTGACAGTGTTCTCGAAGCAAATGCTATAGGTCTTTCTGATCCATCTGGTAGTCTATGTGATAGTACTGCCCGAGTCCCAATGGCGATGCGTCTGTTGAAAGCACTAACTGCTTCTTAGAGTCAAAGTGTATCAGTATTCTTTCACTTACAATTTCTTTCTTAATTTGTATAAAAGCTTGTTCACATTCTGCAGACCATAAGAAGCTATATTCTTTCTTTAGTAAGTTGTTTAGAGGGTTCGTGATCGATGCTAGGTTTGGTATGACTTTGTTGTAAAAATTTGCTATCCCAAGAAATGTTCTTAGTTCTGCTGTATTGTTTGGGTGTTCTGTTTTAACTATTGCGTTTATCTTGTCCCTGTTTTTGTGTAGACCGTCTTTGTCGATAGTGTGTCCAAGGTAATTTATACTTGTTTGGAAAAAGTGGCACTTGTCTTTTGTTTACTCGAAGGTTACTTTCTTTTAGTTTGTCGAGTACGAGTTTGAGTCTCTGTAGCAGTTGTTGTTGGTTAGCTCCTTATATAATTATATCATCAAAGAAACATTTAACGCCTAGAAGGCCTTGTAACAGTTTGTCCATGAATTTCTGCCATAAGCTCGGAGCGACCTTAACTCCGAACATGAGCCTGTTTACTCTGTAAGTTCCTTTGTGTGTACTGAGTGTTTGTAGCATTGCGCTCTCTTCATCCATCACCATGTTTAGGTACGCCTGAGTTATGTCGAGTGTACAAAATAGTTTACCTCCATTCATCTCTGTGAAAATATCTTCAATCATAGGTATCGGATATTGTTCATCTTGTATAATTTTGTTTAGGGTAACCTTATAACCAGCACATAATCGGATATTCCCATTTGGTTTGACAACTGGTACTACTGGGGTGCCCCACTCAGAGTGGTCAACTTTCGTGATGACACCTTGTGTGCATAGTCACTCTATTTCTTCATCCACTTTGGTTTTTAAAGCGTAAGGCATTCTTCGTGATCTAATAAAAATTGGCTTAGTGTTTTCTTTCAGGTTTAGGTGTCCTCTGTAATTGGGTATTTGGCCAAGGTCGTTTCTAAACACTGATGTTTTGTAGAGCTCCAGTAGTTGGTCTAATTCTATGTTTTCAGTATGTTGTACGGCTTTTATGTCTGCTAAGTTCAGTGTTTTGAGTTCTTTCATCCAGCTGCGGCCAAAAATGGGGTCGACGTTATTGTTGATGACATACAATTTTCCATGGAATTCTTTACCTTGGCATCTGCATTGCACGTATGCCACGCCTGTTGGTTTGATTACTTCTGCAGTATAGGTTCTGAGCTTTATGTTTGTCTTGAAGATTCTTTTTCCAATGATTAGTTTTTGATAGTCTTGTAATGACATTGAAGTTAGTGTAGCCCCAGTGTCAAATTCCATCTTTATTTTAACGTGTTCAATATGTACCGTTATCATATATTTCTCAGATGATTCTCCAGATATGATATTAATATCATTCCACCACTTGTCGTTGAGTCTTCTACTAGGTTCGTATTCGGGTTATTCTTTTTAAGACTCGCATCAGAGTGGTGTTGAAGACAAACACGGGCTAGGTGACCGAGTTTATTACATTTATGACATGTAACGTTTATAGCGCCACATTTGTTGGATTTGTGATTCGCAGCACCACAGCGGAAACATTTTCCTTTTAGATCTTTAGTCGTAATTTGTCTTGGACTTGGTCCTGGTCCTCCCGGTCTCTTGTATGGGGTGATTTTGTTAATGTGGTCACTACTGGTACTTGGTTGTTCATTAGTAATCATTGAAGCGTTTTCTGCCTTTCCCATTTCAATAGATATCGCAATCTGTGTCAGTGATTTGAATGTATGTACTGTTCGGTCTTGTAAATTTTTTGCACGTGCATCGCTATCTTTCAATCATCTTATAAATTGTAGTGATAAAAAGATTTCCGATGTATTTTTATGATGAATTCGCAGTTAGTGGTAAGTTTCTTCAACCCTGCGGCGTACTGGGCTACAGTTTCGTCGTTTTTTGCGTTCTTGTTATGAATTTGTGTTGTAGTGCCCATTTGCTAGGTTTTGGGTCTAAGTAGTCGTCAAGTATTTCAGTAATATCAGCAAATAACATATTCATTGGTTCTTCCGGTAATGTGAAATCGCAAAGTTTCTCGTGGAGCTCTGGTGATAATGTTGACTGTAAGATATTCGTTTTCATGTGTCCTTCCGATATGTCGTTCAATCGAAAATATACTTCTAGCCTTTTTTTGAAATTGTTGAAAGTTTCTGATTGTTGTAGGGGTTGAAATTGTATCTTCGGTGTATTTCTATGCCTGGATTCACTTTGTTTTATGTGTTGTTGCTGTTGCTGGCCGTGTTTTGTTTTCCATTATGTGTCTGTTTTGTTAAAAGTTTGGTTGTTATCGTTGTATGAAGTTCTTCGAATTCGTACCTGTATTCTCGTTCTTGATCATAAGCGTCATCGTCCTTGTCGTCGACGGTCTTGTTCTCGATTTTCTCTTGTTCCTCCCGTATAGCCAGGATCGTCTCCTTCAGGCTCCGGAAGCGAGCAGCAATGTCTTCGTCAGACATCGTTGCCCTCTGATCGACAAAGGTGTCGAGTCATGTGAGCATCCCGCGTAGGGTGCCACGTTTTATTACTTTTTCCATTTCATAATATCTAATTACACAATGTTTATTTGACTTTTCCTCGTCGCCAATAATAAATCATGATATTATGTAAAATCGTTTATTAATATATACAGACAGTTGACATTATAATGTCGTTATAATTAAGGCATCTGGCGATTTAGCATAGAGACTATGTAAGGAGTTTTATCATACACCACAGGATGGAAAATAAATGAAAATCAATTACGTAAAGGATGCGTTGGTAATGCATTTTCACACTAAGTCTTATTCAAAATGAGTTATAGTCGAAAATGGGGGAATTTGACAGAGGTTTTAAGCCGGCAGCTTTGTCTGACGCTAACCTCCTATGTGGCCATTTGACTTGGCGGTAAGAGTCCCTGACAGTCACGCCACAAGTCGTGAGTCCAATTCCCACCTAGGACAAACATTTGTGTGTATGAACATGTCTGATTGTTCTGTTATTGGGTGTAAAATATCCATACGAGTATGTATTTAGAAAAATAATACGTAGTTTACGTAGATATCAGTTACTTGGTTTCCATAGCCATACCTATAGGCGGTCCACTTGTTGGTAAGTGGTCACCACCTATGGAAATTTGCGATACCTGGGAGATTGCTAATATATTGCCGACATTAAAGAGCTTGGGATCACTTGGCCCAAGATATATTAATAATTAGTGTTTTTGTTGATCACCCAGTGGAAAGTGAGTTCACGAGATCATGGGTATTCTCATAAGTCACTTCTCACTCTAAAGATATTGAGATGGTGCATAAAACCTAATAATACCCATAATTCTCACAATCAAGGTCATTTTAAAACCAATAACTTAACTTATGTAGGTCAAAACTTACTAGTTAGTTACTGCTGTCTGGAACTCAACCTTCAACTGAGAAGAACCACCAACATTTTATAATCGCACTATTTCGGCCAGAAAAAGATCAAGAATGTTTAATTTAAGCAGCAAAACGAACGAAAACTTTTTGCGTAATCAAGAACATAACTTCAAAAACATAAAACCATAATAATAAACATGAAACCTAATCGAAATCTCTGTATTTCCAATATTTGCCGTAAATTCGGTATTTGTCAAACATTTGAACAAACATTTGAACAATTTATTACAACTGTACTAATGCCAGAGCAAGAAGGAACACCAGAGACTTAAGTCTCGATGGAATTCGTCTTGGTCCACACATTATTTCGCTCCAGTATACTTCACTAGAGAAGACTGAATGCCTGACCTACTTTTACGCCAAAAATCTTCATCTTAATACATATTTCTAACCATTTTAGGGTTCTTTGACCAAGTGAAAAAATGAATGTACTTTTATTGATTTCAGAGACCTAACATGGTGGCAAATTAGACTGTTTTTGTTTTGCAAACTGTGGCGTGTTACATATCAAAATAACATATTAAAATAAATAATTATAAAGTTATTTAATACATAAACAATGCCCATTACCTTGCCTCCCAATTTCTAACATTTGAAAAAGATGCAGGATAGTTTTTTTTTACACCACTTGGGGTGGTCACCGCCGCCTATGGACATTTGCAACACTAGGGGCATCGCCAATACGTTGTCGACCCTGAGACGTGAAGTTGATAAGTCTCATGTGCCTGAATTTTCGCCGGCCCCCTTACCTTTCTAACCGAAACACAGTAATACAAGTGCACTACTGCTTCACGGCAGAAATGGGTAAGGTGGTAGTACTTCCCCGGAGGAACTCTGCACTAAGAGCCCTACTACTCTGTTATAGTTTTTAACTTATACAATTCAAAATATAATATTAGTAGGATTTTAATTTTGCACAGCACTTAAACCCTTGTAGTTTAGCGACAACACCACAACTTATCTCTTATCGCAAGATGCGACCAAAGAGTAAATTAGTGACTTTACACCTTTCACCGAGTGGTCATTTTGTATTGTATGGTATTATCAAAGAAACTGAAGCCGCTATACGTTCATGATACTACTATTATTGATGGTAACCATTCTCAAAGACGAGTGACGTCATCTTTCGTTAAATACTGGCACATCTCTTGTAATATATGATGTGTTGCATGGACAGAAGGCCTACAGCTCAAACATATATATGCGGCTTATTGAGAATTGGTACAGTAAATCCTACAGTCTAATGTGATAAATCTGCCGAAACAGTCCTAGGTTCCAATACCTTAGTAGTAGCAGTAACCATTTATCTCTAGCATATATATACTATATATATTAATCTTCTATATATATATACATACGACGGGTATAAGGCGACTTGACTCAACCGCCATTTTAGCGAAAGTAACATTTTTTCCAATGAACTGAATATACTACTATGATGATGGCCCATGCACAAATTCGTTGTAGCTTGCATTTAGTTTTAATATTCAACAGCTTCGATGTGGAATGTTAAGAAGTTTCGATGCAGTATCTGTTTTTGGGTTTTAACATTTTCAAATAGCTCTCCTGTAAAGTTTTCAAAATGGCGCTTGAATCTAGTCGTCTTTTAACCGTCGATATATAATATATAAGAAAAATGAGATTGCTTTGACGCACCATCACCTCAAAACTACTGAACATATCGGGATGGGACTGCTACCATTCGACGCGAATTTTTTCCTAGATGACTATAGCTTATATATTTTATCGCCTAATCAATAAACGTGGATGAAACTACGGGGACAGCTAGAGAACTTATATTATAAATTCGAAACTCAGTTTGTTTGTTACCTTCTCACGATTTAACGGCTGATTGGATTATTATGAAATTTGGCGAGGAGATAGATTATATCCTGGGGAAGGACATGACTTTTTGTTTTCAAAACATAAGGATATTCGGATATTTTTGTCCTGGGAAAATATTACTTTCTAGGGAAAGCGGATGAATATAAATATAAAAAAAAAAAAAAATAATAATAATAAAAATCTTTATTTGTCACCACAAACCAAAAAAAAAAAAAAAAAATCTAATAATATTCTTACATAAGCTATGTATTACAATTTTGGCTGTGGATCGCTGGTGCCTGTGGTAGGTAATAGGAACCTGTATTACAGGTCACCAGGTCTCCACCTCAAGGAAGCTGTTATACAAATCAAAAATAGCATAAATGTATATACATTATTTTTGCATTATTTAGTTAGTTAAATACATTATGACAAATAAGTAAAAGAGAAAAACAAAATAAATTCAGTCTACCTTCATAAAAATCAGTTGTCATGCTGGGGATTTGTGATGTCATTTTGTAAAAGTGTAGGAAATCTATTCAAGAACCTCCAAAAGGCCTTCAGTTGCTGTGTAAGATTGTTGTAAGAGCCATTCCTGAATTGAAGTTTTAATATTAAATTGATTTTGAGTGTACAAAGACAGTATTTTATGTAATTTATTATAAACATAGGGGCCGAGGAAAACAAAGAATCGACGGCTAAAAGAAGTGTTAACCAACCAATTAAGTATTTTGTAAAAATGGTATATACCTGAGTCTAAATTATTATTATCGAGACTATCGTTATTTGTTTTAAGTTATTTTGTTTTTTTATATTATGTTATTTGATTGTTATTATTTGCTAATTGCCTTAAATAAATGTTTTTTTCTTTCCTTTTTCTGATGCGCGCGCATCTAAAAATTTAACGCCTCTAAAGAAGTATAACTTCAATAACAATTCATATTTACTACTAATTAGTGTACTAAACAACGCAATATGCTGTAGTAGTCATTCTATACATAGATATTAATCCATTTTTATGAATTCAGGGGCTCGATTCTGTAAGGAAAATGACACTAACTCGAGGATGTTTCGTCGCGGCCTCCGTGCGCTGTCTCTTTCACTAACTACGCTAATACTACTAATCACGTGAGAGATAAGCTCTCCGAGGCCTCCGTGAAGTGGCTCGCCGACGAAGTTTGTATTAGCTGCAGGTCAGGTACCGCTGAAGTCTGGTGATTTTGGGTTCCGAATACAGATAAGTTACTGCTGGATCTCATTTGAAGGATTAGGAGACGGAAAGGGGGAAACTTTGAGATTTTCATTCATATCATTGCGTTGTGACCTTCTAGATTGGCGATTTATAAACTAGCTTTCTGTGCCGCGGTTTCACTCGGTTACCGATAGATTTAAAGTATCTCAGGTTTGTAAAATAACGTATATCCATCCATAATAATGTACCCAGCGGCAGCCTTACCCATTGCGAGGCTCCGGGCGGCAGGTCATTGCGAGGCCCTTTGTCCTTCGTGAAAAGTATGTGATGCGAAAATAAGTCTGGTTGTTTGGTTTAGGTATTTGTCATGTTTGACAAGAAATGCTAAAGCTATACAAATAAATTAAATTTGAAATCCATATTTTTTTAATTTGCTTGGGTTGCGCGAGGCCCCTGCAAGAGCTAGGCCCCGGGCGATTGCCCCGTTCGCCACCCCCAAAGTCCGCCTCTGAATGTACCTTTCAAATAATGAAAGAATTTTTCAAATAGGTTTTGTAGTTCCAGAAATTACGCTCTGCATACAAACTCACATAATTCGCACTCTCTGTAAAATGTTAGAACTTATTGTTTTTTCCTATAGTTTGATACATAAATATAATATATACATTTTACATTTCACTATTTAAGCCCTTTAAGGTTTGGTGCGGTCGTTCATAAGCTCGTTACAATTATTAATTTTATGTGTATTTTTCAAAAGATCGGAAAGGCTTGAGTAGTACAGCTTTTAGAGCAGGGTTCGTCCGGCGAAGTACTACCACCTTACCCATTTCCACCGTGAAGCAGTAGTGCACTTGTATTACTGTGTTTGTGCCCCTAGTGTTCCAAATGTCTATAGGCGGCGGAGGCCACTTACCATCCGTGGACCGTCTGCTCGTTTGTCGAGCTACGTGGAATTAAAAAAAAAATCCAGAACAAAGTACTGAGGGGAATAGTTAGAGCACCCTGGTATATACGAAATGATGACCTCCATCGGGACCTTCACATTGAGGTTGTCTCCAGCACAATTCAAAAATGCGCACAAGCTCATGAACGTAGGCTTCACCAATACGTGAACGCCGAGGCAATACGACTCCTCGACCTCACAAACATAGAGAGAAGACTCAAAAGAACCAAACCGTTCGAATTAGTGTAGTGTTAGTGTACAGTTCACCCTAGTGGAATGTAGTGTAAGTGATGTGTATAAAGAACACGATAACATGTGTCTTCGCCTTAATAATAGAGACAATAAGATAAGTGCCGATGGGCATATTCTTTGTTTAATTGAATTAATAAGTTTATGATAGATTTAAATTACTTATTAGCCTACCTAGGCTAGATTGTAGTATAGTTAGGCGATATAATACTTTATTATGTATCCTAAAACATAATGCAAAAATGTGGAATTAAAACAAAATGGCGTTTAAACACATTAGTTGACTCTTCCAAATTTTATGTGTTTAAGTCTCTCCCAAATAAATGTAAAGCTAAAAGAACCGGTCTTAAACGAGCGCTTAACTTTCTCGCTCGAAATGAAATGTTTATTCTCTGTATACACAATCATATGAAAAGGTAAATAGGTGGGTAGGCAGATACTAATTTTAGATGAATTCTGCGAAAGCTCATTAATGCTCACATCTTAATTTTTATCTATTTATATACACGTATATAAAAATGAATTCCTATTATATTTCTCTTGGTCACGGCATCACGCATGGACGGCTGGACCGATTTCGCTAATTCTTTTTTTTTGTTGTGTTTGTTATTGTCAGTAGAAGATTCCTATGAAAGCAAAAAATAAGAAAGTTGCGCGGAAATTTAGAAAATTTAAGAAAACATAACGCTCATATTAACTTTTCTAATGTACCTAACCTTACCGATTTTGACAATATAAACTCGTATAATGTATCCTTATGGTGTTTGACATAAATGTCAGTCGTTTGACAATACCGTTTAAAACAGAGGCATGGGTCGGAATTATATTGATAAAATTATTAATTTGTAATTTCTTAGTGCACATTTCACGGTTGATTCAATCGGAAGAATCGAATTCAATATTCATGGTTAAGACAGGACAACGTCTGTCGGGTCAGCTAGTATAATATATAATTCTTCTGTACGTGTGTTGACAGTGAACTCCTAAACGGCTGAACCGATTTGAATGTTTTTTTTGTATGCATTGTTTGGGTGGCGCCCTGGATGGTTTAGATTTACAATTGGACCCGGTAGGTGGCGCTGCGAGCGAATTCCTGCATTTTTGTATGGACTTATTTCGACAGAACGACGTCTGTCCGGGCAGCTAATATAGGTATCTAATTCTTCAGTCTCTGTGTATGTTAGTGAACTCCTTCTAAACGGCTAGAACGATTTTGATGATAACTTTTGTGTCTGCTCCAGTGGATTCGAGAATGGTTTAGATTCTGGCGCTGCGATCGAATTCCTGCATTCGTTTATGTTATGGAACTTTTGTATGGACTTATTTCGACAGAACAATGTCTGTCGGGTGTCTAGTACTTGTATAATACTAGCTGTCCCCCGCGGTTTCACCCGCGACACCGGGATAAAACCGCTATGTCTCTCTCCACACCATTGGGTACGTGAGTGCCATGTTTCAGAAAAACCGGTTTCGTCGTTAAAAATTAAAGTGTAAATAACAAAAAAAAACACTTTAGAAATTAGAACATTATGAAAGAATACTTATTTCTGTAAACTAAAAGCTTATTTTACTGTAGAGTTTCTGCATAAAATTCAAATCAAACCCTTATTTCAAATCTCTATAGCTATAATACCAGTGAAAAAAAAGTGTGCCAAGAGCTGAGGCTCGATTCTGTAAGGAATTATTAGCGTCATACTAACTCTAGGATGTTTCGTCGCGGCCTCTATGCTCTATCTCTGTCGCTTACTACGCTAATACTATTAATCACGTGAGAGGTAAGCTCTCTGAGGCCTCCGTGAAGCGGCTCGCCGACTGAGTTTGTATCAGCTGATTTCAAGTTACTAAATATCCTTTGGTTGGAACCCACCACCCATTATTATGGTCAGAATCCACACACCAAAAACCTTAAACTGAAAAATAACCAACGCAATAGATAATAGAGTAAAAGTCATAAGTATATAAGTGTATATAAATGTTATGTAAGGAAATAAGCCAATGAAATGAAGACAATTCTAATAAATTTATTATATTTTATAAAAACCCGGACGGAGGCAACTTCACGGCGGAAATTGATTTAAAAAACCGATAAACGCAATTTACATCGAAGAAAATTTCAAAATTACACACTAACATGTTCACGGGGAATAGGAAATCTTTAGTTAGTTTATAGCTGAAAGTTTTCTACATCACTACATAGTATAAAACAAAATCGCTTTCTCTGTCCCTATATCCCTATGTATGCTTAAATCTTTAAAACTACGCAACGGATATTATTGCAGTTTTTTTTTTAATAGATAGAGTGATTGAAGAGGAAGGTTTTTATGTATAATACATGTGACATCCCACGGGAACGCGGGTAAAACCGCGGGGGACAGCTAGTTAATATTATAAAGAGGAAAGATTTTTATTTTTGTATGTAACCAATAAACTTAAAACTACTGGACTGATTTCAAAAATTCTTTCACCGTTGGGAAGCTGCACGATCCCCGAGTGACATAAGCTATATTATATATTATATTTCCAAAAAAAAGTAGGGGTCCTTACTAAAACTCTAATAATGTAACCCCAAGGTGTAAAAACCTTTGGGGGATGGACTGCTCGCGTCCGTAGGATCTACTTAAGATCTGACCACCCTACACGTGTCCCCTGGGTAGTGCTAAACGAGCAGTAAATTCGGTGGTAGGCCTTAGCATCGGCTGCCGGCTTATAAGTTACCACCCATCAGGCAAAGTCATGCCGCCAAGCGATCCGTCGTGTTCCGGCATGATGTCTGGTGAAGCCGTATGGTGGAGGATGGGTCTGAGTAGTTGTGTTGCGATGTATGCCGGGTACGATGCGCCAGTTGTTGTTGTGTCGGATGTTTGATCGTGGAGGGTAGCGGGATCCGAAGCACGGTGCTCCGCTGGCCGACCGCAGGTAGTTGGGGGCCCAAGTAGTGTGCCAGCCACACATGAAAGGCTGCCCCGCCAACTGTGAAAAATCCCAGGGTGGCCCCATCGTGCCGGTTGGCGACCGGATGAGAGGACCCGATGGCGATCCCTGGGGGGGTTCGGGTGTCCCCTCAGTCTCCAGATCAACCCTCCATTAGCGCAGCAGCTCTGGTCGTGTTGTTGGGCTAAATATCGCATTACCTCGCTCAACTGCCATCTTCCACCAAACCTATTCACTCTACAAAAAAAAAAAAAAAACAACTAAATGTAAGGTCAAATAAGAAAAAGTAAATGTCTACAGCGGAGGCACGTCCTCTCTTTCCAAGTGCACTTCTCGAATATTCGAGGGCTGCACTCTAATCTCGATGCGGTCCACCACCATCTAGAGACTGACAAGCCACACTTGCTTTTCTTGACGGAGACCCAGATTAGATGTCCATCAGATGCGGCGTACCTCAACTACCCGGGATACTCAGTGGAGCATCACATTCTGCAGCGTGCCGGGGTCTGTGTGTACGTCCGTAATGACATCTGTTGCCAACGTCTCCGTCACCTTGAAGACCCTAATTTCTCGACGTTATGGCTATTGGTGGACACTGGTATGGACAAAATTGTCTACGCCTGTGTCTACCGATCGCACAGCGGTGATCAGGAGGCGACTCGACTGTTTGACCACCTATGTGATGCCGCCGATGCGGCTCTGCATCGGCACCCTGATGCGCAGCTCGTCGCTCTGGGGGACTTTAACGCCTGCCATCAAGACTGGCTCTTCCCATACCAGAAGACCGACCACGCTGGGAGAGAAGCGCGTAACTTTGCGATAGCGATGGGCCTTTCCCAGTTGGTTAAGCAAGCAACTAGGGTGCCTGATGTAGTTGGTCATACCGCCAATTGCCTGGACCTTCTGCTGACCACCGATCCGGACAGATGTACTGTAACAGTGTCCTCGCCAATAGGAACTTCAGATCACTGTCTGGTGAAGTCTGTATCGTCCTTCTCCCCACCTGACTGCGACTCACGCAGTGAACGGCGAATGTGGCGATACAAATCAGCAGATTGGGATGAGATGCGACACTTCTTTGCGTCTTATCCTTGGCAGCGGGTCTGCTTCTCTTTGGAAAATCCGTCGAGCTGTGCGGATGCTATATCCGATGTGGTACGTCAAGCTATGGAGTATTTCATCCCCTATACTGACGTATCCATCGGTGGCTCAGCTCGCCCATGGTTCAACGCCGATTGTGCTGAAGCTGAAAAGCGTAAGCATTCGGCGTTTCTCGCCTGGGTGGATGCTCGTGACCGCAAAGCTCCGGATTTGAGCTCAAAGAAGAGAGCCTTCAACCATGCTGCCAAGTCCTACAAAAAGGCACTAAGAAAGGCTCGCTTCGATCGTATTACCCATATTGGCAAAAAGCTCTCTGTGCAACCATCTGGTAGCAGAGCATTTTGGTCCCTTGCCAAATCGGTCGAAGCGAACTTCTGTCGGCCCACATTGCCTCCGCTGGTTAAGCCTGATGGAACACTGGCTCATACGGCTAGAGGTCTCTTTGCATCTCTCTTCGCCTATAATTCGCGTCTTGATACTAGCAGCGCTACCCCACCGATTTTGCCTTATTGCGACACTTCGATGCCCGAGGTTCGCATAAGGAATAAAGAGGTTCTGAAAGTGCTGTGTCGTCTGGATGTGAATAAAGCTAGTGGACCAGATGGTATACCAGCGATTGTTCTCAAGGCTTGTGCGCCCGAGTTGTCTCCTGTATTGACACGCTTGTATCGCCTCTCAATTCGGACTGGTATAGTGCCCAAGTCCTGGAAGCTTGCCAATGTGCAACCCGTGCCCAAAAAGGGCAGTCGTGCCGATCCTGCCAACTATCGGCCGATTTCGGTAACCTCCATACTCTGCAAGATTATGGAGCGTGTATTGAACTCGCGCCTCATGGCATACCTGGAAGGTAATGATCTCCTCAGTGACCGACAGTACGGATTTCGCCACAATCGGTCTACTGGGGACCTACTAGTGTACGCCACCCACTTGTGGGGCGAAGCCCTCGAGAAGAATGGGGAAGCGATAGCCGTTTCCTTGGACGTCTCGAAGGCCTTCGACAGGGTATGGCACGCTAGTCTTATTGGCAAACTTCCAGCGTTCGGCATTTCTCCTGGTTTGATTGCCTGGGTAAAAGACTTCCTGAGTGAACGGTCTCTCCGAGTTGTTGTCGATGGTTGCTCATCGGAACCCATGACGACAAATGCCGGGGTCCCTCAGGGGTCTGTGCTCTCTGCAACTCTCTTCCTGCTGCATATTAACGATCTGCTGATGCCCGGTGTCTATGGGTATGCAGATGACAGCACAGTTGTAGAGAGATATCTGCCGGGTGCTCGGGCTAGTAAGGAGCTAATCCGGTCCGAAAGAGAGGCTATGGTAGAGCGTACAAATATCTCACTTCAGGCAGTCTCCAAATGGGGTGAAGCCAATCTGGTGGGATTCAACGCTGCCAAAACACAGGCGTGTCTGTTCACCGCAAAAAGGAGCCCGTTCACCTTGGCTCCTGCTTTCCGGAATGTATCCCTAGAATGCACCAACCGCCTTCAGCTCTTGGGAGTTGAAGTTTCCTCAGACCTCAACTTCGGGCGGTTCATTGAGTCCAAAGCCAAGACAGCTGCTAAAAAACTCGGCGTTCTTGCAAAGGTCCGGCGGTACTTCACACCGGGACAGCTTCTAATGTTATACAAAGCTCCGGTCCGATCGTGTGTGGAGTACTGCAACCACATATGGGCTGGTGCTGCAAAATGCCATTTAGCAGCTTTGGACTCGGTGGAAAGGCGTGCAAAAAGGCTAATTGGTGATCCAGGTTTGGTTAATTCCAATCTGCAAAGCCTTGAGCACAGGCGTAGGGTAGCCAGCCTTTCGGTGTTCTACAGGTTGCATTTCGGAGAGTGTGCGCGTGAATTGCATGACTTGATTCCGCCATCACCTTTCCACCATCGGACATCCCGTCGTACGGCGAGTATCCACCTCGTTGTCGTCGAAACTCCTACGATCCGGACTAAGCGTTTCGCCTCGTCGTTTATACCGCGTACATCGAGGGACTGGAACAACTTGCCTGCTGCGGTCTTCCCGAGCAACTATAATTTGGGTGTCTTCAAGTCTAGAGTGAATAGGCTCTTAATAAACTAGTGCGCCTCAACATCTAAGATTGCATCACTGCTTACCATCAGGTGGGATCGCAGTCAAGCACTAGTTTATATTATTTAAAAAAAAAAAAAAAAAAAAAAACAACCTTAAAAAATTCCCAACATCGCGTGCGCTGCGAAAACTATTGAGAATAGACAGAATAAAATAATGTAACATCCCTCGGGAACGCGGGTGAAACCCCCGCGGATAGCTAGTTATACATATAATTATGTAATTTATAACACAGCAATATCAAATAAAAACATTTTTAACTAATTATATATACCTAACTATATTATTATTAATAATTAATTAATAATTAAAACTTAAAATATAAATATCATATTAATATTATAAATGCGAAAGCTTGTGAGTAAGTATGACTGTTTGTTACTTTTTCACGCAGAAACAAACAAACGGATTTTTATGAAACTTCGCACATAGATAATTATGATTATGATGATATAACCTGGATTAACACTAATCATACCCACACTTACTAGGCACCAATTTCTACCACAGCGGGTCAAATGTAACTTTTTGTTTCCTGCTTGAATGTATGAAATATGGTTGTTAGGAAGGGAAATAAATAGTATAACTGTATATTAATTAGTAAGAAAAAGTCATGAAGTCAAATGTGCAAAAGCAATAAGATGATACGTGCATTTAGAATGCAAAGTTCAAAATGGGTCATTTGACCCGGTTATGGTATGTTTAGTGTTAACACACAGACTACTTTTTGCGGGGAAAATGCAACATTCCACGGGAACGGGAGTGAATCCGCTGGGGACATCTATACCTATATATAAGAATCTTTGGACTAAGGATGTATTTGGATGGACTTATAGACGTTTGTTACTATTTCACGCAAACTATATCGAACGGATTTCGATGAAACTTGGCTACTATACTTATAGAACATATCGCGGTTTAAACCGCAGAGGTCAGCAAGTAAGAAAAAATGTTTTTTTTTTTATATTTTTTCTATTTATTCAAATATATTTTTAAATTCTGTTAACTCTATCACAATTGCTTTATTCTAAACTTTAATCTACTTTCCTTTGATAAAAATCTTTCTAACAAAGAGAAAGTAAAATAATGTCCTAAATAAATACTAGATATTGGATTGCAATAAACGTAGCCATTGCTGTTGGCAGAAAAACGGAAAATGTCAATAGGCACTTTAGTTAATAAACAGTTGGAGGCCAACCGAGCCATTTTTCCATCTTTTATTGGTCTACTATAGCCTAATTGTTTTCTCAGCGAAATGGTATAATTCTGAAGAAATGATACTGAAATAATGTCATTATCTACCTAATGCAGTGTCAGCTGTTTCTGTGTAGCTTCATGTGTAGATCAAAGATTATTCCTAGATTGTACATGAGCACTCAACAGCGTCTCGACACACATGGCGTGAGATCTTATATTACCTTGTAAAATTATAATTTAATATTTGATATTATGAATAATTAATTGAATTTAACTAATTATTTGGTCTCTAAATTTAATTTATACTTAATGATTACCTTTCAGAAGTAAAGTGTGGTGGTGTAGCCTAGGTACCTATAACCTTATACGTTTCTCAGTACTTAATAGCTGACCTTGAGAATTAACAGATAAGTAGGTATCTATTAATATATAGTATGTTATGTTTATATATAGTAAGGCAAATGCTATACATTGATGCCTGTGTATAGGAACATATTTTATAAATCTTTATAAGATGCTTTTTGACATTTTTAAAAGTACGCTAACCACAATCGACCACAGGAACACTTATGGAAATTGTGGTTAAAGTATAGATACTAAAGACAAAACCTAAGATTATTCATAAATACCATTTTTACAAAAATGATTTTATTTAATACTTGCTGTAACTTAAAAATACTGCATGTATTGTAGTTTGTTTGTGAACTATCTAGTATGACTTTAATCGGAGGTTTTAATAGTAAATTGGTACAAACTCTACCGTGCAGTATTAAATAAGAACCTCTTGTTCTAAGCTAGCGCTTATTTAGGTGATTACTTTTCTTGAAAACGTATCGCTTTCTGAGATAGAGCTAGAAACTAAGAAAATGAAGGGCGATTCTGAACCTTATTACCTTAATATTGTAGGTCACTATGTAACAGCGGTAATCTATGAATATTGTTATTATACAATATGTTCCAAAAACCCCCGTAAAAATATTATTAATCATCAAAGCCAACAACCCTAGTAAGCTGTCATGTCAGGGAACCAGATTATTTAACAGAAAAGCCTACGTACCTATATTACCTAATAATACTCTACTTTAATAGTTTTTCTTTTTTTTGTTCATAAAAATCAGTTTATTTTTTATTTTTTGGGGTATTTTATACAGCGTTACTACGGTTCTTAAATATTGTGACTGGACTCGTTATAAGGCCCCATTTAACCTCATTTCGGCTTTACGGGTAGTTTTGTAACTACCTGTATAATGAGGTTTATTTTTTTTTGTAACCGATTGCCTTTTATAAGGGCATGGACGCATGTAGTTATCTCATTCATATTGTCAAAGGTCTGATTTAGTCACACGTATACCTAATAGAAAAGAAAGTTAAATCTCAATCCGAATATAATACATGCAAAATTGAGTTCGTTGTATGTTTGTTACACTTTCACACCAACGACCATATAAATGATAGAACCAATCTAGCTGAAATTTGGCACACCTACGCCTATGGCATATAGAGGACCATAGATATCTTGGAAACACGAGTAAAACCATGGGTACAAATATCAAAAATATAAAAGCGGGGATTGTTTACTAACACCCTTAAACCTGTTTTTGTTTTTTAACGACTTGGGCCGAGAAACAAGCTTACGGTCCACCTGATGGTAAGTGGTCACCGCCGCCTATGGACATTTGCAACATCAGGAGTATCGCTAATCTGTCGACCCTGAGACGTGAAGTTGTTAAGTCTCATGTGTCTGTAATTTCAAAACTTTAAGGAATATTCAAGGCTAAAGTGAATAGGCATTTTCTGGGTAAGCGTGCTCCATTCTCGGCTCATAACTCCTTCTGGGGTCAGACGAAGGCCAAACACAAGCTCATAATTATTTTTTTAATTACAGGAAAAGCAAAAATTTTGTGACTGCAAAGGAACTTGTAGGAACTTGTACGAGATCCAGAAGTCTGCTATGTTGGACAGTTAATGATTAATAACAACATCACTATATAGCGTAGGTAAGTATGTTACATTTTCCTTCCATTAAACATCCTTTATTTGCCAAGAAACAGTAATAGTTAAAAAAAGGTTTTACTATGTAGGTAATAACGACAATACGACGAGAACATTGTATTTTTATGTCCAAACCCTTGGTAACAATCTTGAGCACGTAAAACTTGTCCAATTAAGTTTCCTGCTACAACCTTGCTTTTACGATTAACCTATTTACTTGTGGAATTTTGGTAACTAAGAAAAAGCATAGATCAAAGTGTAATGTACGCACATATGAAGATATACTCGAAATTATTGATGAGAAAAACTACACATTTTTTTTTGTACCACATGTCCCGTCAAACAAGTAGACGGTCCACCTGATGGAGGTGATCAGCGCCGCCTATGGACATTTGCAACACCAGGGACATCGCCAATGCATTGTCGACCCAGAGACGTGAAGTTGTTAAGTCTCATGTGCCTGTAATTTCACCTGCCCTACTAGTGCACTACTGCTTCACGGCGGTAATTGGTAAGGTGGTAGTACTTTCCAGGACAAAGTCTACACTAAAAAGCTCTACTACTCAATAAGCACTGTAAGCATTTGTCTATCCCGCCGTAGTTTTTTTTTTTGTAAGCACTTTCCAACTTTGCACTTGTAGCAACGAATAACCATTTTTGACGTTTTGAGGTTATGATTGACAATATTAACACTGACAGTTGTGAGCTGTGTGCGATATTCCGGAGAGACAGTTATCAGCTAACTTCATCATGTCGCTTTTTGGTTGCTTTTACTCTCATATTTTTTTCCAAACGTTCCAAAAGAAGCTCAACTTCAAAATCTCTAGATTTTCTTTGACACAAACTACATCAATTGTATTACTATAGTTAGTGTATATATTAATATATTTACCTTATTATTATTAATTTATAAGTATTTATTAACATAGATGTAGGTTTTCGTTATTTATTTCAAATGTCTAAACGTGCAACACCTGCTATCCTCTTCTGTATCCTGCTACCCCTAGGTCGTCTGGAAAAAATCGCTTTAGCGATAAGACCGCCTATTTTGTAAACACTTATTCTGTAATCCACTTGTTTATGTTTCCTCTTCTCCTGTTATGTGTTGTACAAATAAAGTATATTGTATTGTATCAATTCACCGACTACGGATAGCGATCAAATATTAATAACGACTGTAAAGGGCTTCGCGCTCCCCTTACAACAAGATCTTAAATCCTACATATTTATCCTCTGACCTCACATTTTAATCAGAAGTCCCACTGAATCGCAACCAGCTTAAGTTAATAAGTTAACTAATTAAGCACAAATGCGATCTATTTCGACCGGAACCGTAGAGATGAGTAATGAGAGGAAGTTTTCTTACTAATTTATTGCTGAGACGTGAGCGCGTCGGCATTCCTGGCCTCAGGGTCACCACTTAATATAACTGCAGTTAAGGATCTGTTGAATGGAGTTACTGGCTGTTTATAGGGGTGCTTTCGCTATGTTTCATTCGTGCATTTAACCGTCCATAATTTTCAGTTGTTAAGCGTATTTTTTATGTTGCGTTGTTAAACCCTGAACTTATTGTCATGCCTTTAACTTTGAGACTTATATACTTACTAGCTGTCCCCCGCGGTTTCTCTCGCATTCCCGTGGAACGTAACATTTTCCCGGGATAAAATGGCTATATGTTAATTCAAATTATATACTATCTGTGTGCCAAGTTGCATACAAATCTGTTTGGTAGTTTTTGCGTGAAAGAGTAACAAACATCCATACATACTCACAAACTAGCTGTCCCCCGCGGTTTCACCCGCGTTCCCGAGGAATGTAACATTTTCCCGGCACAAAAAGTATACTATATTACTTCTAATATCTCCATGAATATGTGTACAAAGTTTTATCATGGTCGATTTAGTAGTTTTCGCGTGAAAGCGCAACAAACAAACTTACATTCACATTTATAATATTAGTAACTATACAGAAATATAGCTTTTAAAGTTATGAACATATAACCCCCGGTTTCACCCGCGTGCCCGAAGGATGTTACAATTTCACACGATTAAAAGTATTATCTATCCATGGGCCCAATTTCATCCAGATCGGTTCAGTCATTCGACATTATTTAACTATGCAGAAAATCTTCTTTTAAAATTATAAAACATATTACCTGTCCCCCACGGTTTCACCTACGTTACTGAAGAATGTTACATTTTCCTGGGATTTAGTAGCCTATGTGCTATTCCAGATTATTATCTATTACTGGGCCAAATTACATCCAGATCCGATCAGCCGTTCTGGCGTGATTAAGTAACTAACATCCATCCAAATTTCCTATTCTTAATAGAAGTAAGATTCATAGAAAAATATGATGTTCCTCCTACATTTAAAGCGAGAGTAGATTTTTTTTGATTGCGTAATTAATACATCGTGTGCCTTTGATGAAATATATAAAGAAAGAAAAAAGATAAAACTAAAGCTCAAATAAGTAATTTTTGTTATTATTGTAAGGGAAACCTATTACGAGCTAATTCTAATATCAAAAAATGTTACCGTTTACAAATTTATCAACAATATGAAATATAATATTGTACCTATATCGTATAAGTCTTAACGTGCAACACCTGCTATTCTCTTCCGTATCCTACGATAAGACCGCCTATTTTGTAAACACTTGCTCTGTTATCCACTTTTTATGTTTCTTCTTCTCTTGTTATGTTTTGTACAAATAAAGTATATTTTATTTTAATACTAGCTGTCCCCCGCGGTTTTACCCGCGTTCCCGTGGGATGTCACATGCATCTCTTCAATCACTCTATCTATTAAAAAAAACCGCATCTAAATCCGTTGCGTAGTTTAAAAGATTTAAGCATACATAGGGATATAGGGACAGAGAAAGCGAATTTGTTTTATACTATGTAGTGTTAATCGCTATAATCTTTACTCTTTTTTGATCAACAGTTGACAATGAGTTCATAGAACAATGTTCATCGGGGAAGTACTACTACCAACATACCTTTTCCACCATGAAGCAGTAGTGCACTTGCATTACTGTGTTTCGATTAGTAAGGTTAGGGATCGAGGAAATTACAGAAAACCGAAGTTTCCTAGAAAATTTTTACACCAGCTCTTTCATCTTACAAGGCGAGATTGTTTCCAATTGTGGTAGGTATAATTAGCTCAAATCTGTTAGTAAATCTTTATTTTAACAACGGAAGATCGCTGGCTTACAACCGGCATCATGCTGATTTGGTACCGTTTTATGGCAATCGTTGTGTTTTTATTGAAGTTATACTTCTTTAGGCGCGTTGTGAAAAAATGATGAGTGAAATTTGAAGATGCGTGCGCATCAGTGTAACACAATGTTCTCACGGATGAAGTTAGCTGATTACAGTTTCTCTGGAACATCGCACAAATCGCAACTGTCAGAGTCAATGAGTTAATGATGTTATTGTCAATAATAACCTAACAACGTCAAAAATTGTTATTCGTTACTACAGCCAGGTGCAAAGAGTTTGGACACTACAATTTCACGACTGAATAGTAAAAAATGCTTTTCTTGCAGTTTTTCTTACCTATAATTTTGGGTACAACTTTTTACGTGCGTACATAAGTACACACACACGTTTTTTTTTGTTATTGTATATTGTGATATTTTGCTAATTACCATAAATGAATGTTTTTTCTTTGAAATGAAATGAAATGAAATGAAATATTTTATTCAAATATTTTCCATAAAACCAGATTGTTACCAAACAGTTTAACTTGAGTAGCAAGAATTTTATTGAGACAAAGCTTATCTCTGAACGTGACATTTATAAGTCCAAACCGTGTTTTTTAGAGGGATTTTCTAGAAATTGTATTATCCGTAACAAAAGGTAAAACGGTTCTTCTGGAGACATTAATGCTTGGGAAATTAATAAAGAAGTTTTGAAATGAATTTAGAAATCTTTCGTTTATTGTATATTATACTAGCTTCTGTTCTTCTGTTTCTCCCGCGGTATAACATTAATTGTTTTAAACCGCTCTTCTATGAGTGTTTATTTGATACAGCCGTTAATATCAATTTGAATAATTTGGTACAAAGATAGATTATATTACGGATAAACACATATATAATACTAGTTGTCCCCCGCAGTTTCACCCACGTTCCCAAGGGATGTTATTTTCCCGGCACAAAAATATTCTATGTGTTTCGGCACTTTCTATATACAACGTTGATAAAAGCGATAGGCATTAAATGAAACCTCATATACTTTGTATCATTTTTGTGTGTGGCCTACAAAATCAGTGCAATAGAAGCAATACTTTAGCCACAGGATATTTTAAAGATTTTTCTCCGATAAGACACGATGTATCTTCCCTAGCAGCTGACCAAGAACATAGGCATAGCTACCAAGAGTCATTCACCTTAAAATGACAAAATTCACGCGACGATGCCGCTCTTCATTATAAGTTCCCAATACATCCCCACCGCCACGCCGCACTGAATCATGCATTACGCTATGCGATGGTCTCGGAATGGTATCCGATACGCAGGTTAGAGGACATTTTTGCAAAGGATGTTTAAGTTTTACTTTGACTATTCAGCTATTTAATTTCTTTGAAAAAAGTATTTCGTATTTTTCACGTAAACTTTTTTTTAATTGTTTCAAATTAATCGTAAGCACGTATAGTGTATGTGGTTTCATTTAATGCCTCTCGCTTTTATCAACGTTGTATGTGCCAACGAGTGGTCGCCTGACAAGGTATCCATTTAAGTTTTTTTATTGTAAAACTAGCTCTCCTACGCGGTTTCATCTATGTTCCCGAGGGATGCACATTTTCTAGGGATAAAAAGTAGCATAGATGTTATTCTAAAGCATGCTCTATCTTTGTGCTAAGTTTCATCCAAATCCATTGGGTAATTTTTGCGTGAAAGAGGTACAAACATCCATACACACAAACACTCACATTTATAATATTAGTAGGATAACAGACCTCAGTAACGCGGGTGATACCGCAGTATACTAGAAACTATTAACAAGTGAGTGCTAAAAACTATAAAATATTCGAATGCGGTATTCCCAAAAAAATATACCTCCAAAATTTTTTCGATAACGACATATCGAAACTGTTATGTTTGTGCTAAATCGAATAAAAAAACT
The DNA here is from genome assembly GCA_907165245.1 of Habrosyne pyritoides. Classification (NCBI taxonomy): domain Eukaryota; kingdom Metazoa; phylum Arthropoda; class Insecta; order Lepidoptera; family Drepanidae; genus Habrosyne; species Habrosyne pyritoides. Next base: position 9,157,495 of record OU015606.1, read on the forward strand.
ATCAAATACTATTACCATACACCATCAAAGGACGCGAGGTCGTTTCACCCTATATTATAGCTTATTAAACCTTGTATATTGTAGATATGTTTTATATATAAAAAAATATACATAATCATATCCTACAAATATTATAAATGCAAAAGTTTGCGAGGAGTGATGTTTTTTCTCTTTCACACAAAAACGACTTGACGGATTTGAATGAAACTTTGCATACAGATAAAATGAATAATAAATAAATATCCCGGGACATTCTCTTACACACGGCCATCTTGATCTCAAACTAAGCAGAGCTTGGACTATGGAAACAAGATAACTGTTATACTACATATAGTATTTTTTTTCTCAATACATACTTATATTTTACACCCAGACACAGAACAAAAAATGTAAATATCTGTCAAAAAGTCAAATATGAATATGTATTTAGAAAAATTTTAAGTAGTATAATGTAGTATATAGTTAGGACCAGATGGCTGTGTGTAAAGAATGTCCCAGGATATTTTATCGCACATGGAAACCGATATACACCATATAGAACATTTTTTTTCGAAATACATACTTAAATTGATATTTTACACCTAGACACAGAACAAACAGACATGTTCATGCACACAAATGTTTGTCCTGGGTGGGAATCGAACCCACGACCTTCGGCTCTGGCAGTCAGACCCGCCAACCACCAAGCCAACTGGCCTGTCAATATATATAGATAGAACACACCCTAGAATTATATAAAGGATCTTTTTTATTTCGGGATAATGCAACATCCCTAGAAAACGCAGGTGAAACCGCAGTAGACAGCTAGTAGCTTAGTCTACATACTGAGCTAAAAGAGTCATTTCGATCATCACGGAGTTCAGTCTATCTATTTACAATCTCAACTCCATATTTGGCTGGTCAGAAAGTAGAAATGATATAGCCGTTAGAAGTGCAACGTTGTTTTTACCAAACATAACTCTTATTACGTCGATACAACCGCTGTTTTCCGGTTAGCAAAATCGAAGCCACCGATTGGAAAGCGGACGCGGGCAACTGCAACGGTTTTCCGCTTTTCATCTGTAGCCTTAGGTTTTCTTCCATATAATACTGTTTATTGTAGGGTTCACACTTTTCGAAATAATTTAATAGTTCAAGGCCTTCGTGGCTTGGCTGACTGCCAAGTCGAAGGTCGTGGGTTCGATTCCCACCCAGGACAAACATTTGTGTGCGTGAACATGTCTGTTTGTTCTGTGTCTGGGTGTAAATATCAATATAAGTATGTAGTAGTATAGTAGTATGTTCCAGGATTATTTACTTCTCAAATAATTTGTTGAATCAGTGAGGAATACTCGCATGCCAACTCACCTCTCATCAGTAAGAGGCGACTACAGAGTATACCGATTACCATTTGTGTTACCTTCCACAGAGTAGACAACAATAACATTCCCTATGAAAGTTGGAGGCCAGGCAACAAGACATAAAAAGTCTAATCTACACCTAATGGACAGAAACCATAGGTGCCAACATATGTCGTCAACCCCCAAATAAACAGGATAGGGCGAGTACATTATTGTGATTGTTTATTATATATGTACAGTAAATATCTATTCATTTTACATAAATATAATGTGTATAAAATAAGATATTGTTGTTCCAATATCATATTTTCGAGGAAATTTTCATTTCAACAATAAAGTACCAGGACAACAAAAACACCCAGGAGCTATGAAACTCGATCGTTGTTTACGTCAAGAGAGAACTTAGTCGTCAATTCAATCAATAGCAAATAATCTATTTCCGTGGTGCAGTCGACGACGGAGGCAATCTCGTGGGACGCTGCAAAATGAGAAAATCCTACCGAGCTATCACCGAAGACGACTGCACTTGAGCTATGCGCCCCTGGTACTTGTAAAAGTTTATACGGCCATGTGTATTGTTTCTGTTTGTTTTATTAATATTATTAAATTTATAAAATGGGTTTCCATTATTTTAGATATACAACGTAGAAACTAGAATTTACAAGACACAAATACATTTTATTTCGATTGCTTACATTTTGTGCAATAAAGACTTTATTAACAGTAGCAATGCAAAGCTATTTAGATTTTGAAGACTACCATCCGCCCACGGTTTCTTCCGTTTTATAATTGATGTCCGTCCCTAACATACAAAATATCTCCTAAATACTTGTAGGTTCCGCCCGCGATTTCACTCGCGTTAATATTGATACAAAACCCATGTCTTTCTCCGTACCATAGGCTACGTTTGTGCCAAATTTTAGCAAAATCACTTTCGCATTTATAATATTACTAGCGGTGCACCACGGTTTCACCCGCATTGCCGAGGGATGTAACATTTTCCCGAGATAAAAAGTATCTTATGAGTTTATCCAGGCTATAAACTATTTTTGTGCCAATTTTCATCCAAATCCGTTAAGTCGTTCTTGCAAGAGTAGCAAAAATCTAAAATCCATCCACCCGAACATTCGCATTTACAGTATTATCAGATACGATAGTTGAAGATCAGGATTGTATCGATTTCCTCTAACAGTAGTGAGACGGAACAAGTGTAAACATGTTCCTTTATACATACGTCACGTAAGCTTCCTGTAAGTATTTCTCCTTTATTTGAATTTCATCGTTTACTAAATAATGTTTACCAAACAAATTCCGAATTAGAACTTTTGTTTTTGTATGTTTGTTCGAATTGTTAACAGAACGGGTCGGGACGAACTTTCATCTTTCTCCATTACAAAAGATACTTTTATTCTCGTCAACGTATCGTAGAACTTATTGTTGTATTATGTGTAAATATTTGAAGGTATTTTGGAATTGAAATATTTCTCCTGTTAACAAACATGAGAGCATTAGTTATTATTATTTACTAACAGTCCTCCGCGGTTTCACTCGCGTTCCCAAGGGAATTAACATTTTCCCGGCACAAAAAGTACTTCTAATATCTTCAAGAACATGTGTACAAAGTTTCATGAAAATCGGTTAAGCAGTTTTTGCGTGAAAGCGTAACGAACAAACATACAATCACATTTATAATATTAGTAGGGATAACTACCTGACTCCTGCTGTTTCACTCGCGTTCCCAAGGGAATTCAAATTTTCCCGTAATAAAAAAGTACCCGACAATAATCCAGTTTATAAACTATTTTTGTGCCAAGTATCAGCCAAATTGGTATGGTAGTTTTTGTGTGAAATACACTTTCACACCAACCTCCATCACTAACTTTCGCATTTATAATATTAATAGGAATTGTGTTTTCTTTTTTTTTTATACGACATGGGCCACAAGCAAGCAGACGGTCCACTTGATGGTAAGTGATCACCGCCCCCTAAGGACATTTGCAACACTAGGGGCGTCGCCAATGCGTTGTCGACCCTGAGACGTGAAGTTGTTAAGTGTCATGTGTCATTTAAGTAAATCTTAAGATATTTATTTATAATCCATGTATTCAGCAATAGAAAAATTCGATGTAACACATATTAAGGAACCACAAGCCTCAGTTCAAAACAACGAGCTGAGCAAGCGCGGAAAGATGTTAATTTATAAAAACACGATACAATTAATCTTAAAATAATTTATCGTAGAATCTTTAAAGAGTACGGACTAAGAGTCCGTAGAAAATGTAAACCTGAAATAAATAAAAAAATTAAATATGTGTCATGTACCTGTAATTTCTACGTAACTAATTTGTAGAATGATTAGAAATGTTCCGAATATTTATTACTAATTTACAAATAACAATCTGTTTTTATTTCAACGGCTATTATCAAGTCTATAAACGTAAAATTGAATCAAATCCACCCTTAAGTTTTTAATCAGAAGGTCGAAAACTGTATACAAAATATTGATTGGATAGCCCTCTTCAACTAATTAAATAACATCAATTTGGGCGTAAATAAGAAACGTAGACTACACAAAATGGCTCGCCTCTTCGTAAACAAAGACTAATGTTTATGAAAACTAAATTGTATTTTCTTTATAGCAAAATATTATCTTTTGATGGTTTGTTTTGATGAAGGAGTAGAAAATAACACCCACTTGACCATTCAATGTGTTAAATATAGGTTTATTAAGAAACGCTGCCCACTTGTGAATCGGTATTAACCTACCTAAGATCTTTGAGAAACGGATGGTCAGTCTTTCATTTAAGAAAAAAAACTATGTTTTATATTTCACTAGCTTTTGCCCGCGGCTTCAATTGTGCAGACTTCAGCATTTGGTACACCAAGTTTCCTTCACAGTCAGATAATTACTTCTTTTATATAATACAATAATGATGGGCCAGTTGGCTTGTTGAGACCCTGACTGCCAAGCCGCAGGTCGTTGGTTCGATTCTCACTGATGACAAAATTGTGTGCATGAACATGTCTGTTTGTTCTGTGTCTGGGTGTAAATATCTATATAAGTATGTATTTAAAAAGTAGTATATCAGTGACTTGATAGCCATAGTACAAGCAGTATACTCTACTTAAATTGGGATCAGGTAACCATGTGTGTTGAATGTCCTGGGATATACAATTTGATAGAGCGGTTAATGCGTTTTTCCAAAATATGTATCCTATATCCATAATTATACCTACATTTGAGTAATATTGGTACAGTCCATTAACCGTCATAGAGTAACAAAAGAACTCACATTCACTATCACTACATAGTATAAAACAAAGTAGCTTTCTCTGTCCCTATGTCCCTATGTATGCTTAAATCTTTAAAACTACGCAACGGATTTTAATGCGTTTAGATATATGATTGATGATGATTTAATAGATAGAGTGATTGAAGAGGAAGATTTTTATGTATAATACATGTGACATCCCACGGGAACATGCATCAATAATGCATCACCGACTTAAAGGAAAACAACGTAAATTTAAAAATAATTAATACCTTTTTTTTCATCAGAACTGTAGCAATTATAAATGAATCCGTGAACAGAGAGATATTTTTTTTAATACTTGTTCGGGGCTCCGCATCAAATTTATGAAATCAGTCTACAAATCGTAATCATGAGCTAATAAAACTGATTGTGAACAAAGCGGTCGTGTTATAAATTCATTAAAATCCTACTAATATTATAAATTTGAATGTTTGTATGTTTGTTACTCTTTCACGCCGAAACTACCCGACAGATTTAGATAGAATAATAAATAAACAAATATCCTGGGTCATTCTTTACACACGGCCGTCTGATCCCAAACTAAGCAGAGCTTGCACTATGGACACCAGATAACTGATATACTACATATACTACTTTTTATTTTTCTAAATACATACATATATAGATGTTTACATCCAGAAATAGAATAAACAGACATGTTCACGACACAAATGTTTGTCCTGGGTGAGAATCGAACCCGCGACCTTCAACTTGGCAGTCAGGGTCGCTAACCACCAAGCCAAGTGGCCTGTCTTACTGTCTGTCCAGATGAAACTTGGCACATAGATAAAGCATATCCTAAAATAACATATAGGCTACTTTTTATCCTGGTAAAATGTGACATGCCACGGAAACGCGGGTAAAATCGCAGGGGACAACTAGTCTATAATAAATCCTAAAAGTGGCTTTAAGTTGATCAAGTCAAAGCATTTTAATGCTCACAAAATACATGTTTTAAGAGATTACGTACGATGTGATTTGAATTAAAGTTAACATTAATATGGCTGAATTTATTTTGTACACACTTTTAATATACTGCCGTAACTTTGGCCATTTATCTTTTGTAACTTTTCGACAAGCATTGTCTGAAGTTTCGCGTGTATCTAGTGAAACACACGTTAGGGTGTTTTATTTATTTTCTTAAATTGGTATTAGGTTTTTTGTTTACAAGGAGTAGGAGTTGGAAGCCGCTGGATGGAAATCCATGTTAGGCTATGTTCAGCAGTGGACATCCTGATATGATGATGATGACAAAAAGAAGTGTAATTTTGTCATTATGTACAATATATTGACGAGCAGTTTTGATGATTTTGGGTCAAGAAGCGGTTTCACCCGGGTACCTGATAGATGATATTTTTACCCGGGATAAAAATTATGAGTTATCCTGTGTTAATCCAAGGTATAATATTTTTATGCCAAGTTCGGCTTTTTGAAAGAGTAACAAAAATCCATACATTTTAACACTCATCCATTAAAACGTTCCTTTTCATACTGTCATTATCAAATCATTCAACAAGGAATATTCGTAGACACATCGTAGACGTGCTACATCGTAGCACTTACGTAGCATATACATTGACTACATATTTACATAAAAATTTACTAGAGCGTGTAAGATCCTTGCTTTCATCACTTCTACCTGACTGAGCTCAAGATGAAAGACATCATCATCATCAGCCTATCTCTGTCCACTGCTGGACATAGGCCTCACCTAAGGCACGCCACTGAGCTCGATCTTCAGCTCTTTGTTACCAAACGCTGCTAACCAGCTTGCGTATCATAGCTCCGTCTAGCTGGAGGGCGCCCTACACTACGTTTACCATGCCGTGGTCTCCACTGTACACACACTCAACACGTCTACCTCAACGATTATCGGTTCTGCGGCAGATGTCACCAGCCCACTGCCACTTCAGCTTGCTAATCCTTTGAGCCATATCGATAATTTTTGTATTTCGAATAAGATCCTTCAGAGAGACTCCGAGCATAGCCCATGACGAAAGGCAACATAGTAAACATATAAAAACGCTAATCGCTTACGCCTTGTAGGAGAGATTAATACGCCTTTACGATACAATACGAGTAGTGTAAGTAAACAGTAATTAAAGGTCGAGACGTGGTCTGCTTGTAATGCGATTAGACGGCGAACAAGAAGCCATAGTAAAGCGACAATTATTGGCAGGAGCCGTGAGCAAAGGAATTTTTTCATAGGAACTAGATATATTTTTTTCTTCGTAGCTATTTTTGACATTTATCATAGCGCTCTGAAGCAGCAGTGTACTTGTATTACTGTGAAATTGGCAGTGAGACTTATCTGATTTCATGTCTCAGGGACGACAACGCAACGGTGACCACTTACCATCGTCCCCAGATGGACCGCCTGCCTGTTTGACAGGCTACTTGATGTAAAAAAACACACTCCTGACGTTAGACCCTCCCTCAATTAATATAAATTTATTAGACACCTTCTCGGTAAGCATATAACGTCCTACACCTCATCATTGCTTCTTAAATGGGTCAACGATCAAACGTTAACTTTTGTACTAAATACTGTTCTTGTGGTAACTGAATCTTATTAGGGATTTTATTTTTTGCCAGTGTTTTTTGCCTTTAATAAATTATCACAAAGGCAATGTGTGCACAAAAGTTATAAATGGTTTCCGAATTTCTTCTTAACAAGCACTTTAAGTAAAAGTAATAGATACAAAACACGCGTTGATTCGCTAGTGTAGTTTTTGGGACATTAATAAATAAAACAATACGATAAAGGAAACGAAAACGTGGCAACACTTTCACAGTTTCCAACATAAAGGCACAAATAAACTGATTAAAAATTTATTTTCATGGCCGCAAACAAAATGATCTAACACATACACCAAATTATTACAAAGTTCACATTAGCAAACTGACTCAAAACAAAGGTATTCAGCAAACCAAGCCTACTCCATGTAACTAATGAAACCTAAACAAGTAAACTAATAACCTCGTTACGTCACAGTTGGATACAGTCCCAAATTAAACAACAGAAAGAAACGCGTTACTCCTCCTTATTTCATGCTCGCCTGGTAACTAAATAGGTTGAGGAAATTATTTATTTAAGTAATTGCATCTTGTTTGTTCCATCAGCTTATTCTTAGCATAACAATTGTTACAATATTAATACTTATGACCTTATGTTGGCCTGGTAAGTAGATTGAAATAGTTATTTTCATCCCATCTATTCGAAAAGGATAACTTGGTTCGCCTTTAAGTGCACCCAAAGGTGGTGTTTTCTATAAGAAACCTTAGCGGGCAGTAATGAGTTTTTAATCCTCTTTATAAGTGCGCCGCAATTATCTTTGCCGCGCACTTTTTGAATTTGTAACATCTTAGTGTTCAGCGCCAAAGGAATTGAACGCAAATATTGTTTGAATAAAGACTGGCTGGTAACGACGGCCCATAGTTGCGTCGCCGGCTGAATAAAAAAACAATCTCTATTCGTAATAAAACTCTAACAATAAATTTTCATAATTGCGAAAACGTCTCAAATATAAATATAAGTTTTTACTTGTTTTATTATTAGATACTATTTAATTTCAATTTAGTTGTAACTCTATGTTTTATTAAATAATAATATTACAATAAAATATGAGGCGCATTTTCTCATAGATAGTGATGAAAAGTAGAGTGTATCACTCGGGTGCAAAATATTTTTGACTCGGGCGACGTACTTTGAATCCCTCGCTACGTTCAGGATTCAACCAAAGAATCCCTCACTTCGCTCTGGATTCAAAAAAACGCCCTCGCCGTAAAAATATTATTTTGCTCCCTTGTGATACAATCTAGTATTGTGCAACAAGAGAGCAAAGTCATTTTTTACTGCGAGTGCTGATTTTGAATCCTGAGCAAACGAAGGATTTAATGATTGATAAATTTGAATCCTGAGTGTGGCGAGGGAATCAAAGGCACGAGATGCAAAGAACTTTGCTCTCGTGTAACACACATGACTTTTCACTTCAGCAGCAAGAACACTTTAGGAGATAAAATAATAAAGAGAACTAGTTGTTTTAACTCTACCGGTGTTAAAATACTGTCCTCGTCGCTAGTTTCATTCATATTTTACGATTATTTTAGTATTTTTTAACTGTTGAATAAGTTAAACGCCAGTCACGAAATTTTATTCCCGCTCGTTTATTTAAATTAAGGCGTGTTCGGAAATAGCACCCATGATATTTTATTATTCAAAATATATTGCGTAATATTATTGAAACTAGAAATAAATATTTACAGGTTAAATATCAGTTTTATTTTCAGGAAATACTTATTTTCGTTTAAATACAACAATAAGTTAAAAATTCAATAAATTACATTAAAAGACATAATTTTCTTTTTGCAAAATTTCTTTAGTTAGTGCGAATATCCGAACGTGTTTGTCTTTGAGGTCGAATTCAAAATCGGAACTTCGAAAGGGCTGGTCTTTGACTCTCTCTCTTTCTAATGGCGGGAAAGAGATAGAGTATGCATGTTTCGAATTGTATGATTAACCCAAGGCTGAAAGCGAATATCTTATAGTAGGGGAGCCCACGATGCTAAATGGGGATTTACTCGAGCGTCGTAGAGACCTATTGGGTTGCAAAGCTTAGATGATAACAAGAAAAAAATGTTAAATGATATATACCTTTACATGGGTGGGGGAAGCGGCTATAAATTTTTAAATATGTAAAAAAAAACTGTTGCATGGACATCCTCGAGCACGTCAGATATTGATAGCATCAATGCCCTACGTATTTGTAATATTGTATGTATGTTAATCTGATCGTTTGCATGATGCGGGTGGTTGTATGTAAGGGTTGAAAATGAAAAAAAAAAAAATTATCGAGCGCGTCAGATTTTCTAAGGGAGTGTTAAGTGCACCAAAAAAAAGCTATCACTCACTAATCTGACGATTTCGATGGGACGCAAACTCGCGGCCATTTTCATAATGTGCAAAAAAATTCGCCATTTTGAAATACTCAAGCGCGTCAGATTAAGATATATATGGTTCATCTTTATGTTCTAAACGAACTGTCTCATAATCTGACGATTATCTAGAGGGATTCGCCTGATCTGACAAAAAAAAATATATAAACGGTTCACCTTAAAGGCCATCCCTGCAACTTCCCGCTAATTCCATTCCTGGGCGCTTAAAATTGTACCTATGACATTTTTGAGCCCAAAATATAATTTATGTGATATTTTGAGCTCGCTGAGTTCAAAGAAATAATACTTCTATGCATTTGATTTTCTCTCCCAGCTCGAAAGTCTGATAGAAGTTTCATAGAACACTATTTTTGGAATTTTCAAACCGCAATAACTTTTGAATGGATCAACCAATTTTCACGCGGTTAGCCATTTTAATTGATCGAACCACAAATTTCGGAGTAATCCCGAAAAAACACTTTTTCGGGTTTCTTTCGTTCACGATATCTCTCGAACGAATCAACCGATTTTGACCAGCTTGATGGCGATAGACGTGGTTTTTCAAGCTCCATCGACAATTCGAGGTTATCATATGTTCCTCGAGACTTTCGGATAACCGGCTTGCTCCGACGATATTCCGAAATATTTACACATTTTTTTAATGTTTCTACTGTAAATTTAATTGTTTTTGTAAGGTACTTTCACCACAAAATACACATTTTAAATTAATATCACTCATATAAATATTTATAAACTTTCATTCACACCAATAATATTAAAATAGCAAAAAAAGCCAAAACGTTGGAAACACGTTACATGCGCACATACTGTATGCCACGAACGAGTCTTTATGATCAGCTGTGATGGCGTCATGGCAGCAGAAACCAGAGTGGGGACGGAGTGAGAGAGTAATAGATAGAGAAAGAGTGAGAGAGGAATAGAAACGCGGAGAAGGAAATGTAGGCATCACGCAGCTGCACGCATTTAACTTTATCGACGAATTTTTGTTATTTCGGCTTGCGGAAATCGTCAGATTATATATTTTTCATTATTCTTGAATTATTTCCTTCAAAATAAAAAAAAAATTTGCTACGCTCGAGAATGTCGAGATGACGTTTTTTTTTACAACTTTGCTGCCCTAACGTTTCTTTACGTCACTCTCAAATTGTCAGATTAGTGGAATATACACTTTTTAGGATGTAATTAACTCACCCTACCTTAATCTGACTTTCTCTCCCACAAGCAAAATGCGATTTTGCTCACTGATTTCAGGCAGCAAAACCTACATGTTTGAGCTACTGAAGTGAAAAATGTATTTTTAATCCTATGACTACCGCTTGAATTTCAATCGAGGCCTTGTTATTTCGGTGGTTGGGTAGTTTGAAAAAGGAAAAGGTTCTATGTACGACTCTATTTTTGTTTCTTTTTAATGCAGATTTTTTTTTGTTTGTTTTATTATACTTTGTCTTACCACCTTTGGATACATCATCACATACCTTGGTGGGATGAGATTCTGATACACAAACAATACAAAACAAAATGCTAAGTTAAGCAACTAATCTCATTAAATACAAAAATAAAATACTAGGAGACCATACATTATTAAAAATCTTCTATCATATTTTCAAGTTCTCATTCAACTTGTACCTGTGACAAAAATCTTGTCTTATAAAGAACTACTTGAAACTTTTACTGTCTCGTATTCTTTGAACGTGTTGAATCATATAATTTAAAAAATATATTGAAACTATGGCAATTGTTAGAATGCTTTGAAGTTATTTTATCTAGGAACAAAATATAAATTTCTCTATGTAAGAACATCTGATCTCAAACTAACCAGAGGTTGTACTATGGTCTAATAATCAACAATAGGCATTCGGCCCACCTGATGGTAAGTGATCACCGCCGCCTATGGACATTTGTATTACCAGCCCCCTTATTCAGCTAATACAAACTTCGTCGGCGAGCCGCTTCACGGAGGCCTCGAAGAGCTTATCTCTCACGTGATTAGTAGTATTAGCGTAGTTAGCGAAAGAGTCAGAGCACGGAGGCGGCGACGAAACATCCTCGAGCTAGTGTCATTTTCCTTACAGAATCGAGCCCCAGGGCATTGTCAATATGTTTCCAACCCTCAGACGTAAAGTCTCATTTGCCTATAAAATACTTATTTCAATATAAATATATTACTTACTCACACAATGTATTCACACGCAGACAGAGATAACACAAGTATTTATCTTGCGTGAGACTCGAACTCCAGACGTAATCAAGAGTATTTATTTATTTATTTATTTATTTATTTAATACTTTATGTACAAAGTAGTGTACAAAGGCGGTCTTAATGCCAAAGGCATTCTCTACCAGACAACCTTTGGGTGATGCAGAGATAATTAAAGGTAGATGCACCAAGAAATAATGCGAGATATTTATAGTTAGGAAGACAAAACAGATATATAAACCTACATAAACATACTATTTAATATATCATTTACATATATAAACTTAATAAATAAATACATACATATATATTTATATTAAACGAAGGAGTAAAATTAGAGCGGAGATAAATCTGCTAACATTGTAGTGAGTAAGTGTTTCCGAACCTTAATCTTAAAACAATACCGACTGTTTGCCATCCTGATTTCATGAGGGAGCGCATTCCATAGTAGAATGGACTGAATGAAGAACGTAGAATGAAGAAAGTCAGAATGATGGGTGGGACATTGAAGAAGGCGATTATGAGAGGAACGAAGATATTTATTATGGTTGGAAGACAGATATTGAAAGTGAGAGGATAAATAAGACGGAGAGCTGGGAGAGAAGAGTAAAGAAAACAAGGTAGTCAGTGCTCTCATGTTTCTGCGCTGACGAATGGGTAACCAATTTAACTGTGTTCTATACGTAGACACATGATCATATTTCCGTAGGTTGAAGACGAATCGAATGCAATTGTTGAGAAGACGGTCTAACTTATTGAGTAGATCTGCATTCAGGTCAAAGTAGCACACATCAGCATAGTCAACTATGGGAAAAATTAGGGTCTGCACAAGCATTGCCTTGGCATGAGACGGGAGAAAATTTTTGAGTCGATAGAGAGAGCGCAGGATAGTAATTAATTTCTGGCTTACATTTGCGACTTGGGGACGCCAGTTGAGTAAAGAGTCAAGATGCAAACCAAGATCCTTGACGTTAGAGCTGAAGGGAATTAATGATCCATTGAAGATTACGGGTGGAACATTAGTGCTACCCACCTTGCACATATTGCGATGACTCCCAAAAATAATTGCTTGGCACTTACTGGGGTTAACCGCCACGCCGAACTTGTCAGCCCAATTCTTTAATACGTCAAGGTCTTGGTTCACAGCATTGACTGCATCAGCTAAATCCTCAACTTTAGCTTGGGAGTAAAGCTGCAAGTCATCGGCATACAGATGATACGAACACTGAAGGTTTTGGGTAATCATATTTATGAAGACAGAAAAAAGGAGAGGAGATAGAATTCCGCCTTGTGGGACGCCAGTTTCTAGGTTACACCATCTTGAGTATGACTCCTCAACGTGAACCGCCTGCTGACGTTCCCGAAGATATGATGAGAACCAATCCATCTATCTGACCACGTTTATCGTTCAAAGGTGAAATGGGATAGAAATGAACTATTTGTTTGTTGGACCGTAGGCGTTTCGTCCTACGCGTTGTTCATCGCATAGAGAATGCCCCAGGCTTTGTATGAAAAGACTAATTCTTTTCATCCCACATTATTTGCTGATATTGAAAAAGACATTTATAAGAGATATCCGATTACGGTTTTCAATAAAACGGTAAATTGAGATTGCTGCGTAAATGCTATGTTGTTTAGATGTGGATGGTTACCATAGAATATAGAATAGCAGTGGAACAAATCTATAGTGACATTCAAATAGACATGACTTATTGGAAAAGTTTACCATACAATTGGAGGTAAAAAGGATTGTAAGAAGGAACTAAGTATGTGATAGAAAACAATAATAAAGATATAGTTTTTATATTGATAAACTTGACCACTGTATCGCAGTGGCAAGTGATGATGCTTCTGAAAATGGAAAGATTTCCTTTTTCTACGATTGACTTCGTTGCGGACCATGTCACGTAGACAAATTCCGAGCATAGCCTCTCTCACTGAGTTTGAACTTATTTTACTGTATACTTATATTTATATCATTAAAAAAATGCCAACAATATATTTGTGAGTTAACCAGGTTATGATGTTAATATGAAGGTACACTGTGACCCAGGCTTTGTGGTTGATAGGACAATAAAAACATCGACAACAACATGCGTCTAACATTTTACAGTTCCACATTTTACATCAAACGTGTTACCAAGTTGAGATTGCTTCTGCCATTATCTGTTTTCCTGGTACTCGATTATTAGTTTTTGAACTCTGATTAAAAATAGTTTTATATTGTCACATACCGACATCGGCACGTGCTATGGAATTGTATGGAAACGTAACACCTACTTGACATTTCAACGTATTCCGGATTGCTTCTGTTATTGTCTGTTTTCTTGGTACTCGTAAGTAGTTTTTGAACTCTGACTGAAAATAGTTCTTTTAAATTGAATGAAATATAACATCAAACGTTATGAAGGTTTCATTTCTTCATTTTATCTATTCTGGATTTGCTATTAATACGCTCCCAAGTAAAAATATACTTTGAAATCAATTTTGTCCCACGCTTCTTTAAAGGCGTATGATGTAAGGATCCCTCGTTTGTTTTCTTAATTAATTAGAATCGATGTCTCTTTGAAAAAGGTTTTATGTATAAGGGGCGTCATTGTTTTAGTAAATAATATTTAAGTATAAACTCATTGAATCCTGTAATACGTAAGAGCTTAAAACGAAGAAAATATTTCTAAGTTTAAACTTTTTGTTGGATTTAGTTAATTTCCGAAAACATCTTGTCAACAATAATGAGTAGGAGAGCTCTTAGTGCAGAGTTCGTCCGAGAATTTACTACCACCTTACCCATTTCCGCCGTGAAGCAGTAGTGCACTTGTATTACTGTGTTTCGGTTAGAAAGGCAAGGAGGCCGGTGAAATTACAGGCACATGAGACTTAACAACTTCATGTTTCAGGGTCCACAACGCATTACCAATGCCCCTAGTGTTGCCAATCTAAAGCCTATCTTAGGTTTTAAATCTTAAGTTATTAGTTACTTATTGGTTTGATGCCCAACAGACCCGAAACCATTGTTGTACTATTTTTGTTATATCTATAATATAATCGACATAATATATTTTTACGTAGGAGTTTTATATTTTTTGCCTTTACTTTTATGAATTGAGTAGAAAAGTGTAGCTCACTCAATAAAATCTTACTAACCGTAGGCGTCGTACAGACGACTTTTTCCAAAGTGAAGGAGGATTATATAGAACTGGCTGTCCCCCGCGGTTTCACCTGCATTTATCGACATCATATATAGCCTATCATTTACTTAATCGCATGTTCAAATTTTATATAAATTTTCGTAAAGTTCGGGTAAATCGGTTTGAGTTATAAAAACACAGACAGACAAGAATTCTAAAAACGAATAGAATAGCGTTAGTGAGTTATGAAATGAATATTTATCACAAAATTTGAGAATAAAAAATTCTGTATAGACCAATCCTGCAGATCTATAAGAACTGATAAAAACACGATTCTACAAAATATATAAGTACATATAATACATAGTCAATAGTTATATCCTATAACTATTCTGCCGAAACTTTCGGCAATTTTTGGCCGAAACCGAAACTAAGGCCGAAACTAAATTTTTTGACCGAAACCGAAACAGAACGGTCTATCCCTAGTTATTGGCGTCGATATTCAGGTTTAAACAGTGTATGGGCCAATACAATAAAATTTAACTTTTATAATAAACTAGCTACCATCCTGCAGCTTTAACTGCATTCCAAGATCCTTATGTATTTCGGATTTTAATTTGCTTCGTTTACAAAGATAAGGGAGCCGGTGAAATTACAGGAACATGAGACTTAACGACTTCACGATAGAGTTGACAACGCATTGGCGATGACCTAGTGTTGCTAATGTATATAGGCCGCTGTGATCAGCTACCATCAGGTGGACTGTTTCCCTGTATGTTAGCCCACTTGTCACAAAAAAAGGATTATGTTTAAACAGCTCCAACTAAAAACAAGAGCTGACATTTCGTACCACAAAGTAAATCACTCCATTGCGTAACAAAAATCTAGTTTAGTTCTAGACTAAACCTAGCAATTTCATGAAATGAAAACGTTACGGTCGGAGCCTACATTTTATTATAAGCTAGCTCGTGATGAGGGTTCATCCGGATATATCTCGCAGAATATCTGATTTACGAGTCGAACCTTTTCACTGAAATACTCACGGCCTTGACTATAATTAAGGCTGGTTTACGACCTACTGGACCCAGCAGCTGGAAATAGATGTCTTGGCCCTTTGTGACGGACAATGCTGATCATAAATAAAGTAGTTCTTGAAATTATACGGGTCTTTTTGCGCCTTTTGCAAGTATTTATAAGGTTATCAGTTAGCTATGTCAAAATCGTGTTAAAAAAAACCTAAATCATTTATTCAGTCAAGGCCCACAGACGGCATATACAAAGGACAAATTAAAAGTTACTGAAGTTATTAACGGTTCGATAGTCAGCATGCAACTGAGAAGAACCAGCAAGAAACTCAGCAAGATAAATAAAATTATAAACATTTTATCTATTCTGACTTTTTTTTTATACCACTTGGGCCGACAAACAAGCAGACGGTCCACCTGATGGTAAGTGGTCACCGCCACCTATGGACATTTGCAATACTAGGGGCATCGCCAATGCGATGTCGACCCTGAAACGTGAAGTTGTTAAGTCTCTTGTGCCTGTAATTTCACCGGCCCCCTTACCTTTCTGAAGAATATATGGATACTATCCTTATTTCAGAATATGAGAGCATAGGAGCGCAATAAAATACGTCTTACGTGAACCAAGTTTAATCAGGAACAAAAAGCAAAAGTTATCGACCTACCTACTTTAACTTTAAGAAATATATAGGTTAACCCACATATATTACACCCTCACCCTTAACTCACAATAATCATAACAAAATAGACACAGCATATAAAATAACACAGATTAAAAATAACATAATATAAAAAAATAACATAGTGTAATCAATCTACATCTTGGTATCTTTGAACGGGCTTTCGAATACGCTTGGAAGTTACCCTTGGTCCTGGGACTTGATCTACTCGATGTGATGTATTCGACGATTGTGTCAATCCCTGCACTACTTCCCCTGAGGGAACAACCTCTACTGGTTCGGGCGCAGAGTTACTACCGATTTCCACGTCCACCGTATCGGGAGACGCCTCTTGCACCAGTGGTGGAAAATCAAAAGTAGCCCATCTTCTTTTAACTTGATCTACATGCCTTTTTAATGGTGGACCGTCTTTTCTATTAACCAAGAGAATCCTCGACCCTGCTTTACCTTTAACCTGACCACTAAGCCACCTATTTCCTCCGGCATAGTTACGAACCCAGACATCCTCCCCTACACTAAAATCTCGCGATACCCCACCTGCCTGACTTTTTTGTTTGGCTTGTACTTCTTGAACCCTATCTTCTAGCTGACGATCAGCGCGTAACAGGTCCAGCCTTGAGCGTAAATTTCTGCGTTGTAATAGCATAGCTGGAGATACGCCTGTAGAACTATGAGCTACGTTTCTATATGCCAACAAATAAGTCTGTAAAGCCGCTTCGCTATCGCAACCGTCCCTTAAAGACTTTTTAAGGGCTCGTTTACACAACTTGACCGCACCCTCTGCCGCTCCGTTAGACGACGGATGGTAAATCGCAGTAAACGTTATTTTTATGCCATTATTGCTCATAAAATCTGCGTATTCCCTACTCGAAAAAGGTGGGCCGTTGTCGGATACTACTTCCTTAGGCAATCCAAAACGAGCGAACGTCTCTCGTAGTACCTTAATCACCGCACCGGCCGTAGTTTTCTGCATTTGAAATACTTCTAACCATTTAGTCGTGGAGTCTATAATAATCAAGAAGCTTTTACCATGAAAGGGTCCTAAGAAGTCAACATGAAGTCGCGACCATGGTTCAGGTATGTACGGCCACGGCTGCGGCGGCGCTCGCGAAGGCGCACTGCCTTCCGCCGCGCACGTCGCGCACGCCCCGCACACGCGCTCCACATCGCCGTCGATGCCCGGCCACCACACGACACTTCGAGCTATACTCTTCATCTTAACAATACCCATGTGTCCAGTATGTAACTCCTCTAACAGTACACTCTTTAACGCATGCGGAATTACTAATCGGTAGCCCCAAACGACACAACCCCTATCTAAATACAATTCATTTCGCCGTATAAAATATGGTTTTAACATTTCATCCTTACAGTAAGAAGGCCAACCCGTTTGTAAAAATAATGTTACTTTATTTAAAATATCATCCTTCTTCATATGCTCTAAAATCATCTTTCTTGTAACCGGTAAAAATTTTTGAACAAAATTTACGTACGTCTTTTCTTCTGTCTCACGCGACCCACACTCTAATGGTAACCTAGACAGAGCATCGGCTGCATTCGCGTTGCTACGAACATACTCTATTTTATAGTCATACCCGGCCAATATGACTGCCCAACGTTGCATCCTACTGGCAGCCATTATTGGAATTCCCTTCTTGTCTCCAAAAATTGTAACTAACGGTTTATGATCTGTTCTTAACGTAAATTGTCTACCATACAGATACTGATGAAATTTTCTGACACCATATATTATAGATAAAGCTTCCTTTTCTATCTGTGAGTACGATTTTTCAGCTGAATTAAGGACTCGCGACGCGTACGCTATAGGCCTCTCCCCTTCAGGCGTGATGTGCGAAATAACTGCCCCTACACCCACACTACTGGCATCCGCTGTCAGCACAAGGGGTAAATCCAGCGAGTAGTGTGCTAAAATTTCACTAGAAATTAGTAATTCTTTGATCCTATTAAAAGCTAAGGTACATAATTCAGTCCATTCAAATTTTATTTCTTTTTTTAATAAATTGTATAATGGCGCCAGTACTTTGCTTATGTTAGGTACAAACTTTGCATAATACATGACAAGCCCTAGAAAAGAACGCAACTCTGAGACGTTTTGGGGTATTTTGACTTTCTTAATGGCTTCTATCTTTTCAGGACATGTATGTACACCCTTTTTACTTATAATAAATCCTAAGTACGTCACTGAATCCGCAAAGAAGGTACATTTTTCTTTTTTAATTTTTAAGCCGTATTTTTGTAATCTTTCGAAAACCTCATGAAGAGTCGCTAAATGAGAACGATCATCTATTCCTGTTATTATGACGTCATCAAGAAATACTCCTACTCGTGGCATATCAGCAAAAAGCTGTTCCAACTTCCTCTGAAAAATACCGGGGCTCGAAGCTAAGCCGTAAATTAATCTATTGTACATAAACAGGCCTTTATGTGTATTTATAACCGTATACTTCTTTGATTCATCAAGTTCAAGTTGCGCGTACGCCTGAGATAAATCTAGTTTTGTAAATTTATTTCCCCCATGTAATTTCGTTAATAAATCTTCTACTCTCGGTAAAGGAAAACGGTCCACCTCCAGGCATTTATTCAAGGTAACTTTAAAATCTCCACATACCCGTATGCTACCATCTTTTTTCATCACCGGTACAACAGGCGTAGCCCAGTCAGAAGTGGTTACCGGCGAGATGACTCCGTCCCTTACCAGCTGATCGAGTGCTCGCTCCACCGGTTCGCGCAGCGCATACGCCAAAGGGCGCGCGCGAAGAAACACCGGCCGTGCGTCCGCACGCAGCCGGAACCCAACCGTACCATCGGTGAATCTTCCAAGCCCATCCGAAAATACCTCAGAGTATCTGGAACTAAATTCATCAAATCTAAATCTTACATCCGAATTCCTCATACTGTTTATTGTTACAATGGGTATTTCAATACCTAATTCACTTAACCATTGTCTACCTAAAAGACTCGTCTTTCCACTTTCAATAACATACAAATCGAGATATTTAGACTTGTCCTTATACTTCACAAACGGTTTAAGTTTACCCACCGGCATAACAGTTTCACCCGTATAGTATCGCAACATTAAACTACATCTTTGAATCTTATAATCAGAAAATAATTCATTGTAACAATCCTTGCTTATGCATGATATCGCACTACCTGTATCTATTTCCATAACTAACCTTTTATCATTTACACAAACATCGATAGTGTATGGTCCAAACTTTTCAACATTATTATTCAACATAATTGAGAAGTTATTTACCTCATCACTTTCAAAACTGTAATTGTTCGTATTTTCGCCGGGTATTAGTGTTTCTGACAAGTTGAACATGGTTGTCAAACCCCGCAGTTTAGGGCACATCCTTTTTAAATGCCCTTCTCGAGTACAAACCCTGCATACATATGTCCTATATTTGCATGTTTCTGCCTCATGATTATTGCCGCATACACCACATTCACCTGGGTATTTATTGTGAACTTTATTATTTCTCCCATACTGTTGGTTCCCGCTGCCCGCTCCGCTTGTGACCCTTGCGCCACCGCCTAATGAATCATGCGAAGTTCTCGTAGGCATGACTCGTCGCGCTCTGTTGCCGCTATGTGACCCCATCGATTCCCTCTTTATGCGAGTATTCGATTGAGGCTGTCTATCTGCTGACACCACCTGATGCACTGCCGATGTCGCCTTAGGTATATCGCCACCTCGTCCCCGGGTACGATCTTCTACCAAAGCTGCGTCCGCCTCGGCTGCTTCAATGGTCACTGCCAGTTTGAAAGCTGCATCGAAGGATATATTATCTTCTGCAAACAGTCTTTGTCTGATGTAATCACTCATCAAGCCGCACACAAACTGGTCCCGCAAGTTTTCTTTTAAATTTGCCGCAGAAAACCTACAATTAATTGAAAATCTTTTCAATTCTGCTGCATATTCTGCAACTGTCTCCTCACATTGCTGCCCCCTGCGTCTAAATTTGAACCGTTCCGCCAAGAGACTCGGTTTTGGTTGTAAATGACCTTTCATTACGTCGACAAGGTCACTGAAGGTCTTGGTGGATGGTTTGTCAGGCGTACATAGATTAACCAACAGTTCGTAAGCATCACTTCCAATCACAGTAATCAACGTAGCCACTTGCATCGCCGGTTTCACGTCGTTCACAATAAAATATTGTTCTAATCTGTCTATGTAAAGACTCCAGTCGTCCTCGCTAAGGTCAAACGCACTTATTTTACCAACTGCCATTTTACCGGTAAACACAATTTAGTTTTTAACTTTTAACACATCCCCACACGAAGGTAATTAACCAGCTCGTCGCCAATGAAGAATATATGGATACTATCCTTATTTCAGAATATGAGAGCATAGGAGCGCAATAAAATACGTCTTACGTGAACCAAGTTTAATCAGGAACAAAAAGCAAAAGTTATCGACCTACCTACTTTAACTTTAAGAAATATATAGGTTAACCCACATATATTACACTTTCTAACTACTGCTTCACGGCAGAAATGGGTAAGGTGGTAGTACTTCCCGGACGAACTCTGCACTAATAGCTCTACTACTCTAACGTCTCTTTTGAATATTGTATTATCTCAATTTTATAAGCTTTTATATATTTATTCGTCATGATGTGGAAGAGGGACGGATATAGCTTTGACCTTCATAGGTGCCCTCCGTGAGTGACTGAATAAATGGTTTTAAATTAAGATATTTTTTTTAATAGTAAATATCTCGCTTAAATCTTTGGTTACTAATAATAAGCATGGGGAAGGAAATTGAGCCGCTTACTTGCGTATTGCTTTTACAATTTCACAGTTACAAACAGCCCCCTTATTCAGCTAATACAAACTTCGTCGGCGAGCCGCTTCACGGAGGCCTCGGAGAGCTTACCTCTCACGTGATTAGTAGTATTAGCGTAGATAGCGACAGAGATAGAGCATAGAGGCCGCGACGAAACATCCTCGAGTTAGTGTAATTTTCAAAATTCAAAAAATTCAAAACCATTTATTCAGTTTAGGCCTTCGGAGGGCACTTATGAAGGACAAATTTAAAGTTACTGAAGCTACAAGAGAGCTTACAGAGCCCCAGATTGAAGGAATCCTCACTGTATCATCAGCAACATAAGTTCTACAAAACAAAATTTACCGAACACGTGTACACTTAAACTTATACATAATTACGTCAAGGCTTTAGCACACATATTTACAAACGACATTTGGCAATGTACAGGTGTTTGAAAAATTCAATCAGTTCCGCCACTTATATTGTTGACTGTACCATCCATTGGCGGATAAAAAGCCAGTTATGGAAATACGTCTGCTCACCACTTCGCGGCACATTAAAGTTAAGTATTCCGTATAAATTCTGAAGGTCAGAGTCGGTTCAGTGGGGCGACCCCAGTTGCCTTGTCTCCCTTCATTCCCACTTTGCTTCGAAGCAATTTTATTTTCGCTAACTTTGTTTCACTTTGTGTACCGGCTATGGTTGCTTTGGGAGCTATAGAATCGGCTCACAAAGGCGATTTTTGCCTTTGATTCAATAACAATGTTTTACAATTCGTATAGTTTTTATCTTTTACAAAAATCATTTTCAAACATAGCACTCCAAATTCAATTACTTTTATCTATGTTGTGAATTCTAGAATGTGTTTATTTATTAACACACCCGGGTTCCCGAGGGATGTAAATTTTTTTCGATATAAAATTGCCTTTGTACTATTCCAGACTATAATCTATCTCTGTGCCAAATTTCATCCAGATCCGATCAATTGCTGAATGAGTAAAAAACATCCATCCATCCGAAATCGTCGCATTATTTTTATACGACTACGGCCCATCTGATGGTAAGTGGTCACCGCCATCTATTAAAACTTGCAACACCACGAACAAATGCGTCGACCCTAAGACGTGAAGTTGTTAAGTCTCATGTGCCTGTAATTTCACCGGCCCCCTTACCTTTCTAACAGTACATCAAGTGCACTACTGCTCAACAGCGGAAATGAGTATGGTGGTAGTACTTCCCCGGACGTACTCTGCACTAAGAGCTCTACTACAACGGCTTCGGAACGGTTTCGGCAGAATACCAGCGTCTGCTGTTACACACAGTAGATATATGCTGAGTCGAGATCATTTTGCTGCTGCAGCACACGTCAAACTTTTTGTTTAATGTTTCATTTGAATTATTATTGTTTATTTTAAATGATTAAGCCAAAACGATCGACACGCAAAAAAACATGATTTATTTTTGTTATTAAATTTGAAAATTATGCTTTAATTTGTAATCTATTATATGTGTGATATATGTGGGATGTATGACTACTCTCCAAATCATTTTTTTAGTAAGATTATTTAATACAAGAACACTGAATGAAATTACTAATTCGATGACCGAATACAAATCAGCACTCCGGTCACAAGTAGCTTCGACCAGCAACCAAACTGCATAACTCTCTCAGATTGAATATGGAAGCCGATTTCATAATACATTGAAGGTCTGGCGCGCGAGCAGTGTGGGACAACAGTCGTAGCACCGCCTATGTAATACCCCATTTACGGTAACGTCGATTCCGAGGGCATTATACAATCACTCTGCAGACGCGTACAAAGTTCTTTATCCCGACGGACCCACTGTTTCGACTACAAACGGCTCAAATATGTAACTTTTACCGTCTACTATATTTTCGAAAAGAAATTATGTCTTAGTGTTGCTTGTTACATTGTCTTTCAAAGCAGTCATACTACTACTTTACTTATGTACTTACTTATTACTATACAAAAGGCTTTCTACTACATAAATGATTATTTGAATGAAGATAATGCTTGGGTGTAGCGCTCGCTCCAGCAGGACACATCTTTATGAACAAAATCTTATTTTGAAAAGAGTAATTGCTAAGTTTATTGCCGGCTCTTCTCAGTAAAAGCAACCTTCCGAACCGGTGTTAGATTCTGACCATTCGTAATTGCCTGTGAAGGCCTATTTGATAAATATTTCATTTCATTTCATAGTACCTGGATGGCTGAGCATTGCTCGAGTTTTCTTTACTAACATGACTTCTACCGTATTCTCTTTTTTAAAGCACTGTCATATATACCTAGATACGAATTATATGCGATAATAAATGGCTCCCAATAACAGTATTTCTCACAAACGATGTAATTGAAAACCTTACCTTCTAATGACATTGTAGCAATTTTCATTGCCTAAAAACATGGATAAAACGACATTTTCTGAAAATGAATCCTAGCCTCGATTTAAGCCCCCGAAACCCCCTGCATACAAAATTTCATGAAAATCTCTGGAACCGTTTCCGAGAACCTAATTATATATACAAGTATATATTATATACAAGAATTGCTCGTTTAAAGGTATTAGATAGATATATAGTTAGATTATATATGTAGCTTCAGTAACTTTAAATTTGACCTTCATAAGTGCCCTCCGAAGGCCTAAACTGAATAAATGGTTTAGAATTTTGAATTGAACTTTTTTGAATATTATAGATGCCATAGATGTTTGTTACTCAATCACGCCAGAAGGGCTAAATAGATATGGATGAAATTTGGCGCAGATATATATTAGCCTAGTTTTATCTCGGGAATATGTAACATCCAGAGGGAACGCGGGGACAGTAAGTTAATAATATTTCAGTAGTTGCATTAATATTATGCTTTTTTTATGCAAGGCTTATTTATTTTCCTATTTTAAATGTTGTATTTAGGATCGTAACATAACTTCAGTATGTTATTACAAGTCAAACAAAGTTAATTAATTTATACACGTTATGTTAAGCTAAAGGTCTTGTATGAGCCTCGTGTAAAAGGTAAACATGTGTAGAGGTTCTTTTCCTCGGGAGAGAACACTTTAGCAAATAATAAACTTTTGCTGGGACTTCGTCCGCTTTACATTTGATATACCATATTTACAAGATTTGACCTTCATTTATCGATAACATTTTAATTAATATTTACAAACAGTACAATATTTAACAAAATCCCGAAGAAAAACATGTTTTTAGTATTAATTTATGATTTTTACTTACTAGCTGTCCCTTGCGGTTTCACCCGTGTTCTTGAGGGCTGTTACATATTCCCGGGATAAAGGTAGCCTATACTATTCTAGACTAGAATATATCTATGTGCTAAATTTCATCCAAATTGGTTCAGTAGTTCTGGTGTGATAACAAACATCTGTACATCCAAATAGTAGTATTATAAATGAGAAATGTTTGTACATTGTACACAATCTGTGAAAATTTCAACAGCATATTACGGGTTCATGAGACAGCCCACTGACAGACAGACAGACGGAAGGACGAACAGCGGAACCTTAGTAATAGGGTCCCGTTGGAACCTTTTGGTTACGGTACCCTAAAGCTAAAATAAAATTCTATCAAGTACCAGGAAGACATAATGCGCGTAGAGCACACTTCATAAGAGTAAATAGCGCGCGTCGCCGGCTGTGTAATCCGATAAACGTGATACATTTGTCTCCATAACCTAACCCCTAGGCTCTGGTGATTAAGGGCCATGCTCTCTGAATATCAACAGTTTACATTTAATTTGTTAAAATTTCTTTCTTCTATTTTATTGGCGGGTTAAAAGTAAAATAATTACAAATTTGTAGAATAAAACTTTGCATAGTGAACTACTTAAAATTACCTTCTATATAAAATAAAATGAGAGAAAATATTTCAACAAAACTTTACTTAATCACTTAGTAGATCATTTAATTTAGGCACGCGGAAGTCAAGCCTTCAACTAAGCAGAACCTGCAAGAAACTCAGTAAACTCTCATGTGTCTGTATCACACAGTATTGGGAGTCACTTCCCACTTTATAGTTCACTTTTTAAAATTTTAAGTTCATGTCCAATTGTCTAATTTGTTTTTAAAACAGTTAAAAGATTACTTCGTCTGGATTTTCGATGAAGAAGCATAAAAAAAGCAATTATAACTTAAACAACCATGTGTACACTTATGCAGAGTGCAGATATTTCCAGACATCTTGTCTTCAAAGAGCTTCTTTGTAATAAGCTAATAACCAGTACTCCAAGTTAGCAGTTTTTATAAGGGATAATGCGGATATTGTTTTCCGCAACGATTCGGACATCTGCACTCGCATCCGCAATGATCACTGCGGATGTTCTTGAGGATACATATGTAATGCAGGTTGCGACAAGAAATAAATTGGGTACGGCCGTGGGCAAAAATTTTGATGCCAAGATCCATTGCGTTTTTATTGATTTATTATAATTTGTTTCTCGTAAATCAATAATAACCATTATCGTATGAACATGTCACTTTTTAAGTGTTATTGTGAGTATACAGTGAGTATTGTGTGTCAAGCCAGTTTTCTGCAGTTATCAGTTTACTGGACAAGTGCATTCACAATGTCACTACCAACACAAAGTGAGACTTATTTCATTTTGCTCACCATTATGGCAAAGCATGAAGGACTTTGACTATAATTTCACATCCATGAATGTATTTATAACCATGTTTCTGGAAAATAAATAATTCTTATCATATTTTGTATAATATTAAAGATCTTCTTATGTATCTACGTATCTTTTAATTTTATTTTGTCATATTTCTGAATAAAGTCCTAAGATCCGCTTTAGCACATGTGAGTCTTCAATATTCAACATCCGCATTCGTACATGCGGATGTCAAGATATCTGTTACCGCAACATCTCACGTTTTCTATACGACTTATAAACTTTCAACTGAAATAGTACCAGGCTCCTATGACACATAGGAGCTGAAGCATTTCATTTAGTTTAGTAAAACTCTATTTTTAAATCACCTCCAAATACAATGCATTTATTTTAGACTAACTGTCCTCCGCGGTTTCACTCTCATCCCCGTGGAATGTAACACTTTCCCGGGGAAAAAGTAATTCTATATGTTAATCCAGGTTATATACTACCTATGTGCCAAGTTTTATAAAAATCCGTTAGGTAGTTTCTTCGTGAAAGAGTAACAAACATCGATACAAACTAACAAACTTTAGCATTTATAATACTAGCCGTCCCCCGCAGTTTCACCCGCGTTCCTGAGGGATATAACATTTTTCCGGCACAAAAAAAAACCCTATGTTACTTTTAATACCTCCAAAAATATGTGTACAGTTTCATGATGATCGGTTAAGTAGTTTTCGCGTGAAAGCGTAACAAACAAACTTACATTCACATTTATAATATTAGTAGAGATTAGTAGGTAGTACATCCAATATGAGGTTTTGATCCAACAAATTTCCATTTAAGTTCGTATAAGCAGTTTTAAAAAGTTGTAAATCAAACTTGTAAATGGGTTAAACTTTAAGAAAGAAAATATATTTCTCTTTAGTTATTTATTGGAATGGAGAACTGTTGCGTGCTAATTGGCAAAAGAACAGGGTAAAGTTGTTGTGCACTATGTTACTTGTTATTGTTAACAAGTTGCTAAGATTTTTAATCATAACTGCAGTGAGATGTTGAGACTTCAGGATTCAGAAGAGTTTTAAGTGATTGTATAATAAATTTTAGTTGTAATTATCCGGACGTAATAATTGAGTCAACAGTATGTTTTGTAGTACCTACTTAATTTGCAAACTTTGCTTATAAGTGGAAATATTATTAAACTCAAAATCTGTATGCAAAAACTCATGTCATTTTTGTTAAGTAACAATTCAACCTTTAAATTTAAATAATGTCCGTTTAATTGGGGATTGGATTTATTTGTAATTTTAGAGTTACTTTTAGTTCGCTTTATTTTGTTTTGTTCTTCCTTATTCATTATATTTTGAATATATAATATGTTCTTTAAAATTTAAACTTTCAATGATACCAAAACCAGCCAGATACAAATAGTAGCCAAAGAGATTTTATTACAAGTTCATACATATAGTATGTATAATGCGAAAAGACTTTTTCCTCAACCTAATATAATAGGTTTAAATGAATAAATAAATCTTGTATATTTTGAATTCTTAACACACCTTAAACTCCCTTAGTTACTATCACAATCCATTTATTTTATCTTCACGCGTGGTAATGTGAGCCCAAACTAAGCAGGGCCCAAACAAAGAGTCATAATTTGTCAGTTATTTAACTGAACAATTGTTATCTAATAATACATATCTACTTACATTGACAGTCACCCAACACATAAACATTCGTCCAGTATGGGCACCAAATTTGCGACATGATAGGCAAGGTACCACCATCTTGCCAAATGCCCGCCAAATAACATATAAATAAATCTAGACTTGAATACAAAAGACCTATGTTTTTGGCCGTCCTTCATTATAAGAATGCTTTTGGAACTAACCCAGACAACGTTCGGAAGCGGAACTATTCTCATGTTTAAAACGGCGTGAAAACCATCCAGCTTAAAATAAGCTGAATATTTCTAAAGAACTGCAAAGCGAGGCTAGCTCATGCCGGACTTAATTTTATACTGGACTTGGTTCAAAAATAGTGCTATAATGGCTAAAATAAAACCTTTTTTTTATCAAACTATATCGCAGAGAACCAAGGAGGTAAACAGTCTATTTGTTTAATTTCTAGATGTGTTTAAATATTACGTAAGGAGGTTAAGGATAGGGGGTTTCATTGTTTCTTATATATTCTAACAAAGGGAGCGGGGGATTAAATATAAACCTATACTTGTTATTCCCCGCAGTTTCACCCCCGTTTTTTTTTATACTACTTGGGCCGACAACAGGCAGATGGTCCACCTGATGGTAAGTGGTCACCGCCGCCTATGGACATTTGCAACACTAGGGGCATCTCCAATGCGTTGTCGACCCTGAGACGTGAAGTTGTTAAGTCTCATGTGCCTGTAATTTCACCGGCCTCCTTACCTTTCTAACCGAAATACAGTAATACAAGTGCACTACTGCTTCACGGCAGAAATGGGTAAGGTGGTAGTACTTCCCCGGACGAACTCTGCACTAAGAGCTCTAATAATCATCAGCTGATCTTCTCGAGAGGTTTGAAGGTCTGAAGACCGAGAATAGGTCCTGGACTTAATTCACAGGTCGGGGAAATTATAAATAACATCTCTTTGTTAGAAATTATTATCTGTAGCCCCCTGGGTACAGGAGATACGACGACAGAGCTGTTCATCACCGTTGGGGCTCAACATATTTTCGGAGATACTGAGACCTCTTCAGTGATAATGAAAAAGTAGATTATTGAAATGAAATTCTTTAGGAACTGTGTGAATTAGATTTTATGAATCGAAAAAGTGGCAATCTCTTTATTTCTCTCTCTCTATGTGTTTATCACTCCATAGTGTATTCATCTCATTCTCTTACAGATTGAACTCTACTCTATAGAACCTTTATCTATAACCTATATCCATCTACAAAAGCTCCGCGTCGAATGGTAGCAGTCCCACCCGATATGTTCAGTAGTTTTGAGGTATGGTGCGTCAAAAAAAGAACCCTATTTTGCATACATACATTTTTAAAACATAATTTATAAATTAAATCGATAATATCATTTTATTTTATTATGGAATAACAAATTTCCATAAAAAGTGGTAAGCCGTGCTTTTATTTCTGTTACCCACTGTGGTAGTTAATATTCCTTATATCTGAGTAGGCCGTTCAACAATTTGTCTTTTAGTTTTACTATTTCTAATCTATACTAATATTATAAAGAGGAAACATTAGTATGTAAGTATGTTTGTTACTCTTTCACGCAAAAAGTACTAAACGGATCTGGATGAAACTTGGCACGTAGAAAGAGCATATCCTGGAACAACATATAGGCTACTTTTTATCCCGGGAAAATGTATTATCCCTCGGGAACGGGGGTAAAACCGCGGAGGACAGCTAGTTATAAATAAATAAATATCCTGGGACATTCTCTTACACACGGCCATCTGATCCCAAACTAAGCAGAGCTTGTACTATGGAAACCAGATAACTGATATACTGTATACCATTTTCTTTTCTAAATACATACTTATATAGATATTTACACGACACAGAACAAACAAACATGTTCATGCACACAAATGTTTATCCTGGGTGGGAATCGAACCCGCGACCTTCGGCTTGGCAGTCAGAGTCGCTAACCACCAAGCCAACTGGCCTGTCAAAATAAAACATTAGTCCGAAATCTCACATGAAGTTGTTAACTTCACATTTCAGGGTCAACGAATTACTGATGTCCCTGGTATTGTATCCATAGGGAACGGTGGGTTACTATCAGATGACATCTGCCCCCTTATTCAGCTAATACAAACTTCGTCGGCGAGCCCCTTCGCGGAGGCCTCGGAGAGCTTACCTCTCACGTGATTAGTAGTATTAGCATTTTAAGCGACAGAGACAGAGCACGGAGGCCGCGACGAAACATCCTTGAGTTAGTTTCATTTTCCTTACAGAATGGAGCCCCTGTTGAATCTAATTGACAAAAAAATCTCATGTGTTAAGAAATTAATAATAACAAAACTTATTCAAACTTCGTCCGTGAGAGGATCAGTCTTTCTCTTCGGTATGTCTGATTCCATCCCGGTAAATAATCCGAGGGAGGGTAACACTTACCCAAGTTCTTCTGACGCTCCAAGAAACTTTAATATCAAAGAGTGTTTTGCTTTCGATGTCTCAATGATATTGGAAAATAAGACTCGTAACGGTTTGTCGCTTTCTGTTTGTGAAGCGGTGTGTTAATTTAAAATAAATAACAAATAGATATAAATGTTCTGAGAGGTTCTTTGATGAAACAAAGTAGAGGTTGTACTAGAAACTGATATTCATCACGTACAATTTTTTTAATCTACTTTTTTCTATACTATAATAAAACTGTTGAATCGTCTGTACGTATAAAATGAATGCCAAAAACTAATATTAAGGAAGTTTTGTCTGTCTCTCTGTTTGTCTATTAGAACACGTTAATCTCCGATCTAATTTACCTGATAAACATTGAGATTTCACAGGTAGCTGGAACATAGCTTGGCAACCTATGAGCTTTATATCATCAAAATTGACTCAGGAAAAATATGGTACCAAAGCCTACGAAGTTGTGGGCAAGTTTCCAGTATGCATTGCGATGAGTATGTTTCTTTTTTCTTCGGAAACCATTACAGGCGCAGCTTAACTAAAGTTTCATTACGGTATAAAAGCGTAGAAAAGACGAACAAGCATTCATATTTATCTTCTAAAAGACTAGCTGTTTCCCACGGTTCTACCTGCGTTCCCGAGAAATCAATACAACCATTCTCTTAAAATTATAATATTAATAGGATAGTAATACACATAGTCACTTAACAAACAAGCAAACAAATGTCTTGCGTAGGAATCGAACCAATAACCTATTCCGTGTCAAGAGACTCCAACCACCAATCCACCCGTCTCTTCAAAGTTATATCCTATTGTACGAGTATTTCACTGTAATCGGATTGTTTGACGCCGAAAGTTACTTGAAATGGAAATAAGGTAACCCCGCTGTAAATAATTTTCATCCGAGCATAAGTTGACGGGTCGTTTGGTGTGGGGATACCTACGCTTCGTCGCAGGTTTGATTCCAAACCGATTGTAATTTTCTCGGGATCGTCTTAGCAGCCAATATTTGAAGTGAAAACTACTTTAGGCGCGTTGGGCATATTTTGAGATGGGAAAAAACAATTGAATTCGCGACACTGTTACCGTTACCGACACCTCTGTATATTAGTATATACTGGCCCCGTTTACACTTTTTTTCTTTTGAGCCGTCTGTACTAATATTAGAATGTGTAGTGTAAAGGTTTTAGTGCAGAGTTCGCCCGGGGAAGTGCTACCACCATGCCCATCCGTGAAGAAGTAGTGCACGTTTGTAGTGTTTCGGTTAAAAAGGTAAGAAGGGCGGTAAAATTACAGGCAAATGAGACTTAAGAACTTCACATCTAAGGGTCGACAATGCATTGGCAATTCCCCCAGTGTTGCAAATTTCATCATCACTAACAACAGGTGCACCGTCTAATTATACGTCAGCCCATGTCGTATACAAAAAATGCATATTATTTTATAAATAAAAAGAACACAAAGCCTTAAGAGTCACCTAAACCCAATACCTATATATGTATAACGAGCTGTCAGAAGGGTCAGCGAAGCTGTCTTGGCAATTGTCATCCATTGAAGGCGTGTTGTAGCAGGAACGAAATAATACCACGTGCAACTAATAATAATCTCTTATTTTATTCCAATACACTTATACTCAAAATATAGCGTAAAACACAAGATGCAATTTGATGCAGCTAGCACGCGTGCGCCGCCTGCGCTGTCTGTCTAACGATTGACAGCTGTCACCGCGTAGGCGCAGACTTGCTACTCTATTCGGGGTTACCCGCTCATATTTTACTATTCGACAGATTCAAAGATTAAACCGATTTACATAAATCACTACTTTTCTGTATAATAATATATATGCAAATGTATGTATGTATTTAAAATACATAACATTACCCCATCTAAAATTTTAAACACCAACATTTTAAACACTCAATTGTAATAATTGCTCGGAATGCAATCAACCGATCCCCTTTATGACTGCGATAAAGGCGAACATAACAAGACGCATCGAGATCATTGACTCGCACCGAATTGATCTGTTTTTCACATAAAATTAAGTTTTCATTTGAGCTTTGACAGTCCAATTATAAAAGTTGATATATTACCGGCTGATGATCATGAGATTTTTGATTGCAATAGTAGTGGAATAAAATATATTTTTAATATAAAAACACTTTTTGCAACAAAAATTTATATTTATTCTACACATCTGTACATAAAATTTATTTGTAGACGTGGCATTTCCACACTGAAATTTTTGAGAAAGAATATAGTAATAAATTAGTCAAAGGAGTCTAACCGAAGACGACTATCATTTTTGGAATTTTTGTCTGTTTGTATGTGCATGCATCACATAAAACATACTAGTTAGATATGAAAAATTCTTTTTTTAATTGATAGCTTCAGTTGTAAGAAAGGTTAAAAATGATTTAACATAACGCTAAGACCCTAAGAAGCCGAGCAAAAAGAAATATCAGAATTAATCCCAAGCGAAAACGTAGCACGGGAAAATGTTGCGAAGGGCCCAGCTATAATAATATGAAATTAGCTGACTATAAAAGTATTTCTCTGTACCAAATCTTAACACTTATCATACCAACACTTATTAGGTACCAATTTCTACCATAGCGGGTCAAATGTGACTTTATGTTTCCTGCTTCAATGTATGAAATATGGTTGTTAGGAAGGGAAATAAATAGTATAACTGTATATTAATTAGTAAGAAAAAGTCATGAAGTCAAATGTGCAAAAGCAATAAGATGATACGTGCATTTTCAATGCAAAGTTCAAAATGAGTCATTTGACCCGGTTATGGTATGTTTAGTGTTAAAGTCAGCGTGGGCAAAGCCGCGGGTAAAAGCTAGTAGTATGATAAGGTATATCTTGAAAGAGCGAACAGAACATCGAAGCTTTCTCCTTTCTCGTCATTAAAATAATAATTTATGCTGTAGTAAGCCTTTTGTGCTAAAACGATCTTGTTTCTTTCCTAAAAGGCAATTTTGTAAGATTAGCAATATTCATTTCAGATCGGTTTTCGTTATAGAATACTGTAGTATGTCCTAAAGATTGCGATAGTAAGCAGCTCATAAATTTAGTTGTCGAGAATTTATTTGATACTGGCTGCCTTTTCGACATAACACTTATAATTTCTTCAATGCTAGCAGTCTCTCGCGGTTTCACCCGTGTGTTAATATGATACATAGCCTTTCATTTGCACAATCACATGTTCTCGCTGTATACCAACTTTGATCAAGTTCGGTCAAATCTTTCTTGACATAAAAATATGGACAAACATTTCAAAAATAATTATATACCACTAGCTGACCGCTTTAACTATAAATATTGAATTCAAAATGGTATGATTAATAAATAAAAATCCAAAACCATAGTATTTATGAATTTAATGCTATGATACGCAAGAATTGAACTTTTAATATGTGGCAGTGATTGCTTTGAACTAACTGTGATGAACACACACTTCTCAAACAATAAGTGTAAAAATTTTCATAAATATTCCGTTTGAATCGACTGTCAAATGCACTAAGTAATGATAAATTAATTATTTTATCAATATAATTCCGACCCATTCCTCTATTTTAAACGATATTGCCAAACAACTGACATTTATGTCAAACACCATAAGGTTACAGTTTATATTGTCAAAAGCGGTAAGGTTACATTAGATAAGTTAATATGGTCGTTATGTTTTCTTAAATTTTCTAATTTTCCGCGCAACTTTCTTAATTTTTTCATTCAAATGAAAGCTTCATTCTCTTGCCAATAACAAACACAACAAAAATCTGTCGAGCCGTCTTGATAATGGTTAAATTTTATCAAAAAAACAATTAACCATGAATTCAATAAATAAATCTTATTTTAAGAATGATACAATTCATTTTCCAACGACAAAAAAAGAACAAACATTAAATAAAGAAATTAAAGCTTAATTATGATATAATTCATTTACGGTGAGGAAAACGTATTATCGTCTCTACAAATTAGCTTCCCGCTGTCTAAACGCTTAGGCACAAAATAAGTAGGTAGCCTTTTGGACTACCCAGCTGATTTTAATGCATTTTCTTTTTATTATTATAATTTTTTTTTTATACTACTAAGGTAGCAAACAAGCTGACGGCCCGTCTGATGGTAAACGGTCACCGCAGCCTATGGACGCTTGCAACACCGTGGGTATCACTCGCGCGTTGCCGACCCTGCAAAAATCTCTTCACACCCTTCTTGAAGGACCCCATGCTGTACTCCCTTTTCGTCAATAGACATTATGAGTCCATGGGCAGGTTGATAATAATAATAATAAATAAACATACTTTATTGTACACTGTAAGTAGTATGGTACAGAAGTTGATTCTTAAATAAAGGTACAATTGGCGGTCTTATCGCTAAAAGCTATTTCTTCCAGACAACCATTGGATGGAGAATTGGATTGGAATTGAAAAATTGGAAGGAGTTTATACATGTATGTATTTAGTACCCACACTGCATCCGTGGGAAGCCGGATTGGTTGCTAGTTTTGAAATTAAACAGCATCGCACCTTAACCAAAAGCACAGCACTTTCCTATCGCTAAACTAAACCAAATCAGATGCTGGAAAAATATGATTAACAACTTTGTTATACAACCAGTGGAAAATTCCACACACAAGTATTCAACAGATTCCCTACAAATACGTGGAGTTTAACGCTGGATGTCCCACTTTAATTTACCTGCCACCGCCCACGCTTCACTAAGATGTAGTAAGTACATCAAGTTGAGTTCTACGTGGATTACGTAACTTTATTACAGCGAGAAGTACTACCACCATACCTACTTCTGTGAACCAGTAGTGCACTTGTGTTTGGAGAAAGGTAAGGTGCAATAATTTTTTTTTTAAGTGAAAACTTATTTTCCGCTCAACAGAGCACTTTTTTGGGATGGGTATAAAATGTTAAACTCGCGCAGGACATGTGATTTGATCGAAAATTCGTAAGACGGTAAAAATGCACAAGTCAATGTTCAAGTTTTCACTTCTGTGGGCACTCCCGGAGTGCAACCCGTTGTTTTTTTTTTTTATGTATTCATTACATTACAAATTATATAATCACAGCGAACGAAAACCTTACTAGATTTATCTGCAACTATTGTCGTATGAAGTAATACAAGAAAAAAAATATTTTAATAACACAGATATTCATTAATTTATGACATCCTGATAATTATGGTTTTTTTATTCGGTAATTATACTGCCGATTTGAAAAACTGTTTGACAAAATAAAAAACAACCTCTCAATCGATAGAATTATAATAAACTAGCTGTTCCCCGCGGTTTCACCTGCGTTCCGCTGTCAAACACGCGCAAAGCTCTCAAAATCAATTCTTTTTCTCCCGTTTTGCCACCTTTTCAATGATGCTTCGATCCTATTGGTCGTAGCGTGATGTTATATAGCCTATAGCCTTCCTTGGTACATTTTTTCAAATCGGACCAGTTGTTCCTGAGATTAGCGCGTTCAAACAACCAAACAAACTCTTCTGCTTTATAATATTAGTATAGATAAATATTCTGAGACACACGGCTATCTGAACCCAGACTAAGCAGAGCTTGTACTATGGAAACCAGATAACTGTTATACTACATAGGTGTACAACTTTGCTTCCGCCGTTTTTTTCCGAAATTCGAGGCTTTATTGTAAAAAACTGGTTATACATTTATGATGCAAAGTATTGTCCATCGCTGGCCACTACTGTCTCGTTTGACACGAGTCTTGATCAAGTAATGCCTCCAATTCTGCATCTTCGAAAACCTTCTCTCTTCCACCGCCATGCCGGTCTTCGACGTCAAAATCACCGTTCTTGAAGCGTTGAAACCACTCTCGGCACGTTCTTTCACTAATAGCGGCCTCACCATAGGTATTTGAGAGCATTCGATGAGCCTCAGCCGCAGATTTCTTCATATTAAAGCAGAAAATTAAAACCTCCCGCAAATGACGAGAATTTGGCTCGTAAGCTGACATGTTTAATCGATAATAACTTTATGATGCAGACACAAATCGACTAATATTTCGATGGCGTTATGTTTACAAATGCCTAAGCTTATTGTATGACATCTACGATCTATTTATTTCGACTACCACTTACCGCTACAGCCATCTATTGCAAAACGGCGGAAGCAAAGTTGTACACCTAATAAATTCTAAATACATTTTATTTTTATTAAAAGTTATTTTTAGATTATTATTCTGATACATCGCTTTCTCTACGAACGTAGTTAGTCTATATAATCAACCACATAGTCGGTCACATACCTTGGATATACTTCTTGGGAAGTAATGGGCTCCCAAAGTTTTCTAACATCGTAAACCCAGTCAAAACTTAGACTTAAAATTCCTTCCATTCTTAAAAGACGTAAGCGCCAAAATGACGTCATTTGTACAGCGGTCTTATCTCACTCTAAAAGCGTTTTATATCATAGGTTTTACTAAGGTCAAGTGACATCCTATGTTGATATTCGATATCATCCGATAATCTATGAAATTAATAACATTTTAACAAAGATTTCTATACTACTTATATGTAGTAGCTACAGTAATTTTAAATTTGACCTTCATAAGTGCCCCCAGCGGGCCTAAACTGAATAAATGGTTTCGAATTGAAATCTCAATAATTTTTATAAACCTATCGATTTTAGTCGTACTATATGTTTTCTCCAAATAATTGCATTAATATGAAATTTAATATATTTATTCACATAGACCTTTACAGGCACTTATGAATGGTCAGACTAAATAAATGAAATGTAATCTAAATAAAGTTTAATATGATTGAAACATCATTCTTTATTAATTAAATGTTTTTATCAAAATTTAATTTTTTTTTATACCACGTCGGCCGACAAACAAGCGGACGGTCCACCTAATGGTAAGTGGTCACAGCCACCTATGGACATTTGCAACACTAGGAGCATCGCCAATGCGTTGTCGACCCTGAGACGTGAAGTTGTTAAGTCTCATGTGCCTGTAATTTCACCGGCCCCCTTACCTTTCTAACCGAAACACAGTAATACAATTGCACTACTGCTTCACGGCGGAAATGGGTAAGGTGGTAGTACTTCCCCGGACGAACTCTGCACTAAGAGCTGTACTACTCTATAAAATGTCTATGTCACAATCGCCGGCTAAGCCCAATTACAGGTAACCTTTTTTGAATAATAAATTCGAATTCAAAAAAGGTTACCTACCTGTAATTGGGCTAAAGATACTATTAAGTTTGTTACTCATTTGGTTGTTGTTTAAAAATCCCTAAGTTATCATTAATGCAATTGGCCCCTGTAATAAATAAAAAGGTTGTCTTATCTAATATTGTCTTCCTTTTACTAATATTCCCTCTTAATTAGACTTACCCAATTGCCATTCCGATCGGCAGGTACAAATTTGTGTGAAATGCATGCAGATGCTGTGGTAGTCGCCAGCTACCTATTGGCGCCCTCATTCCATTTGGAAATTAGAAATTACATGAAGAAGTCATTCGATTCTGCAAATGACTCGATTCGACTCCAGAATCGGTTGTGAACTTAGCATGGAATAACGATTATATGGAGAAGTTTCATCCCACTCAGCTTTTTTTTTTATGCCACTTGGGCCGACAAACAAGCAGACGGTCCACCTGATGGTAAGTGGTCAACGCAGCCTACGGACATTTGCAACACCAGGCGCATCGCCAATGCGTTGTCGACCCTGAGACTTGAAGTTGGAAAGTCTTATGTGTCTGTAATTTAACCGGCCCTCTTACCTTTCTAACCGAAACACAGTAATATAAGTGTACTACTGCTTCACGGCCGAAATGGGTAAGGGAAGTACTTCCTCGGACGATCACTGCACTAAGAGCTCTACTACTCAAATAAAGACTTTGGCAACTAAGTTAAACATTAAAAGACTTTACATAAGCTCAAAAATACGAGTACATTTTAATGCAAATTTTTCCAGCTGATGCACAGTATTTTATTGATATTGCATTTGGCAAAGGACAGGGCAAACGAAACGAGATTGCCCCAGAAGTGCCATCTAGCGTAATGATCACGGGCAATTACTCTCCAATGACTGTTTCTTTGTAAAAGCGTATAAATGTGTGATGAAAAACGCTGGTATTTTTCAACTGTTAATCTATTTATATATAATATATACATATATATATAAATAAATGTTTGTCTGTATGTCCTTTATAGAATCGTAAAGTATGCAACAGATTTTAATGCAGTTTTCAGCAAAAGATAGAGTAATTCAAGAGGTAGGTTTATAATCAGGATTGTAATGTGTGTATAAAATATTTACATTTTAATTCTGTTCTATTTAAATAAATTACGGGAACATGAGACTTAACACGTCTCAGGTTCGACAAGGAATTAACGATGCCCCTAGTGTTGCAAATGTTTATAGACGGTGACCACTTATCATCAGGTGGACCGTCTGTTTGTTTGTAGACACATGCAGGCAAAAGAAATCTACATTACCCAAAACCTGGGACAAGTCGCAAAACTATCCTACGCGTCTTTTTAATATTATAAATGCAAGTCAGTTTCTGCATTCCATTTAAATTTAAATATCTACTTTTTTTTTTTTTTTTTTAATCTTGAGCGCATTTGACTGTATCTTACCTGATGGAAAGTGACGATCCAGTCGAGGATGGTACACGCAAACTCAAGTAATGCCTATTCACTCTTGCCTTTGTATTTTCTACTTATCTTTCCCAGCTAACATGTAATATTTAACACTAGACTATTTAAAAATAAATGTAACCTTGCTGAGTTCTTGCTGGTCCTTCTCAGTTGAAGGCCGACCTCCGAACCGGTGGTAGCTTCAGTAACTTTAAATTTGACCTTCATAAGTTCCCTCCGCGGGCCTAAACTGAATAAATGGTTTGAATTTGAATTTGAAAATGTCGATAGAACATCAAACATAATATTAACTGAAAAAGACATTACAGTTTTCCGGTAACAAATATAAAAAAACTACATAAATAGGTCACTAATATTAAAAGTAAATAAATGTACCTGGGAATGTAAAAGCAATAAAAAACTATTGTCCACCTCGCTATAAAAAAAGATAGAAGTCAATCCTCAACAACTTCCATGACCTCATTTAGAACGTTGAAACAAATGACAGTTCCATCCAGAGGAATATCAATAAAACTTTACAGTTTTACACGAAATTGGAGATTTTCTTGCAACACAATCTCTAAGTAGGTTCTATCAGCTTTAGTTCACTGAAGCGTATCAAGTCTTTAGGTACGAAAACAGGCTGGACTACTTCCATGTGATACGGAAACATATTAATCGAGAATCCAGTTCCATCTTTACTAGGGCCCCCGGCTTGATAGGGGCCCCGAAATACCAAGTCACTGTCAATTTTTTTTTGCCCGTGGCTTAATTTAAATTGGATTCACTATTGCTCCTATCAAAATAGGTGTAGCCCAAGCTGTTAGATAAAAGCCTTTCACCATCACACAATAGGAAGGTATACTGCTAAGTCAAATCAGAAACTTTTTATTAAATGTCAAAGCGATCGAACATCTTTATTTTTAATTTGAGTTAGGGTGCATATGTTTCCCATTTCGGTGACGGAAAATCCATAGCACTCACTTTGTAGTTCGGCTAGCAACCACTCAAGAAGAGCTTTCGAAGCAACCTACCTGTATATTCGTAATGTTGCTCTTTAGAGCCACCTTTCCACATAATCCCTTACTATTGAGATTTTGATTAAAGATAAGTTACCTAGAATTTAAAAAAAATAGGTCTTGTATTTGCAGCGTTTACCTTAATATTATGTAAGCGAATAAATGAAACTAAATGAATAGAGTCTATGACGACTATTAAGATACCTAATGTGGTCAAAAGTATCAAGTCATAACGTAACAATTTCTAAAATAAGTAACAGTAGTACTGCGAATGTCCAAAGGTGCCACTGTGGAGGCCACTTACCACCAGTTGGGGGGTAGGTAATCCCCCCTAGATTACCTACTTAACAACCCTTTGACATAAGTAATAATGGCTTCCAAACCAGATTGCGGTAGATTTCATTAAAATTAGAATTGACCAACAAACATGGGCATCTGTAAGCATTTTTCCTTCGAGACCCATTAGAATAGATTGACTCATACCCATATACATACCTGATGGGCAGATACAGAGAACCTCCCTTTTTTAAGTAGGTCAAATATTTTCATGCCATCTAACATCTGCAAAAGATAGTAACCTAGCAAGTTTATTGTCCCTCTTTAAGTTTGCGGTTTAATTTCTTGGTACTGAGAATGATAACTGTAAATCAAATATTGAATGAATATTGAATTACTTGCTTTACGACGTTGACCAATCATTAATCTGGATATTTAAGATTTCAGTACACAAATTTGATTAAATAATGCTTAGATTATTGTAACAGCTGTTATCACAAAAGTATAATACATAAGTTTAAAGTTAAGACAATAAAAAATTTGTTCATCTCACTTACCTTATTAAAAACGTCCATAACTGCCAATTAAACACACACTTAAGTCATTTCTTATATAAACATTCACATTTTCATGTTCCTTATTTAAATAATCACGAAAAACGGTTCATTTAAATGTTTGACAAAACTTATACAGCCGAATATGTCACGTTTATCTAAATTTAGTTTAATCATCGAAAAGTTATACTTTTTCACGTCACATATATTTTTAATTATTAAATAATTCTTCCAAGTGGGTAAACCCTTAATTTTATTTTTTTAATCTGGCGTTTATGATTCCAAATTTGAATTTCCCGATGGCGGGAGTGAGGCGCCGGCCCGCGCGCTTGCCTCCGCCTGTCCCAAGCATTTTATCACACTGAACGTTGCTGAAATCTGCCATTAGGGACGTGCCCTCAGTCGAGTTTTATTGTTGGCAATAATTTCGTTATCGAAAACAATGGAATACAACCCTTTTATGCTAAACAAATAAACAGTACAATAAACGCCTGGTTGTGTAAACGATGAATATCTACAGAACAAAACAGGGAGTGGGGCTTCTACAATTTATTTAGGTCGCTGAAAACAAAGATAACTAGATAAAAGCATTTTTCACACTTATATTTTAAATAACCATTATCAGATCAAATCGGAACGAAAAACAACTGACTGTAAATGAAAATTCTATAAAAATTCCTACTTGATTTAATTTTCCTTTATCCATCTGTATTTCCTGACACAATAACAGTCTGTCAATATGCAGTCTCTCGGTTAAATTAATAATATTTAGGATCGCCACTATAATAAAGAATCCACTCACAGTCTATGGTTAACAATGTCATAACGACATTGTAAAAAGGTTGCAAGTTGCAAGAAGATTACGAATAATATGGCAAAGGGTATAATGTTTTACAATATACACCTTAAAACCTAAACCGATGTCGATTTAATTACACAAAATATAAAGACAGACAATAGAAGTGAAACTTTTGTATTACAGGGAAACATTTTAATTATTCGTCAATCACTTTTCATTTATTTTTCATCACACAAAAAGGTTGCTGATCAGAATTTCAAAGCCCTTCCATAAGGATTTTCCCTTCAACAATGCTGAAAGTTGAACCGGCCTCAAATCGATAAAATCACTACATAGTATAAAACAAAGGCGCTTTCTATGTCCCTATATCCCTATGTATGCTTAAATCTTTAAAACTACGCAACAGATTTTGATGAGATTTTTTTTAATAGATTGAGTAATTGAAGAGGAAGGCTTTTTGTATAATACATGTGACATCCCACCTTAAAACCGCGGGGGACAGCTTTATACACAAAATAATATTATCATAGACATCGATAGTGTTATCGACATATCATGTTTGCAGCCCTATTAGTTGCCGAGCGCGTTCGTCACGTACAGTTCGTGGTACAGCCGACAACATTGGTTGGCGCCGCGCATGCGTCCAACATGTTTTTCACAATACGAAACTTGAATTTTACTTGTACGTCTATGGAGGGCCTATAAATCTGGTTGTTGGAGATGCGAGGTGCCCATTTGCGTGAATATCACCGGTTTTGTAATGTAAACATGTACATAAGTCGCTTCGTCTTAGGTTGAATGTCCCATACGCAATGAGGATTATGACGCACGCACTTTTCGGGTCATGGTTTATGGTTTTAGTTCCAATTCGTTTATAGAAAACTTTTTAATTAGATTTTTTATGAGTTATGTTTTTAGTAGCAATTTTTCTGTTGAATGATATAATACTTATTTATACTACTTTGAGATTGTGTGTTTTAGTTTTTTGAAATAAAATTTTTGGTTAGGTTAGTTCAGTTTTAAAAATTAATACTTGGCAGTTACACTGTTAAAAAAAAGGCTAAGTGTATTCCAAAATTAAAATACACATTGATTCCAGTATATCAATCTTTGAGTAGTATCAAAAATAGATCAGCAATAAAGCAGAATATGAATTAAGTATTTCTCTATCTTCTCAGAAGAATTTGTTGTTCGTTCATTACAAACTTTATTGACACTCTCATGAAAATTGTATAGAGAAAATACAAAAGAAATTTAAAAAAAATTATGTCCTTGTC
The DNA here is from genome assembly GCA_907165245.1 of Habrosyne pyritoides. Lineage (NCBI taxonomy): Eukaryota > Metazoa > Arthropoda > Insecta > Lepidoptera > Drepanidae > Habrosyne > Habrosyne pyritoides. The sequence continues at coordinate 9,200,254 of OU015606.1, forward strand.
CATAGAGTATAGAAAATACAATTCACTAAGGCTAATTCCACCGAATCGGCACCTCAGTATGCTTATCTGAAATATTAATAACAACCTAAATCCCATGGTTTTACCAGCTTTCCCGAGGGATATCACATATTCCCGGGATAAAAAATCCTATATGTTATCCGGGGCAAGCGCTATCTATGTGGCAAGTTTCATCCATTCGTGAAAGAGTCACAATCATCCGTACATCCTCACGAACTTTCACATTAATAATATTTGTAGAATACAATAGAATATGATACCCTTATGATGGATTTGCAAATGTGGTGGAAGTGGCCTCGTAGCAGTGCTACGATACCAGTCACGCGTGCTACGCCGTAGCAAAACACGTAGCAATACATTAACACTGACACCGCTCTCTGAACTGAAAATACTAAACGCTGTGTGCAGCATAACTTATTTTCGTACCAGTACGGTCAGCAACATAATTAGCTCAACAGATACAAACTTATATTACCTGGTCTCTAAAATTAATCCATAATGTATAAACAATAACGTCCATATTTATTGTCAGGCCAGTGTGCTTGGTGGTTAGCGACCTGACTGCCAAATCGCAAGTCGCGAGTCCGGTTCCCACCCAGGACAGACATTTGTGTGCATGAACATGTACTTTTGTTGGCTGGATGTAAATATCTATATAAGTATGTATTTACAAAAAAAAATGTGGTATATGTAATATATCAGTTATCTGGTTTCCATAGTACAAGCTCTGCTTAGTTTGGGATCAGATGGTCTGTAAAGAATGTCCAGGTATATTTATTTATTTCTTAACTGCTATGTAAGTTTTTGTACACACTGTGTTTCTGTTAGAAAGGTAAGGGGGCCGGGAAATTTACAGGCACATAAGACTTAACAACTTCACGTCTCAGGGTCGACCACGCATTGGCGATGCCCCTAGTGTTGCAAATGTCCATAGGCGGCGTGACCACTTACCATCAGGTGAAACGTCCGCTTGTTTGTCGACTCATGTGGTATAAAAAAATAACACATTTTACCGAACTTCTAGGTACTTTTCGCGTTACCGTGGTGATGTCACATGTATTATACATATAAACCTTCCTCTTCAATCAGCTATCTATTAAAAAAAACCGCATCAAAATCCGTTGCATAGTTTTAAAGTTTTAAGCATACATAGGGATATAGGGACAGAGAAAGTGACTTTGTTTTATACTATGTAGTGAAAATACAATATATAGTTGTTTTGTCTTGAATCTGATCAGCTACTTATGTTGCTGACTATTCAAGTACCACATAGTTAAGCTCAACTAAGACTAAAATTAATTAACTTTTGTTTTTCTAAATCTAAGGTTTGTTCTTTGAATATTGTTTACTTAAGCAATGTAACTTGTATCACGCTCCCTTTTGGGGGTTAATGCCCTTTCCATAGTAAAAAAACGTGTGTAATAATTGGTGAGTAAACTGCACTAAAAGCATTTGTCCTTTCTGTTCAGTCGTAAAATTGACTTATTTTGTGTCCAAACTCTTTGCACCTGTCTGTAGCAACGAATAACAATTTTTGACGTTGTGAGGTTATTATTGACAATAACATCATTACTAACTCATTGACAGTTGCAACTTGTGCGATGTTCCAGAGAGACCGTCATCAGCTAACTTCAGGCTGTCGGTATTTCGTGACGGTGTGCGCGCGCATATTTAAAATTTACTCTCATAGTTTTTCGCTAACGTGCCAAAAGATATACTTCTTTACTTTAAAATGAAACAAAAACTGTATGTGAAATAAATTTTTAATTTATAAATATTTTTTTATTATTATTATATATTATTATAGCTGTCCCTCGCGGTTTCAACCGCATTTATCGATATCATATAAAGCCCATCTATGAAAAAATCCGCGTCGAATGGTAGTAGTGCCATCCCGATATCTTCAGTAGTTTCGAGGTGATGGTGCGTTAAAGCAACCCTATTTTGCTTATATATATAGACAAATCCAATAATAACTTCGTTTAACGGTTTGTTTAAGACTCAGAGTTAACAGCCCGGAAATCAAACCCACACCCTCAATATCGGCCCACGCGAATATTCGACACTAAGTTACTACATTGCTATGTTACTATAATGAATTAAAAATAGATATTAGCTTCAATCCCTTCATTTGTTTTGTTACTGATATTCCTAGCTTCTATGTTATGTACTTCGGAATCTATTTAAAATATATGTAAAATAATATGTTAACATTATAGTAAATATAATAATAAACAAATTTAAATTTTTTTCTAGCTGTAACCCCCCCGTTTCACCCGGGATATAAGCACTCAAATAAACCTTCCTCTTCAATCATTATGTCTATTGATTAAAACCGCATCAAAATCCGTTAAGTAATTCTGTTTTATACTATATACTAGCTGTTTCCCGCGATTTTACTCGCATCTTCGTGGGGTGATTAAAAGTAAAGTTTCCTCCAAATCCGTGTAGTAGTTAAGTTATTAACACACATCCATACATACAAATTTTCGCGTTTCTAATATTATTATTATTGTAGGATATGGATTCAAGCAGTTGCATAGAGCTCTACAAAATATTTTAATTTCGTAGCTCCAAAGCTGTAGCACAATGGCTACGAGAGCTACGAGACCTACGAAATATTACTTTTCATGAATAAATTAGTTATATTCATAGTTTATTCTTCAGTAGTCTGTAATATATATTTTTACAAGAAATCTTTATCTCTACAAGCCTCTTCGTGCCATAAAACCTGTGCCTAGCCGAGACAGTACCTAATTTACTCAACTTTTTTATGATCTTCTACCTGCTGTCTCTCGGACAGGTATATAAAGTTACTGTCCATCTATTGCATAAAATATTACATAACATTTGCTCAATGACTGTCTGACGCTAACCCACTTTTGTTGACTACTGAGTACATGATGGTTAGTGCATGTGGTCATTGAAAAGTATATTTTCAGTACCACTTGCGACATATTACAGATGATAACGGTGGTAGTGATAAAAATAATCATTGAAATACGCCGTCACAAACACTTATGAAGTCGGACTCTTATATTCGTCTCATTCAAACAGACTTATAATTTTATGGTTCCGTATTTATTACTTCCGTATTATCCACTATCCGTCTGGTCACCGGAGTGCATCTCAGGAACAGCAATAAGTAGACAGATTAGAAATGATAGGCACATGAGACTTACACCCATATTCTAAGACGTTTCCTCAGACGTCACTCGACTCCAACTCGACTGAGGATACCTTAAGCATTTTCTCGAGGAATTCTCAAAATTTGTATTCTAAGTCATAACTTGAGCAAAACTCGAGCAATCCCGACTGAAATTGAATCGAAGTGTAGTCAAGGAAACATGTCATTATATTTTAGATAAAATATTAATGAAATAAAATAATGAGTTTCAATAACTATTTACAAGCAAGAAGCTTCCTTAAAGTTGGTCCCGACGTACCTTGAAGCTGACAGTTATTTCCTCACCTCGATGTTTTTTCAGCAATTTGTAAAGTATTGAACAATGAGGCCCTGCACCCTGCGTGTGCAAGTTCGTCTTGCACTTGGCTGCTTTTCTACGATGTCTGTAAGTTTTTAATTTTGGAACAACGCACTTGACTTGACTGCGGCCAAAGAATATATCACTACATTGTATAAAACAAAGTCGCTTTCTCTGTCCCTATATCCCTATGTATGCTTAAATCTTTAAAACTACGCAACGGATTTTGATGCGGTTTTTTTAATAGATAGAGTGATTGAAGAGGAAGGTTTTTATGTATAATACATGTGACATCCCACGAGATAGCAGGTAAAACCGCGGGGGACAGCTAGTAAGTAATATTTAAGTAGAGACTGCGGTGTCCTGTACAACAATTCAGTGTTATTTATAATTCACTACCAGAGCTTGGAGCCATTTGTAGTTTCAAGGTACCCTCATTATTGTTCATATTGATGATTACTTACCAGTATTTCTTTTTTTTTTGTTTCGGCACACAATCTACCTGATGGTAAATGGTGACCGCCAATGGACATTAGCAATACCAGGGCCATAGTCAATGCGTTGCCGACCCTGACATGTGAAGTTATGAAGTGTCATGTGCCTGTTATTTCACGTTCTCTAGTAGGCAGTGTTGGCAACTGCCTAGGGGGACATTGGGCAGGGGCATGAGCACCGAGAAAAAGAAAATATGGAGGACTTAAGACTACTTTTTATTTAGGAGGACTGCTAGTTACGAATATAATTGCGTTTTTGTAGAAAACATATATTTTAAGAAGTTAGTAAAGGGTCCCCGTGACATGCTTAATCCGGCCCTGCCCCCTTACCTTTCTAACCAAAAGACAGTAATACAAGTGCACTACTGCTTTACGGCTGAAATGGGTAAGGTGGTAGTACTTCCCCGGACGAACTCGAAACTAACTACTATCTGATTTCGGCCACCGCCAACCTCACTACCTGACCTATTTTGATGAATTACAAGCTTGTATAATTAATTGAGCTTATCCCACGTGTAATTTTTAATGACATAGCCTATATTTGCTGCATTTATTGCCGGCTCCTCTCAGTAAAAGCAACCTTCCGAACTGTTAGACTCTGACCATTCATAAGTGCCTGTGACGGTCTATTTGAATAACCATTTAATTTAATTTTATACAAATAATATAATAACGTTATAAAAAAGAATGTAACCTTGCTGAGTTTCTTGCCGGTTCTTCTCAGTTGAAGGCTGACATCCGAACCGGTTGTAGCTTCAGTTACTTTAAATTTGACCTTCATAAGTGCCCTCCGAAGGCCTAAACTGAATAAATGGTTTTGAATTTTGAATTTTGAATTGAATTTTGTGAGGATGGATGCAAAAACTACCGAACAGTAAGTAACAAGGCATTTTATAACCTGGATTAACATAGGATACTTTTTATTCCGGGGAAAATGTAACATCCCTCGGGAACGTGGGGAAAACAACAGGGGATAGCTAATTATCCGTAATACACGCGCTTCCTATACAAAGAGTACCGGTCTGGTACCTTGTATATAAATATACAGGAATTTCGATCCTAGTTCGGCAGCGGATGCTTTTTAATATAATTAATTTGAATCTAGCCTAGTTTAGATGATAAGTAACAATTGTAAACTTAGTGGAAATAAATAAATTATTATTATTATTATCATTACTATTATTATAAATAAATATCCAAAGACATTCTTTACACACTGTCATCTGATCCCAAACTAAGCAGAGCTTGTACTACGTGATCCAGCTAACGGAAATACTATATGTTGGTATTTTTCCTTCTCAATATATAGGTACTTAACTGTTCCCTGCGGTGCCACCCGCGTTCTCGGTGGATAAAAATAATCCTTAATGTTAATCTATGTTATTAATCTATACATTTGCCACGTTGCATCCAAATCCGTTAAGTAGTTTTGCGTGAAAGGGTATCGAATATCCATCCTCGCAAACATTGGCATTTATAAAATTAGTAGGATATAGATATTTACACACCCAGGTGCATAACAAACAGATAGACAGGCCAGTTGGCGAGTTGGTTAGCCGAAGGTCACGGGTTCGATTCCCACCCAGGACAAACATTTGTGTGCATGAATATATCTGTTTGTTTTGTGTCTGGGTGTAAATATGTATAAAATTCAAAATTCAAAACCATTTATTCAGTTTAGGCCCTCGGAGGGCACTTATGAAGGTCAAATTTAAAGTTACTGAAGCTACAAGTATGTATATAGAAAAAAAAAGTAGTATATGTAGTATATCAGTTATGGTTTCCATAGTACAAGCTCTGTTTAGTTTGGGACCAGATGGCCGTGGGTAAAAGAATGTCCCGGGATATTTGTTTTTATTTTTATATTTTATTATAATTTTTGTTATAGTGTCGAATTGGTGTAAACTGTAAGGATATTATAACTTAAGTAAATAAATAAATATTATATTCCATGCACACAAATGTTCGTCCATGGTGGGAATCTAACCTACAACCTGTCCGTGGCAGTCAATGTTACTAACCATCAAGCCATCTGGTCCGTCAATTACTAACTAAAGTAATTCAATAATCAAAATTTTACATAAACTTTCAGCAGGAATTGCGTCAACTTCCTGAAGATACCAATCTGTAAATCTATGCTAGTATAGATAAACATAGCAAAGATTCACGCGACTCCGTTCCATCTTACTTAAACTTTCACGTCCAAGATGGTCTCGAGATAAGCTAAGTTATATTCGATTATATAATCTGTACAATTTAATATACATCGTGTAACGCGATCCTCAATTTATTTTTGTTTTGTATGATTTAGCCTCTGATGGCTCTTACACCCATATTCTAAGACGTTTCCTCATACGGCACTCGACTCCAACTCGACTGAGGATATCTTAAGCATTTTCTTGAGAAATTCTCAAAATTTGTATTCTAAGTCATAACTTGAGCAAAACTCGAGCGATCCCGATTGATGTCGAATCGAAGTGTAGTCAAGATAAACATGTCATTAGTAACGTCATTCTATTATAGATAAAATATTAATGAAATAAAATAAGTATTCAGAAACTATTTACAAGCAATAAACTTCCTTAAGGTTGGTCCCGACGTACCTTGAATCTGACAGTTATTTTCTCACCTCGAGTGAGATGTCAAGTCGAGTGGAGGAGATTTTTGTAATTAGAATACTAATATCTTTAAGTGAGGTTGAATGGAGTCGAGGAAACGTCTTAGAATATGGGTGCAACACCCTTACACAGACAAGGCTCAAGAAGTCGCTATATAATACCTACATTCTTGGTAATTCAAGGAGTATTGGACGAAAGTTTACTATCGTGGTGTCCGCAGCACTTATGAATGTCAAAGATTCTGAAGCTACATTGCTTCGGAAGTTAGCCTTCAAATGAGAAATAAACTCAACCAGGTTACAGGCATTAACCTTTTGGACACCATGCTATAACGGCATTTCCATGTCCTGTATTAATAAAACACATAAAAGTAATGATTAAATATGTTTATTTTGTATTATTCTGTGACTTGTCGAGTATAGACGACAATGGCGCACAGGGCACGCTTGAGCAGCCCCCTTATTCAGCTAATACAAACTTCGTCGGCGAGCCGCTTCACGGAGGCCTCGGAGAGCTTATCTCTCACATGATTAGTAGTATTACTTAGCGACAGAGACAGAGCACGGAGGCCGCGATGAAACATCCTCGAGTTAGTATCAGTTTCCTTACAGAATCGAGCCCCATGTCGAGTATAGCTGACATTGGCGGCCAAAAGTTTAAAAATCAGCCCCAAAGGTACGACTGAAATAAGTTCAGACGAATCACCTTTGGAAGCGACGATAGGGTTGGATGCAGTGAACTTAGTGATGGAATCGGTTTCTACGTATATTTTACCAGCGTAAGCAAACTGTAGCATAATAGTTAGATGCATTGTAGTACCCGTCCGGCCAGCCTTAAGTCAGAGTTTAAAATCTGTGGAGGTGGAGACGTTGTCGGATCACAGATATATCCGCTTCGACGTCTCCGCCCAGACCGCGGGCGGCCGCCGTCCGCCGACCCGGTTATCGGGCGGTCCGCGCTGGTCGCGCAAGCAAATTGACAAGGAACTACTCGAGGAGGCCGCCATTGTCCAGGCCTGGGTCCGGGGGTCGAACGGACCCGTCGACGTCGAGCGGGAGGCGCTGTGGTTTCGCGGGGCGATGACGCAAATCAGCGACGCGTCCATGCCCCGCGTCCACGCTCAGTCCGCAAAGCGCCAGGTGTACTGGTGGACCGCCGAGATCGCGCAGTTGCGCGTCGAGTGCGTGGCGGTCAGGCGCCAGTACACCCGATACCGGAGGAGACGTCGACGGGTCCCAGAGGAGGAGGCCGCGTTGTATGAGGTGTACAGCGCGGCGAAGGGGACTCTGTGGCTGGCCATCTGCGAGTCGAAGACGCGTGCCAGGGAGGAGATGTTGGAGACTCTAGACGGAGATCCGTGGGGGCGGCCCTATCGCACGGTCCGAAATCAACTTCGGGCCGCGGCGCCCCCGCTCACCGAGAGTCTCCAACCCGAGCTGCTGGAGGAGGTGGTAGCAGCCCTCTTCCCGGCACGAGGCGAGCATACTCCGCCGCAGATGGCATTGCCCTCGGCCGCAGAGTCCACGGAGGAGAACGCCATCAGCGTCCCTGAGGTGACACACCCAGAGTTGGGGGCTGCCGTGATCCGGCTCCGGGCCAAGAATGTGGCTCCGGGGCCCGATGGGATCCACGGCTGCGTGTTAGCCCTCGCTCTGAAGGAGCTAGAGCCCCAACTGAGAGGGCTCTTCACAGCGTGCCTCGAGCGAGGCCAGTTTCCCACATTGTGGAAGTCTGGTCGACTGGTCCTGCTCGGAAAGGCGGGGCGCCCTGCGGACTCACCGTCCGCGTACCGGCCCATAGTGCTGCTGGACGAGGTGGGCAAGTTGTTCGAGCGAGTCCTCGCTGCCCGCCTCGTCAGCCACTTGTGCCAGGAAGGGCCGGACCTGGACGGGAGTCAGTTCGGGTTTCGGCAAGGGCGCTCCACCGTGCACGCTGTGTCGCGAGTAAGGGCCCTGGCGGAGGAAGCGGTGTCCCGGGGCGGGGTGATGTTGGCGGTCTCTCTAGACATCGCCAACGCGTTTAACACCCTGCCCTGGAGTTGCATTCGGGAGGCACTGAGGTATCATAGAGTGCCTCCCTACCTCCGCCGCATCGTTGGGGCTTATCTCTCCGAGAGGTGTGTCACATACACGGGACGTGATGGCATTCACCAGCGCCCGATGTCGTGCGGTGTTCCACAGGGTTCGGTTCTTGGGCCGCTTCTGTGGAACATCGGCTACGACTGGGTGCTGAGAGGCGAGCTCGGCCCGGGGGTGGACCTGACGTGTTACGCGGACGACACGCTGGTCACCGCCCGGGGGAGCTCGCACAGGGAGGCAGCGTTGCTGGCGACGGCTGCGGCGTCACAGGTGGTGAGCCGCATCCGTCGCCTAGGCCTGGAGGTGGCCCTCAGCAAGTCGGAGGCCATGGTGTTTCATGGCCCCCGGCGGGCGCCGCCGCCCGGCTCACACATCGTGGTCGGGGGGGTCCGAATCGCTGTCGAGCCCACCATGAAATATCTGGGATTGGTGCTCGACAGCCGGTGGGACTTCGGGCCCCACTTTCGGCGGCTGGCGCCCAAGCTGTTGGGCGCGGCTGGCGCGCTCGCAACGCTGCTTCCCAATCTGGGGGGCCCGAGCTCCACCTGTAGGCGGCTCTACATGGGGATCGTGCGATCCATGGCCCTGTACGGGGCCCCGATCTGGGCCCTCGACCTGACGGCCGGCGCGATCGCTGTTCTGCGAAAACCGCAGAGAGCGATGGCCGTCAGAGTCATACGGGGGTATCGCACGATCTCCTACGAGGGGGCTTGTGCACTGGCCGGATCCCCGCCCTGGGACCTAGAGGCGAAAGTCCTCGCGTCACTGTATCGGTGGCGCGAGGAAGAGGCGGAGCGGGGCGAACGACCGATGCAGCGTCACGTCGAGCTGCGTCGGTCTCAGCTCCGCGAGGTCCTGGTGGCGGAATGGCGGGACAGGCTTTCACGCCCTACCGCCGGCCTCGACATAGTCGGGGCGGTCCGGCCGGTGCTCGAGCGCTGGCTCGGGAGGAGGCACGGCTCCCTGTCGTTTCGGGTGACGCAGGTACTCTCGGGGCACGGTTGCTTCGGGAAGTACCTGTGCCGCATAAACAGGGAGCCGGACGCCCGGTGTCACCACTGCGTCCATTGCCGGGAGGACACGGCGCGGCACACGCTGGCAGAGTGTGCCGCTTGGGAGGAGCCGCGTCGTGCCCTCATCGCCGGAGTAGGCCCGGACCTCTCGCTGCCGGCCGTGGTCGAGTCGATGGTCGACAGCGAGGAGGCCTGGGACGCAGTGGTAACCTTCTGCGATACTGTTATCGCGCAGAAGGAGGCTGCGGAAAGGGAGAGGGAGATCTCAACCCCTCACCCGATCCGCAGCAGACGCACCGGGCGTCGGCGGAGGGCGGACAACGCCCTCTTCCAGCCCCCCTAAATGGGTCCAGGGGCGACTGACTCGGGGACGTCCGTCGCCCCCCTACAACATCAGGACCCGAGGTGGCGGCGCGTGTGGTGTTCCACGTGCGCCCCTCAGAGAAGTCGGGGGGGGGGGGAGTTAACACCTCACTCCCCCCCCTCGACCAGACGGGGCCCGCGGCGGCGGGCCAGCACCAGCCGGGGGTTGCGGAAGCTGAATTCGTGCCCGCGACCCTCGGCGCTTAGGTGTGAGAAGGAACACCGGAGGGGTTTTAGTGGGTATACCTCTCGGGCCCCTTCTCATTTTTATTGAGAAGGGGAGTTTGCGAGAGGGAGTCCCACATAACCACCGCGTCTCCCCGGGCGCGGTGGTATGCGCAAAGCATTTCCCCTCCTAAAAAAAAAAAAAAAAAAAAAAAAAAGAGTTTAAAATCTACCCTAAACTCGCACCACTGTGTTCCAGCAGGTACACTTAAGAGGCAGTTACCTAGACTTTGCTTCTAGAAGTCAGCAACACATCTAAATATTAAAATATTAGACGACCCTTTAAAAATAAGCACTTACAATTTATAAAATATAGATGCTTTTAGGTTGATAACATTTTAAATATTGACGATTTCACCGTAGTATCCTTAAGGAAACGTTTATCAAAACACCGCTTGGTATAAAAATGAAACGGCATTAATAAAAGCATATAATTTTTATTATTTAGTAAATGTTCTAAAACGAGCTGTACGGCATCTGACAACTGGTAGGTAGAAACACTTTTTATATGAATAAACCGCTACGCTTTAGCTAGATATAGTTACAGTACATTCTATAGAAAATTGATAAGTCACGCTAGTCATGGAATGTTTTAAATATATTTGATTGCTAAGTATCATTCAAAAACTACAAAAACTGCTAACCACTGGATTTCATTTCCTAAGGGGCCGTTCATAAAATACGTTCGCATACAAGGGGAGGGGAGGGGTCTGGCTGAGTGTGACAAGATGTGACAAGGGGGGACGGGGGGTATACGGCAACGTGACGTTCGCCGTTTTTTTTTTTTATATTCCTTGCTGGTGTAGTCCAGCTGGCCTCTATGAATATCATGTGTGAAAGATATTTAATTAATTTAATTAAATAATTAAAAATTAATTTATTTAAATTTTATTATAATAACTAAATAAATATTTTAAATTTTTAGAATTTGTGTACTAACATTTAGAATTTATCATACTCAGCAGGGGGGCGGTCTTAGTTTTTGTGACGAAATATTTCTAGGGGGGTCACAAAAAGTGTGACACAGCGTGACAATGGGGGAGGAGGTGGTTAAAAAAAGCTGATTTTAGTGTGACGTATTTTATGAACGGCCCCTAAAGCTTTTATATTGAATCTTGTTATAATTTTCAAACAAATATTCATTTAAAACTTATAATTAAAGTAAGTTAAGTCAAAACACTAACTTACAACGAAATGAGAAATAAAAACAAAATATACCATGTCCATTAGAAATTAAATCACATAGTTAAACTGAAAGTCCGTTCTGCGAACAAAAAAAACATTCAAACAATATTTTTTCTTTTTAATTAAGTGGCATACATACTATGAGATTGATTTTATTTATTATACAACGTGTTATAAAATACCCCGTAAAAATATAATTAATTATCAAGCCAACAACCCTAGTAAGCTGTCATGTCAGGGAACCAGATTATTTAACAGAAAGGCCTACGTACTTATTTTACCTAATAATTGTCTACTTTAATAGTTGTTCTATTTTTAATTCATAAAAATCTGTTTTTTTATTTTTTTAGGGTATGTTATACAGCGTTACTACGGTTCTTAAATGGACTCGTTATAAGGCCGCATTAAACCTCCTTTCGGCTTTACGGGTAGTGTTGCAACACGTGTATATATTTTAAAGACAGTAGCTAATAAAATAACTATTTATTACTAAATTGTAAGCTTTAATGAATTAATTTCTGAAGGACTCGGTCGAGGGTTCCCCGCAGGTCGCGATGGGTGATTAAATTTTTTTCCTTCTCTTTTCCGGTGTATTTTGGAAGAGAGCCTCGTCTGCGCGAATCAGCCTGTTGACGGCGCGACTCAACGACACATCTGTTACCAGAAAACAATACAAAATATACTTTGGATTCATTATTTTAAAATACTATTTAGATCAAAAGTTATTTTTAAATAAAAAACCCTCCGAAACAGTCAGCTTATAAACTAAATGTCTATACTACAAACAACCAAAAATTTTGCTACACAGTAGTAACAATTCTGTTGTTGAATTATAGAATAACAATGTTTGTGGTAAGCAGATTGTGTCAATTTAATCACCCATTGCAAGTCAAATTATAAGGTTATTGTAATGTGGTTATCAAATGAAACGATTGATAAAAACTTTTAGAAATATCCATTTTAATGTGATAGAATTTTAACAGTCCACTTACTCTTAATATAATTTGTGTATAAATTTGCACGCACAAAAAAAATTATCATCATTAACAATTACTATCAAAAATAATAAATTAGTTTTGTGTAATTTTTGCATTTTTGGCATTGGTTAGTCTCTTTTGGAGGTCGATTCTCAGTTCTTCGATATTATTATCACAGTAGCTGTTTATTACTAGCTAGCGGTATATATCTTGTCTTGGAGACCAGAGGCAAGGTTGTGGATTAAATTCCCAGTACGACAAGGTACTTAAACTATACAATTAATTTCTGGGAATGATAACGTGGTAATCAATTATCACGTTAGTATTTAAATCAGCATTGTGGGTAAAACCTCAATATTAGGCTAAATCGTAGCCTTTTTAATTTTCATGACACACAGATAATTATTTCCCTATATTGGTATTGATCATTATTTATTTGTGTTTTGGGTTTTTTTTTATTTATTTTTTTATAAATACCTACATTACCCTTTAGGACTCAGTACCAAGACCTTTGCCAACCACTTCCTCTTACTAATTACATATTTACAGTTCACAACAATTTACAAGCTATTTAACGAATTATATTTTCTTACAATCGTGCCAAGTTCTTTAATAAAAATTGATTGTGATATTAATATCAGCACCCTGAGAATCGTACCCCTAGACCATTCATAAACAATATGGTCATGTTTTTTTATCATGCACTCTTACCAGTAACCTTACCCTTAATACATTAAGAAATTGTACTCACAGAAGGCATCATGTTTAATTTCTTTAAATTATTAATTAAATAAAGATATTTCCTTAAATTACAAAATAAATTAATAACTCCAAAAAAAACCCAAACCATCCGATAAGTCAGTAAATATTAAGACTAATAATAATTTAATGTTTTTTTAACAATAACCATAAAATTCTACGAAGGATCTCTCGATTAATAATGTATTATTATGCAATGACTGAGGCTAATTAGTTAAAATTCAATAAAAACTTAACTTTACGTTTAAATATATAAAAACTATAATTAAATATTGCCATTATTATAAATAATATTTAATAATACAACAACGAAACACCATTTATAAAATTGACTAAGAATGTGTGACATCATGCAAAGAGTGTACTTTGATTTGTTAAATTAAATACTAAGTAACAGATAGATTAAAAACATTTTGGAATTAATAGTTTATGTATTCTATTTTTTGTTTTGACTGAATGTTGCCAAGTTATAATAATTTAATATATTTATTCAAGTTGCCAAATTATAATAATGAAATAGGCCTTTACAGGCCCTTATTTATAGTCAGACTTTAATTCCGATTCTAATAATATTGTAATTTTATTTGCTGTTTACTGAAATACAGATTTTTACTTAGTTTGACAACTTGTGTTATATTCATTTGCTCATGTTTTTTAAACAACATTTTTCTTTATATCTTATTCTGACAGTAAATTAATTAATTATGCCAGTAATTGTTAACCACATAATTATTGTACTTCATATATTTTTGTACCATGTTTCAGAAAAATAAATTATTCTATTCTGCTTTGTAATGTATTTATCATAAAGGTTATAATGGAAGACAGGGTAAAATGGTGAAGACAATGGAAGACAGGGTAAAATGGTGTGATGTTGAAAAATGGTTTACTGAATTGGTGGGGTAAAATAATGACTATTTTTCTCCTATTTGTAAACTATGTAACACGATAAGTACAGGGATCATCAACCACTTTTAAAATTATAGGGCAAAGTGCAATATTAAATAAAGGATTTTGCCATTTGACATTAGAGGCTTAACCACAAAAATCTATCGCGACATCGTATTGAGTGTGTCAAAAAGCTGGTTTGTACGAAAAATTTAAATCGCGCATACCGTGACCCTGCGCGATGTTCAATTTCCCATTGCATTGGTTTTTGGCGCTCTCGGTACGACAACAATACGCTTACGATAGATGTTCATGCTTATCCTTCTGAACTCAAAAAAATCATATAAGTATTTTAAATTAATGGTATGATTCATAATTAAAATGTTTCGAATTCTGTTAACACTCTAAATGAAGAATACATATTAATAAATGTTGCACCTTTGACAATAGGTTTATAAATATAAAATAAGAAAAGAAAAACAAATAAATATCCTGTTTTTCAGCCCCTGGATTAACAATCTGTGTGGGGTTTTCAATAATTATTAATCAAATATAATTTTATCTATAAAATAATCGTCAGTCTGTTGTTAAATGACAATATATTGTATATATTCCTCTTATTGTGATTTACTAATCGTAACACTAAACTTGCAGCACGCTATGATGGTCATTTTGACGTTTGACAATGACAAAGAAAAATAACCTTTATTACTGCAGACATAAGGTGCATCTATTGATCCAACAGCTAATTGTATGATGATGGAAATCAACCTTATTCCAAAGCAATACAGTTTCTTTTCCTATGACAATCTGAAACGTCAAAACGGCCATCATAGCTGGTAATATAACTATTTTGTAATATTGTATAGAATATTATAAATTAAGTACAGTAAATACTTTAAGCCCATAGATCAAAAATATATGCATCTGTTCTCCATCTATTTACAATTATTTTTACTCATTATAAAAGCTGTGTATATTAAGGGGACCCGGTGGTCTAGAATTTTCGAAAAATCGTTTTTTATTTTTACATATTTCGAAAGTATAGTATTTCAAAAATATACTGTTAAAATTTGGTGACAAAATTCCGAGTATTTCTATATTTAAAACCCATTACAATGTCAGGTAGACGATCGGTGAGTTGGGCTCCATTGTTCGCTAATTGCAGCTGCTCGGGTCCGTATACCTGACTTAGACTATTGTATGAATTTAACGGGAAATATTTTAGTTTTAAGAGTTGTTCAGTTAGTTTAACGTGTTCCTCAGCGACAGCAACATCGAGTGTAATAATATTACAGAAATAATTTTATAATAACATCAATCATTTTATAGTGATATCGAGTGAAATAATTTTATAAAACCAATGGATCGTAAGCAGGGCCAAACTAGTAGCAGAAGATGATGGACGTAATGGGTATTAAAATCGGCCCATACGCCGATCAACTAGCCCGAGATCGTGATGAGCGAAGAATCTATAAGGCTGATCGTCAAAGCAGAAGTGACTCCAAAGAGGCAAGAACTGCTCGTAAAAAATCCAAGAGTCAAGAAAATGAAGACTATGAGAGAACAGAGGGAATCCTTTATGGTGCTGGGATCGCCGATTAATCGTAAGTGCATATTTCAATACAATTTCTTGAGAATATAGTTACTTAAAACTTTAAACGCGTTTATCTCGAAACTACTTTTTTTGGTCTACTGAAGCTACAAAAAAAAAACGGTTCGACCGATTCGTCTGAAATTTTAACAGGTCATTCTAAATAGTACTGGCTCTCGCCGGGACTAGAAAAAATATTTTCTGTTGAGTATTTCTATTTTTTTTATTAAAAAAACATTGCAAAAAAAGAGTCGTTTTCAGACTCGTACTTTGAATTACGCGCCATTTTGTCAATTTTTTTTTTTTTTTTATTCTAGTCCCCGCCATAACTATACTTATACTGATTAAAAATCCGTCTTATTTTTTAATTTCAGATCAAAGGGAGAGATATAACCTCCTTCAGCAGCCAGGTCCTTTTTTTTTGAGAGGGGAACTTCAGCGCCACTTTTGGAATTAAAAAAAAAAAAAATTCTGTTTACCATCATTTTTGTATTGTTAATAAGTAATAAAATAAATTTAAAACCCTTAGTCATTTCTGTCATATCAAAAAAAAAATTTAAAAATAGGCTAAATTTTAGGCCGCTAGACCACCGGGTCCCCTTAAAACTCCTATTTATATCCGATAAACCGAGACACAATGAATTCTCAAGAATTTTACTTAATCATAAATATATTGTTCACATTTCATTGAATAGAATCGACACAGATTTTAATCGGTTTTTGGAACAACCAGCCGACAACTAACAAATCAAACGCGACCTTGATTACACTGCCACAGTAAATAAATATCAAGACAAATTTCAATAAATGCGGCGCGTTCCGGAATCGATCGGTATGTGTGTATCACTACAGAGCATAAAACAAAGTCGCTTTCTCTGTCCCTATATCCCTATGAATGCTTAAATCTTTAAAACTACGCAACGGATTTTGATGTGGTTTTCTTAATAGATAGAGTGATTGAAGAGGAAGATTTTTATGTATAATACATATGACATCCCACGGGAACGCGAGTAAAACCGCGGGGGACAGTTAGTTTAAAAATAAATAGGTTATTATTTCTCTTTCACAAAGGTATGCAATTAGATAACTAATTAAAAAAAAACTATACAGTTTCGATGATACATTCCTTTTTTTGCCTAGGAGTAATAGGAAGATCTGTCTTACAGACTATCAGGCTCTCTCCCCATGAACTAATACTATGTCAAATGATAGACAGACAGTTGATAATATACCTAACTAGCGACCCACCCCGGCTTCGCTCAGGTGCAATGTAGATACTAATACATATAAACCTTCCTCTTTAATCACTCTATCTATTAAAAAAAACCGCATCAAAATCCGTTGCGTAGTTTTAAAGATTTAAGGGGGGAGCCTGCTTTAGAGGCTTCAAAAAATCGTTTTTTTTTTTTTTTGCATACATGTCTTCCCAAACTATCCAAGAATAGACCCCTAAAATTTCAAAAGCAAATTCAAATTATTTTCGGAGCTACAGAAGAAATAGTGAGCAAGCGTCAAGCAGGTATACGAGCGGCCGGATCGCTCGAAGTGCCCGCACTCCGCCCCTTGATCTATTGTATGTATTGTACCCATTGTAACCATACTAAGAATCCAAAGGGACTAAAAGTCCTTCGAGACACTACTGACTTTATGGACCAGGAATCGCTGATTAGCATGTTAATGCGGTAAGTTAAAAAAAATAAGATTTTTTATATACGAAAACTTTGACGGGCGATTTCTCGGTTTTTCATTTTTACGATTTTCCCGAGTTGGCGGGAAAGATAGAAAAAAAACTAAACGTCCTATCGAAACGAGACAAAATTGGTTGTGTTCGGGATAAAATTCTCTTCTAGTTGAACCTAAAAAAACTTGAAAAAGTTATGATTAACCATTTTTTTAAACAATCTAAAGTGAATTTTTTCTTCCAAAAAAATGATTTTTTTTTTTAATTTGCGAAAAATAATTGAATTTTTCACTTTTTTTTTAATTTTCTTGGTTTAACTAGAAGCTATACTATTGAAAATTAAAAATTTTTTTGGTTTTTTAGTTTCAGATGAAAATTGCGACCTGCATCTTTCCCGCCGCACGACACATGCATACTCGAGGCGCCTCGGCGAAATGCTTGTACCACGCATAATATGACATATATTTTGATGAAAAAATTTGAGAAGACTCTTGAAATACATAACAATAAAACCTGAAAGTTTCGTTTCAATCAAATATTTCTTTCCTTCCCAAAAAAATCCTCTAAAAAATCGATTTTTTTAAGCTTCTAAAGCAGGCTCCCCCCTTAAGCATACATAAGTCATAATTGATGAATTTAGAGAAATTGTAAGAATTTTTTATTTTTTTATTTTATTTCTTAGGATATCCAACAGCTTTATATTATTATATATGCTTAATATAAATGAATAATGAGTCCAGAGTCAATAATAAGATATCACAACATGACTAAGTTAATAAAAAATCATACAGAGCAGACCATGACCTACAGACTATAAATAAAGTATAAATTGAACGAACAAATAAAGTATAGATTAGTATGTATTAAGCTTGTTTGGTCTTGTGAAATGTGTGGGTGTGTGTAATGTATGAATGAATATGTATGTATGTAAATATGTATGCATGTACACCTGTACACACATATAACACATAATATTATGTATATTAGAGCCGGCTTGTTGTAGTGTCATAAAGTGTGGTTGAGACACGGCATGAGATTTAAACAATATTATCTATCAAAGTACATATAGCATAGTCAGAGACTTTAAAGACTAAAATCGTATTTCAGACGCATACAGATTTAATGATCTATGGGCACAATAAATAGACATTCCAAATAGCAGTACTCGAGCGAAATAGGACGGGACGGTTTCACAAAAATGAGACTTACGACTATAAATATAGAACACATTATGTTTCAATATAAATGGCATGCCAACGTGTGACTTGTGGCATACCAGCGCTGCGTATACATTACCCTTATTGGTGAAGCAATAAGGATGCTTTTCACGTGTCAAGAAACGAGGATTAGAAAATATCACGACACTTTTTTATATATGGTTAATAATCGTATACGTTGAATGCTTGATTTGACTAGCTTTCCGATAAAATCGGTAAGTACGTTCCTCTGCAATTATTTTTCGAGTTTCAGCTATAACATTACATACCCCGGTAACATTGCCTACTCAAAATGATAAAAAGTATCGATAGATGTGATTTTTTGTGTTGTGAAAGAGCCTTTCTACCTTTTTGATTTATAGCTATGGAACACTTCCAATTCGTAACAAAAAGTATATTCTTGATTTAGAGTTGTTATTTTTATTTATATTGTTATTTTATTATCAGAAATTATACTTAATTAATTTACAAGGATGAAAAAAAAATCAGGAAAATATTTTGTACCCCAAGCTTTAACATACTTTCAATCGCGAAAAAGAAACAGTTATCATGATATTGTCCAACCCCGATTCGTAGTAGTATATGAGTATAGTTACCAACCGGGCGTGGTGTTGGCGAGACGGCGCATGCGCCTGGTGTTGCGGTCCTGGTCGCGGATCTTCTTCTCCATCTCCGCGTTGGTGAGCGTCTCCAGGTGCGGCGCCCAGTGCTCCGCCTCCGACGGGGCGCGGTACGGGCTCTGGAATAAATACCCGGATATCTGTTTACTAACTATCCTTGATTGAGTCATCAAACCATCTTGTCTATGCAATATTACAGTGGTTTTCTCCCTCTCACCCGCATGAGATGGATGAGGTTGGGCTCGACCCCCTATCGCCTAAATACCTCACGTGTTACAAAACTACCCGTAAAGCCGAAAGGAGGTTAAATGGGGCGTTAAATATAACGAGTCCATTCACAATATTTAAGAACCGTAGTAATGTATAACATACCTCAAAAAAATAAAAAAACTGTTTTTTATGTATGAAAAATAGAACAACTATTAAAGTAGACAATTATGTGCGTAGGCCTTTCTGTTAAATAATCTGGTTCACTGACATGACAGCTTACTAGGGTTGTTGGCTTTGATAATTAATTATATTTTTACAGGGTATTTTGTAACACGTTGTATAATAGACGCCCCTATAGTAGTAATAAAATAAAAAAGTAAGATGAATGCATAGTTACCTCGACTACAGGCAGCGGGGCCTCACTGAAGGCATAAGTCCTCGTGTGCCAGCCGACCTGACCCCGCACGCTGTATGCTATACCGGTGACAAACTCTCCTCCAAGACCGAGCTCCGCACAGAGTCTCATAGCAAACTGTTCAGGATTGTTCTCTTTCTCTGACATGTCCCACTCCACCTGAAGAAATATATTTACTAAAGTTCCTACTAACATGAAAGTAATTATAATATATTTTTTATTTCCAATGAAAATGTCGTTTTTATATTAAAATACATGCAGATATATAGGTTTCATAGAATAAATATTAAACATCTTAATATCAGCGAGTCTTAACCCATCAAATTAGGATACCTTGTGCTAGGCAAAGGTAAGCAGGCTAGTGAAATTACAGGCACATGAAACTTCACGCCTCAGAGTCGACAACGCATTGGCGATAACCATGGTGTTGCAAATGTCTACAGGCGGCGGTGCCCGCTAACCATTCGGTGGACTGGCTACTTGTTAGTGGCCCAATGCAGTATTCAAAAAATAACTTTAAATATAGTCGGCCGGATTCATTACAGGAAAACATCCTGAAATCCCATGTTGAGAGAAAGGTATACAGAATCGTAAAAACTTAGCTACCATACAATAAAACGGTATTGAATCTGCATAATAATAAATTAAAGTAATATAACATTTAATTTTATAAGAGGTAAAATAGCATTTGAAAACTTAAACTATCAATTACACAATACATTACATTTCGAAATGTTCCATTATTGTTTTTGACCAACGATATTATCTTTCGAGATATAACAGGTACATACCTGATCAACAAGTGAAGTGTTGCCAACGTGTATATTGAGCTTGATGACGACTCTCTGGTCTGCGTGCTCCTCGAGGATGGCGGGCGGGTCGCTCGGGAACGCGTCGATCTGCTGCCGGATGGACGACGCGATGGCCGGGATGAACGTGCTCGTGTTCAGCTCCAGGTCGTCGCATAGCACCTCGGCGAACTGCTCCGGTGTTATTATTGATTCTGTACCATATAACACATAATATTAAGTGTTTAATTTGCTTGGATAAGTAAATTTTGAACCATTTTTCGTAACCTATCAAGACACAACTATCTACTTGTGAAACTCGAATACGCTATAATTGTTTGGGATTAGTATTCAATTAATGCAAATTTTATGGTATCCTACTTCCTATCCTAATAACATTATAAATGGTTTTGAAGATGGATGCAAGGACATATACGTCGGCGAGCTGCTTCGCGGAGGCCGCGGAGAGCTTACCTCTCACGTGATTAGTAGTATTAGCGTAGTAAGCGACAGAGATAGAGCATAGAGGCCGCGATGAAACATCCTCGAGTTAGTGTCACTTTCCTTATAGAATCGAGCCCCAGACTACTAAAGTGATTTGGATGAAACTTGACATGGCACAAAGATAGAGCATACCTTAACACGTTCAATGCCATCGACTCGCCCTGCGAGTCCACGTAAATTTTATTCCAGTTCCGGCGACTCATTGGCGAGTTCAATGTATTTCGGTAATATATCCAAAACACATGAGTATTTAATGCTCAAAATTACAGCGTAGGCTAAATATGCGCTAACCTATACATTTACGTGGTGGCCTTTATGCAAACACAATTTTATATTTGAAAAAAAAAAAAACATTATGGAGTACCATTTTGTACATGTAGTAGTGGAATTGAACGTGTTAAGTAACTCTCTCAGTTTTAAATTTGGAAGCCAATTTAATAATAGTTTGATGGTTCCAAACTATTGTATCAAAAAATCTGCTACATCTCCGATGCCAGGACCGTTACAGAATAGAATGACATGCAATAGAATACTTTAGATCTCTAGAATTAAAATAGTAAGCATAATAAAAGTTTGTACCATTCTTATTCCATGTGAAGGTGTCCCTCAACTTCTGGCCTTCAATCTCCATGTCCAATCTGATGGGCACAAGCACCTGCTTCTGTGAGGCGTTCTCCAACATAGCTGTCATGTCCGTGTCGTCGAAGCATAGGGGAAATGTTCGTACCTGAAAATTAAAAGTCAAATTTCTATGAAATTGTAACTTAATGGTGAACATCTGTACTGATATTAAATAGAGATAACATTTTTAAGTTTGGATGTAGGAAACTACTGATGCAATTTCAAAAAATCTTTCACTTAGAACTTTCACTACACTATTCATAAGTGTCATAAGCTATGTTATAATCGTGGGATACACTCAATCCCTCTGTATTAGTATGTTTGTCCTGGGAAGTACTACCAGCCTACTAATATCCACCGTAAAGCAGTAGTGCACTTGTATTACTGTGATTCGGTTAGAAAAGGTAAGGGAGCCGGTGAAATTACAGGCACATGAGACTTCACGTCTCAGGCTCCACAACGCATTTGCGATGCTCTGATGTTGCAAATGTCCATAGGCAGCAGCACTTACCATCAGATGGCCCATGTGCTTATCTGTCGACTCAAGTGGTATAAAAAAAGATCTATTTAAAATGTTCCCTTTTATCTGTAATTTGTCATCTTCATTTATTGATGATTGCTGACAAACATACCGTAAAGTCCATCTGATGGTGTGTGGCCACAGGCACCTATGGATGGTTACACCAAGGACCTTGAAATACAATATAGATCCTGAGAGATGAAGGGGTTAAGTATTAAGTGCTTGTGATTTTGCTGGCCTACCTACCTTTCTAACTGAAACACTTCTACTTCACAGCAGAAATGGGTATGGTGGTAGAATTTTTCCAAAAGAGCTCTGCACTAAGAGCTCAACTATAATACATCTGTTTGATGTTTGTGTCAGACATTCAAAGTAAACCCAAATTTAACAGTCTATATTACCTTTTTATTATGCACCCTTGTCCTAGTAATTGGTGTAGCTTGAGGCACAGCATCCAAGTGTGAAGAGTTAGGCATGATAGGCAGCCATGATGGATTATGGGGCTTCTTGCTCTTGCTCTCTCTGGGTGTTGCCAGCTCTTGGCTAACTGATACTGCTTTGTACCTGGAAAAGATACCTTCTTCTGAGGGTCTTTTCTTAAACTTATTCCTATATTTGGAATAGAATTTGAGTTAAGTAATATAAGTTTAATTGATTGACTGATTACTATACATTATCGAAGATTGATACTGGTATGTTTAAGTGCATGAAATTTTTGTCAACTTATGATGCATTCATTTATTTATGATTTGTAGCTTGGTAGCTGATGTGTCAACATCACACAGTGTTGAAAGTCACTTCACACTTTATAGTTCACTTTTGAAGTATTGATTTTTAGTTGTCACCAATTGTCTAATTTAAATATCAAAAATATAATAACCCTTTTGTATGGTATGCTCAAATTGCACTTGATAATTGTACTCAAACTTAGATTTTTACAGTATAAAGTTACCTAAGTCAGTGCCGGATTAACCACGAAGCAAGAGTAGCAATTGTTACGGGCCCCGCACAAAAGGGAGCCCCGCGTGTCTAAGGCCACCCACCAGCAATTGCTTTTTTAGTACTTTATACTTAAGAACTCATAGCAGACCAAAGGTGGGGGCCTTTGGTTCCGACTGAATTTGCTATGGGCCCCACGCTTCCTCAATCCGGCACTGACCTAAATACAGTATGTAACAAAAACCCTGTTATTCCTTTTAGGAACGTTGTACATTACCTACAAGCACACCATTAATGATATTAGAATTTAACAATTATAAACATTGGCTAGTACAAAGGTCAAAATCAAATAACTATTAAAATCGACACATTCAAAAAAATGTTTAAGAGTATCTGATTTTACAAATACATCTTTATTTCGCTAAATAGCCTACGAGCTCGGCGGCTTTCTTTGATGCGACAGAAGATGCCGCTAAAACGTAGGCGCGTGCCTCGTATCCCTGCCACGTGCCTTCCTACCCCTTTACCCCACCACCCGCCGCCCTGCGAATCATAAGCGAATTCCTTAGTCTCCCGCGCAACTTACTTTCGAACGGTTGTTATTGTTGACCTAGTGAGTGACTTGTGTTTTGTTTACGTAAGATCACCTGATCTGACGCCCTTCGATTGTTTGCCTCTGGGGTACTGTTAAGCAACAGGTGTTCAAAAAACCGTGTGATACGGAGGTCGAAATGCGTTCACGCATAGTAGCAGCATTTGACCACATCAAGTTCTATAGCTCCATTTTACAAAGCGTACGTGAAAATATTATTAGGCGTTGCAACAAATGTGTCGAGGTACAAGGTGGTCATATTGAACAGCACCTCCGTGGCCGTCTAGTAGACATTATAATAAATAATACATTAAAATGCAAGTAGGTACTTAAGGTTTTGTGTGACAGACGCGGGGACTTTATTTTGTTTATGTAAAAGTGTTAAATGTACTTATAACAATTATCAATTGTGCATAAAAATATCGTGTAAACCAACATTTTCAAAGATTCATTCGTTAAAGTGATAAACAACAGCTGACAAAGTCGTGAACTTGTGTAGAAAAAATAGGTAGATAACCGGCGCGGCGCGGCGCGGCGGCACCGACAAAGAGAGGCCACTCTCTTTGTCGGGTCGGGTAGAACTTCTTCCTATTATTTGTGATTTCGGGTCATCGCTTCATGCAGAGGTAAGATATCAGAATAACATTACAAATATTAATAATTAAATATTTATTTTAATTATTTGTGTTTACAGTTTATTATAAATGACTTCCTTTATTACGTATGTATACCGATTCTTAAAACGTAGGTAGAAGGAACAACAGGGTTTTTGTTACATATTGTATAATAAATAAAATTACATTTGCAGTATCCACAGCTATCTGTGCCAAACACCAAACCAATGGACATCAAGCATTTTCACGGGATGTGCATTTTTTAATTTTCTTTTCGGCATACTTGATACTATGATGCTATGATAGTGAAAGATGTTCTCCTGATTCATTTGATGATGTATGTTCATGTGATAAATCATCAATGTATGTATAGTCTCTTATGGAGTAGAATAGATTGAACCAATAATAAAAGGAAAGCCTTATCACATACTTGTCATCATTTCCTTCAATAATATCTTCAACTTCAGAAGCTTTGAGCAGCGACACAGAACTGGATAGCACATGAGGACCAAGTCCGTTATCAACAAGGCGTTTTCTTTCTTCATTTGTGAGGGTCCTCCGGGCCATACCCGGGTACTTCTTGTAGAGAGACCCACGGAATAACCGCAAGTAGTTGCCCACCTGATAGTTTCAATAGTTTTAACAATCAATGATATTTGTTATAATAATTTAATTTATTTTTAAAAATTTACTAATATGAAACCCATCTTGTTTCTTTAAAATGGATACTGTAGGCATATAGTGAAGCACATAATAATTATTAAATTTATATCAGGGCAGACTTAAGTGTAAATAGCTGAACGTCCTTCGTGAGGATTCATTTTGATATAAAACTTACTTCAAAGGTAAGAATCAAAACAAACAGAACGACATCACCTTAAAAAAAAACGATAATTTAGGTTGTTATTGTGAAAAATTAAGATAGCTTACGCTTGGGCGTAATCATTATACAACTATTATTTTTTTTTTTATGCCACTTGGGCCGACAAACAAGCAGACGGTCCACCTGATGGTAAGTGGTCACCGCCGCCTATGAACATTTGCAACACTAGGAGCATCGCCAATGCGTTGTCGACCCTGAGACGTGAAGTTGTTAAGTCTCATGTGCCTGTAATTTCATCGGCCCCCTTACCTTTCTAACCGAAACACAGTAATACAATTGCATTACTGCTTCACGGCGGAAATGGGTAAGGTGGTAGTACTTCCCCGGACGAACTCTGCACTAAGAGCTCTACTACTACTATTTGAAGATCCTACAGTATGTTTTATTAAGATAAATCTCCACTCATAGGGCTACCGTCGTGTCTCAAAATCTAAAATACAAAAATGGAAATGCATAACTTTTGCATACTAACAAGCATCACAAGATTTATTATTTACCTCCGAGCCAACACAATAAAAGTCTCCTCCCTCTTCTATCTGAAAGCTTATCGGCTTATCGCCGTATGTTCGTAAAGCCATATTTAGTTTGTTTCTTCACTTTGCGTAAATATTTCTTCTAATGTAAATATACAATTTGGAAAATTAAATAATGACAAGCAAGCCAATGTTGCGTCGAGTGAATGAGTGAATGAGAGTTATAGATATACACACTGACAAACTGATAGTATTGTCTACAGTCTACGGTTACATCTGTGGTTTTGTTATTTTATGAGATTTTTCTTTACAATGTTGGTGGAGTTTTATAAATATTTTGTTTAATAGTTCTATTTCGTCTATTGCATGAGGTAGTTTGATGTGTGAAAACTATAACAGAAATTATGTTTATTCGGATAAGTTTATGAAATATAACACGACATTGGCTATAAATAACTCCTAAAAAAGAATTTGGTTGCCATACATCAAAATGAACCTGATAGAAACAATCAATAATAACTCATTCATTCCTTTTAAAGGTCATTCAATTTTTGACAGTCAGTCGAAGCATTTCAGAGGGGGGAGTCGTCGCAGTCGTTGTAGCAAACGGCAGTGCCTAATAAAATTTCAAAATGTCCAATAAGACAGGGACTTTCAAAAATCCATTCTTAAGGCCATGGATGTCTGAAACTGGTGCAGCGGCTGCGGCTGGGGGTACAGGATCCATTGGACTGAAAGGAGTTGTTGCCGGCGGTATAACTGGTGGCATTGAAATTTGTATTACATTCCCTACTGAATATGTAAAAACACAGCTTCAACTGGACGAAAAAGGTCAGTGTATACCGCTTCATGACTATCACACGCGTTTTCATTCAACAATCGGTGTATTTGAATACGCGATGTTTCGGTAAACATATTAAGATACTATTTCGATGTTTTGTCGAACTGCAAGTGATTTAAACCTTTGTACGTTTGTTTAATTTACTCCGGCGCATTACATATTTGAATTATTTGTTTCACAAGCTGTTGTTCTTAAAACATTTTGTTAAATATACCTTTTAAATTAGTTATGTGTTTCGAGGTTAGAGAACCTTGAAGCTGCGATGTTATTTTCAATAAAGTCGATATTAAAAGCGTAGTGGACTTTGCTCCCCATGGAAAATGATATCAACGGCACAGTCAAATATTTATAGATATTTTCAAGGCTTCAATTATGCTAAGAAAAATATGTATTGATTTATTTTGACTGAGTAGTTATGTTGTATGCACAGATTTTATAGCAAGCTTGATTCTAATTAGAATTTAATTGCCTTACTTATTATTTACAATATGAATCTTATTGTAATAATACATAGGGTTTACTTATGAAAAACAATGCTTTCTTTAATTAACAGTAGTAACTAAAAAAGTAGGGCAGTCAACCCAATTTATAGCTGTAGTAATTGGCTTACTTCATGTTTCATTATGATGTAATTTGAGATAAAAATAAATACAATAAGAATCTACTAATGAGGTTTTAATCAATACTATTTTTTTTATTTTGATTTCATTTAGTCTCATATTCAACAAATATTAAATCAAAGTAGGTATTTACATTTATAGTGCCTTGAAGGCCAGCAACACATTGTAATGCCATAATGCAATTGTTTATTGGTCATGGTGACTATCAAGTAGCTACTTGTCAGTTGTTAGCTGTCATTCTATTGACATAAAAAATAGAGGGAAAATAATATAGCTTAAGTTCTCTGTAATGTTGAAACTTAAATTTTTACCAGTAAAATTATTGCTAATAACAAAGACAACAACCTCAGCTATTTATTGTTTCTGATCTTTAGTTATTGAATATTCATGATCAACAAAATGTAAAATCAACCAGTATAAATTAAATGCTGTTTGTTTGTAAGCATATCACTAGAGAATGGCACCTATTTGGCATTTTTTTTGTAGTAATGGTTGGTAGCTATAAAGTTATTAGAGAAAGAAAAATTTTAATAGTGGCTTGGAAGATATAGATTTTTTCATTAGAATTTTTGTTAGAACACAAACCATAATGCATGATTTGAAGACAAATTGCAAGGCATGCAATAAACAGCTAATATCAACTAGATATTACAACTTTTTTAAATATTAATAATTAATTAGTTTCCCTAACAACTTTACCTACACTTTGCCCGGAGCCTAATAAAAAAATATAATCTCAAATAGATAAACATAGATAGTTCATATGATGCAGATAATCAATCTCCAATCAATACTGTTCACATATCAACAAGCTGCATACATTATCATTGTGATAAGAGAGGTCATGTTATACCTACTATTAAAACATTACATGTGTTCTATAAATAGTTCAAGGGTGGTCTATACTAATTTGCCACTCTCTCGGAAAGAGTGTCTAGCCAGGACTTCTGGATATTATGATGAAGGCTAAGTCTGGTTGTAAATATCTATGTATCTATTTAGATTTTTTGTTAAGTAGTATGGAATATACACCTCCTACACTTCATATTTTGATTGTGTCGAACTGTCATGCGTTTATATTAACACTAAACTCAGCAGTGAGTTAAAAAGGATCCTGAATGTTATCTAAGTTTCGATTCTGTAAAGATAATAACAGTAGATCGAGGTTGTTTCGCCGCGAGCATTATGCTCTGTCTCTTTCGCTAACTACGCAATCAATTGAGAGGTAAGCTCTCAGAGGCCTCGTGGCACCGGCTCGAGAAATTTGCTTTAGCCGCTGTTTACGGATGATGAAGATAGTTGTGGATTGCTTGAGGCACTGTAAAACGCTTAAGTGACAGCTTCAGTTTTACTCAAGTATTTACTTACACGGTAGTCCTTAAATTAAGGTAAATAAGTCATTAAAGATTACTTGACAATTTGTGACATTAGAGTTTTTATTTATTTAATTACAGATCAAATCTGTCATGGTTTTCATAAATGCTAAAAATATGTACAAAAATTAAGTAAAACTCTGCTCAATTTTTGTATCCCTAGTGTTGTAATTTTTGGAGATGAAATAAACGCATTTTTATTTATTTTTATAACTAAGTATAATTAGTGCTATTGGTGATAGCCGCGCTAAACTACCGGCTCGCTATGATGGCCGTTATGACGTTTCAGATTATCATAGGAAAAGAAACTGTATTGCTTTGGTAATGATGATTTCCATAATCATACAATTAGCTGTTGGATCAATAGATGCACCTAACTAACATTCACATTTATAATATTAGTAGGGATGTAGGATAATATAACTATGGACAGTTCAGAAACTATATCTGACACCTCCGTATAACTCAACACTTACAGCAACAGAGTTGTTGTAATGCTGTCTGCAAATTAAAGAAGAACAATGAATGCTCATAAATGCAGATATTTTAGCAGAACTCTTCGTGGTTATATATTTATGCTAATGTCTGTACATATACGCCAAGTACCTAATCGATAGAGGCCATCCGGCCAATTCTCATTACTTATGTACGTAGTGAAACCTTTTTGCATACCACTTTCGTTTCGCATTACATACATAAGCATATCCACATACAGTAAGACAATTTAGTTACTAGGTATATTATAAGGAAGTGTAGTTTGAGTGATACCTATCTATCTTTTTTTTTTGTACCACTTGGGCCGACAAACAAGCAGACGGTCCACCTGATGGTAAGTGGTCACCGCCACGTATGGATGTTTGCAACACCAGAGCATTGCCAATGCGTTGTCCAACCTGAGGCATGAAGTTGTCAAGTCTCATGTGCCTGTAATCTCAGCGGCTCCCTTCTTCTAACGGAAACACAATAATACATGTGCACTACTGCTTCACTGCGGAAATCGTTAGTGGTAGTACTTCCTCGGACGAACTCTGCACTAAGAGCTCTACTACTCAAATCTATATATATTATAGCTGTTCCCCGCGGTTTCAGCTGCGTTTATCGATATCATATATAGCCTATAACCATTTACAAAAAATTTCGCGTCGAATGGTAGCAGTCTCATCCCGATATGTTCAGTAGTTTTGTGGTGT
Source organism: Habrosyne pyritoides (assembly GCA_907165245.1). Lineage (NCBI taxonomy): Eukaryota > Metazoa > Arthropoda > Insecta > Lepidoptera > Drepanidae > Habrosyne > Habrosyne pyritoides. The sequence goes on from OU015606.1 coordinate 9,230,052, forward strand.
AGGTGCGTCAAAGGTTGCCTTATATAAATATAGATAAAATTAATGTAGCCTATACCTTTTACTCTTATACTATTTTGAAACTTTGAAACTACGTTTGAGAAACTTTAGTGAATTGTTCTACGTACGCCTGCGAAAGTTCCTGCCAAGTGTATTAAAATCCTAGAACATTGACTAACATATGAATCTTAACAACTTTACGTCTCGACTTAACAACGGATTTGCGATGCACATGCGGTGTTGCATATGTCCATTGGCGGCGGTGACCACTTACCATCAGGTTGACCGAATGCCGGTTTAATCGGCCGTCTTGACATAAAATATAATGGTACAGGTATGTATAATGTGCTCGTTGGGTGAACACTATAACAGAAATAAAATGAACTCTACAAGTGCGTGTTTATAATGAAAGAACAATGCAAATGTATTAATGGAACAAAGATATTATCCAGACGTCTCCACATTTAGTTTGAAACGGATCTGTTTGCGCGGTGTGCTAATTGGATATTCGAGAACGGCCAATTAGTTGCTAGGTGGTGCTAAGTCAAGCTAACGAGCTGAGTTCCGCAGACCTTGGAACAAACATGGACATTACTGTTTATATTTATAAAGCAAGTTCATATATTTAGTTCTTTCTTACTCAATTGATCCCATCCTATGTTCTTTTCCATAAAGACTAGGTACCTACCGTCCGGCGGTTTCACTCGTGTTCCTAAGGGATCTAATGTAAATATCCCAAGACATTCTTCACACATGGTTACCTGATCCCAAGTTAAGCAGAGTGTACTGCTTGTAGTATGGCTACCAGGTAACTGATATACTACATTTACTACTTTTTTAAATACATACTTATATTGATATTTACGCCCAGACACAGAACAAACAGACATGTTCATGTACACAAATGTTTGTCCTGGGTGGGAATCGGACTCGCGGCTTGCGATTTGGCAGTCAGGTCGCTAACCACCAAGGCAAAGGGCCTGTCAATAAATATGCACTTTATTGTTTATACATTATGGATTAATTTTAGAGTCCAGGTAATATAAGTTTGTATCTGTTGAGCTAATTATGTTGCTGACCCGCGACCTTCGGTTTGGCAGTCAGAGTCTCTAACCACCAACCCAACTGGCCCGTCAAAATCTTAGATTACAGCCTATATCACTCAAAAATAGAGAAGCTAAATAGCTATTATTAAAATTGGATATGTATCTAGTAGGACTATCTAGTTCCGGAGATAATTTCCTGCATACAAACTTAACATTTTAAAAAAAATAGTATAGATCAGATTTTGGGCGTTAAATAGTAACACAGACAGACGGACAGAGTTATTTTTACACCCTAATTTAGGAGCTTGTATTATGGAAACCAGGTAGCTGATACATATCGAGTTATAGATACTAGCTGTCCCCTGCGGTTTCATCCGCGTTCTCGAGGGATGTCACATTTTTCTAGGATTAAAATTATCCTAATGTTAATCCTGGTTATAAACTATATATAAACAGACAGGCCAGTTGGCTTGGTGGTTAGCGACTCTGACTGCCAAGCCGAAGGTCGCGGGTTCAATTTCCACACAGGACAAACATTTGTGTGCATGAACATATCTGTTTGTTCTGTGTCTGGGTGTAAATATCTATATAAATATGTATTTAAAAAAAGTAGTTTCTGTAGTATGTCAGTTATCTAGTTTCCATAGTACAAGCTCTGTGACCAGATGGCCGTGTGTAAAGAACGTCCCGGGATAAAAAACAAAATATATATAAGAAAGAAAATCTATCAAGAAAAGAGCATACTCCTTTTTAAAAGGCCGAAAACGCACTTGTGGCTCCTCTGGTGTTGCGGGTGTCCATGGGCGGCGGTGATCGCTTCTTATCAGGCGATACGTCTGCTCGTTTGCCTACCAAAACATTAAAAAAATATATATATATGTGCAAAGTTGCATTAAAATCCGTCAATCAGTCTTTGCGTGAAAAGTAACAAACATCCATTCAGAATTTATAATATTAGTATTTACACATAAGTACTAATTATAAAAAATAAAAGCAACAACATTAGACAAAAAAAAGAGAATGCGTTTATTTCCTTATCTTTGAATTACGATCAATCATACGCAGCTGTTTGGTGTACAGCAATTATCTTATATGAGGCTGTTGACCTTACAAAAGTGGGCTGACCTAGAGCAGAGAATTCACGGCCAATGTTCACGATAAAGTGTTTATTACCGCCTATTTTAAATCACAATTTCAACTTTTTAGTAGTAGAGCTCTTAGTGCAGAGTTCTTCAAGGGAAGTACTACCATCTTACACATTTCCGCCATGAAGCAGTACTGCACTTGTATTAATGTGTGTGGGAAAGGTGACGGGGCCGGTGAAGTTTAAGGCACATGAGACTTAACAACTTCACGTCTCAGGGTCGACAACGCGTTGGCGTCGCCCCTAGTGTTGCAAATGTCCATAGGCGGCGGTGACCACTTACCATCACGTGGAGCGTCCGCTTGTTTGTGTGTTGTGGCATAAAAAGTATAAAAAAACTAGTTAATATTTTATTCATACTTGCCTGTTTTAACTAAAAATAATAATAATATACATTTTTCCGACTATTATCACAATCATAGTAATAATTTTACCTTATAAATGCGAATAGCATTCGTAGTAACGTATATTTCACAGATAAATAATAATACCTGTGTTTGTTTCCGTCTTATGAACCAGCCTCTTGGGGAAAAACAAAACGATCGCTTGCTTCGAACAAACTCACTTAGTAATTAATATTAGTAGTATTATAGTAGAATTGGAAGTAAAGTTGACTTGAACTCTAAATAGTATGAAAACAAAGTCACTTTTTCTCTGTCTCGCTTAGTTCTTATAAACTACGCCTTTGATGCTGTTTTCACCATCATGCAATGAAGTCCTTCCGTAAGGTTTGTCCACTCAGGCGAAGCCGGGACGGGTTGCTAGTACTAATTTAAAAGGGCAGCCCCAGGACATATTTGTCATATCAAATACTGTACCTTTCGAATATCTGTACCCTGGACACGAACATTTATCGTAAGCGTATCGTCATCGTGTCGAGGGCACCAAAAGTTATTGCAATCGAAAATAAAACATTGCGCAATCACGGTATGCGCGATGTTCACGATATGCTTCCGATAGATGGTCGTGCTTAGGCTTCTATCATTATCGTATCGAGTGCGCCAAAAAAGCTGGTTTGTATGAAAAAATGTATACCGGGCATACAGTGACGTTACGCGATATTCTATTTTCCATCGCATTGGTTTTTGGCGCACCCAATAAGATGACGATACGCTTTCGATAGATGTTCGTACTTAGCCCTCAGTACCTCTACCATGAGTTGCTATCGAAACTTACTTTAGTCAGTAGCGAGTAAACTACTATCGATACAGTATTTCTCGATAGCAACTGTCAAATTTGTGACTCATGGTACCGAATTTCTATAGCAAAGGCTAAAAAACGTTACTCGCTAGTGTTTATATTTCGATAGGGTTTTTACCTATCGACTCGTACTATCGATTTTAGTTCTTTAGGTGACCGCTAGTGGCGCTGTACACATTTGCCATAGAAATGTTTTAAAAACTCAAGGTATAGGCACTGGTATATTCCTGTGAGATAGCCATAGTTTGTTAATAATTAAACATTTTCAATTCATAATTTTACAGGTGGTACCAAGAAGTACACCGGCATAGCAGACTGTGTCAAGAAGACAGTCAAGGGTCATGGATTCTTCGGACTCTATCGAGGACTTAGCGTCCTGCTGTATGGCTCCATACCGAAGTCTGCCGTCAGGTAAGTCACCTATGCCATGGATTTCTTGACCTTCCGGTTGGTAACACATTATCTCGGTAGGGATAAGAATACCACTCGGTAAGTAATGGGCAGTGCACCTATCTCTACCCGTAGAAATAAATCTACAAAAAGTGCACTTATCCCTACCAGTAGGGATAGCTCGGTAGGGATAAGTGTACCACCCGACACACGAGTATTATTTGGTGGTCGAAATATGGGAGTATTTCGACGTATTTTATAGCGTTGTTATTTTTTTACTGGCACCGAATAAGATCATTTGTTCCTCGTGTGAATGCACTAGCTAGTCGCACGGGTTTACCCGCGTTCCCGAGGGATCTACTATCGGGATTATAACATAGCCTTTGTCACCCGAGAATAAGGTAGCTTTACATACTTACAACTTACTTTCAACTTTAGCATACAGTTGAATATAAACCTTATGTTATAACTTATAAAGCATATATTATTTTTGACTTATATTTCTTTTTATTTCATAGAGGATTCTTGTTCATACTCTTTTGAGTTCTTCTGGTAGAACTGTAATTGTATATTTCTGCCTTTTAGTTCAATTTTAAAATAATTTTCGTTTTTATAATACTAGAATAATTTCGTCAGGAACGCGAGTGAAACCGCGAGGGACAGCTAGCTTAAAATATTTTTATAACATGACACTATTTAAATTTTATACCTTAAGATCCACATTTGATGGTATTTGATAAAACTGTGCGGTTACGTTTGATACGAGATAAGATTTGACCCGAGTTGTTCAATATTGTATCTACTGCTATGTTATGTAAGTTGTATTTGCATAAGCATTACTAATTTCATAATGAAGGTAGATAGTAGCAACCTAGTTACGATTAGTTACCGTATCGTTATCCGGATTTGTACTTTGATGTCTTAGTAATAAAGTCGTAAGTCCAGGTTAATTTTATGATCTGATTAGTTTTGTTTACTTTTGGTATACTGCGATAGAAATTTTAAAAATCCTAGGACATTCTTTACACATGGTCAGTTAACTGATTTACTACATATGTATTTAGAAACATTTTTTAAATTCTAAATACTACATTCTTAGATATTCACTGACTTGTCGTAAATAATTCTATCATAATTTTATTCATATATTACACTACGTCCAAATACTGTGGAGTATTTGTCCTCCCCCTCTCTCTGTAAACGTCAGAACACAATTTTCTATCTATCTAACCCCTGGACAAACTACCAACCCCCTAATTTTCGCCCCCAAGCTTTTACTCTTCTGTACTATATTGTCCAAACATCGGTCTCTTGGACACGATTATTTCACTGCTTTGATCCACCATCCATACAGTCCAGGGTGCGACAGAATTAACTAGCTTCGCCCCACGGTTTTACCCCGCATTGCCGGGATAAAAGGTCCCCGTAGCAGTCTTCCATCCAAGTTTTTTAGACCTACATTATATATTCATCAATCGAATAATAGTAAAAAGAAAAACGAATATGATGAACGAGTTCCCAGGTTTAAATTGTCTTGGAATGTCTTGAAGCGGAATGGTTTGATGTAACATTGGACAAAACAGTCCGTAAAGCGCTATCTCTGACATGCTTGATTCGTGGTATCATTGATTCCTTAATTCTTTTTAATAACACTTCATCGATAAAGATATTGATAAGATGTTGACAAAATAGAAAACACATTGCGAGCGTTGATAGAGGCAGCAGTCGTAGCGTATATGGCCGCCTTCATGTATTAAAAAAAAATTCTAACATATTTTTATTTTTTTTAAACAAGCTTTTTCAGCCATTTAAAAACGTGACATTTTCTCTAATATATAAATACAGGAGTGTCGTAAAGACACACGATACAATTGTTATTGTTTTATCCTTTGACCACAAGGAAAATTTCCATCAACTGGCGGCCGCAAGACTGTAATAAGTGGGCCAGGCATGATAGGTCGCCCATCTCACGTTACTGCAAAGTGGAGCACTAATGACTGATAACTAAGGTTCATTGTGTCACGCACACACGCACTGATAGTGTCACTCAATGACAACTAGGACGTTGTGTTTATACTTTTTCTTACTTTTAATTACAGTAAGAAAGAAAATATTTCTTTGTGGCAACACACAACACTAAAAAGAGAATACTTTTCTAAATGTTATTTTTAGCCAATGTCCAGTTATAATTTAGGTTGAACGTAAATTGACACTTAATAAGTCAGTCACTCACAATTTTTTTTTTTTTTTCTTCGAATAAACTCAGAAGGTTCTAAAGTCAACCCGTATATTTATCTATTTCTACGATCACGCATAATTTTCTACAAAGTAGTGTGATAAAATATTTTTTACTGTTATCGGCTCATGGCGAGATTGCGGTCAAACACAAATATAAAACAATCCATTATTAAAAAATAGAGTTATGATGTTTCAAAGTTCGTCAAATATTATATTTACTAGCTATCGCCCCACGGATTTACTCTCGTCATATAAAGTATCCTCTATCTATGTGAATCCAGAACCTATTTGATATATTTGCCAAGTTATATCTAAATAAATTAAGACGTTAATACGTAATGTTGTCGCAAAAATTCATATTTCATAGTAGCAGGATATAAATTACTAGCTGTCCCCGGCGGTTTTACCCGTGTTCCCGTGGGATGTCACATGTATTATACATAAAAACCTTCCTCTTCAATCACTATGTCTATTAAAATAACGCATCAAAATCCGTTGCGTAGTTTTAAAGATTTAAGCATACATAGGGACAGAGAAAGCGACTTTGCTTTTTACTATGTATTGATGTTATAACTATCTTCTATCCTGTGTCTACATCACCCACGTTCCCAAGAGAATTAATGGTTTCCCGAAGTAAAAACCTAGACTATATCATTCAGGAATAATGCAGTTTTCTACAGTGAAAGAATTTTTTAAATCGGTAGTATGACACCCAAGAATATCATTGAAAAATCGTCTTTATTGCTACGTAGATAAGGGTCTTCTATTGTATGATTAATGGTAAATTACATAATGATGCTTATGAACCTTCTGATAACGCCCTAAGGTTGATTTTTCTATAACATTCTCTGCTGTCAAAACAGACATAGTGTAAAATCGCTTGCTATGTCAATATCGCGTATTGTCCGTGACCCTGAGTTATTGTTTTCTTAATCATTCACACTTGTCTTCAATGTCTGTTATCGTCACGTGAAGATTTGATTTGTTTTTTTCTACGTCATCATCAGTATCATTACCTACTGGACATAATGGCCTTAAAAACGATTTAGAAAACGCCATTCCATTCGATTCTTGTTCTCTGGATTCCATAACCAATTAGAGAAAAATATTTGTTTGTTTTTATTCCTTGACTGGGTGTTCCTCGCGGTTTCACCCGTGGTCCCAAAGTATACTTATGTCACATATTCCCGGTATAAAAAATATGTCACTCCAAGGCATGCTTTATCTATGTGCGAAGTTTCATTCAAATCCGTTTTTGCGTGAGAGAGTAACAAACATCCATAGGGGGCATCCATTAATTACGTGAGGTGATTTTGGCAAATTTGCCAAAATGTTGTGATGTCGTGAGATTTGTTACTTCTTCTTTGTCCCGTTCGTGTAACCGTAATCATATTTTTTTCATGTGGCTCACGTAATAGGTTGGGGAAAAGGTTCCTTCGCATTTTTTAAGAAAATTCAAAACATTTTTAATATTGTTTATTTACATTTAACTAAAGTATGTAGATACCATTTTGTTCGATAACTTTCACGATTGCCATCTTGTAGGTAGGGACATGATCCCATTGCTATAGAAATTTTGGGACTTCTGATCAAAATACTGCGACAAGTGGTTTTGACTGTCCTCTCGTGATGTTAACCTGACACTGCCTAAAGAATTCTGAAGAGACCGAAACAGGTGGAAATCTGAAGGTGCAAGGTCAGGACTATACGGCGGATGCATTAATACCTCCGAGCGAAACTCTCTTAATTTTTGCTGAGTGGCTACAGATGTGTGAGGTCTAGCGTTATCATGATGAAAAACCACACCCCTTCTGTTGATTAATTCCGGCCGCTTTCTCTCAACTTCTTGCTTAATTCTCATCGTCTGGTGGTAACAGCTCATAATGAGTAATGCCCTTCCAATCCCACCACACACACAGCATCACCTTGTTGCGAGTTAACCCGGGTTTCGCTACAGTCTGTGAAGCCTGACCGGCCTTTGACCACGACCTTTTTCGCACGTTCTTGTCGTATGTGATCCACTTTTCATCACCCGTTATCAGCTTCTTCAAAAATGGTTCGGTTTCATGACGTCGTAATAGAGTACACGGTTCATTAGGTTTCTTTCAGTGAGCTTGTGAGGTACCCAAATATCTTAAATCAAATAGCTTTTTTGTGTACCCAGTTTTTTTCATATGCGCCAAAACTGTTTGTGATCCATTCCCAGCTCTTCAGCTACATCGTAACTACTGATATGCCAATCTTGCTCCACTTTTTCAAAAATGGCATCCATTTTATCCGTAATGGGGCGAGCAGAGCGACGTGCATCTTTGATATCAAAATTTCCGGATTGAAAACGCTTAAACCAAATTGGTGCTATTCTCACAGACACTGCACTAGGTCCATAAACATCGAAAATTTTTTTCGCGGCTGGCATTGCATTTTTACCTTTTTTGTAGTAAAATTTTAAAATGAATCGAATTTCTTCATTAGATTCACTCATTTTGGCGGTACGAAAAACAAATGCAAATCACACTTTTTCCTAATTTGATTTTGGAATTATATTCTTTTAAATTTAAACTTTCAATGATACCAAAACCAGCCAGATACAAATAGTATAGCCTAAGAGATTTTATTACAAGTTCATACATACTATAATGCGAAAAGACTTTTTCCCCAACCTAATATTTTTAGTGGATAGTTGTTTTTACTTCCTTATCCAGTTTTCGCCTAATTTTACAGTTTCTTGCGGCAAAAAAACTTATGTGATATTTGTTGGGACCCCCCTCTCCCCCACGTGGGAATAGGTAAGGTTTTGCTCGATACCCCTACCCTAAACACCTCACGTAATTAATGGCAGCCCCAATACTTCCTTACATCCATTCTCACAAACTTTAGCATTTATAATATTATTATATCAGGATAAGACAGGATTATTTCACGTATCCTTGCATCTTTACTTGGTATAAAACAAAGTCGCTTCCGCCGTTTTTACGCAACGTATTTTGATGTGGTTTTCATCACTATTGATGTTCTGTCTATACAGAACGATTCAAGATGAAGGTTTATTATGTATACATGTGACATCCCTCGGGAACACGGGTGAAACCGTAGAAACAAAGAATATTAGTTAAAAATGGCATCCTATTAAGTCTTTGATCAGGTTTTCTGTAGCTATGTCGATTTTTTAATGATGCATGAGGAAGAGTAATTGTTTGTTCTAGACTTCACTTAATTTTCATTGTACCATATTTTTTCTTAAATAATTTTGTAGCTTTTAAAACAAAGTCGTGTTAGTTACACCAAATATAACTCAAGAGTGGCGGCACAGATTACAATGATCATTGATTTATTGCATTTATCTCCGTCCCGGAGAGCAGAATAAGTAATTGTAATACAAAATTATTTGGTTTCGAATATTGATTTGCTCAAAAATTTTTCGTTATCAATGCTATCTCCGTGGACAGAAACCAGAATTTTTGGGAATGCGGCTGAAACTGCGTGGCTCAAAGGCTAGACCTTTGTCATTTAAAAAAAACAGAAACTCATATGACCCATATTTATTTCAAATGAATCTATTAATTTTACAGATTCGGTGTCTTTGAACAAGCAAAATTGTACATGGTCAATGAAAATGGAACTTTATCAAACACTGGAAAGTTAGCTTGTGGGTTAGCCGCGGGCGTGGCCGAGGCGATATTCGCTGTCACACCCATGGAGACGGTCAAGGTCAAGTTCATTAACGACATGAGGATGGAGAAGCCCAGGTTCAAAGGATTCTTCCACGGCGTCAGGACTATTGTTAGGGAGGAAGGTGAGTCGCCATGGTGTTTGATTACTGAGCTGCTTTTAGAACGTCCTATGTCGTGTTAGTATAGTTAATTCGGGTCCTTGACTGAATATTAACATAAGCGGCCAAGTCCGAGTTGGACTCTCTCGAAGAATTCCGTACCACAGTCCAGTATTTAACAAAACACCGAAAAACGAATTTCTTGTATGGGGATAATTATCATATTATTTGTTGTTAAGCGACCGTATGTACACATACTGTGGAAATTCAACAGTCTTCCTATAACGGTTCATACAGCCCGCTGACAGACGGATGGACGGACTAACAGCGGAGCCTTAGTAATAAGCGGGGGCCCCTTTGGGTAACCCTAAAACCTACCTTCATAAAAGCGTAAAGCAAATAATATTGACGTGATATATTCTCCTTGGCAACCCTTTCATTAGATGCACATAAAGGTGGTAATTGAATTAATAAATTGCCACCCTGCGACGTCTGCGATATTGGATTTAGAATGACGTCATATTTAAATTTCAGGTGTCGGAGGTGTATACAAAGGGGTGACGGCTACGATAATGAAGCAAGGCAGCAACCAAGCGATCAGGTTCTTCGTTATGGAGTCGCTCAGGGACTGGTATAAGGGCGGAGACAGGGACAAACATGTTCCCAAATATATCGTGGGGCTGTTCGGTGGTATTGCAGGTACGTTTTGGACCTTGGGTGTTTCTGAAAAGGGTGTGAATTGAACGATGTTTTCAGCAGTCTTTGTTTGATTATTTAATACCGATTTCTAAAACTAATAGAGAAAAATATTGATAATGTTTTTATTCAAATATAGGTCTTAATCAATTATGAATAATCTGACTCTTATACTGGTTTGGATGGTTGTTTTTTACTGAGAAGAATCGGCAGTATACTAACTTAGATGCATTACTTATCCCCAGAGTCATTAACCCGCGTTATTGGGTTAAAAAGACCCCCCATACCATAGACTAGATACCATACATAGACATGTGTGTGTCAAATGAAATATTTTAATGTTAAATGAATATTTTCTTTTCAAGTTCTATTCTTTATCGAGGCAAACAAGTAAAAACCAAACGAGTAGCGGTTCTGTTTTTTAACTATATGTTCATTTACTAAAAGCCTCAAGCTCTGTCACTGTGATTGGAGGACCGATTTGTGGCAATTATGTACCTCGTTTCTTTTTGTTAACTTTTTTCATGTGTTATTTTTCCCTTTGTCACAAATAAATTTGTTTCATTCTTTGATTATAAATCTTATATCTTCACGCTTATTATCCCCGTAGAGGTCAACTAATAATATTGCAATTTTCCACGACAGGAGCCGCCTCAGTCTTCGGAAACACACCGATAGACGTGGTGAAAACAAGAATGCAAGGTCTGGAGGCAGCCAAGTACAGGAGTACTTGGGACTGTTTCATCAAAACGTGGAAGCACGAAGGTCCACTCGCCTTCTACAAAGGTACAGTGCCACGTCTCAGCCGTGTAGTCTTCGACGTCGCCATTACGTTCACCATTTACGATAGCATTATGGATATGTTTAATTACGTATGGAAGTAAATTGATATGCTATTGATATCCGCGGTGACTTTTATACGGGAGACTTTTAAAAGCCGTTTGACTGAGATGGAGTCTAAGTTGCTCTTATCTATTATAACCTGATACACTAGAAGACCGTCTCAGTTAAAAGGTTTATCTATAGATTTGTTAATTTGAAAGCGATTTATTGGATATCAGTGTATGTAAATGGCAGGATCATTTAAAAAAGAATTACATCGATATTTCATAATTTTCAAAGTTTGATCTTTAAATGCTATGGATACGTAATAAGAGTAAGCTGGTCAATAAATATGTTACCATATAAACTGAAATGCTACACGGGATAACTGACCAAAAACTAATCTGTATAGAGTTCATTTTTCAACAGAGCACAATGTACAAATGAAAAATATCAGCAAAATGAAATTTTAAATTTTTATACACGTAAAAATGTATTTACATAGAGATAAGAATAAAATATGCAGTTAGTTTGTATCAAAGATCCGGATATCGTTAGTCGTCCGTTTATTAGTTATTTTCTTAATTGTTAGTTTACAGTCCCATTTACATTTTTGCACGCTATCTGCTCTGTGACCATGGTTTTATCTGTCAAATGTCGTTCTTACAAAGTAATATTGTATAAATTATTTACTATATATCGATTCAACATTCCACTCGCACAGCTGACTCGGTAAGATATCTGTTCTCAAGAACAGTTGCTAGAAAGGACACTAAAATTATTCTATGATTTCCTAATTGTAAATTGTAGATCAAATTTGAGAATTAGTGTAATTTCATTATTTTAATTTATTTTATTAAATTAGCCATCAAAAAAGGAAAGTCGTTAACATAATTTTTTCCATGAAATAATTGTTCAAATTACCAAATAATAAAAACACTATTTGTATTTCCTTGCTGGAAATGTCGGGACACATTAACCGGACAAAAGTTAGATCACACGTGTACCTGTACTTTATTTCCATAGCTTTAAAGATGAGTTTTCAAAAACGGAAATTTCTCTGGAATTAAATGTCAGACTGTAAACTAACAATTGTTTAGCTTCCAACTAAGTCACCGCCATGAGCATTATCAAATTAGACTCATTATTTTAATGTTAGATTAACTAATATTTGCTTAAAATGTGTCTAAGTCGAGTGCTATTATTACAAGTGAAAGTGTTTTTGTTCATAAGTGTTGTATATAAACTTACATTTTTATAGAATGGATCAAGGTGAAAATTGTTTTACTCGATAATCGGCAAATAGTTACCAATAAAGAGTAAGCCAAATTGGTCATTTGAGCCATTTAACAGTTCCTATAAAGTATTAGCTGTATTTAGATGTAATAACCATACTGCCAACATTTTATAAAATATTTTCTCGTTAACCAATTTCATATGAATTAATTATGTATCAAGATTTCAAGGTATTGTAAAGCCTTATTATTTATGAACTGTACTATTCTTCTAATTTATGCAGTTACGCGATTATCGCGTAAAACAATTTCGGTGTTTATAAAGTGTAAGAGTACACATATTTGTTTTTGTGTTGTTACGATTTGTGTATTTATTGACATTTTAATCAGGGTTATTTATTTTTTTATCAATTATATTTACAACCTTAAAATTATAACGCATAGAACTTAAACCGTCCTGAATGTCTTTATTGTACGGTAAGGAAATAACTTTTTTTTAAACTTTTTAGCTAAAGCTTTTTCGAAAGTACGTGAAGATTGTCTTGTATTATGTATATTATTACTTGAATTGCTGACTGAACAAAAAATTTTTTTTTTAATTTGGAGCGTTTTTTTATTTTATTTCTATGCGTTATTATTCAGGACAGCATTATGACACGGATTTACTTGACAGAATAGTTTTAGTAAACCCGTTTCGCAAGAGGTGTGTTCGGTGATTGAAAATTGGGTATATTTGTGATGTTATACGAGTATTTTACAGCACAGGCTATATTATGTTTCTGTTATTTTTTTTATTGTTTTTTAAATGAAACGGCATCAGTGTTTCCAATGCATTCTTCATATCTAATCTCGATGCAATATTAACTACGTTGTTATGACACATTATCTTTCCAAATGGGTACAAAGTACTTTTTATTATATACTTTTTATGTTATTCTTTTAAAGAACTGTAAATTATGCGAATTTATTTATGTTTTCGGTAAAATGGTTTTTTTGTACTTGTGGTCTATTAACTGAAAGATCTGACTCCAAGAATTTATAATTGTTTTAAAGTTATTGTCTTATATATCTGGTGTAAGTCTACAAATTACTACTAATAGTATCGGTGTTATATAAAGGACTTTACTGCTATACTATATCATTTTGTAAAAGTTATGAGAAAACACCACAACTGTGATTCCGTAAGGTAAATATCAAAAACGCCATCATGTTCTGTCTCTCTCGTTAACCATGCAATTGCGTGAGAAGTGACCGCGTTGACGAGGAGCAGAATATACAGTGTAAACTCTTTATAACGTTATCCTTTATAACGATAAACTCCCTATAACGTTGAAGTGAGCCCAAGTTGGTTGGTTTGTTCACTTTGTTTTGTTTTTTTTTTGTTCACTCCATATAACGATAACTCTCTATAACGACAAAAAATGCTCAGTCCCTTGAGTTTCGTTATAAAGAGTTTACACTGTACATCCATAGGTAAATATAGTTGTTTATCAATGACATTTTCCAAGTAGTTTAATCAACATGTTTAATTATGTAACGAAATTAATTCAAGTTTATATAAATACCTATGTACTGCATTTATATTGATGCATCTGCTTTATATTGCGCATTTTGTAATATTTTTACTCCTATTTTTTTTATCCTGTTTAAGATCTCTTGAAAATATGATTTATTTCTAAGCTCCCACTTGTAATTTGTGAGTTATGGAAACAAATTAAATTAGTTGTGTAGAATTGTACCCCCTTATATTTTTGAGCGATCTTAAAAAGACATTCCAATATGGCATTTCCAACATCGAGGATTTTCAATTGTTTATTTTTGTATTTATTTTTCATTATTTTCAAATATTGACATGTTTCTTATTAATTTACAATGTGTTTTCGAATGAATAAATTGTGAAACAATTATTTTTTTTCTTTTAATGTCCTATCATATCGCCTTATAGTCGCGTGGTATAATGCTGGGTTAGATCTGGAGGTCCTGGTTTCGATTCTTGGGTCGGGCAAAGTAGCACAAGAAACGACGTGTATACTGACCAAATACACGTTTGGACTAAAAATATCTTTGGTGGAACCTGGGTCTGAGACCCTCATACTACCTCTGCGAGGATAATGAGCATGAAGATATTTAATTTTATCTATACTTATATTATAAAGAGGAAAGATTTGTATGTAAGTATGTCTGTTACACTGTCACGCAAAAACTACTAAACGGATATGGATGAAACTTGGCACACATAGATAGAGCATATCCTGGAATAACATATAGGCTACATTTTATCCCCGGAAAAATGATATCCCTCGGGAACGCGGGTAAAACCGCGGGTGACAGCTAGTATATTATATATTGTCATCTCCGCTAAACTGGTGCTTCAAAAGATTGGAAAATATTCACATTATTTATAGTAAGGTAAAAAAAAAATATTATGTAGTAATAATTTACTAACTTGCGACTATAGTATAACTATCTATATTTAGTAGAAATTAAGAATAATCTCACACAGTTTTTTTTTTTATCTCCTACACTGCACGGTTCGAATATTACTTATTTTGTTTGTACACGTTACAATACTTATCTTGTGTTCTCGTCATTAAAAAAATATCTGTAACTGTTTCAAAATATATTTTATTCAATAACAATAATAATGTAAATTTGTATGAAAATGTTTTAAAATCGAATATCACAAAATACACTTACGTATAATATTCTAACTTTAAATCTCGTAGTTATTCCATTTTTATAAATATACAAAACAATAGGAATGTTCTTATTTATGCACAGTTTCATATTAACTATTAAGAACTTGAATAAGTTCTAGCTGTTTTTATTTCTAGAAATTTTGGCCATAGTACCTACTATCTATATAAATATCTATATAAGTACGTATTTTGAAAAAAAGAAGTAGTATTTGTAATATATTAGTTTTCTGGTTTCCATAGTACAAGCTCTGCTTAGTTTGGGACCAGATAGCCGTGTGTAAAGGATGTCCTAGGATATTTATTTATTTATTTACTCCGTCAATGGAATTTCGAATGGTAGAGGAGCTTGAACAAGACTTATGTCAGACGCTAGCAGAACTTGGAAAAAAGCAGATGAGTCAAGTTTCGAAACGTTTTAAAGCGTTAGAAATTATCCAGAAGCAGCGCCGTCCCTAGAAACCCTTGCCAATGGAGCGAGATGGTTTGGGGCCTTTTAGGTTTTAAATCACATACATTGTATACCTTTTATTGCAAATATCAACGGACTGTGTTCTGAGGAATTGTTTGATTTGATGCCCACGGCTACTTTTTACCACCGCACCTCTCACCATCGACGGGGAGTTCATCCTCACACATTGGAACCAAACTGGTCTCGCACGGTGCGATTCCAAAGGAGCTTTCTGCCGCGCACGCTTAAGCTGTAGAATGAGCTCCCCGCCGTGGTTTTCCCAAGAGAGTACAGCATGAGGTTCTTCAAGAAGGGTGTGAAGAGATTTTTGCAGGGTCGGCAACGCGCGATTGATACCCACGGTGTTGCAAGCGTCCATAGGCTTCGGTGACCGTTTACCATCAGACGGGCCGTCAGCTTGTTTGCTTCAAGGTACAAGTACTACAGCAGTAGCATAAAAAAAAAAGCATTTATTGAAGTAAAATCAAGAAGTTCCAATTATAACACTTCTGTCCACAAGAAAGGAGATTGAATACCGTATGAGTTGAAGCCGAGATATCGTACAAAAACAGCTAAATCTTATTCAAGGTGCTAATACATATAATTAACTTTAAATTTTGCAAAAAAAATACCTGACCATAAAAAAATCGCTCTCACTGGACAAAATATTAATTAAGTATAAATGGATAATTTTTAAGGTTCATAAAGGATGACGCCGGGACACATCTGTGGTTGATATTGTAGCTATCTACTATCGCCATCTCTGTCTCGCTTAACTCAAAGTCGAATAGGTATATTTAAGTTCTCTTCAATACGCGACTTTGTAAACGATTTTGGTATAACAGGAATACCTCGTTGGATCTGGAAAAAAAATATAATTTGTACAATAACTATTTTTATATTATATTTATTTTGAAGATTTTTTGATGTATACTATATACATATACGAGTATATATCATCATATAGCTCATGCACACAAATGTTTGTCTTAGGTGGGAATCGAACCCACGACCTGCGGCGTGGCAGTCAGAGCCTCTAACCACTAAGCCAACTGGCTTGCCAAATAAAAGTAAATTATTCAAATCTCACCAAATATCTCAAAGCTATTTGGGCTCTTGTCTTTCCATATTTGTCTGCTATTTGTCCCAATTTGGGATCAGTTTTGATCACATCCTTGCCAATGAACTCAGGTCTGGCTTCGGATATTAGACCAAGGGGCGTATATGCCACAGGGGCCACTGAATGCTGTTTGCAAAAGTCTACTAGCTTGTGTTGAAATAGTGTGGGGTTTATCTGTAAATATAACAATTACTATGACACATTTTCCCGTTATCCCGCTAGCAAAATATCCTGAGGTCAAGAAACTTGTATGGTCTAGAACAGTGTTTTTTAATCTTATTGATTTCGCGAACCCATTACAGGTTGAAAAATTCTGGCGATGGGGGATCGCGGCCCCTTAGGGGGGCGCAGATTGAAAGACACTGGTCTAGAAGTAAAAAACAAGCATGTGTAGTTTAGCCTTATACCGCTTTATTAGGAGGCTAGTGCCCCCAGTTGAGCAAATAGTTTTTATTTTTATTTAGAATGGGCTTACATTAAGCCTTGGACTAACCCCAAAAGGAGGTATGACGAGGCCAAGAATGGAGGATGATTGTGCAGAAAATGCCTATTCACTCTTGGCTTTGAATATATCCAGGTTACAGGTGTCGGAAGCCCTGATTCCGGAAGAGAGTTAATAATATTAAAGACTTAGGAATACAGTTTTATCCACCTCAAACTGATTAACATCAGGTTTAACCAGACTGTTCTGAAGCAACCTTTTCAACTGTTCTTCATTAAAGTTAGAAACTCCAATGGCTTTGGTTAAGCCAAGTGATAAGGCTTCCTCCATGCCTTTCCATGTTTCCAAATAGTCTATTGAGGCCTCTTCATTATTATCCTTAAAATCATAACATTCAATAAAAAATATTATTACCATGATATAAATTAAAGACAAAAAAAGCAATACATACAGACATTTTTTTTTATTATTAAGACTTCAGCAACAATTTTTATTGAAATACAATTATTATAACTTTTTTGCTTGCATATACAGAAAACAATGCTTTAATAAAAAATAAAATAAATTTATGTACCTATTACCCACTTATTTTTTTTATAAATTAGACCTTTAAAAATATATTCTTATATTGAGTACTTACATTAACAGAAAATGGCCAGTGTATAAGGTACAAATCTACATATTCCAAATTGAGTCGAGCCAATGACTCTTTCAGAGAAGGCACTACAGCTCCTTTAGCATGTCGGTCATTCCAGAGCTGCAAAATAAAAAACCTTATAAATGAACTTTTATGAGTAGTAAAGATCTTAGTGCAGAGTTTGTTCGAGGAAGTACTACCACCTTATGAATTTCCACCAGTGGTGAAATTACAGGCACAACGCATAGGCGATGCCCCTGGTGTTGCTAATGTGCAAGGTAACGGTGACCACTTACCATCAACCGTCTGCTAGTCTGTAGGCTCAAGTGGTATAAAAAAAATCTTACCTTTGTAGTGACAAAAAGCTCTTCTCTAGTTACCAAGCTCTGCTTTATTTTATTATTTATTCCTTGACCAACTTCCTCTTCATTTTTGTAGCAGGAGGCTGTGTCTATGTGTCTGTAGCCAGCATCTATACCATCTGCTACAGCCTGGGCAAACTGACCGGCCTTTGCATTTCTCTGTAAGAAAATTTCATTGTTGACAAATTATAAAGAAATAAATTAACTGGGAAAAATAAAAAGAGTTAAAAATATATCACTTAACCTTCAAGTAACCTTTATTATTAATAAATACCTAAAAAGTAATACGCCAAGTATGTACTTGATAAAAAATTACTTACAGCGTATGTTCCGAGACCGACCATAGGCATTTCATTACCACTTATCAATTTAATTTTCGGTACTTTTGAAGACATTTTAACTGAAAAAAGTTACAAAACAAAAAAAAATCTAGTTCAAAGTTTGCTCCTTATAAGCCGGTATATTATCTGGATACAAAGTTATTGATTCATAAACTTACTAATTTTAATACAGATAGATAATAATTATTAAATAATTTTATTGACGATAAGTTTTTGGGCTGAATATTTTATTTTTAAACAAATTTAAAGTACACACAGTAGTGTACAAAACAGCGGTTCAATTGAAAGTGACAGTGTGACAGCACTCAGCGCACAGCAGGTAGACACTAGACAAATACACAGTGCTCTCAGCACAGAAATTAACAGAACAACTCGAAAATTATAAATATACTTTGCCGAGAACTATGATTTAATTAGAATCTTACTACAAATTTTAAAGGATATGTACGTAAAGGACATTCCTGGGGAACATGAGTGAAGCATCGAGGGGCAATTAGTAAAAAAAAAATAATATACACATACATATTTAAAGAAATTCAAGGATGCTGATTGTTTGGTCTGCTCTAAATGAGAGCCTCTAATTAAAACAAATAGTGTAATTTTACAAATCAAACATTATAATTAAGGTTTAACAAGATTTAAAAGAGCTTATGACTATATAAACAAAGAAAACGTCTGTTCTACAAAAACATTCATAATGATATAGGTACAGGCATTTTTAAGAATTATTTAGTACAAAATCCTTAATTCCATCATACCTTAGCAGCAACACTGAACTGAACAATAAAATGTGTCAAATCAATCAAACGCCACTTTAAAAATTT
Organism: Habrosyne pyritoides; assembly: GCA_907165245.1. Lineage (NCBI taxonomy): Eukaryota > Metazoa > Arthropoda > Insecta > Lepidoptera > Drepanidae > Habrosyne > Habrosyne pyritoides. Next base: position 9,249,462 of record OU015606.1, read on the forward strand.
TAAGGTTATGAAATTTGTATTTACAAATAACCAACAAGTCAACAAACAAAAGTAGATTTGAAAACCCAAAGTGATACTAAGTTATAATTGTTAAAATATGGCTGAAGAAACTTTCAGTAAAAAAAGTTCAGAAGCTATAGTTTCGTTCCTTAAATCAAATGTACCAAAATCAGATATTGACAATATCGAGAATGAGTTGAAGAAAGACTTTGTCCTGGCTAAGAGAAGGAGTAATCAGCAAAAAAGAAAGAGAAAGAATAAGAAAACACGTAGTTTATCCAAAAAAGAGAAAAACGCTTTAGGATTTTACACTATACCTCGAAAGAGCCTCAAATATGATGACATACTTCCTATGAATCATATGTGGAGCGAATATATCAGTCAAGTTTTAGAACTAGAGAGGCCAGTACCAGAGCCAACTAGCAAAGGTTGGGAAACATTCACTCAGACATTATTCAAGGCAGATTTCCATGGCAGTGTATTAAAAGTTGTTAGGTCAAAATGTCCAAGCTATGTTGATAAAATTGGAATATGTATCATGGATACTCGAAATACGTTTAAAATCATATCAAAAGACAATATCGTCACAACTATACCAAAAAGAGAGTGTGTATTTGAAATGTACTTGAAGAATTTAAAGATCACACTATTTGGTAAGAACTTATGTGTGCGACCCGCTGAACGTTCTACAAAGAAAACCAAAGGACATCTTCATCCAGATTTATAGTGCCAGTGCTAATATTGTCTAAACCTATCTTAATGTGTTACTATAATTGAACAATGTGGTAAATTAAAAATCAAATGCAAGATAGATTATTAAAATGTAAATACAATCCTATCACTGTGCTTTAATGTAATTTATTGAAACATGTTTACACCATCATTGCCATTAACATCAACTTGGAGCATAGAAGATGAACTTCCCATTATTTCAGAAAGTATTAAACATAACTTGTTGATTTCTACAATTCATTGGCAGAACTGTACTGTTGTTTTGTGTAGCTCTACATGGCTCAATACTCTTGATGAGTTTATAGGTGAATATCACACTAACGCGTTATTTTGTGAAGCCCTATCTAAAGGTGACTCACCCATAATACGAGTTCTGTGCTACATTGCTTTTTCATAAAGTTTCATCCTTCAGAAAACATAACACATTTCAATTTCCCGCCAAAAGCCAAAAAGTTGGATCACAACTTCTCTATGGTGAACCTTTAATCAATAAAATTAAAACTATGGTTAAAAAGCTCATTAATAACTATCTATCGAAAAACCATTTTTGCTGACAGTTGCGATTTGTCCGATGTTTTGCCGCGCGTCTAAATAATAAGGCATATTCAGAATTACTTATTTTTAAAACTCGTTCATAATAAAAAGCGTAAATAGGGCTCATATCTTATAACCTAGCTTTTATAGTACCACAACTAATGTTCATGTCTGACTATTTTCTTCCCACTTTTTAGGGTCTCCTATCCTAATTAAATAACAAATATATATAATTTTATAAAAAAAAGTGCAGATAGCTAACGGCCATGAATATAGGCAATATAGGTGAATAGGGTAGAATTTTGTGTTCCATTTAAAACTAAGTGCTAATGGTCTGTAGCGGTTGGCTTACTGTAGGTATACTTAATTCAAAGTCACTTGCCATGCGTCCCTGAAACGTTAACATGAAAAATTTTAAGCGAGGATGATTGAAATTGATGAAACAAAATAACTAAACGTAAATGGTTTTGTGTTCAAAGTTGCCGAATTTTATTTAAATATACCGATTTCCAGATAATTTCTACCGAAATCAGATTTTTACTATTGGCAGCCCTGTCGAATAATTAATCATTTGTACTCACTGCATTCATTCATTCATTAAATGACTATTATTAAATGTCAATCAAATGTTCAGATCGCAAATAATTTGTGTTGCAAGAATTGGATTGTAAACGCAAATTACTAAAATTTGAAGAATATAAACTATTAAGACTATAAACATGGCAAACAATAAAGAGCGAGACGAACCAGCTGTTCTGGCGCATCAGTGCTTTCTAAAAAAAGATTTTACATCAGCACTGCAACATATAAACGAATTAGAAACTCTTGTTGGAAGTAATAACAAGCGAGTGCAACATAACAAAGCAGTTGTTGAAATGATGATCAGTGACATGAAACATGTCGATAAATTTAAAAAAGCAATTGTGCAAGTGGCCAGCGTTACATACCCTGAGATAGATATAAAAGATTTAAATTTTCCCTTCCTGCTTTACAACTATGCTGTAATTCTGTATCATTCACGTTATTATTACCAGTGTGCTGTTATTTTGGAGAAATTACTGAATAATAAAAGTCTTAAAGATCCCAAATTACATCAACAAGCAGTCCTGCTCTTGATGGAAGCTACTCTATGTAGACGAACTTATGACAAGACATTAGTTGTCGCAAAAAATCATGGAGACCTATTGAAATCCAATAGTGAAGTAAGTGAGCTATTTGAGAGGCTCGTTAGTAGAGCCCAGTTATTATCAGGACAGAAAATAAAACTAAACCTGAAACCAGATTCAATTGAAAATGTATTTATAATAGCACAACAGCAATACCTGGATGGAGATGTGAAGGAAGCATCAAATACATTAGGTCAATACAAAACCTTAAAATACAATTATGATTTAAAAACACAGGGTGAAGATATATGGGCAGCTATTAACAACAACCTTGGTGTAATATATTTGTCCATAAAAAAACCATTTCTTGCATCCAAATACTTCCAACATGCAGTTAAAGAACATTTCAAGGCGATGGAAAGTGAAGATAGTGAAAAGTTAATAGCTTGCAGAGATAGGTCACTTTATGTGTACAATTTAGGCTTAGCATTACTTGCAGCTAATAACTCTGAGGGAGCATTTGAGTGCCTTGTTGAAGCAGCTCGTCACTACCCCAACAATCCACGCATTTGGTTACACCTGGCTGAATGCTGCGTGAAGAAATGTTGTAGTGATGAAGCACAGCAATATACTGTAAAGAAATTAGGTAACGGTCCTCACACCAGAATCCTACTGGCTAAAGAAAATAAAGAGAAATATTCAACTTCTGGTGAATCATTTGCAATACCATCTCTCTCTTTGGAGTTTGCAGCTCTATGTTTGAAGAATGCAGTAACTCTCCTTCCCAATCAAGAACTACCTGCTGATATAACTGCTCCTTTAATTCAGGCACCACCTGGTCCTCCAATTAATTGGAAACAGAGATGCGAGTTGAAGAATTCAACATTTGTCCTACAGAGCTATGTACTACTACATTTACAGGATCCTCTATCAGCTCTTATGAGTGCCAATGATTTACTCAGTCAGACGGATGCATCCAGCAGCCACAAAGCCTGGGCTCACATTTATGCTGCTGAAGCTCTTATTAACCTTGACAGAATAACAGATGCAGTAGAACATTTACATCCACCCATGATTCATGATCTGGTATCAGTACTACCATATCAAATGCGAGATATGATAGCTGTTTCTGTATGGGCAAAAGCTGCAGTATGTCACATATTAAGGGGAGATCTAGTGACCGCCAGGAAGATTCTCTTACAAATAAATTCACCTCGGGTTCTACCACTTCAAATGTATTTGGAAATATGTACAGGCAATATTGAAAATTGTCATACAATTTTAAGGAAACTTCGTTATTCAAATATCTCACAATGAATATACCTTTTATGGAATATCCTATGGCTTATTTATTTTACACACAACCACCTAAACATAGAACAAAGTTAAAACACAAATGTTTGTCCTGTTAGAGTCAAACACAAACTGTGCTCGGCTGCTGCAGAATCTAACCATTATGCCTAGGCTTGTCGAAATGAAAGAAAAAAAGAGTAAAATTCAAGTGAAATTTGAAAATTATGAATGGTTTTTTTCATTATTTCCTGCAGAACCAAACAAACAGACAGCCAAGACAGGTTGTGAATATTAGTTTACCTCTGTATATATAAAAAAGATAATCAGTTAAATGTAAAAATTATTATGAATTGTTTAATAAATAGGGATAAATGAAAGATCTGTATTAATAAGATACCATTATTTTTATTGGAATAAATCATATAGACGCTAAGCCAGTTGAAGGAAATTACTGAAAATAGTAAAAATTTACCAATGGACCAACGAAAACATCTATGAACATAATTAGATAAACGCAGTTTTATTAAGATCGAGTCTCGTTCCTGATCAGCTTTTGCGTAAGCGTTTTGCTCTACGTCGAGTGTCTGGCTCTTCGGACGATGCAGCAGGTTTTGGAGTAGAAGCTTCTACTCGCTGATTTTCAACTTCTGTATCTCGCTCTTCTTGTGTTTCAGTAGCTGTGAGGCGGTCAGTATCCTGTGAGTCTCTCTTTTCTTGTATTTCGGCCGCTTTTGTAGCTTTGATTCGTTCAGTTTTCCGTCGTGCCTGTCGCTCTTGAGATTTTTCTGCAGCTCTACGGACCGACGATTGCTTCGCATGTCTGGTTGATCTACCGATGTCTGGTTTCTTGCGTGGCATTTTAATGAATTTCCAATATGTAGGTACTTGTTTAATGTTTTAGAGAGATGAGATGTAGCGTCGATTGTTTAAACGAGCAGGGGGACCCCCCTTTAATCACCTAATACAAACTTCATCGGTCATCGGCGAGCTGGGCGCAAAGAACGAGGCCATGACTCTATGGCTTATTGCGTAGGTTTGTCAAAAGAGTATCGATATTATTTATTAGATGTATCGATATTTTGCAGTGATATATATACAGGGTGACTGGTGAGATACCTTCAATATTTGAGGATGTGATAGTTGGCGATCATATATGATGAAATAAAATAAATGTTAAATTACTTCTTAGTAAACAGTACACCGAGAGTCCCGTATTTACCTGCGCAATTCTTGGATACGCGCAGCACGCTATCAACACAGAATACATAGGTACGTACACTGTACAGCTGTTGCCTACCTACATCAAGACCTCTCCCCATGTATGATCCGTTTTCCCTTCATACTTTAATCCTGGCTTAGGACAGGCCTAGGTAATCACTAATTTGTTGACTAAATAAAGTGTAGAATGTAGACAATAGAATTTGAGACAAGGTTAAATCTACAGAGCCACTGAAAAGTTCAAGAACCTTGGTATTTTCGGCGTATTTAAAAAATGAATCATACCTATGTACAACGATTGAATTTAATTAAACTACCTACCTATCTTCAAGTTGTTCAAAATGTGTACCGCCTCGTGTGGTGCATAATTGGGCACGTTTACTCATATTGTCTTTAACGCGATTTAAAACTGTCATTAGCACGCGTATACGCACGAACCATGTCCAGTTACTCTGCGTTTTTGTATTGATGAGCCATACTTAACTACCTAGATACTTATCACGGGTTACAGGTCACACACAAACTACGATCGCGGGGCGCGGAGGCAGGAAGCGGGACAACGGACATGTGAACCTGTCGGCGTTTGCGCTTACACTAATGAGTCGATGCGGTGATGCAACAGGTAGTGGGGTTGAGGGCGGGGGGACTAGCGCATGCCACACGTGACTAGATCAACTTAAACAACAAACATCGCGGGGTGTTTAGAGAGTATAATATCCACATTTCACTTATTTTTAGAATAAAATTGGTCTAAAATTAAGCACCTAATTTTATTACATCATTTTAACGAGAATCGAGTACCGAGTACCCTCCATAAGTATCGAAGGTATGACAATATAAACATTTTTAATATATCCTGTTTGACATTATTGTCAGTCGTTTGACAGTTGGCGCGATTGACAGAATGCGCGCTGTAAATACCGTTCAAATGGAGGCATGGGTCGGAATTGATAAAATAATTAATTTATAATTTCTTATTGCACATTTCACAGTCGATTCAATAGGAAGGTTCGAATTCAATATTCATTGTTAAGACAGGACAACGTCTGTCGGGTCAGCTAGTATGGTTTTAAAGCGTTACATTTTATTGTTCCCTCCGTTCAAGTATGTTCCCTTGTCACGGCACATCACTGTGTATACTCTATTGTCCAATCTCGATCGGTCTGAAGATGTCCGTTTGTTGGTATTTACCTGGTAATGTAAGATACTTAAGATATCGCAGGATGAATATACTAATTTATAGAGCGTGAATTTATTTCTTTGAAGTCGTACCGATCAATTAATAAAAATAAAACGATTTTGATAGTTCCAAAATATATCGACAATTTTTTGTATTTCCGACATGCTTATTACCTCGCTCATGCATAAAGCATATGGAGTGTAGAAATAAAGGAGGACCATCTTGTATGGGGGATTAGTCGAAAAAGTGTCCACTTGTAAAAAGCAAATTAGGTTTCGAATTCTCACCGAAATAGCGCTAGTGTAGCAAGTGGAAATGATATGTACAGAGTAAAGTGTGCTGGGTTGGTTTCCGGTAATTCTTTAAACCTATTTAGTTTACTACAACTATTCTATTTCCTATTTACAATGAATTGGGGTACTTTAAATCACTGTATAATTTTATGTTAATGTTTGTCTATATATTATAATAATTATAAAAAATGCGCTGAAACAAAACGGATATGTTTCTTACCTTTTTTATTAATTTCTATCCTACTCTAATAATTTGTGGCGCTCTATTTAAGATTCTTCCACTTGCTACAGCAGCGTCACCTTAATTTGTTCCCTTTCAAGGGACACTTTTTAGTACACTGAGATGGTCCTTTATTTCTACACTCCATTAAAAGCAGTAAGCGATAGACACAAAGCAGGCGTCTTTTTCCATCAGAATCAAGTGATAAGATAGCCGTTTGGACTGGCGTGGTAATTGACTGCATTTATTTTCTTTCCCTCTCTTTCAGCGTAATAATCTGGTATTTGCGCTGTTTTTGAGAGCCGTGATGTTGGTGACTGATGTCTTATATATTATATTACGCCATTGATTTTAAATGTGCAAGTTAGTATAACGATACTCATAAATACACATAAACGGAATATATTATATATAAGGAGTTACATTTATAGACAAACACAGTTCTCTAATAGTTTCCTCCCTGTGGTAAATTCAATTATGATTGTTCATATAGGATCGGGTATATTTGAATTGAAAGAAATTTAACAAGACTTTTGAAATAGTTTAGTTGTCGCTATGGAGGGTAGAAGTAGTTGTCGCGTGTTTGCGGTTGTGCGTGAGTCGTGACCACAGAACAATATTTGGTCGTGAGTGACACACATTTTATTCGCCTATAAACAATAGATGTGATGAATAGGTACGTTATATCGACATCCCAGCATTCAACACAATTGTTATGGAAATGGTATTTTATTTTAAATAAGGTCATTCATTTGTCAAGTGCGAGATGGATTTATGCATTCAGGTACACACAATACTACCCCAAGTGCGTTTCGAAACAAGTGTGGTGTTGGATTCCATAGTTAATTTCGACATTAAGACACGACGAAATAGTATATAATAAAACAACCTGCCGAACCGGTATTAAAGTCAGAATTCATAAGTGCTTGAAAATGCCTATGTGCACATAAATATTTTCATTTCATTACTTTCACATAAAATATATTTCTACGCCTATTATCCCCGAATAGCTAGTCTGAGATCTCAGTACTGAGACCCACATTCCACTGAAGATATTTTAAGTCTCAAAGGCGCAACGTGCTTAACATTATGATCGTTTCTCCAGCCAAACCTGGGCTACATGCAATTATCTGAAAAAGAAGCATCAACTGTATGTGGACCAATTATTTGGTTTTCAGCATCACTCTTTTTCATAATTGTCCATTAGCTACACCTACTTGTAGAATTGTGAATTAAAACCGATGGTGAATACCGTTTGGGAGATAACGAAACGGAGCGGAACTCTAAAAATTAAAGTGTATGTAACCCTGTCTGTTACTGTACCTGTCACTGTCAGTCAGGGCTGTCTATCAGCAGGATCTGTCACTACTGTCAGTCAGTAAGCTCAACGCAGTATATTCAATTTTTATCATTGCAAGATTTGCAAGCCAGCTGCACTTGTATAGTTCTGGGAGCTGTATATTCGTTTAATTCATTAACGTGTTTAGAAAAATAAATATTTTTATTATTATTCAATTCATTAAGTCAGCACAATTTGCTGATAAACATTCATTAAACTCAGCATTTGGGATTTTAAGGATTTTTTGTGAACGTAAAAATGTTACTAATATTCTCATGAAAGATATGCAAGTATAAACACGATGGCCTAATAATAATTATATGAATCAAATATAATATATTTGATAAAAAATGTTTTATTTATTTGGAATTATTGACAGTTAATTTTGAAATGTCTCGGAGGTCGATATTCTTACTCGCAGCGGCTGTCGTCTTGTTATATTTCTCAATAATACTGTTTATGTTGAGTCCTCTACATGGAGCGAAGTCAATATACTACGGGCATAATTATATGAATAATTTTCCGTTCCGACAAGTTCCAAGTGTAAACTGGTGTAGTGAACTGCGGTGGCGGTCGCCCCCGTCGTCCAACGTTGTCGCCCTCGTCTCCTACCCTGGCAGTGGTAACACTTGGTTGAGATACCTCTTACAACAAGCTTCAGGTAATTTTTCAAGAGCAATTTTCCAACTGGAACAAAGCCTATAAATTAGGATTTCAGTATAAGTGTTGTAACTGAAGGTTTACAGCTGTGCTGTATTTAAATTTGATTTTGCTATAAATTTAAATAATCCTTAAACTACAAGAAGATCAATAGAGAACTTAAAGCAATGGTCTAAGAAACAAAATTGATTGAAAGCTTTGAGTGTATAAATATTAAATCCTAGCAATTTAGCTCCAAAGGAGGTAAAGTTTCCACTGCACAGGTAACAGTGCAGTGGAAAGCTTGTCACTAATAACAAATCATACTGGTGACTTTCGACATGACTATTCTGTGCGTAGGAAGTACTGAATAGGCTTCTTTCAACATATTTAAAAGTGCTAAGTAACATCGCATATTTGGAGTTTAGTAGATGCCATATTTGAGATGTTAGTCTGTGCGAGTTATAGATATATGTACAAACTGTGTCCTAGAGGCCAGAGGTCTTGGTTTGGATTGGCAAAATTCAATGGATATTTCAATCAATATTATTAGAAAGTTAAGTTTTAAAATTCCTTAATATAGGTATAGTCACAGGCTCAATTTACATGGATTTTGGTCTTCGAGTTCACGGTTTTCCTGCTGAGAATGTAACAGATGGCTCAGTTCTGGTTGTGAAGACTCATGAAGCACCCCCATTAGAACCAGACAAATTCAAGTCTGCCATATTATTAATACGGAACCCTAGAGATGCCATATTGGTGAGAGAACTAGAGCTTTTGTTGTTGTGTAAAATATTGTTTTTAACTTGTTTTAATAGCTTTTCTGTTATGTCTACATTTTCAGTTTCGCTATGCCGCTGAACAAATGCAGTGTCACATTTTTTTAACCAATTAAGTTGAGCTTTCATTTAGTACATAACAAACTTATAATGATGGTGCATGTTTGCCCATACGTTTCATGAATGGATGGTAAATATTTTTTTTTATTGCATCTTTTTATTTTTGCATTTCATCATCATTTTAACCAATAATGTTTGATTACAAATAAACGATTTGATAACATATTCTCATTATATTTTATTGACTCTCAAATGTAAATACATCATTATATTCATTTAATGAGCTTTTTAAATATATGATTAATAACAAAATTGCCTTGCTGAGTTCTTACCACTTCTTCTCAGTTGAAGGCCAAACTGGTGGTGTTCCAAACTGGTAACATTAGTATTTGACCTTCATAAATGTCCTCTGCAGGCTAAACTGAATAACTGGTTTTGAATTAAGTAAGCAATTGCAACTAAAATAAATACAGCTGTAAAAAGCTGGATGCATATGGCCAAAGACAGGGAAAGGTGGAAAAAATGGAGGAGGCTTTTACCTACATAAATAAGTACCCACTTGTAATAATTAATATTACAAGTATAAAATAAATTGTTAAGTGGAAAAATAAAGCTGTAATAATAATAAGCAATTGCAAGTGCCGGTCTCAGTGGCCATGGGAATCTCTTCACAGAAACAATGTAGTGCCATTACTCAGCCATTAAGGGCTCAAATAATAATAATTACACTAAGTTGACGAGATCTAAAAAGCCCGTTTTGACAACAAAAAATGTAATTGAAAAATCTTCTTTATTTCTTTTGAAATAAGCTTCATCTATTATAATAATAAATAAATAAAAATGCGTTTATTTCATCTCCACAAATTATAACACTAGGGATACAAAAATTGAGCAGAGTTTTACAATTGGTAGGTCTAGGTAGTAGGTACTTATTTTTAACATTTATGAAAACATGACAGATTTGATCTGTAATTTGTGGGAGATCTGTAGTCTAAACTAAGCCTAGGCCTGTATTTTAGCCCTCCATTCGTTAATTTATTAAAAGAAATAATAATGTAACCTTGCTGAGTTTCTTGCCGGTTCTTCTCAGGCTGACCGAACGGGTGGTAGCTTCAGTAACTTCAAATTTGACCCTCAGTACCCTCCGCCTAAACTGAATAAATCGTTTTGAATTTTGAATACGATGCTGATGAACCTAATCACAACGCCATAGGGCTTTTTTCCATTAAACTTAAAGCTGCAGAACGGGCCTTACAAATCTCGACAACTTTAAATACGAATCGCATTAATCTTTACAATTCAATGTGACAAGGTTTTTAACAGCATATAAAACATTTTAAATTCTATACTGTACATCAAAAGGTTCATAATAGAAAGTATCCATTAGGTGTACAAACCCCAACATTTAGAAAGGTCTTGTGGCAGTGATGTCCTAAAGGATTAACATAAAATTTAATATTCTATTGAAATTTTCAGGCTGATTTTAATAGACTACATAAAGGTCACATAGGAACTGCACCAAAGTCAGCCTTCAAGAGGAAATCTCATGAACAACGAAAGTCTGGTAATTAGCAAATTTATCATATCTTTTTTTTTATTTCTTATCTTTTTATGATAAAGGCGGCTGAAACCGCGGGGGACACCTAGTTTATTATAATTTGAAGATGGTTCCAACACGATTACACTCTTTAAAGCTATTTAAAAAACGTCAAGAATTTATTTCTTCACTCCGAACGCCGCTCCTGAAAATTTACCGCCGTAAAGTAATTTGTAGTACCGGCCTGGCTGGCTACCCTCAAGTTGAATGTGTACATAATCAAAGGCGGGAAGGTAGTGTGTTTGTGTGTTACAGTTCAGTTCCACAACGCTGATGGAATTTGCATAGATTTGGGCACAGATATAATATTTCCACGATTAACAAATAGAATAACAACTTATATTATAGTAACAATTTGCCTATTTTTATAAAATATTGTTAATGTATTAACGGTTAGAATAACTAATAAAATGTTTGTCACATAAAACAGTATTCTTCCCAGGGGAGAGCCTGGTAATCTGTAATACAGGCCTCCTAGTACAGACACCAGTCTCTCACAAAAGACATTTTATTTGGCAACTGTATAATTATTACTGTTCCATCTAGTTATTAAGCAACCTTTGTGAAAGAAATAAATATAAAAAAAATATATATAGAATTTATCCCGGGAATGTCAGATACCTCGGGAACACAGGATACTGCTGAGCAGTAAATAAAATACCTTTAATTACAGATTGGGAGAACTACGTTACAACACAACTAACAGTGTGGGAGTCCCTTCATCATATGTGGCTGACGAGGTTCTCTGGACCCGTGTACACTGTGTTCTATGAGGTCCTTGTACGAGATACTAAGAGTACGCTAGAAGGAATATTGAGCTTTCTAAATAATACTGTTTCTGAGGTAAAAAGATTCCATCAAGTACACTTCAGTCTGATTTGTTTGATAAACTGTTAAAATATGTTGTTGAAGTATGGATCACAATTATAAATAAATATCCTGGGACATTCTTTCCACACGGCCATCTGATCCCAAACTAAGCAGAGCTTGTACTATGGAAACTAGATAACTGATGTACTACGTTGTTACATACATACTAATATAGTTATTTACTAAATTTAGATATAATTATTACAAAAAGCCAATGCACATGACGGACTAGTTGGCTTGGTGGTTAGAGACCCTGACTGCGTCGCCAAAGGTCGTGGTTTCGATTCCCACCCAGAGCAACCATTTGTGTGCATATCTGGTCGTTCTGTCTCTGGGTGTAATAAGTATGTATTTTGAATTAAAAAAATTGTATATGTAGTATATCAGTTATTTGGTTTTCATTATACAAGCTCTGCTTAGTTTAGGATCACATGGCCGTGTGTAAAGAATGTACTAGAATATTTATTTACATCAAATGCTGCGTTTGATAAAACATTTCTCTAGCTAAAATGTTTATGCAAATATTTTCTACTAGGCTGAAATGAACTGCGCGATGTTAAATAAAGAAGGTATCTACAGACGCAAGAAAAAGCACCAAGACTTCGATCCCTTCACAGCTGATATGTACAAAGCGCTGGATAGAGTAAGAAACCGCGTGCTCAATACCGTTTTGGAGTATCGTAAAATACATAATATGACTGACACGAGACGCTAAAGTTAACCTAAGAAACTACGTTATAAGATTGAATTTACTATGTGATTTCACATAATCTAAAAAGTATGTTCTGTCCAAAACAGATTACCTATATTGTGGTTCATGTTTTATGTTTGAAATTATGCAAGAAGTACCCCTGCTATGGCCTAAACTGTGTATAATGTAAGAAAATGTACAAATTCTAGTACTTAATCTAGTAAACGAATTATAAATTAAGTGTCACCTCCTAAGATATGAACTAAGCATGTTCAAAATAGTTGGTAAGTTAAAGGTAAATTTTCCGTATCAAACAACAAATTTAAGTGAACTTAGCATGCTATTGATTTGTCTCTTGATTATCTAGGATTTTATCAAAAATAGACAATAAAATTATAGGTAATTGTTTCGAAATATCATTTAGTATGCTTTCAAAATGGTTCACCAGTTCTCGTGTCAAAACAGCAACTTTTTAATTTTTATAGATTGTCTACAGGAAAGAGTTGTGGCGTTTTAATTGTACGGGATCAAATGATTTACTCTGAAGGATTCAACAATTAAAACTATAAAAAGCATTGAATTCAGAACATAATATTATTAATGGTTTCGTCTATTTTTCGATGGTTTATGAACTAATAATTTAACATACAGGCAACTCATCATCATCATCATCATCAGCCTATCTCCGTCCACTGCTGGACATAGGCCTCACCTATGGCACGCCACTGAGCTCGATCTTCAGCTCTTTGTTTCCAACCGCTGCCAGCCAGCTTGCGTATATCATCGCTCCATCTAGCTGGAGGGCGCCCTACACTACGTTTACCGAACCGTGGTCTCCACTCTAGAACACGTCTACCCCAACGGTTATCGGTTCTACGGCAGATGTGACCAGCCCACTGCCACTTCAGCTTGCTAATCCTATGAGCTATGTCGATAACTTTGGTTCTCTGACGGATGACTTCATTTCGAATTCGATCCTTCAGAGAGACTCCGAGCATAGCTCTCTCCATAGCTCGCTGAGCGACTTTGAGTTGGTGAACTAGTCGCACCGTCAGTGTCCACGTCTCGGCTCCGTAAGTCATAACAGGTAGGACGCACTCGTTAAATACTTTCGTCTTCAGACATTGGGGTATGGGCGATGAAAAGACTCGACGAAGTTTTCCAAATGCTGCCCACCCTAGCTGTACTCTTCTGCGAGCTTCCTTCTCGAAGTTGTGTCTACCTAATTGCAAGATCTGCCCTAGATAGACGTATTCGTGAACAACTTCGAGAGGAACCCCGTCAAGGGCAACCGGTTCCGGAATAACATGCTCGTTGAACATGATCTTGGTTTTATCCAAGTTCATCCGGAGACCGATGCGTGCAGAAGAATCAGCCAGGGTATTCAGCATGTATTGGAGATCTTGCACGGTTTCAGCCATGATGACGATATCATCCGCAAATCTCAGGTGTGAGAGGTACTCGCCGTTAATATTTATGCCCCGTCCTTTCCAATTTAGCGTCTTGAACATATCCTCCAGAGTGTTAGTGAACAATTTGGGGGAAATAACGTCCCCTTGTCTCACTCCTCTATGTAAGGGGATATGTTCAGTCTGCTGATTTTGTACTTGGACGGTCATAGTTGCGGAGTTATACAGTCCTCTCAGCACTTGGATGTATCGCCAATCGACTTGGCACCGTTGCAAGGACTCCAGAACAGACCAGGTCTCAATGGAGTCAAAAGCTTTCTCATAGTCCACAAACGCAAGGCACAGGGGCTGGTTATACTCTTCGGTCTTCTGTATAACCTGCTGCACTGTGTGGATGTGGTCTATGGTGCCATATCCTCCTCGAAACCCAGCCTGCTCCGGGGGCTGAAACTCGTCGAGCCTACGCGCGAGACGGTTCGTGATGACTCTCGAAAAGAGCTTATAGACGTGGCTCAAGAGTGAGATGGGTCTATAGTTCTTCAAAAGGGGTTTATCACCTTTTTTGAAGAACATTATGACCACACTCTTGCTCCACGCCTTCGGAGTTCTCCCCGAAAAGAGGACGGAATTAAATATACGCTGAAGCTGTAGCAGCGTTGGAGTTCCACCAGCTTTTAGGAGCTCCGTTGTAATTCATCCTCTCCGGGGGCTTTTCCGTTTTTAAGCTGTCTGAGAGCCATCACGACCTCGTCCAGGCTGACCTCTGGCAGATCCTCGGTATAATGGCGGGTAAGAGTGGCCCTGGGATCCTTGGAATGAGGTTGGGGACGGGACGCTTGCGAGGTATATAATTGGCCGTAAAAGTCTTGCACCTCCCTGAGTATCTCCGGCTTAGAAGCGACGACATTCCCGCTAGATGTGGTCAACTTCGTCAGATGGCTTCGACCTAGCTGTTGGGCAAAGACTTTAGACCCCCGGTTTCGCTCAATCGCTTCTGTAATAGAGCGTGTGTTGGAGCTCTGGAGGTCCCGTCTTACCAGCTTTGAGATTTTTTTGTTTAAAGCCCGTTGATCTGACGTAGTGACTGCGGGATTTTCACGTCGCTTCTGCATTAGCTGCAGAGATTCCCCTGAAAGCTTGGATCTCTTACCGGCACCTCGCGTCTCACAGAATTTCTTCCCCTCCTCCCCGAGGATTCCCACCACTTGGTCGAGATCCTGGTCGACATCAACGTTGATTGTAGTTTCCAAGGCAGCAAATCGGTTCTCCAGTTTCAACTGAAACGTTTCAGACCCAACCACGGATTGGAGCATATTAGGCCGGAGCGTAGATTTCATTAGACGGACTCGTTCAAGCTTACAGTCTATATCTAGAGTGCCTCGGACAAGTCGGTGATCACTTCCGGTTTTGAACCTAGTGATCACTGAGACATCTCTAAATATACGCTTCTTGTCCGTCATAATGAAATCAATCTCATTTCTGGTCATAGCGTCGGGGCTTTGCCACGTCCACTTCCGCCGGGGCTTCTTCTGAAAGAAAGAATTCATTAGAAAAAGCCCTTCTTTCTCCAGGAAGTTGACGAGCATTTGCCCCCTATGGTTCCTGCTTCCAAATCCGTGTGGTCCTACTACCGATTCGCCGCTTGTTTGTACTCCTACTTTAGCGTTGAGATCCCCCATGACAACGTTGAAGTGGGCCTTTTGGGTGGTGTATAAGGCCTTGGAAATGTCCTCGTACATTTCCTCCACTTCATCATCCGAGTGTGCCGAAGTCGGTGCGTACACTTGGATAACCTTGAGGCTATACCTCTCGGTGAGTTTGATCACAAGGTACGCTACCCTTGTCGACACACTGGAGATTTCTATGACGTTGCCAGAGAGGGCCTTGTGTACCAAGAACCCGACGCCGCCTTGGGATGGTTGGTCTCCCTCTCTGAAGTACATAAGATGGCCGGATTCTAGGGTAACGGTATCCTCCCCCTCCCTTCGGACTTCACATAACCCCAGAACGTGCCACCTTATGTTCCTCAGCTCCTCTTCGAGTTGCGCCAGATGTTCATCGAGCCGCAGCGTGCGTCCGTTATACGTTGCCAGAGTCAGTCGGTGTTGGCGGCCTACCGTAGCCCGGGGATTCTTAGCACCCCCTACCCCGCCGTGACCATGACCGCCGCCTTGGCCAGGAATAGCGGGGCGACCGGGGACTGGGGGCCGTTGCTGTAGCGTGCTATTCATTAGGGGGTTTATGCCCGTAATCACCACACGCTGGGCAGGCGGGTTGGGTGATCGCAGAACGTAGCTCTCGCACCGGTGACGCTGCTGCCCATCACCGGCCTGTGCCATTTGGCTACGCTGTACAGAATGGTTATACCGCCATTGGTCGGTCGCCAGAGCCTCGTTCGTTTGTCGGCAGGATGCACCGCGGGCAGGTGAGGTTGGCTGGGAGCACTAAGGTGGCATTGTGCTCCCTTACATCCCTACAGGCAACTAGTATTTTTCAATTTCTAAATTCAAATTTTACTCTATTGAATATTCATGGTAATTTGCTCTTTTTTCAAATCAACTAATCTATGCCTCTTTTTTTGGCGCGCGCGGGTCGTTTGGTTTGGTAGCCTTCGAAAAAAAGGTTTTAAAATATGTATGATATCTGGAGTTACCGCGGTTTTTCGTGTTCATTCAACACGATAATCGTTTAAAATGATCTTTTTGGACTTAAAGTGTGTTGGTATATCACATTTTCCGTGCTAGGAATATCGAATTATTAGATTACTTCTTCACTACCGCTACGATTTCACTGTTTAATTCGTTGATCGAAGCTTGGATTTTTAACTCAATGTTGTACTCTTTGGTCTGTTTTATATTTATGGACGAATTTTTTTGATGTTCAGGAAACTAATTTTGCCTCATTCGCAGCTTCATGACTGAAATTAATGCGACAATTTTTTGATGAACGGGCCCACTTACTTACCTTGGTACAATTTCATTCTTTTAATGTTATTTATCTTCACTTTTAGTGGCAGTTTAACATTTTTTTTATTAATTGATCTCATTTGACAGGCCAGTTGGGTCAGTCGTTAGATACCCTGCCATGGAAGTAGTATCAAATAGTAGGGATCAAATGGCCGTGTGTAAAGAATGTGCCAGGATATTTATTTTATTCAAATATGAAGCTGCGAAATTGTGCGAATTATCATCCCTGAACAATGTGTAGACCCTACGATTGAAGGAAATCAGGTTGCTCTCAGTATGTCGCTGAGGTACAACAGATTAAACTTAAACCTTATTTCAAATCAATAAGGTTCATTTTCATTTGACTCTGACCATCACAGATGATGCTAGGTAATATCTTATTAACTAGGTACCGTGTTTTACGATTAGTATTTTAACGCTCAAGGTAGGTAGGTAGTAAAAATAGTTAAAGCCTGACCATTAAAATATGATTACCGCTTTTTTACTATACAGTGATGATGTATGGCAAAAATGTCCCGTTTTGTAAAGGCAGATGTGATTTTATTATTCATATCTTTATAGCTTTTATATCTGTGTGTTCTCAGTTTTCTTCCGTGGAAGCTATTATATTAGCTAGAAACTTTGGCTTCAAGTGCAGCTATCAGGCAACATCAGCCTTTTGAAGTCCATTGCTGGCTCTCACAAACCACTCGTACTTTTTGGGTTCTTTGGACAGCCACATCCAGCTCGGCTATCTTTCCAAGGTAGGTTCACTGCGTTTGTTTAAATATTAAGCTATTTCACTAATAATTAGAATTTTTTACCGGGTAGCCTCATTGGGGATTTTACCCTACCTAGAATCTAGTTCCAAAGATAAGCGTGTACTAAGGAATAGATAAAATTTAGGAGAAATCCTATTCTGTGATGCTTCACTTCTTAGAGTTCCTAGCACAATTGTTTAGCAACTGTCGCAAGTTATAACCGCTCTAATTTACTTTGGTAAGTTATTAAATTTAGGAAGTTTAGGGAATCTCTTATACGTACAAATTCGCATACTAATTTAATTTTATAAGTTCCTTAATTAAAGGCCTATTCTATTTTTAGATCTGTTGACTAGTCACAATGAGTTTTAGGATGTTACATAATATATTTTATCTGTTATTGTTTTGTAGAAGTTTGTTGATCTATGAAATGGTCATGGTCATTTAAAATAATGTGTTGTGAATAATGTAAAGTTTAGTTATGTCGTTGTTAGATAATAGTTATAATGAAATGCCTAAGAACTTGTTGTTTTCTCAATTCAAATGTTCATTCCATTTGCTCATAAAAATAACGACTCATTATGAAAGTTCAAAATATGCCTAACATTATTGCACCTGGTTAAAAATGCACTAAATATTGCATTTACTTTTTTACGTATACATTTCTGTACATTCCAGTTTATAACACTCATGATTATTTGCTCTTCAATGTAACTGTATATTGTATACTTTTTTTTTATGCCACTTGGGCCGACAAACAAGCAGACGGTCCACCTGATGGTAACCGCCTGTGGATATTTGCAACACTAGGAGCATCGCCAATGCGTTTTTGACCCTGAGACGTGAAGTTGTTAAGTCTCATGTGCCTGTAATTTCGCCCCCTTACCTTTCTAACCGAAACACAGTAATACAAGTGCACTACTGCTTCACGGTGGAAATGGGTAAGGTGGTAGTACTTCACCGGACGAACTCTGCACTAAGAGTACTACTCTAAAATATTAAATATTATATATTTTTAACATTGCTTTGTACTTTATCGTTGTATCACTTTGATCATTATGTAATTTAGGCGGATTTATTTTCTTGTTTAAAATAGTTAAGACTCTACAAGGCCTAGTGCACAAAAAAACTGCCCAAAGATTTTTTGCTCTGAATATAAATGTATGTATATCGTGTATACTTGTATATTGTTAAGTTTACTTAATGATGTCATTTTGGATGGAATTATTTTCTTGTTTAAAATAGTTAAGACATCGCTACAGGCCTAGTGTGCACAAGAAAAATGCCCAAATATGTTTTGCTCTGAATATTAATGTATATTGTGTGTATTCTTGTATATTGTACTACAATGACTAGCGCACAAGAAAAATGCCCAAAGATTTTTAATATGTATGTGTTGTTTAATTTATTTATTCTGTTGCAGTATATGCCAAATATGATTCTCTATATTTATTAGATGAAATAGGTATAATAGAGAAGGAAGCAACAATTTGTCTTAGATATTAGAATCCTGCCAACTGCACTTGTTTGTTTAATGTTAATTAGTTTTAAGATCTATCAAACAGTAGCATTATAAAATCTGGATAATAGGAATAAACATTAACAATATCTTTTTTAATGTGATTTTTTTATCTGAAATTAAATCAATCATTTTGGATTAAAAATACATTGAATTGATAATTATTATACTTTTTTTGTTATTAATTTATTTAAGATACTGTACAATATATGAAAATATAGTTTCCGTAGAGGTGTTTAGTATCAATTCTACTTTAGGCAGTATTCTGTAATAGCTTCAAATAATTTGAACACTACAGTGAATGGGCATGAAGACTTATTTCAATAAAAGATATGATTCATAAAACTAAATATGCTTTAATTCACATCGTGTCAATATTCATTGGTCACAAACAAGTTTTGCACTTCCGACAACGGGACTCGCGTCGCTCCGAGCTTTACCTTTACAATATAAAATATATGCAATAAACAACAATCCCCTCTATACGAATAAATTACAAAATCATTTTTATACACGAAGCAAGATGCTCACGAGTCTGGAATATTCGCCCAAATCCTTATCACTTTGAATTTGGTTACTTTTAAAATGTGCGACGAACACATTGGCGTCGGGCAAGGCAATTGAACGGAGACTCCAGAGTCTCGTGTAGGCGCGCAATAGATTCGTTTGAAGCAATTTAATAATGATAAATATACAGTTAATTTCCGTTTCTGACGTCAGCAACAATAGTTAAATCAACGACCGCGCCGCGGGGGACATAAAAATAAATCACCAGTAAAATTTAACGTTTTACAACATGTATTAAACTCTTAATAATTATACAAAATTATCATCAATATCACAAATAAAATACAGAACTGAACTCTTTCTAGCCTAACAATTGTTATGGGGTGAAAGGAAATTTAGTATGAAACAACGCAATAACATAAAGCTTAGTACGAATTTATGTCCAAATTGACATGTTACCTATGCTTAAGAATAAGCAACATCAGTCATTTTAAATTATTAACGATGGAACAATGTATCTTATACATTTCGATCTATTGGAAATATGTCGAATATACAAATTAAGTCTTATACAATGCGGTTCAGTGTCTGAACCCACCGACTTGTATCAACTCACTCGCTCGCACTCTAACAACTCGTATACATCTGTCTCGCTCTCCCATCTGAGTTGATTCGAGAACGAGTGTCCGACCGAGTGTGAAACAAAACCTTACTGTACAAAAATTATATTAAAACGAATGAAACACTATGATACAAAATAAAAATAGAAAAAAAAACAAGTTTATACAAAGGTGTCACTCAGTAAGGGCCAGCATCGAACCGTCTCGACCTTTGGAAAAGCTCTAAATCTTTTAAACAAGATTAAAGAAAATACATAAATATTAGTTTACAAAGTCAGCCTTCGCGTAACGTTTCATTCACTAAACCATATTTCCTAACTACATATGCGCACTCCTCTCCCGCCATTCCACACACCACGAAAGACTAGACCCCGTCATTTTGTTAGCATTTTAATTAATTCAAGCCGTTTGAACTACTTCGATAAATGTCGACGTATAAAAGTACCATTAGCGAATAATACATCGTTATTGATGTTGGTCAAATGATAAAACATTCATGTCATGGTGATATTAATGAAAATAATGATGACATACATATTAAAACTCACATTATATTTTTACAGATATAAATAACATTTTGAAGGACATTCAAATTAGTTATCAATCAAGCTGTGACTAGTTATGGGATGAGAAACTGTTTATACTAGCTGATTGGGGAAAGGTTAAATGTAAATGGAATATAAATATATATATCTTAAATAATATATCACTATATTATTGCAGCCGTAAAAAGTGAACAAGGAATAATAATTAATACCAATATTTTTCATTGGTATATTTATGTATAAACAGTTTACATCCAACATTTTGTAATGATTAATTATATGTATATAATAATATAATATATTCGTAAATTATCATTCAATATATCTGTGATACTGCTATGCTATTTCATATATTAACGATTGAAGTCTTTATTAGGATGCTTCATATTATTTACCATTTATATCGGGTCATATATTATAATATATATTTTATAATAAATGTCTTTTTTATATAGGTATTTTTAATAATTGATGTTATAGATACGGCCAAGGATACTGCGAGAGAAAGTAAGTGACAAATTTTGACAAACGATGCAGCATATTTCTTTAAGCGATAATTAATTCATTTTGAATTTTAATAAAACTTATTCCTAATTATCACATTGTAGCATTAACAAGCCTCTCCCAGTACACAATGGAGTATTTATAACATCGATTAATTTACACAGATCACTCGCAATTCACGATATCTCTATAGTTAAGCACAGCAACGTCGATGTATGTATACACAGGGTAGGTAGATAGGTTCTCGGTATAAAATAGACTAGATGCACTTTGACACAGAAAATAGCTTTCGAGTCAAAATTCATAATACAACCGCTGTCGCTCAAATCTAAATGAAGTTTAAGGTTTTAAATTATCGCGTTATTATTTCTATTATCGGTTATTATTTAGTATCCAGTTGACCGGACACATTTGATCACGACTAGTGTATCTAATCTATTCTACATCGGTGGTTAATACTAGCAGTGTCACAGGTCAATTGAGGGTAAGTATCAGGAGCGTGACGAGGTCGGCCCGCAGCGACGCGCGGTCTGCGGGCGATGCGGGAGTGCGGCTGCGGGCGCTGGCGGGGGCGGGGGCGGGGCTGCGGGCGGGAGCGGGCCTGCGGCCGGGTCACCGCAGCGCGCGGCAGCGGCGGCACACGCGGACGGAACCGCAATCACCCCATGAACTCATCTCGGAACACGATCCGCAAAATATTCCCCCGCAACGTCTGTAAACATTAAGGTAAGTTTTTTTACATAAACAAAGTAAATTTTATATTCTTTTATTTATTTATTGATTTATAGTTGGAGGATCAACAGCATAAAAAATTTTGACCAGTTTCATCATACAAAATTGGTGAGCCATTTAGAGGTCCTCACTCGCTAAAATTTTATACAAAAAGACGAAAAATACAACAGAATAATAAAAAACATAGAAACTCAGTGGAAGAACAATAGTTCATTATTATCTATGGAAGAATTTAATTATCTTTAAACATTGTTGTTAACTCTGGTCTGCACTATTTGGTAAAGAATTGACGACTAAGCCGACACCTCAGTACCGGGATGCTCATATTAAATAGGTCTACATCGGTAGTTTTCGATATGATATTGTATGCATTGCTGACTCGCCATATGTAAGAATGTTGCCGATAGTTGGATGAAACAACAGTCGCAAATATTTAATAGGGGTGTTAAACCGAATCAGTGATAGCAGTTGGGGACAATCGATAGGTCCTTGAATTTACTTGCTATTGTTTGAAAAAATTGCTTTTTTATACATAAAAATAAAATGCTGTTCGTTGGTAATCACTTGAGAACATCTGGAGCAAATTGGTAAATTTTAATAAAAAAAAGATTACGTTACAGCCCAAGCGTTATAATAGCGTATAAATCTATTAAGGACTTCAGAAAAAAAAATGGAAAAGCTAAAAGAAATAGTAAGTGCTTTTATTTAACTGAATTTTGCGCATGCCGATTACAGCCAGCTAAATGAATAGGCACCAATATCAATAGAATTAAGAATCAGATAAAGTTTCCTGAAACAGTCACTAGATGGCGGTATATATATGTATATACCTGCAGTGGTGCCTGCGTCTCGCGAGCCAGAAGTGGTTCCTGCAGTACTGGCAGCGCGGCGCGGCGCTGTCCGGCAACCACTCCACGCCGCGCGCCTCCTCGCCCACCTCAACCTCGGACGCGCTGCTGCCGCCGCTGCAGCTGCTGCTGCCGCTCACGCTCGCGCTGACACTGCGCCCCTTCTGTACAACGACATACTTGTTAGAGACGAGGACACTTGCAAGATCGTGCACGCTGTGTGCGATCTTGTACTGATACGACAGGATGTTAATGCCAGGATTTTATAACCGTTTTCGAATGAAATATATTTAGTCAAATATTTATTTGAAGCATGGATATACTAGTCAGTACACGTTATATATATAGAAATCCAACGCACAACCTAAGCTAAAGTGAGGCTCAGTTAGACACATTCAAGTCAACTTACAACATCACTAATTTCTTTGTATTCAATAATGATCTCAAATATTGCACAGCCTTATATTATTCAAAAATGTAGAATATTCTAATCTATATAAAACGAAAGATCACTCAGTCACACTCAGACTAAACACAAAATCTCGAATACTATATGATGTATGAAGCTGAACTTTGGCAGGTATATAAGTAGGCGACGTACAGTTTTTGTGACAACCAAATAAGGGGTCTAAATGCTATCATAAGATTATATTAAAGTCGTATTATTTTGCTGTTAAATCTGCTGTGGCATTGTTGGTTTCTATTACTTTCACTCAATAAGGGAGCGTCCTGATTTATAGACATATTTATAGAGTCAGAGTGGGTGAACAGCGCGGTTGAAATAGCGGCGACTACCTACGCTAAAATATTCTGAATTGGAATTACACGAGACAAAACATATTTAATTAGGGAAAACCTAATAACTAAACGGACACCGGTGTTGCAGTTTAGGATTTATTCTAAGCTAAAATGACAATAATTATGAAGTATTAAGGGAAGGCCAGGACAAGGCTTCCTAAAAGTACATATTTTATCGAGTAGACAAATCATGCACACTATTTTGTTAGTTGCAAGACACAGTTTCGCTACGTTGTTATGATCAATCGGTTTTGTTGTCACTGGGCTGAGCTACCTATAAGATATATCGCTAGGGGTGTCCGCTACTGCTACTGCTACCGGTAGCTAGCCTAGGCTAGGAGCCAGTGACCTGTGTGGGCGGCGGCGGCGGCGCGGGCGGCGGCGACGACAGCCGCAGCGCCTCGCGCGCCGACCGCAGCTGTCCGCTTAGCTCTTCGACTACTTTCTGTAACAAAATATAAATTTGTTGTTAGTCCCTTGTTGGCAAAGTAATTTCGCGATTTTTGTGCTAATAATTAAATAAATAATTATTATTACTTCCATCTATCTAGGTATAAGGGGATGATGGGCGTGAAGAATAAAAACACCAATCGACATACACACACAATAATCTATTTACAAGTGTTTTGTTGCTGAATAAAATTGTGTAGAAAAGAATAGTAAGTTTCAAGCAATAAGACCGCCCATCGTACATAACTTCAAGATTGATTGCTTTAAATTTTTTTAGGATTTTGATAAATGGATTTAATTTATTTATAATATATTTAGGATAACAAACATGTGTACAATCTGGCTATAGCACAAAGTACGAATAAATTGTAATCGCACAATCAACAGCATAAACCAAATAATTTTTCCAAAAAAATGCTCATTTTGGCCAGGGGATAGCGAAGTTAGCCAAAAGAGTTATCTATATCACCTTTTGATATAATATGATCTGATGCAGGCGGTCCTGCAGCGGGTCCCGCGCGGGCGGCAGGCCGTCCAGCGGGTCGGCGTGCGCGCGCGGCAGCGACGCCGCGCCGCACACGCAGCGCGCCGCGCACGCGCCGCACCAGCACGCGCCGCCCGCCGCCGCCCCCGCGCCCACCCCCGCCCCCGCCCCGCTGCCGCCCGACGACACCGACGTCTCTATGCCACCTGGGGATTAACACGGAACGTTATGAAAATCCCTCACGAACTCACACAAACACAGGTATACTTGTACACTTATAAACACTTTTTACTAACCTAAGTAAAAGCAAATAAAAATGACAGTGAGTAATTTAATTATAATAGCTTAAATTTATCAAAATACGAAGGAGAGTTGTTATTAATAATTAATCTGTAATACAAGTGTAATGTAGGGGATGTTAAGGAGCTCCGTAACCGAAACTATCGGATATCCAAAATAAAAATCAATCCAAAACCGTATCCGGATCCGATAGAAAAAATTCTAATAACGGCGGAGACTAAAATCAATACGTTATGACGGGCCCTTAATTTAGTTTTTAACTTAATGATACACAATTGTGTTTCTGTAGTTATAGCAGAAAATACCAAAAAATAAAATTACTACATTTCCCGAAAACTACTCCTAAAAATCTACTAGCCGTAGGCGAAACTATCGTGTGATCCGAAAATTCTAATCTATAACTTCCATGATATATGCTACAGTTATACCATAAGGTAACTTTTGGTCCAGAAACGTGTTGGAATTCCTGCCGCTATTAGTGCTTAGCGAGTGTATACAAGCACTTATAAATAGTCAGTACCAATATACCTCTATAACGGGAGGAGTACTTGAATCAATAGAATGCTTTTTCCCGCGGTCTTAGAGAATAAGAAATATAGATATACATACTAGTAGTAGTAGAGGGTCTCCTAGTACAAGAGCAGCAAGGCAGCGGCGGCGGCGGCGGCGGCGGCGGGTGCCTCCGCGGGGAGGGCGGGCACAGCGTGAGCTGGCTGGCCTGGCGCGTGCGGCGCGGCGCCCCCA
Organism: Habrosyne pyritoides; assembly: GCA_907165245.1. Classification (NCBI taxonomy): domain Eukaryota; kingdom Metazoa; phylum Arthropoda; class Insecta; order Lepidoptera; family Drepanidae; genus Habrosyne; species Habrosyne pyritoides. Next base: position 9,275,179 of record OU015606.1, read on the forward strand.
CCTCCCCCTCGCTCTCCGAGCTCACGCTCGACGACGTGGCGCCACCTGCCGGACCAAATTAAAACATTTTCATTAATTTCAGGCCCGCGGAAGTTACTGAAGCTACCAAAAATTTTGTTAGTTATTTTAAAATTCTATTGTTAACTTAGATGTTTATAACTATTGTCAATTATGTTCCTTGTTCAACAAATTCTAGTCCCATAAGTAAAGCTAACTTTACGGTTGGAGTGACCTATACTTAAGTTTTTATTTTTACCTTCAGATTAGTTTGCATTTTTGACCATCATCACACTGTGGAAGTTTAATTAATAAGCGCACAAAGCCTTCCACGGAAACAACACAATTATTGTAAGAATATGGCCGATTTGTTCATAAAGAGATAAAATTTAATAAACTCACCATTCAAATCAACTTCCAAAAACTTGCTAGACACCTCGTTCAAGCCATTTAATGTTCCATTAGTAACACCATTCTCCCTGTTGTGATTGGTCAATTCACTGAGCACTACATTATGGTTGGCCTCGTCGCCTTCCGTCGAGTTATGGTTGTCCATCGGAGACGATTCGTGGGAGCTGACTCGGGAGTTGTGAACTGTGTTGTCTCTGGTTTGTGGAGTGTCTGGTATGTCGAAACCCGTCGACGATTGGTTGCTGGATTCGGAAATAGAACGCCAGGTGATGCTTATGTTGCGCATGCGGCTGGATTCTCTTGCAGCCTGAAAAAAAAAGTAGTTTTATGTAAAGAGTTTGTATGTACACTAATATTATAAATAGGGAACGTTTCTAAGTTAAGATGTAGGTGGTAATCTCCAAAACTATTTAACAGACTTCGAAAATTCCTTCTGTGCTAAAAAGCTATATTATTCCAGAATGATGTAGGCTAAAGAAAAATGGCTTAAATAAATATAAAGTATATAGCTGTTATTATTGTCATTTTTTCTTTCTTTTAGTATAATATTCATACTAATATTTGTTGTTTGCTTCAAACTTCTGTTATGTAAGATATTGGTAAGAATTCCATTTTAGTACGTAGATAGTTGTAATTGGTCTCATAATTATAAGTTCAAACCATGTAATTTTTTATAGTTTAAGACTGTTGCTGTCCCAAATAAAGAAAAATAAAAATTGTATATGTAGTAAATACTTGTTTTTGATACGTTCCCAAATTGTCTGTATAAATATAACTATTATGCAACATTCAATGTAAGATAGTCGACATTCAAGTTATAAGTATCATCTTATAATTATTTAGACAAATAAAATATATTATATATAGATAGTATAATATACATTTGGAAAAACCGTAGCTACATATTTGCATATCAGTAGTCTGGTGTCCATAATACAATTTCTGCTTAGTTAGGGATCACAGAGCCGTGTGTAATTAATGTGAAGGGATATTTAAAGATACTCACATCAGCTATACCAATAACATCAGAATACGTATCGCATACAAACACGGGAGGCTCCTCTGGGGTGTCCATATCTGGCGATGTGCCCACTCTGATCACACTATCGGTCAACTCCACCATATTTGGCACACCGTTCATGTCTATATTTCGCCTATCGATGGGCGTATCTATTATATCTGTGTGTTCTATGGAGTGGTCTATGACGTGGTCGATGACTTTGTCGATGGTCTCGGCGGCGCCGCCCAGCTCCCGCTCGAGGGAGGACGAGCCGCTGGCGAGGTCGCGCGGCAGGCGAGTCTCGTTGTCAAAGTGGTCGGGATGGAGGCCGTCCACCTGGAATGGAAACTGAATTGTTTATCGTCACTAAATGATGGCTAATGGTCTTACAACAGACGGGGTTTTTATCCAGGTTCATGTCACAGCACACAGAGTCTGCATGGTATTAACTCTGAAGTATAGCTGCCGAAAACCCTTGAGTTGCATGACCTAAAAGATTTTACACATGAGGATGATAGCTTCAAAGTTTACCAGAGAGAATAAAATGGCATAATAGGGTAACTTGAGCAGACTGAGTGAGATTTGTAAACAATGTTGTTTTTATCATATGTGTTTTAGAATAAATATTTTAGGAAGTAGTTGAGTTCTTATCGCAGAGATCGTTCGGTGAACTACCACCATACCCAATTCCGCCGTGAAACATTAGTGCTTGTATTGCTGTGTTTGGGTTAGAAAGGTGTGCCTGTGGAATTATAGGCACATGACACTTAACAACTTAACGTTTCAGGGGCGACAACGCATTGGCGATGCCCCTGGTGTTGCAAATGTTCATAGGCGGCGGTGACCACTTACCATCAGGTGGGCCGTCTGTTTGTTAGTCGGCCTATAAAATAAATAGTGTCATATATCGTGTACCTGATCGCGAGTCGGTATGATCGGTAAGATCGGCGGCGGCAGCGCGGGCAGCTGGTCCACGCAGCTGTCCGTGAGCGCGGCGCGGCACGACAAGCGTCGCCCGCACTCGCCACCACCACCGCCCACCACTAGTGACAGCTTCCTAAAAAAGTTATAATAAAAATATTATATAATTACTTTAAATAAAATTGACATGAGAGTAACGAAGAATAATCGCTTAAGTGCTTGTCAAAAACCCAGAGAATAGAAAAATCTGAGGACACGGGATTGGCCGCCATGTCGAGCGTCCACAGCCGTACCATCCTATTCTTGAAGCATCTCAGGGCACTTTCAACACCTCTTTTACTTTGTGGTAGAGAAATCTTGAAGAAGTCTGAATCTTTAGTGATCAAGAAAACCAATTTTGTACATTTAAAGTTTTTGGTGGCATGACTAGAAGATGTTTGACTTGTTAAATATTATGTTTACTTTATTATTTACTATACTAATATTAAAAAGAGCAGACTTTAGTATTTTTGTTTGTGATAAATTAACTCAAAAACTACTGGATCGATTTTAATAATTATTTCACTATTAGAAAGCTACCTAATCCAGAAGTAACATAGGCTTTAAAATTAAATTTTAGATATTAAAAATAATTTTAATTTAATTTTAACCATAAGAACATGAAATTTAGACAATAGCTCGCTAGCTAGATGTGAGTTTGTGAGCGCGTCGGTAACAAGTGTTTGTATACAGGAACATTTTTTAAGAAATGCACAAAAAAATTTTGTTGGTTCAGTATCAGTAACAGAACACATTTCCAGTATGTGTAAAAAAATTTTTTGTATTTTTTTTTCGACTTTAAAATCAACAAACAATGGACACTATCTATTCAGAATAATAACAAAGGGCGCGCGCGCCGTGCGCCGCACGCGGCGATGTAGCCAGCTGTTGCCAAGGCTACGGCCGGGGTGGGCGCTCGACTCGACCGACAGAGTAACCATAATATCAATTTTAAAGTCTATATCTTTCGTTAACGATAACTTTATTTTTTTGTACAAAAACTTATCAAGATAAAAATTAGGTGTTAATTGAAACTCATTTAAGTTTAATTAGTCAAAGTTTGCGCACTGAATAAAAAATATTCCTGTATATAGGTAAAGCCCAATTGATTATATAGTTTAATGATCTTCCAACTCACATGACATCGGGCGCGAGGTTGGGGTCGCTGCACCTCCTCTGTGTCGTTCTCTTCTCGCCTTCATTCAGCAGATTATCACAAGATCTCGTCTTTGTCATAAGACCTGGGAAATTTATTAAATAATTATAGCTGGAACTATTTTTTATGAGTTTTAAAGGGTAAGCAATAATTGAATTAATTTATTTTTAAAGTTTTTATTTAAAACATTTTTCGTCAACATCAAAATTGGCGAAGTGAGACAGACTCGCACACAGTAGGGTCGTTTCTAATTTAGCCCAGAGATATACCCATGCGCTATTCTTTTGATAAATCTATACAAAAACTGTTCCTTATTCCAATTATCGGCTGGTTCCATTATCAGAATCAGAATTCCATTATGTAATGCTGTCGGAATCAAAGCCGCCTACTTTCCGATACATTGAAGGATTTACTACTACTATCGGCGGGCAGATATACCAATGAGATAGCGATCACCTAACGATCAATCTAGAAGAAAAAGTGCCTCAATTTCGATTCCGAGAGCAATACACAATCGCCCAGCAGGCCTTAAATTGGAGAAAGGACTTGTAAAATGTACATATGTGTTACATTGCAAAATCGGAACATAATTAGAGAAAGTATCTTTAAAGTTTGTGTTACTTAGAATATTTGGGGTTTAATTAGATAATAATTACCTGTAGAATTATTATGTGTAGGTGGGGGAGGGTTGAGCGGCGGCTCGCGATCGTCGTCGACGTCTCTTTCGGCGCCGAACATGCCGCGCCACACCACTGTCGACCGCACACTGTAGTCCGGCCAGAGTATCTGTAAATTAATAAATAAATATTATGGGCTATTCTTTGCATACGTTTTTCTGTAGAGCGTACTGGTTATACTACGGTGAACAGATAACTGATATACTACTATATAAATCACCCGGACACGGTTCGCGCCGATGTAATACTTAAATCCTTTTTTTTAATGAGACATTTACTTTTGTCTATTGGGTCGTTTGCTCAGAGTTCTCTCAACCAAAGCAGCTATAGTTGTTATAGTTCTAAATATCTGTTCCAAATCACCGAATCAATTTGATGGAGGTAAATAACTACACAATTTTAACAATAACAGAGTGATCAATATTAATATAATATATATAATAATATATCAGGACATAATTTTGTAAAAAAAATTGATTTAAAATCAGACGAAAATTTCAATATATGTATATAAATATTAAAGTTAACCGTAAAAAGGTCCTCACGATACAGGCATGTTGCCCAGTGTGAAGGCCATAGATATAATTTAAATGTTAAATTCTACCAGTGATTAACATGGTGTTAGAAACAACGTAATTTGTAAGTTTATTCTTCTGTTAAAATGATAATCGCTGCAAATAAATCTTTTTCATTTTTCAATAAATACGTTAATACAGCAGACAATCAAGCTCATCCGAGGCCTAAGCACCAACATTTAATGCGACAAAAATCGGAATGAAAAATTTAACATCGCGCATATTGTCACGTAACGATGTTCAATTTCCCATTGCATTGGTTTTTGTTGAACTCGATACACTTGGGATAGATCTGGCTTCATAGTATAGGGCTCAGCTAACCTGGTCCAGGTTGTGCGGCTCGTAGAGGTGGTTCCGGTAGGCGGGCGCCTGCAGCAGGTGCCACACGTGCGCCGCGTCCAGCGCGCGCGTGGCGAGCCGCTCGCGCGCCGTGTTGCACAGGAACGTGCCGAACATGCACGAGTGCACGTGGGTCGCCAACTTTATCTGTGGTACCATAGTAAAAATAATAAATAAATATCCTGGGATATTCTTTTACACACGGCCATCTGATCCCAAACTAAGCAGAGCTTGTACTATGGAAACCAGATAACTGATATACTACTATACTTCATTAGGCGCGTTATGAAAAAATGATGAAAGTGAAATTTTAAGATGCGCGCGCATCAGTGTAACACAAAAGTTTACTGGTTGAAGTTAGCTGAATACGGCCTCTCTGGAACATCGGACTAATCGCAACAGTCCGTGTCAATGAGTGAGTAATGATGTTATTGTCAATAATAACCTAACAACGTCAACAATTGTTATTCGTTGCTACAGACAGGTGCAAAGAGTTTAGACACTACAATTTCACGACTGATTAGTAAAGGCTTTTTGTGCAGTTGATCATCAATAATTTCGATTATAACTTCTTACGTGCGTACATAAATACAAACACACGTTTTTTCTAAATACATACATAAATAGATAATTACACCCAGACACACAACAAAGAGACATGTTCATGCACACAAATGTTTGTTCTGGGTGGGATTCGTATAATAATAATTGACGGCGCTACGAATGTTGTCCTGCACTGATCGAGGGACGAACTATTAATCTATCATGTAATCGGTCAACAATTAATCCGAGTGAGTTACACAATTTGGGTGCTTGTGTCCGGCCCCTACACTTGGTCAATTCTCTTAAAGACTTCACACCATTGATTGTGAGTTTGTGAATAAAAATCCTTTTTAAAGAAAAAAGATACTGAACAATACCCTTCTAATGTATTGTCTTCTATTCGATTTTTTCATGTCGCACCTTTAGAATTGAAGTGGCATAACTCAAAATTTTAAGAAAATGACTTTTGTACATGGAATTACTTATAAACATGTATTCTATCAGTTTATTATAAATAAATAGATTATTTTAGTCCAGAAAAGGACAAACGTGCTATTTCCGTCTCTTTAAAATCACGTGGTTACCGCGCATCCCTCTGTATTGAAGGATCTCATTTAAAGTTGCGTCAACAGTGCTAAACGCTGGACGTAGTGCGGTTGCTCCGTAAAGGGCGGAAACTGTAATCTGCAGTTTTAATACTAAACGCAAGGTAAGTTATTTCTTCGATAAATATTTTTGTAATGACTCATTATGGTTTTGGGCGTTTCAATACTAAATGATTATAATATTGTGGTGTCGTATTAGTACTGCCGTCATTTTATTACCAAATATTGCTTAAATGATCGAGCCTTATTTTATATTATTGCTTTACTTTACTACCAATTTTGTGACTACGGAGACGTATAGGTAAATATGTTTATTCTTTACTGAATGATATGAGACTTAGTGAGCTTTATTTTGAGTTGAGTCTTTTTATTTTTATTTCAGTTAAAGTTTGAGATCAATAATGAAAAGAAGTGCAGATCTTATTTTGCATCTATTAAACCGGAATGAAATATTATGCATGAACAGGGTGAAGAGATGAGAACAGCAAGTGCAGAAGGTTATACTAGTGCTTAAAATGGATCCAAAGAGCGTGATAAGGAAAACTATTAGAAAATACCCTTGGATAAGGCGACGGATGGAAGTCCTAGATTGAATTGAAATTTTACCGCAAGTGGAAACTGAACAACGGATTCTAAAGGAGATTAAGGATACGTCGATAATCAGCAGTGAGAAAAGCGTTTATCCAATTATCAAAGAACAAACATCACAAAACATGAGAGATCGATCCAGTAGTACATCATCATCCAGTTCTGTTGTTTGTTTGTATTATTATTTTTTTTTTTTTTTTTAATAGTTATTCATAATATTATATTATTGTTCAATAATTCTTCACTTTTGCGATAACACACAGGTATTATTAGTGAGACTAAATAGATTTTATGTAATAAAGCTAAGTTGGTTTTTTATTAAAAAGAGTTATTGTTGAGTTTATTGTCGGCTCTTCTCAGTAAAAAACAACCTTCCGAACCGGTATTAGAATCAGACTATTCATAAGTGCTTGGAAAGGCCTATTTGAATAAAAATATTTTCATTTCATTTCTTCTATGTCATCATCTTCAAGTTCCAGCACAACGTCGTCGTCATCAAAGTCTTTTACATAACCGAAGCAAAGCTGAGACGAAATGAAAATAAATAGCTCACCTTCTATCATGTCAGGTACTCAAATCGATTACACGAATATAATTTGTGCCAAGCCCTCAAATAGCAAAATACGGTTAGATAAAGACATAAACTACCGTCAATCACCTGTGCATTCTTTGCAATCAGAAGTCGATCTGTGTGACGCTGATCCGACTTACAACGATTCATCGCTACGACGCTCTTTCAGTTCATCAACCAACACGTCTGACAGGGATGGGGCACATGATGGTGACGATGCAATTGTTTCCTCAGAATAAAAAATCAAGGAAGCGCCTGCGCAATCCGTCTCAATGGAAACAAAATATTGTTAAATCTCTTCGAAATACCGGAAAAGCCTACCAATCACTTTCTAAATCTAACAAAGTAATTGTGTTTGTAGACTTCGTTGTTCCGATAACATAACCCCTGAGCGAAATATACGACTATTATTGGCAGCTAAGTAATTTTGACTTGAAGCGATCATTTATCAAGGCATGCACGATGGAGGTGAAACCAAAATATCAGTACAAAAATGCTGCCCATCCTCGTAAACCAAACACAGCCATTTATTTTACAGCTGATTGCCAAAGAATTCGCGTTTGTAAAACCTTCTTTTATCAATACACTAGATACTCGTATTACAGAGAGATAGATAAGAACTGTGAAACTGAAAACTAATGGCCTTGTGGAAGATCTTAGAGGGCGTTCTAAAAGCCGAGCCCCGATTAACCCAAGTCTTGTACAAGATATTAAGGACCATATTAATAGTCTACCGCGCATAGAATCACATTAACTAAGATCTTCTACTTCAAGAGATTATATGGATGGCAGCAAGAGTATAAAAAAGATATGTAGGGACTTTAATAATAATCAAAACAAATCTCATGCCCGTACTGGGTTTTTTACTTAATATTTACAACTGAAATGAATATAAGCTTTTTTTAAGGCCAAAAAATATTTATGAGACTAATGTACAAGATATAAATATATGAATATGTATTATTAACGAAACTAAATGTGCTGTTTATGATCTCGAAGCTGCAATGACCTGTCGTAAAGGCGATGTTTCATCTTTTTATTATAGGTCAAGACTTAATTGTTATAATTTTACAATAGTTGAACTAGCTTCTAAATCAAAACATAATAATAAAAAGAAAAACAATAGTGAACTAGGTGCATATGAAGAAGTATATTGCTACTTTTGGAAAATAAGACATGGTAATAAAGGGGCTATTGAAATAGGTTTCTGCGTTTTTGATTACTTAAAGTCCCATCAGTGAAAACAATGCAGACAAAACTTTAAATCTAATATTTTATTCAGAAATTGTAATGGTCAAAACAAAAATAAATATATTGCCAGTTTATAGCAGTTTAGGCCACTGCATAAGACAGTGGCCCATTTTGACAACATTCAATCAATAACGCATAAATATCTAATTAAGGGACATACACAGAAAGAGGGAGACAATGCACATAGTTTAATTGAAAAGAAATAAAGAGAAACCTAAGATCTGGTCCTATTGACAAACCGCAACAATATATGCCTTTACTAAGAGGTGCTAGAAAAACTGGCACCCCAATTAGAGTTAAAGAGTTAAGGTTACAATTTTTTATAGACTTAAATGTGTTGCAGAACGAATGGGGGTATAACTTTATTTACGATGTTGATAAAAATGCAGTGGGTTTGAGGGACTTAGATAGCGAGATAAAAGTGTTAAAATTAGTTAAAGACGAGCAATTTTTATTTTACTATAAAAATACATATGCTGAAAAAGACTTTAAGAAATAAAATGAAAAAAGCGTGTGAAATTACAATAACGAATGCTTATAGTCCAAAATGGTGCTTGCAGAAAATAAAAAAAAAGATCTGAATTATCTTATAAGAACTAAAGCAATCCCTAGTATCTACGCCTGGTTCTATGACTGTTAAACATAATTATAAACGCGTTATAATTATTTTTAATAAATTAACTTAATGATCTATTTTGATCTCATTTTAATGTTGAATCAAGATATGTTATTTTTGCTGTTTATTTAAAAAAATGTGAATGGTTGATTATGTTAATTAGTTAAGTTTGATAAAAGTTTTTTTATTTCGTAAATTCTTTCTTAGACATTTTTATAAATATTTTTTGGCCAGTTATTCAAATATAACAAAATGACTTTTACTTTATTATTTTTCTACTCTATTGATAACAAGTATTTCATTGTTTTATATTATTTTATCAAAGGTTTACATAGTATTTGGAGATTATTTCAAACCATTGATTTTTATAAACTTACTTTAATTGAATACCAGGTGGTAATGTTATGTTGGTCCAGCAGTACCAGTAGATTAGTGTTTAATGATGATTAGTGAGGGAAAATTTCAAAATACACGATTTTGAAACCAAAGTCTGTTTTTCACTTTCCTTTAATTAAACTAGTCTACAATAATTAAACTAGCATATTGTAAAATCTGTCACCACGTTCAAATATAACATTAGAAATTAATCGCCTCTTTTTTAAATAGGCACAATTTGTTTATGAATCGTTAAGTAAAAAATTGACTCAAAGTCAAATATGCCAATAATATTAAATTGATTTCGGAAAATAAGTGTCATTTTTTTTTAACGACTAATTAACAAATGTTCTAATTAGTTATACGTAAAGGTTTAGTGTCCAATCATTAAAACAATTCCTACCCTACGGTTAATAACAAAAAAATTAAAAATAAACGCTTAACCTAGAGCAATAAAATTGAAAATCTACAAAACGGCTAATTCTTCTATTACATTTTTGGTGTTTACCAAAAAACAAGAATTTTGGATTAAGCCACTTCAATTCTAAAGGTGCGATGTCTTATTCAAAAGTATATAATATAATACTTACATAATTATTATGTACTTCGTTTCCTGTTTTTTTATATTTTTATCTCTACTCGCTTAATTATGCTTGGAGTGGAAGTAATTCTATATGATATTGTTTTTATTGAACCGATTTTTATGAAGAATTATTAGTGGCAGATAGCTTGTAGTACTCGATAAGAGAACATGTGATTGTGTAACTAGAATATATCAATTTAAAGTACCAGGTTATTAGAAGTTTGAAAAGATATCACAACTCACCAAATATGCCTCATTGAATTCAAAGCTGCACGGATACTGTATCATCATCTGATGAACGACGTCGAGCCACTGCAGGAAGATGGGTGACCGCTCGTTCGGCTCCTCAGGGCCAAATTGGTGCCCGCACCGATCCGCAAACTTGTGTCCGAAGTCCAGCCACTCGCGCTCGACCAGCGTACGGAATCCCTGAAGGAAAACATTAGTTACATTTGTGGAGAAGGCTTTTGTTACAATAAAATAGGAATTCTAGTAATTTATGAAGGATATATTATATAATAATTGTGGAGGCATTTTTTTTGATTTTCCCCTACAGGCGTTTATTCAGTATTTGAAATCTCTGTTAAATAATGAAGATACATAACCAATTCTGTGGTAGATTGATGAAACCACTGAAAGCAGTATACAATAAATATTCTGGGACATTCTTTACACACGGCCATCTGACTCCAAGCTAAGCAGAGCTTGTGGACACCAGATAAAAGATATGTACTATATTTTTCCTCTAAATACTGCAGTGGCTTTTTGTTTCCCCTCATTCCAGTCAGCCATATTGTTAGGTTTTTTTGTTTTTTTTTTCGAACGCAAGTACATCGTGTCCTTGCTATGTACACTTATATAGATAGAAACACCAAGTCAACCTAAAACTTTCTGTCTGTCTTTAAAAAAATCATAATTGTCATCGAAATCGTTGTTGTAGCTACCAGGAGCGCAGTAATGTGTGGAGGTTCACAGTACCTCGATGGTGCGGTAGTGCGGGTCGAGCACCAGCTGGGCGGCGGCGCAGATCTGCGGCGTGCGGTCCCAGCCGTCCGAGCAGTGCACCAGCACCGGCCGCCCCGCCAGCGCCGCGCGGGCCACCACGCCGGCCGCGCGGGACACGCCCGACACGTACTGCGGCCACAGCGTCCGCTCCAGGCTGCTGTGCCAACTGTACCAAACCATAAAGACGTGTTAGTTTATAAATTGTTATTATCTATATAGTATATAGGTACATATAAATAGGCAAAATAGGCTTTGACGCACAATCACCTCACCTCAAAACTACTGAACATATTAAAATGGGACCATTAGACGCGAAATTTTTCGTAGATGGTTTGTGAAACCTTCAGAAAACTACCTATCTCATTTTCTCATAGGTTATCCTATAGATGTATATGTTTGTCTCTTTTAGTGTAGCTTTTACGTTTCATTGAGTTTCAAATCCGTTGTGGCCTTAAAGTAGTTTTAATTTTAAAAAGTTGCTCACATGGAAACGTTTCAATTTAACGAACCTAACCAAGGCTTTAAATAGAACGTAGCACCGTGATATAGATTAACACTCAGACACGTTTATTCAGACAGCTGTTTGTTTTGGGTGGGCATGGAACCCACGACCTTTGTAACAATCAGGGTATATAAACTCCACACCGAAATGTGAATCAATGTAACTAAGTACCACGCAAACAGAACAGAGTCGAATTGTTGCAGTTGTTGCTTTCCAGCACAAAAAGTACCAGGCTATCATAAAACCGAGGAGTTATAACTGACTTGGCTTGATCGCTGGGCTCAGCTGCGAGGGTCCGCATCTGCTGGAAGCTTCGCCTAACGTGGTGTATGTTAGGTAGAGACATGAACTGTATATCCGCAGCGGGGTAGTATTGTTGACATTCGCATCCACCGCCGCGAGCTCGGTTTGTGACCGCGGACGCATATGAACGAGCGTCCACGATGAGGAGTTTCAGTTGCTGGAACAAACACAAAAATATAGTAAATAAAAAGTTGTATTCCGAATATTTTAAAAATGTTTATGCACGAATAGTACATACTTTTAAAACAAATATTTGCTTTCCTCTAGATGATTATTGAGCCTAAGCGACATCGTACTCGTAGATAAATGTCAACAACTGGCACAACAAGTACCAGGCAAGCATACCTTGTTGATGTTATTCGGTTGTAATCCCCTGTCGGCGTTGCAGGCGGAGACGAACGCAGCGAGCAGCCTCTCGTCCTCGCTCGACCGCCAGCCGAGCCAGCCCACCTCAGGTTGCGACGACCGAGCGATCACCGCCCCGTTGCCGCGATGACGCCAGACCACCGCCGGGACACGACGCATCGCTCGAAAACTAATCACAAAATAAATATTATTACTAACGTCTCGGTGATTGTTTTAATTATGTGCCATTTTACATCTTATTTTCTTACCGAGCAACAGAGTCGAGATCCTCATCACAGATAGAAGCGGGAACGACTAGTAGAGGCGGATACGAAGGGCACAACTTGTACTCTGCGTTAGCTGCCGATACCCGCCACGCACCCTTCGTTGTGAACCCTAGCCTTTCCACCTGGAAACACAAGGCAAGTCATTAAAAAATACAAACCTATAAACGAGATAAACCCTCTAGGTTGAAACAAAAGTACCAGGCGAACATGGCTCTCAAAGAGACTCACTTCTGGACCAAACCAGTGTCTTTGCGCGGAGTGTGACGCTCGCATCAGCGCTCTGTGCACCGACGCGGGTGGCTGCTCCTTCGCCCAGGCAGCATAGGCCGCTGCAAATGTTTCCTGGAGAGATCCCATCGGCGCAAGAGCCGTGTTGATTCGACGCCACCACTCCAAGCACTGCTCTCCAGTGTTAAACGTACATCTGTAAATAAGAATGAATAAACCTGTAATTTTATTCGGTAATAAAGCATTGTTACCGAAAATATTTTTATTGAAATTAATTGATAGTATGTATATTTTGATAAAATAATATAAATTATGACAATTTTTATCAATGTTATTGTAGGAAAATTCTACAAATCCACTTTCTTTATTTGGTTGCCAACCGTGCGTTTATCAGTCAGTCGCCCTCAATTCGCCTCCATACAACATGTATGTAATAATCATGTTGTCAACGGGGCACTATCAAAAAATATTCATAACTAGTTTCTCAAGTACTAAACACGATAACTTGAAATTATACAGTAACTGTTGTTTTACTGGTTATAGGAACTTTGTACCCTGTTTGTTTGTTAATAGTTAGCGTGGATTGTATAATGATGTAAATATTTTGTTATTTAGCATGTTTTATTTATGATATACCGTAGAACAATTTAGCAAGGCCCTTATATGTGGCGGTATGTATTAAGTTGGGTAAATTAAGACGTTTATAAGTTGATGTCATCATAACAACATGTATACCCTAAGGAAGGCCCAATCACCAATGAACACATCGACGATATTGATGCTTTTCGTTATATAACGGGTCTATTCGCGTACAAATTATTATTTACTCGTGACCACGGTCAATGCAACTTGATCGACACGATAATAATATCTCATTGATAAGTAGTATCAGGAATCTGTCAGACCGATATATCTATCTGCTAGTTATGTTTTGAGTTACGAGCCTAAACCCCATACATATACAATTTAATTTATAATATTTTCAATCAAAGATACCAGGCGCGCATAGCAATGTAGAAGGTTCCACTCACTTGAGTTGACGTCCATGTTTGCACAATACGACCAAATGCAGGAGGTCGCGTATCTCTACGGCATCGATGACGCGAAGAGGTACAGACGCTCCAGGCCCGTTTCTTCGGCGAGGTTGAGTATGAAGGCGGTAGTTGGACATCGCGACTGTACCACCATCTGCCGTACGCCCGACCCACTGTGGAGAAATTCTTTGTTGATTATGAAATCCTGGTACAAATATCAAATGAATGTAGATATTTCGCACCTCGATTTAAATTTAGAAGCTCAAAGATTGATTATTTACTTCACCGATACACAAATAAGCTTATCTTTACAACTACTCGTATATTATATGTAAATAAAGGCACGTGCGATAAAAGATAACAACTATAGTATTCTCAGTATTTGACTTGAAAACGAACTCTTTAACAGGGAAACATAACCACGTGAGAGTGTAACAAAGCTTAGGGAAAGTGGTTGAAAATTCAAGGCATTATAGAGAATATATTAAAATCTTGGCAACACAACAGCGGAAGATTTCATCGCTTAAGTTGGTTATTAATATAATTTTCCTTGCTACAAAACACATGAAGCTTTTCCTTGTCTCAGTGCATATTACATTTGCATTGAGCCCATTGCAGTCAACGCACTATCAAGAATGCGAACTAGAATAATGCTAAACACTATCGGAAATTACAGCGGTGCGTTCACCTCGTTGCATACGACCCGCTGACCTTTTGGACAAACTATTCGATGACTTAACAAATGCGTATAATTTATATGCGTAATGTTTATAAAATTAATTAGATGCTGAATTCTGTAGTTAAAACGGTTTCGCAATCGACACGCAACGAAAAATTATTGCCAAGTCTTGTAATGTATTAAAGGAAAATGCATTAAATAAAATATATATAAATATGAGTTACCCCATGAAGAAATCGAAACATATGACATCAGTACATAGTACAGTATAAGTATGCAATGTATTAGAAAAAAAGGAGTACCTAAGTATATTATGCATTATAGTATATCAGTTAACTAATTTCCATAGTACACAGGGGAACAGATAAATAAACAAATAAATATCCTGGGACATTTTTTTCACACGGCCATTTGGTCCCAAACTTAGCAGAACTTGTACTATGGAAACCAGATAACTGATATAGTACTGCTTTTTCTAAATACATACTTATTTAGATATTTACACACACAGCACAAACAGACGCGTTCATGCGCACAAATGTTTGTCCTGGGTGGGAATCGAACCCGCGACCTTCGGTTTGGCAGTCAGAGTCACTAACCACCAAGCCAACTGGCCTGTCATGATCGTCGTCTGAAGAAAATATCCCAGGACAGTTAAGCATAATCGTTAGCATTCTAAGATTTCTAGAACCAGACCGATAGGGATGTCAGTTCCATCCACTCCGAAAACAACACTCTGAAAAGGTTATTCCGCTACAGTTAAGAGTTAGGATCTCACCTGCACAAACTCGCCACATATAGGCGTAAAGCCAATGTCCAGGCCCGGCTCATCATAGTGCGTGCGCAGGCGCGGGTACAGGTCGGCGGCGCGCACGCGGTGCGGCGGCGGTTCGGGCTGCGGCGGCGCGCGGTACCGCTCGCGGTCGCTCATCTCGCTCGTCGACGGTGATGCCACCTGCTGGACAAACGTACAACGTCAGTTTCATTGATGGTCAGCTACTACGTATGAAGAGAAGGCACACATTATCTAATATCTAAAAATCATGTTGGTTTGGTCGTTTATATCATTTTTCAGATGGCGATGAAATTGCGGGCGCGCGCCCTGGATGGTTTCTAAAAAACACGCATGTCGAGAGTAACAGTTAGTTTATCAATAAGTATTATATGTTCAATATTTATAAGCAGGTGTTATGGTCCGGGTAGGTATTTAAAGGTCTAAGTAATTTCATGAAGTGCTGTTTGTTGGTAAGAACATAACTTTAACGCCTGGACCGATTTGGGTTGTTGTTTTTATTTTATTTCCGTAAAAGTCTTAATAAGAAGGGAACATTGAGAATGGTTTCCCTGTTAATTGGAAAATCGGGAAAAAATCTTTTTTCTATGGAATTTTTGCATGAACTCCAGATTCGTAGGCGCATTACGACACATAACGGGGACAGCTAAATTAAAAACCAATTTAACTGATCTCCATGAAGATAGAAGTAAAGTACAATGTAATGTAAACTTAAAGGTACCGTCTTTAGCGCACTTTTCACAAGTCACACACACATAATAACGAAAAAATAATATTTACACTCCATCCGCATAATACCTCAAGTAACCGAGATAGCTTCAGACAGGACGAGTCGGTTATCACATACATTTTCGAAGTCACAATACGGCCAGTCGAAGGAGCTCGCAATGTCTCACTGTTAAATAACAAGGCCTGATAACATCTCAATTGGAAGGACCTCAAGAGCGAGGGAGAAAGCATGACTACTTTCTCATTTTAATATTTGCTTGTGCTATCTTGAAGGCAAAGGTTATATAATGATGGTCCACTTCATAGAAATGCTTATGCTACTTAATTAAGTAGTGTATCGTGTCTTTAATAAACCCAAGGGTAATGTAAAGTCTACGGTGGTTATTTAATTTGGTCGGTTTATCTCAAACAGGACAAGATGATAGGGTCCTATAAAGAGGTAAGCCACATGCACCATATATTTTATCTGGGTTGTATGTTTATAGATGGAGAGGGTGTGTCGATCAGTTGGTTGAAATTAAAGATTAAATTAATAATTCACTAACGGTGAAAATTAATATGCAATCCCAACCGGATTGATGAACCTTTTGACAGTAATTTTAATACACGTAATGTCAAAATTCTACTTCTATCTTGCGATTTTGGATCGGGATCGTATATTAATTTTGGCCATAAGTGTTTCATTTATATATTTTGGACAATCAACAAAACTTACACCGATACATGAGCATTCTCTTGATTACAGATTGCCACTAGTTGTATAGTTATGATGGATTAAATTAAAAAATAAATATCTTGAGACATTAAGCACCGTCATCTGATTCCAAATCAAGCAGGGCTGTTAGTAAGGAAATTAGATAACTGACAATCTATTTATACATATATTTCTAATACATACTTATACTAACAGTCAGATAGAGAACAAACAGACATGTTCAAGCACACAAATGTTTGGCCTGTTTGGGAATCAAACCCACGACCTGTGGCGTGACGGTTAGGGTCTCTAACCACGAAGCTAACGGGTCCTTATTATTTAATCTAATTAATCTCCTATCTAATCTATTTATAGTACTAGGGTTAAATATAATAAAGAAAGTGAACAAAATAATTATTTATTTTGAATGTGCATCGAATTTTGTTTTTCATTGACATTTCACACGCTTAATCTATATATAGAGCCCAATAGACCAGAACTAACATTAAAAAGCAGTGCTACCAACATGATATAATTAATGATCCAATCTATGTTGGCAAATATATATTCATAACACTATTAATACAAAAAAATCTTATCTAACATTTTAATCCGAACGTTTGTATGTTTGTTATCACAGTTTCGTAACGGCTTATCGGATTTGTATGAAATTCGACACACGGATAGAATTGCATATTGGTTGTTTTATACTATGGTAACACAAGGGCCTATAGGAACCCGGCTAAAATCTAGTGTTGAATTCATTTTATAACCAAATCAGCTATGCGATAGTAATTTAATACTGCAGGACGTACACTATTAACTAGCCTTTGAAAAAGTTCCTTCGCATTTTTTAAGAAAATTCAAAACATTTTTAATATAGTTTATTTACATTTAACTAAAGTATGTAGGTACCATTTTGTTCGATAACTTTTTACCATCTTGTAGGTAGGGACATGATCCCATTGCTATAGAAATTTTGGGACTTCTGATCAAAATACTGCGACAAGTGGTTTTGACAGTCCTCTCGTGATGTTAACCTGACACTGCCTAAAGAATTCTGAAGAGACCGAAACAGGTGGAAATCTGAAGGTGCAAGGTCAGGACTATACGGCGGATGCATATAATAATACCTCCCAGCCAAACTCTCTTAATTTTTGCTGAGTGGCTAAAGATGTGTGAGGTCTAGCGTTATCATGATGAAAAACCACACCCCTTCTGTTGATTAATTCCGGCCGCTTTCTCTCAACTTCTTGCGTTAATCTCATCAGTTGTTCGCAGTAGAGTTCAGAATCGATGGTCCTGCCTGGTGGTAACAGCTCATAATGAATAATGCCCTTCCAATCCCACCACACACACAGCATCACCTTGTTGCGAGTTAACCCGGGTTTCGCCACAGTCTGTGAAGCCTGACCGGCCTTTGACCACGACCTTTTTCGCACGTTCTTGTCGTACGTGATCCACTTTTCATCACCAGTTATCAGCTTCTTCAAAAATGGTTCGGTTTCATGACGTCGTAATAAAGAATCACAAATGAGTACATGGTTCATTAGGTTTCTTTCAGTGAGCTCGTGAGGTACCCAAATATCTAGCTTTTTTGTGTAGCCAGTTTTTTTCAAATGCGCCAAAACTGTTCTGTGGTCAATTCCCAGTTCTTCAGCTACGTCGTAACTACTGATATCATGGCATCCATTTTATCCGTAATAGGGCGACCACAGCGAGGTGCATCTTTGACATCAAAATTTCCGGATTGAAAACGCTTAAACCAAATTTGTGCTACTCTCACAGACACTGCACTAGGTCCATAAGCATCGCAAATTTTTTTCGCGGCTTGCGTTGCATTTTTACCTTTTTTGTAGTAAAATTTATAATGAATCGAAAAACAAATGCAAATCACACATTTTCCTAATTTGAATTTTTGGAATTAAATTCTTTAAAATTTAAACTTTCAATGATACCAGAACCAGCCAGATACAAATAGTATAGCCCAAGAGATTTTATTACAAGTTCATACATACTATAATGCGAAAAGACTTTTTCCCCAACCTAATATAACCAGTTTAGACCAGAATATCTCCAGTCATATCTATAGCCAAGTAATTGTACACTCAAATGCCATCAGAACAAAAATCGAAATGCAATAGAAAATGTTAATTTTACTCACATTTCTAGGTTCCACAGAGTACACCCACTTATATCCATAAGCTAACATATTAAAAAGAACTAAATATTACTAAAAGTATTATGATAAGATGATATATTATTAGATAAATAATAAAGATAGAATAAAATGAAGAACACAAGAGAATCAAAGCAAATCCATTGTCTGTAGTAATATAAACTGATCGAGAGAAATAACTTTTTCTTATAGATCATTAGGAGTGGATTACCCTCATTAATTTTTAAAAACTTTTTTTTTGTAGACGAAGGTAGTTGCTTTTTAAGATTTGAAACTATTTTTACTTTTTTTGATCTTTAGCGGCGTTGAGCACTTTTCTTGGGATACTTTTCTATGGGTATAAATTGTTAAACTCGCGTCAGAACACGTGACCTGATCGAAAATTCGTAAGACGGTAAAAATACACAGCATTAATGTTCAAGTTTTCACTCCGGAGTGCAACCCGTGTTTTTTTTTTTTTTTTTTTTTTTTTTTTTTTTACTAATATTATAAATCACATGTGTAAAAGTGTAGTGCAATGAATGTACAGTCACAATCAAATGGCATTTAACATTTTATTGTAATTTGTCACACTCCTTCGAACACTTGTTTAAATATTTAACAAAACAAACGTATGTATGATGAAAATAAAACATTTATTCTTTACTAGCTGTACCCCGCGGGTCCGCGATCCGGAGGTCTGTAATACGCGAACTGCCAAACGCACGCAGTTAAAATTGTTTTAATTCTTTAAAATTCTTGCATTTTATCAATTATAATGATGCGTTATACATAAAAACCTTAATGAATCACTCAATCTATTAAAAATAATCGCATCAAAATCCGCTGCATAGTTTAAAGACAGACAGACGTAAGCGACTTTGTTTCATACGTAGTGATGAGAATTATGAATGACTGTTTTGACGTATAAGATTGTTGTTGAAAAAATATCTTTATTGCTTTTGAAATTAGGTGCATTTTTAATAAATCCAATAGTTGTATGTGATAAAGTGTCAAATTGTATGTGATAAAGTGTCAAATTGTATGTGAATAGAGATGAACCAAAGCAATAAGATATTTTTTTTTATATATTTATTTATAAGACACTAGCTGTCCCTAGCGGTGTCACACGCGTTCCCGAGGAATGTAATATTTTCCCGGCACAAAAGTAGCCTATATGTTATTCCAATATATGTGCCAAGTTGCATCTAAATCCGTTTGGTAGTATTTGCGTGAAATAGCAATAATACATACATACAAACTTTCGCCTTTATTACTAGCTATCCCCCGCGGTTTTACCCGCGTTCCCGTGAGATGTCACATTTATTATACATAAAAACCTTCCTCTTCAATTCCTCTATCTATTAAAAAAACGCATCAAAATCCGTTGCGTAGTTTTAAAGATTTAAGCATGCATAGGGATATAGGGACAGAGAAACCGACTTTGTTTTATACTATGTAGTGATAGTGAAGTACGATTACCAAACGTCAAACAGTCATCAACTGTTTTATAGTAAAATCTATGGAAAGCGACCTTGTCTATAACATCGACTATCATTGCGTGGCGTGTTGTCTTACTTATGAATACATACTATTTAATACCAGCATTGTAGATAGAACAGTAGACCACTATTGACCGATGTCCTCATTACTAGAGAGAGACAAAGCATATGTTTCACCTTACAACGTATGAATTACGGTAGGTCCATACGTGTAACAAGTGGTGATTTCCTCACCAATATAATAAACACTTGTTAAAAATGTTAAAGAAAAATTTACCGTGTTGCGTTATGTTTAAGGTTGATTTAGATTATCATAAACTAAAACCCACTGGATTAATAGATGAGCCTTATTTCAAAAGCCATAGTGTTGATATTGCAATGTCATTTTTAAACGTCAAAATGAGTTCCTTATATTGGACCGATTATTGTGAATGAAATGTTGTACTATAGGTATTATACAAACAAGATAGCCCGCTATTAGTGGAACTATACCTACCTAAAGCAACTTTCAGTACTTTGTGAGTGCATATTGAGTTAGTCCTCAAGTTTTCTTGTTTGAACAGATTTTACAGTACAATAAAATGCTTAGTTAAGAACACATTGCAGAATTGTTGTTTTATGCAATCCAATGCGCTAGAGGTCGTAGTGGCATTTTAAAGTAAACATTTTTATTGCTTTGTACACAAAGTACAGTTTTACCATTGGCACACACCGCTGAGTACCAGGAAAGCATGACAAAGCAGTTGATGCAACAGAAATGTTGTAAGCGTTGAAATTTTGAATGGCCCTACGGCCGATTTACGTGCGGCTTTAATAATAATGGTTGCCTAATAGATTTGACTCTCCCTCCTTTGATGAGATTATGTTGGGTAAATCGATGAGGTAAAAACATCCAAATTACAAGTAGTATCTCAAAAAAAGTTGATTTATTTGCGACAACCTACTATAGTATATGACTTTCTAAAAGTGTAGACATTGATTGAATAAACATCCGATAACAACTATGTATTTGTTTTCATTGAGAAAAAAAGCAGTCTTGGATATAAATTGTCACCAACTCGACATTGTGTTATGCAAATATGCCTTCAAATGTTATTGCATTGCATAAAGATGACGCATTCTGAAGTAAAAACATAAGTTGAGTCCACATGGGTTAAGTAGAAAAGAAACGAAACAAGTAAAACGAGGGTGAAAGCGAGTGACCGAGCCAGTAGAGTATCTCGGACTAAATGATCGCAAAAAATGTAATAACAAAGTTGTATAGAAAGCCCTTTTAAAATTACATTTGTTCAAGATCGCAAATGGCCTTACAGAGAGCGCTACTTCTTGCGCGATATCTTGCAATAAGTACTCACGACACAAATTTGTTTTTTTGTAGTTTTGGAAAGGAAATGTGATAAAATTATAAAGAGATATTAATCGATTCTTCGAAAACGCGATAGAGGCGAATTATCGGATAAAGTGGTAGGGATTACGTGGAAAGTGTACCTTGAAAATATTAATCGCTAAGAAAAGCGAAGATTAAAGGTTGAATAATTCTAGTGGTGTGAGGCAAAGAAAGCCTTGATTTGTTTACCAGCAGTGCCGGCAACTTCGTAAGCGTGACAACTATAAATTAAGGTATCTTTTTATTTCATGCGCAGATTTTGATATATTGCCAATATGTTCCCCAGGCTAAGTTCCAGTGAACTGTGAAAAGCCCATCAAAATTTGTCAGATAGTTTTTGACTAGAGTAATTAAAATAGACAAAGATTTCAAATTTATCTTATTGTATTCAGCTACACGTAGAGAGAGTAACAAAATCAGCAAACGAAATGTAACCTCTCGGGTGAAATGTGGAAGCCTATTTCATAATATATTGATGGCTCGGTTCGCGGTCGATTTAGGATAACAGTTGTAGCGCTATCGTTGTAATATAAAATGCAACTGTGCATTTGTTTAAATTAATACTTTTATTTATGTATCATTTTACTATTCCCCGCGATTTTTCCCGAATTCCCGGAATTAAAACAACCCGATGTCCCTCTCCATACCAAAGGTTTTTGAGTAGTAGAGATCTTAGTGCAGAGTTCGTTCGGGGAAGTACTACCACCTTAACCATTTCTGTCGTGAAGCAGTAGTGCACTTGTATTACTGTGTTTCGGTTAGAAAGGTAAGGGGGCCGGTGAAATTACAGGCACATGAGACTTAACAACTTCACGTCTCAGGGTCGACAACGCATTGGCGATGCCTGTGTGTTGCAAATGTCCATAGGCGGCGGTGACCACTTACCATCAGGTGGACCGTCTGCTTGTTTGTCGGCCCAAGTGGTATAAATAAATAAAAAAAAAGGTATGTTCAGTCTATGTGTGTTTAAACAATATTATAGTTAAGAATATACGTTAGAAGGCAAGCCTTAATTATTTTAAACTTAGCTAAGTATTATTACTTCATATTCAAATGGTTGCTAACCAAAATTACGAAGTTAAATTTTAAACATACCACTCATGTTTCGAAGTAAACGGATAAGAACAACAGTGATTAAGAAACGTTAATATGTTACAAAAATGCTCTTTTAATTACTAACCTAACGACAGTGTGTAAATCATTTGATGTTGCATACTTATGACGTCAATAATTATGTTTCATACAAAACTTAATATTACCTAGACGTCTTAGCTTCCCCTCTTTCGAAGAAGGCTGGGGCATTGTGTAGACTACTTCTTTCAATCCAAAATCGAGTGTAATATGTATATTAGTAAGTTAATTTTAATGTATACTTCATTCACGGGGACTACATAGTCAAAATTGACAAAGTTCCTAAAAAAAAAGTAAAAAAAAACCTACTAGTTAAAATTATACAAAAAACAAATACCTATCTAGTAACTAATTCCGGTGAATCTCCTTCTCTGTCAAGTCAACAAGGAAACCCAACAGGAACGTGACACGTTTCGCTTCTACACGAAGCATCTTCAGGACGTATTAGATCCGCTGTCAAGAGATAGTAGTCATAAGTACTCGTAAGATATCCTGGAACTTTTTGACGCACGGTTTTTAACACCCAGCAAAGCAAAGTAAGTACTTGACAACGAGAAAGAGACATATTCATATACGAGTACACAAATGTTTGTCCTAGCTGGGAATCGAATCCACGACCTGCAGCGTGACAGTCAGGGTATCTAGCCACCACGTCAACAGGCCCTTCCGTAATATAAACTTATCTAACTGAGCACGATAGGCAGACCCAACATTCCTGTTCTAATAGCATGGTCAGACACTCTCCAGGCAATAAACTCGGTACTTTCCGACTGGACCTTAATTGATGTAACATTCCTGACTAATGATGTAATGCCCCGCAGCGGTTCACACGTAACAACATCTAGTGCACGTATTCACAGTTATGATCGTATGAATATACTACTATAAACTTGTATATAAAACATTTTTTTTATTCTTTTTCAATCGGCAAAGGGAGAACATAATCCCAAAAAAAGAACCATCGAATTGAAAACCTCCTTTTGATGAGCTAGTAGGCATGGTGGTTAGATATCGTAACTGCCACGACACAGGTCGTCGGTTCGAACATGTCTGTTTGTTCTGTGTCTGGGTGCAATTATCAATATAAGTATGTAGAAGAAAAATTTGAACGTGTATGTTTTAAACAGGGTTTTTATAGTATAAGCTCTCCTTAGTTTGGGATCAGCTGTGTGTAACGATTGTCACAAGATACGTATAATTATTTTAGAATTCGGTAAAAAATATAATTAAAATACAATTTTAAAAAGACATAGGTAATTTGCATACGATTCGTTAAGCATTAAAAAAAATTTTTTTAGGAGTATAATTGAACTAATTAAAACATATGTGCCAACAAACATGTGATCCAAATTCAGAAGAATCATTTGTAGCCTTGAGAAGTTTTATCCTACTAATATTATAAATGCGAAAGTTTGTATATATGGATGTTTGTTCCTCTTTCACGCAAAAACTACCCAACAGATTTGGATAAAACTTGGCACATAGATAGAGCATATATTGGAATAACATATAGGCTACTTTTTACCCTGGGAAAATTTTACATCCCTCAGGAACGCGGGTGAAACCGCGGAGGCCAGCTAGTATGTTAAAATGTAACTCTCCTGTCTATTTGATAGGCCAGTTGGCTTGGTAGTATTGTAAATAAATGTTTCTAATATTTATGAATGGTTTTTGGTGGTTGTAAGTTATTAATTTGTGTTCTGAACTTCAGATTATAATAGGTGACCTAAGCTCGTAAACTCAATAATTACTTATTA
Source organism: Habrosyne pyritoides (assembly GCA_907165245.1). Classification (NCBI taxonomy): domain Eukaryota; kingdom Metazoa; phylum Arthropoda; class Insecta; order Lepidoptera; family Drepanidae; genus Habrosyne; species Habrosyne pyritoides. Next base: position 9,299,960 of record OU015606.1, read on the forward strand.
CTGTGTATAATACAGCCTAAGATCATTTGTACACTATTGTATGCCAACATCAATCAATTAGATTAAAATTTTAAAGCATGTTTCAACACATCAACGTTCATCATTTTTTGCTATTCAAATTTGCTGTCCAAAATTTGTGAATAGCAATTACCAAAATCGGAGCAGAAAGCCAAAGAGGGGTAATGAAGAATGTCATCATCATCAGCATCTGTAGGAGTATCGCCCACAGATAATATTGGCGCATTCAACCGTCCAGTTCAATGAACACACTTCCACCAAAATTGAATACTGGCAGTCATACCAAAAGTATACCGAATTTTGATACAAAAAAATAAATGATTGCAAGGAAATCCACAGTTACCTACGTCAAAAGGATATTATATTCTACCTTTGCGCAAAAATCAGCTGCGTGAATAAAAAAAAAAGACTAGATTGAAATACGAGCCGGTTTTTTGTACAACGTAACCTGAGATTGCTTTGTTACCTCGCCCGTTTGTGAATAGCATTTTTAGAAGAGGCCAGATAAAACTGTATCTGTTTTTACTAAGTCTGTTAATAAAACAAAGCATTTCAGTTCAAAACTGTTCAAAGTTTAGTTAACACGCGCACAATCATTAAAACAGTCGTCAAACTGAGCGGGTGGGCGCCTCACTCGTACCGACGCCTATCCAGCCAACTACGAAAACACACATGCCATCATAAACATCCATTAGACGAGGATACTATTCATACCGGCAGCTTAATAGTTGAATTTCAAACGTAGGTCGTTCACCTCATACACTGATGGATTTGGTAAACATTAAAAAAAACCATCGACAGAGGGGCATGAGACGAGATGGAGGTGGAGCTCAATAAACAAATTTATTCAATTTACTGATGACAGTGAGCTTCGATTTTGAACTTTATTGTTTTGACACTTAGGTATACGAAGATCTGTATTACTGACAATGTAGTAACTTTTTATGCTCTCTCCGGTTCCTGTATTTGTTTCTACTAGAAAAGGTAAAAATATCCGATACACAAAGGCTCAAGTATAATGCACCAGGACTACACAAGTATAAAGAGACGTTAGCAAATGGAAGATAGTAATTGTTAACAAACCTGTATAAAGCAAATTGCACGTGCAATGCTATCAACTTTGAATGTCACTACCAGGAACACATGACAGTGTACAGGTTACGGGAAATCATTAGGACATGCGCAGTACCTTTGTGTATTCCTCAATGTGCAATTCATGAATGGGTAAAAGCGAGAGTACATTATTGATTTGTATTCTAGTAGCGAGTAGTAAAGGACTAATAATACTTATTATAAGTTTACTATTTTCCATTATTCAATAGAATAATGTACTTTATTAGCATACAATAGTATTGTTACAGTCACAACATACCGAACCGTCACCGGTTGCAGATTTTACGCATACCGATTTGATGTTTGTGAAATTCAAATGTGCGTATGAGATATTTTCTTTGTATGCGACCAAAGTCAATGCCCCGAACAAAGAACAAAAGAAAAAATATAAAATTCCTTTCCCATTCACATCACGACAAAATAAGGTTATTAACGTTTCCAACACACAACTGAGATTGCTGGATTAAAACTGTCGGTTGCTGTAGACAAAATAATCCAGCTGTAGTATTAAAATAAGGGGAAATTTTTGTTGTAGTAGATACATGTTACAAACAGTGATAATCCCATGACCAAATACAGACGTAGGTACCAGGAATGTATGACAGAGCAGCACTTAAACGTTCAGCTGTTTCGAATATAAAACAACAAGGATGCCATAGAGCGGTGTCCACATGTACGCGAACCATATTAGGCAATGACGGATAGAGGCATACCCCTCGCTTGCATAACATCACGCATGACTAATCCGTCGTCAGTACAAGATAGATTATTGAGGTCGTTGGAGGTCGTCGAGTGAGAGCTCGCCGACTCCACGCATGGTGAATATGTAGGGGTATCATAGTACAGGCGATTCATTTATCGATAACACTAGCCATAGTAGTGTTGAATGAATGAAATCGAACATCCTTCATTCATGTCATTCACCCGAGGTCGCGCAATAGTTTGAAAAGTTCATTCAAGGTAGTGTAACTTCATGTTAAATTCAAACGGGTCATTCAAGTTCGGGCTAGAAGACTGCATTCATCTACGATAAAATATAAAGAAAGTATTTTTGTGCAAAATGAAAATGTAGCTTCACATCCTTCGAATGATACAGTGATATTTGAAGCTGTGAGTCTATCTTCGTTGCGTTCAACAATACAATAGTAACAAACGTTTCCGGTGCATGTTTTATAGTTATAGTGTTACAGTTGTTGCGTGCGATCGTACGATATCAACCCATTGAATGTGGGCAACGAGATAAACGCAGCTTGATGCGATAATAGTAAAGATTACTACTGCATTTGTACGGTTTGTCATGAGACACAGTTGGATACCAGTCATTCGGTTTCCGGGTTTGAGCGCTAATTTAACACTAATCATACCAACACATACTAGGTACCGATTTCTACCATAGCGGGTCAAATGTGACTTTATATTTCCTGCTTGTATGTATGAAATATGGTTGTTAGGAAGGGAAATAAATAGTATAACTGTATATTAATTAGTAAGAAAAAGTCATGAAGTCAAATGTGCAAAAGCAATAAAATGATACGTGTATTTTCAAAGCAAAGTTCAAAGTGGGTCATTTGACCCGGTTATGGTATGTTTAGTGTTAAACCAATGTAATGCCACACAGGCCGACAAACAAGCAGACGGTCTACTTGATGGTAAGTGGTCACCGCCGCCTATGGACATTTGCAACACTAGGGCCATCGCTTATCCGTTGTCGATCCTGAGACATGAAGTTGTTAAAACCCATAGTGGTGGTACTTCCCCGGACGAACTCTGCATGAAAAGCTCTCTACTATTTCTTTTTTATTTCAAACAAGGAATTCCCCGCAGTCCAGCTTCTATTAGCTGGGGAAATACCCAATTACTTGAAGTAGATCCAATCATGACCACAGCGTAAGCATTTATAGGGTAATTACAAAAAAGAATACTGTTCTAGAAAAATCCTGGTTCGATTGAGATATCAGAACTTCCATAGGATATATGGTTAAATTACCAAAACAATGATTCATAAAATGAATTAAAAGTCACATAACTTATTCGTAAACGTAAATAAACATGTTAAAACAGCTGTACTCACTCACAAAGGCGAGTATACGAATAATGAGTCACGAAGTAGACTCATTACAGCGGGAGCCACAGACAGACAATGTACCGGAGATTGCTGTTAATGCTACAGGCCCTACTATTGGTCGATATCACACATACACATAAATTATTGAAGTTATCTTGTTTGATTAGTACTGTTAAAGGACTTACAAGAAATGATTGGTTAATCAATGAATAACAACATATTATCCTTGTTATTCGTAAGATAATCTAGACATAAAAAGAAATATCTATGTCTATATGATACCTTTTCACAATCCCTCTGAAATTATAAAAATGTGGCAAGATTTAGCTTGGTGGTTAAAGGTATGAAATTCATTCAAAACTCTAAGAAAAAACAGTCAGGCTTTGAATTAAATTTGACTGATATCTTTTGATATTAATTTGCTTTTTACTTCGACGACATATCGATAACATCCCATGATGCGTATTAAATAAAAATTAACATTAAAAACGATTGTTTAGGTTGGTATTCTTGCTGATTTTATAAACAGAAGTCAAAAGCTTAAGAGTTCAAATTTCAGCTCTCAGTCATATCAACTTAGTGTTCCAAATTCGAATGAAATAATTACATTTGTTTTTCCCCACTATATTACCATGGTAAGTGATAACGTGACCGAAGAGTAAAGAGAGAGACAGAGCTAGCGACGGTAGAGGTTTTCGTCCTTGCAAACATTGAATGGATTCAAGCGGGTAGCGGGGGCGGTGCATCGCGTCAATTTACACAATTATTCTGTACCAAGGTTAAGGACTTTGTACTGTTATTTCGCTTCGCTTTACCAACTACTTAACATATTCCTGGATTGTATTAATGCGGGTTTGTTTCAGAAAACATCAGGAAGAGTACACTGAAAGATTTTTAGCATCCGATTTATCTCGACTCCCAGCGTCCTTAGATTTTCTACTTTACGAAGGTTGTTTTATTTACAACGTATATCACTACCAGAGCAAATGCACAATTCCAGTGCGATATGTAAGGATACGGTCGAAAATGGTAAGCACACAAAACAATATTTGGTTCGGAAATGCAGCTAATGTAGCCACATTATTCCAGGCCCGGTAGCCACAAGCCTTAGCTCAGACAAACGATTTAAGAATCCATAGGTCCTAAAAACACAGGGTTTTTGTTAAAGGTATGAGAGGTACATAAAATTATGTCACGGTCAAGGTGACGTGAAAGCTTCTGGTATATACATATTACACTCATTAGTGTATTGTCAATGGTCATAACAATCGAGGTGTAGTTAGCTAAAAATGCGGAAACGTTATTTGAGCACTCGCCAACTTGAGGTTATTGGCAAAGCAGTTACTTGTGTTTAAAAACAAATGTTTTTATGTATTAAAAAAATCCATGGTGACTCAAAAAGCCTGCTAATCAACACTGGGCCTTTGCAGTAAAGTCGTATATTAGTTGTGGACGTTGGTACAAACCTGTGAGTATTCAGGCGACGGCGGTCTCGGCGGGTACTTAGAAGCCATGCGCGCACCAGCCCCACAGCCCTGAACGGCCGCAGGCTCATCCTCCGGGTAATACAGATGCACGAAATCCTCCGTGTCCAAAAACGTATTGATCAGCATATCCACACGATACAAAACTAACTAAATAAATAATTTAACGTAGTCTACAGAATCAGACTTTTGCAAACACTAAGCACTATGATAAATCACCGTTTGCTGGAAGCACGCCATCGTACTGCACTCCATTTCTTACGTTCCATCTTATTTTGTCTCTTACTTAAACTATTATAATATTGATAATAAATAAGTTGATAATCACTACACTTGTATAAAATCACATTTGCACCGACGTTCGACCACGCAATCTGTTGGATAAAAATGGTTCGTCATTGTTTTCGGTTTCAATATGGCGTTTAGTACCGAGGTCGCTGTTTTATCAGAAGGTGGCGGCGCTACAGCTGTTTATAAGGTCACAGTTACTGGTGATGATCACAAGTTCTCTTATCATTTACGATAACCACAAGTAAAAACCGCATTGGTTCGGTATTTGAACAGTTACTTCCAATAGTCAAAGAACTCTAAGTGTCGTGTTTCCTGGAATCCCTTATTGATTCGTCGATTACATAACATACTTACGTACATTGTTACGTTGAGTATTTTAAGTTATGTAAATACCGAGAGCCGTGTTTGACGCGTGCTTTCGATAATTATGTTTAGGTCAAAAGCTGATATTTACTGACACAAATTTATGACGACAAATGTATCTATTATCTGGTCTTTAAAATGGTAACGATAAATACCATTTATTTTAAAATATTATTTAAAAATACCAATGAATGGACAAGGAACCTCCCATTTATTTTTAGCGTGTTTATCATGTTTTACAACATGCCGCAGAGCCGTCACCATCAAATGATATAACGCGACGATATGGTAATATTTCCACCACAGTGCCCGAGGTTTCCAGACCATTGACGTCACTCATAACAATAAGGTGCCCGCTGATTGTTTAGACAACTGCTCCACTTAGAAGCAAAGCGAGAGTGTATGCCGTCTCTTTCTAACGGAACTTTATTGTGATTTAAATAGCGCCTCCATTTATAGTAACGGTACACGATGAATTTGGGAATTTGGCGACAATAGTCTCTCAAAGTTTATAAGCTTTACAAATGTTGTGTACCAACAATTTTAATATTTCATTTGGCCAGTGGCCTACTTCAGGTAAAATAAACTGTTCGTTTTAATGACGCTTTCATGAAATTAAATTGAATAATTTGTTTGCTGAAAATACGAAGTAACAACAACTTCGTTTTATTTGTTACAATTAACATTAGCATAACTTATGACTATAGGCTATATTAATTTCAAAAGAAATTCTGCTACACAAGTTTCACGTTTCGTTTAAAAACAAACTCGGTTATTGTTACTAGCGCATTGTTTATTGTCGGACATCACTATTTGTTATCGTAAGCAAATAATGCATTATTTATACAATCCAAAGTCGACAAGGTTCGTTGAACCCGAAGCGGATATGGGATCATCCGTTCACCTCGCATTAGTTAGAATTAGACGATATACTATATTTATCCTTAATAAACCTTATCATATTAAAACCCTAAATATAACCCTTTATATTGAGTTTAGAAAGTCTTTCTTCAATAAGTATATAGTTGGAAGTGATGTGGATAGAATATAAAGCTTATTAGAGAAATGCATCTAAATTTATAACCTCGTAAATGACAACATCAAGATATTCCTCTCCTCAAGCTTCATTAAACATAAAGAAAGTTATTAAAAAAAATAGTCAGCGGTATTTTGGATCAAGATTCAGTCAGACTAAATCATCATTATGCAGTTAAATATATAAGACCCAAAAATGTGAGGAAAGAATACAACCTCAGTGGGAAAAGCGACGAAATGGCGATCCAAACAAGCTTCTAAAACAGGGGTTAGGTATTAGAAGCACGTTTAAAACACTAAAAACGTACACATCACAATTCCTCGCTAACACAACAGCTTGAAAAGTGACGACAGTCCAAGAGTTTTCATTACATGACTATAACATTGACCAATATACGGAAGCCAGTCTTTCAGTCTAAGTATAATAATAAAACAGGCGTAAATGCTGCAAGTGGCTTCGATGCTTCAGCCAGTGCCGGATTAACCACGTAGCAAGAGTAGCAATTGCTACGGGCCCCGCGTGTTTAAGCCGCCCACCTCCAATTGTTTTTTTACCACTTTACACTTAAGAACCCAAAGCAGACCAAAGCCCCCCCCCCAGAATTTGCTACGGGCTTCAGCCCAGTTTTATTTAAGAGCGAGAAAGCGATTTTCGACAATATCATTATGAGATATAACCTGCCCCTCTCCTAAAGCAAGCGTACTCCTCCACTGTCATTCAATAGTAATAAGTTTCAATACAATAACGATACCCCCCCTACATGAACGGATGCAACATGTTATAATTCAATTTACTGAGCGTCTAAAGTGACAACTTCATTGTTAAATCGATGCGCTTACCAAATTATGTGATTCACGCAATGTTTTGGAACGTCGTCGGTAGCTTTGTCTTTTGCGATTCGAATTTGTTATATTCTAAATGTTTAATGATGATTCACAAAAGAACTGTAACATGGATCTTGGAAATTTGCCTGGCGATCCCTTTTTTAATGTGATCATGCTATATGCGGATGAGACGTTTAATGGTCTTCGAGTGATTCTGCACTTTCTTTCACTGGCTTAAGGTATAAGAATATAATTTCCTGAAGTCAGATTGTCTACTGTTCATGGTCATGTTTACAGAATGGATCAATCAAATGAGTAATCACGAAGAAATGTAGAGCTATCACTGAATGTGGATACGCAGATGGTACAGATATGTTATCTTTCATTTTCCTTTGTTTCATGAATGAAGTTAAGTATTTATTAAAAGGAATTCTGCTCCTTTGACATGCCAGGCCATGTTGCTCTCTACGAACTGTTTAAGAAGATCTTAGTCGGAAAGAGACTAGAGATTTTTAGAATAATTGCAAACGTGTGATCTACAATTATAATTATGAACATTTGAATTCATGTCAAGAACTAGATAATTTGAGTCGTAATAATTGTGTTCGTTACCGTGTGCATGCTAAAGAAAACCTTTTATCGCGTCAACATACCACAATGGCCACAGTTGAAAGATTATGCAACCAGGCCCCGTTTCCAACTATACATCCATATATATGCACAATATTTAATAATTTAACATTGCAAATTTAATTTCCATTGAATTGAAGGTGAAGCAACTGCAGTAATGAAATGAATCCATTCTAAGAGATTTTATGTTTTAATGTCAGTATTAAATGAAATATTGTACTAGGATCTGTGAGGACAGCAAGAACTATCACGTTGCAGATCTTATGAACGTTCAACGGATGCTTGCTCCACTTTCAGTACGGTGCGAGTGCGACGTAGCAAGGAATGCGGTCAGCGGCGCCTACAGAGTGTTACATCTACTAGTCTATGTTACCCTGGTACTTCTACGATAAAAACTCGGACGCAATATATCCAACAATAGCGATTGTTTTAACGCATAAAAAAATATTGACAAAACTCATTGTTTTGTATTGTGGCAACAAAAAAGTATCAATGAACATGTAAATTACTTTGGACGGCTCGAATCGAAGATAATCGATCTCAGATTGTTTAATTACAAGGGCTTCCACAAGGTCTATACCGATAATAGTCTTTTTTTCACATCAAGAGACTATGAAACTATTAACTTACGAAATGAGCAGAATCAAATAGCGTGCTGCGAATCAATTGAAGAAACAGGCAAGCACGTTTGCTATAGATAATTATGTACCTATACTATAGCAGAATTATTGCAAAACATTGGCCGAGGCCAGTAAAATCGTTTATTGACGTTTCCCAGTGATTAATCGATAATAATCGACAAAACGCTTGTAAAAATAACACCGACTTTCCGAAATTAACGTAGAAATATATGAAACCGTTACTGCAACCATCTGCGAAACGATTGGAGCGAGACGCTACGAAAAACCATTTGAAATTCTAATTCTTGTCTATAGCATCCAGCGTACACCCAGTGAGCTAGTATAAATCGAAATGGGAGCAGTGTTTTAGTAGGAAACGGTCGTGGCAAAGCACAAAAACATAATGAAATCAATAGAGAGACACAAGCAAAGCGGTCGGGTATCACATTCCTGAACCGCAAACTAGCGTTCACTCAGTTGTCGCCCGTTCGCCAACATTCTCGTATTACCAGTAACCAACCTGTTTTTACATATAACTAAACTAAAATTCGTGCGAAAATCACTCTAAAGGCTGGGGAACACGGTATTTCAGTTGAGAAATTTACACGTAAACTTATATTTGTTGCGGTTTGTCTTACTGTTGCAGGTAACGTGATCTTCTAACGTTCAAATTGACATGCAGCTTTACATCCGTATGCGTAATACTTGTAGTATTATGGATATAGAGTTGCAAATGAGAAAACAGAATGGCAAGGAGTTGTTTCGAGATGTCTAGCCTAGATGTAATGGAAAGCGCTCTCGTAACAGATTGGAAGTCGGATAACCAATCATGCACGCCTTTGTGTTACACAATGGAAAGATATACGATTTTGTAACAAAGTATTGATAGAGGAAGCGTATTTTGCATTAAGGAAAATAAACAACAGGAATCATAAAGTGTCGAGGACTCGAATAAGATGTTTATGAAAAGTAAACGACCGAGATTGGTGACGTCATTGTATTTTGTGGGCCAAGGTTTGCTTCCGATAAATCCGCGGAATCTGTGAAAACACGCAGTCTTGCCAATGCAGTTGCTATTCCCGTGTGAAACTAAGCGTTTCCCAACAACTACGATACAATCAACGATTCTCATAGTAATACGTGACACGGTGTCGGAAACCGTGTCTGTTTGTTGACGACCTTCTCGCGTGTTCACACACTCCATTGATGGATGATCAAATTGATTGGACCTTTCATTATGCGCAAGCGCCGGTAATCACGAACGTACTTTTCAAAGGTCGATTAAGACAATTATTGACAACGTTCGGGTTAATTAATTAATAGAGGCACTACAAAGATAAATGTCAAAGCTTGGGTTTTTCACAGAATATTTAGTCATCTCTATTACTTATTAAAAGAAAGATGAAAGAAGAAGAGAATAATTTTAGTCCGTCGTTCTGTCATTAAGCAGATTCAGAAATTTTTATTTTCAACTAATGTTTAGCCCATTACTTAACAAGTGTCGATGATAAAGTATGAGGTTGTTTTCAAACGAAACCAAAGCTAAAGCAAACAACGTAAACAAATTGGTACTCGCTGTCAATATCAATGTGAGACTATGTAAAAAACCGGTAAACATCCTTGATACATGTTTACGCTGCTAAGTGGTCTCATATGTCGTTAGCCGTAAAGGATAACTGCATTGAATATTACTTAATTTATGTCATTATATTTTTATCTAATAGTCAATTATTTTTTTATGATGTTATTATGAAAGTTATTAAAGCTATGATGTACTGTTAACGTTACGCTGCTGTATTGCTTAGTGGTAACATAGTAAATGAAAGGCAGAAGAGCAATCACAATTACTTAGAATATATAGCCAACCAAATGGAGATGGAGACTAGTGGCGTAGCTACTGGAGGGCTAGCGGGGCAATTCCACGGGGCCGTCAGGGGGCCCCTCGGACTCTCACATACAAACAGTGGCTTAGCTACTGGAGGGTTAGTCGGGGCAGTGCTCTAGTGGAAGGGGGGAACAAACGATTTTAAATAAATTAGTTGGGGCCCTACTTAATTTTTTGCCCTAGTGCCATAGGTTATCTAGCTACACCACTGATGGAGACTAATTATACATAACACAAATATATTGGGATGAATATGTAATTTGTTTACTATCTAAGTGCTAGCTAGTAAGTAAGCTAGAGTGTCAAATCTTGTGAGTTTGTGTGGTCGGTTAATGTCCGGATCCACTGTACCTATTTCAAAAATGCTAGCTGTAAGAAAGCTATACTTTCCCAAAAGACATAGGCTATGTTATAACCCCGGGATAGATTAGATTCCCTCAAGAACACGGATAAAACCGCTGGACAATAGCTATTAAATTATAAAGAGAAGGAAAATTTTACAATCAAATGTATCTTTTAGTACTATTATGTAAACGTACTGTAAACCATCAGTCGATAATCAATAGCATTGTTTGATTATTTTATTGGCTCCACCGCCGTCTGTAACAGTTAATATGAAATGATAACAATAAAGTAAAGATTTATTATTATATTTATTTTAATGAGGCCACAGCCGGCGATTTCTTTTAATTGTTTAGTTACCGTAACATTAAGTGTTGCTATTAACCTCAAATATGCCGTCTGTTTGAAATGGAGATATCTAATAAATATCTAGGTAGGACTTTAGTACAATAATAAATATCATAAATAATTTTATATTATTCTAAACTCAATTCACGTAATAATAATAGTAATATTACAGTAACAATCCAGTCTGGATGGCTTCAATGTCAAAAATGACATAATTGACAAAACAACGTCAAATGTCAACGAAATGCCAATATATTCGTAATGTCACCAAACGTTGAACAAATTAATGGAGGTAGAGGTATATTGCTATCAATAAAAATTTACTACCATCTTAAATCTATCCCAAAACTTATCAAAATAGGGAACTACCCTGAATTCAACTAAAAGATCCAATACTAACCAGCGTATTGAACATCCAAATATACATGGATACATAAAAAAATACAAAAAGAATTTGAACTACCGATCTAATCGCAAAGACTATTTTATTTAATGCTGTACAATTATGACTTCACAATTTGCTGTTCCATTAAAAACTCCACATTCGGACGTTTTGACATTGCATAAAGAGTTGTTGATTTGACATATACACATCCCCGTTGAGACTGGACGTTGACTACCAATTGTTTGTCAATTGACAATTGAATTTCGAACAGATGAAAATATTCACTCTCTTTGTTGATTATTTACATGTATTGAAGCTCTTCTGTTGCTGCTGTCACTTTATAATGCAACTATGAAGAGAAAATGCACATACAAATAAACAAGATATCTTGTGCATGACTAAGTGCATGATTTTTTTCAATACACCGTAAAGTTTTAGAGATCTATTTGGTCCCTTTTGGCAGCTAAGAGTGTAAAAGAAAAAATAACCCTATGGCTATACAATAAAGATAATTTTTATATGACATTCTTAGGTATCAAAACAGGCCTTTAAATCTCGACAACTTTTGAAAATGTGAAATCAAAATCCAGGCCCATGACAGAGCAATATCAAGAATGCTAAACAATAATCAAAACCGGTAAAGTGGCCCACTTTGCAAATAAAACGAAACTTGGACCATTTCTTAAAGCACCGTAATATCAAAGGGCTATCACATTAAATCATGTCAGTTTTCACCTTAATCCGTCGACAGGTACAGACCCTATTGAATAAAACACCATTATTTACCTTTCCCCAATGCCAATGGCTAGAAATCTAGTCTGGCCAGGTGTAACAACGACCGTAAAATGATTATTTATGCTTTATTGCCGCTTCGTGGTGTTGGGACGTTGCTGGTATATATTATTAACTTCAGTCTTTTTTGCATTACTGGATCTAGATTCTTTTTAATTGTAATGTTATTTAATTAAAACGTTAATTCTTCTAAGCAGAACTTTACAGAGGTTTTAGTTTTACTGTGTTTCACTCCAAAATTCGTCGTGTTCAATCAAGACAATCTTGAAATTTGATTTAAAACGCAAGGATTAGATCGGTCGATGTTCTTTTGACTGGAGCTGCAGTAACTAGAAATTTTCTCTAGATAACTTTTTTTAGACTAGACTTTCCATTATTTCTAACTACTTTACTCAGCGGTAAGTCTTGAATGTTGCATGACTGACTCGACCCGTAACTAATGCTCACAGCCAACTCGTTTGTGAACTAATTACGGATTTAATGAGAAACTACTTGCAATCCTGTAAATAATGAAAACTGTCCTCATTTTATCTCAACATAAAACCAAAACCAGATCTGAACCTACTTACCGTACTATAGGACAAGATACCCCAAGTAGAAAACGGCAAGGAAGTTCTACTCATAGTATGATTTGAGAGGAAACTTTTGAGATTTAAAGTGACATATAATTTAAAAGATACGGTGATATCTTATATTTACAATTGGGTTGGGTTACAATTAGTTTACAATTTACCTATTTTCAAAAATAAGATCAATAAACCAAACATTAATTACTAGTTTCGGATTCAATTTACAAAATTTGCATACGCTTCCGGCAGAAATTAAAACATAATAATTGTCTAGGAACTAAAATTTATAGCTCCTCATACCGGAAGCTCAACTTAAATTTTATCAGTAATACATAGAAAACTAAAATATATTATTATTTAAACATAATAGAGGTCACATCCGACGCTGTTCAAAAGATAATGTGTTAACTGACAGATAATGAATCTTCCAGAAGAAACCATGGCCTTGTTTAAAAAACATGGCTGTCCTCAGAATCGGTGACAACTGAACACAATTATTTGCATAACCAATTCTACGAAGAACGTCACCTAGGCCACGGTACATCACATTCAATAGAAATATAACCACTAGTATAATAACATAATCAATAATATACAAGTAATTAATTGACGGAGGACTAGGAAGACTTTTGTAATAGTCTGTATCATTAAGTATCTAAAGACAATAGAATTAATGCGACGGAAAATAGTAGAGATATTAATCAATGTAAACAAATGTGTGGTTAAGTCATGTGCAGATGAACCGAAGATAAGTGCAGCATCGAGCATTTATAGTGATGAGAAAGCGAACCGACCAATGGCGTGCGAACACGTCTCAGTAACAAACAAGTCATGTGAGCGATTCCACGTCCAAGCGCCGCCGGCCATGACCTTCACCTGTACGGTGCACGCTGATGTATCGCCGTAAACACTACTATTCATGGTGCAGGCAGATAGCGAAACGCTAGTAAAAGCACAACAAAGGGCTATAAATACAATAACATGCGCTAACAGCGGGAAAAAACGTCGCCTGGATCACAATGCAACGCTCACAAAGCGAGAAAAGGAAGTTATCTTTACGAACAATGAGACGGGTGACGTTACCGTTGTGTTTAAATCTAAAGAAGATCCTCAAGCACATCGCCGAGAGGAAAAACATAAAATTGATAAACAGACGAATGACAACGGCAAGGACGTTGATGAATAGCATTTTTTTTTACCTGTGATTCGTATCAAAGAGACGGTGTATAAAATATAATGAATGTAGATAACTGGATATGCAAATGTTGTATGCAGTTGAATATTTATGTACGTTACATTGCATAGGTGAAGTGGAGCCTGCAAAGTCTTCCGCATTAAAGGTGAAGTAAGTAAAGGTAAACACTTCCGCGATGCAACAACATTGTGAGCCCGAGCTCTCGTTAAGCGAGCCAGTGTGAAAGTAGCCTCGTCCATAATCCTGGTTAATGTCAACAAACGTGTTAATCATGAATGCAGTGATTGAAGCGGACACGGTGTGGACTGACCATTCTCTCCTAACAGCAAGGTCGCCTGGGCATGACCGATCAAGGCCGCACTCTCAAACGAAACATAATATACTCTAAATAATATTGATTATAAAACGCTTGGTAATTGCAGCTTAGCGAATAATCTGAGTTTAGGCAAAAAAACAATAGCGAAAAATAAACAAATACTATTTGGTATTTATAGCTACTTGGCGGTTCTTTACGAGAATGCACCAGCATGGATCCGAAAAGAAATACAAAACGATTCGCACATCAAAGAAACGTATAAATAGAGTCGAAATTTCTTATTGTGGTGCATTTACCATTATAATTCACCACGTTCCATAGCCCTATTTTAATGATCACAATGGATTTATATCGCAAAAGATTTATTAGAATCGAAATTGCATCGGGAGAGAAAGTCTTGGCACACGCTAGGATCACAAGTGAAAAGCATTTAAACATAATGTATATACACAGAAACGAGTAAGTCACGTGAAACGTGAGTAAAGGTCGATACGAACACGACTTGGCAATGTTGCACGTCTAATTTAGTAATAAAGCTTCCTACATAACAAGCGGTGCACCATGACTAGTTAATTTTTATGGGAATACCGTTGAAGGCAAAGTAAAAAATATTCGTGCTGTTAATTTAAACGATGCAAATGGAAAAAATAGTAGATGTACTCTTTAACTCCAGAAGTCAAGCACGCGAGTTGTTCGTGGCGGCCGCGACCTAAAAACATAATGATAAAACGATGAACTTTGTTTCGTACGATTCGATTCAAACTGAAGAACCTATGAAGGTAATGTTGTGGTTAATAATCAGTTTTTTTTGTTAAAACGGCCACTAAACGAAAAACTTCTGTCATTGTAATGAAATTACACGTGTACAGTATAAACAAATATTGTAATCTATCACGACTCATATCTCCAAGGATCTTAATCTTCTAACTGGGACACATGGGCGCGGTACGATAAGAATATGATAATTACCATCAAAAATATTTGATATAATAATGCCGTTATCTTATCCTACTACCACCGAACCGATTACAGCTAAATCGGGATCGTTTACGATAATTACTTTCCCTTGATCATAACAATGATTCCGGAGGTGTTGTTTAAAGTTCAGAAACGAACCATAAAACCTGAGGCTTTAATGTCAAAGAAACTTAAATACGAAGGTTCCCGAAATCTTATTAGAATTTTTAAACATTCTACCACGTGACACGAAATGGGAGCGATGGAGGTCGGTAACGATTTTCTCGGAATACAGCTGAGACTTGTAGACATGCGCACTGGGAACAAAAGCCACGTGGTTGTCTACGCCGAACAACTTTTTAATTGGATTCGTACTCCACATATTGGGATGGGAAAGTGAAAATTTTACTTATAATTTATTTGAATATGGAGCTTATAATTTAAATAAATCTATAGCAGGTTGAGCGAAATATACTATACTTATACTAACTGTGGCTGGACCTCAGGATCTTTACAAAGCCATGCCTTATTACCAATCTTTTTATTCCAATTGTAAGCAGACGATTAAAAAAATTAATAAGAATCAAAACTTCTTGCATCCTCAACTACATAGTGCACAAATCCATGACGGATTTGTCTTAGAGACATGCGCAGATGAATTTATTTGCCACGTGGCGAACTCCCGTTGCATAACCTTTTTCCATTGCGGCGACGCCGCTTCAACCTTTTCAAGTGCCCATAGAAACGAAGCTGAACGAAATGGTAGTAATGAAAGTGAAAACAATTTACGGGAAGAAGTTGCATCTCTGAGGTGAGATAAAATCAGTCAGTCGGCTGAAAACTTTTCTGCTAATAATGAATATAATTAGATAATAATGAACTTTTAGGGTAATTTAATACAAAAATAAAAATCTTAGATATGTCTGAAATTATCAATGAATCAATCATAATACAAACAGGCGAGGTTTTTACAGAAAGTAATACCAAGCACAACACACCTTACGAAACTGAGTTCTGTGATATATCAATTCAAATTAAGTTAATTAGAATGCCGCGCGTGTCGCAAATAATTAACATATCAATGATAATGCGGGTAAACGTACTGTCATATTGAGTTTCAAGAAAAATGATGCGATACGACAAGTATCAGATGCTGATTTGTTAACTTGGATAATGTGTTGAGAAAGAAGTTTAAAAGTTGTAAACACTCCTTGATTTTCCCCAATTTTACGCGCGCAAGTACCAGGAAATCAGAAAAGAGAGAATGTCACCGGCCACGCCTACGGGCCCCCCTATAGTGTAGTACTATGGCATGACGCAGCCACGTTGCACTATGACGCCGCGCCATGCACATTGCACACAGACACAATTCTTGGTCACCATCTGTGTGTGGGTGCAAGCACTGCAGGCAGTCTGGAATTCGCCCGCCATTTTACGTTGTAGTGAAAACCACGTTTTTTTACTGTAATGTTAATTTGAATCACTAATGTATTGACTGTTAACGAAACAGCTGGCGAATAAAAACAATACTGTTGATAAAGTAATTGATAAACAAACATTAATTAATGAGGAAAAGTTAACTTCCAATAAATATTCTTCGGGGTTTGATATTGCCAATTCAGTGATATAGGCAATTCATTGAGTTGTACGACTTATACGTAATGGTTAGCCAACGATTTGTTGAGCCAGTGACCTCGGTCAAATTGTACTTTGAACAAAGCAATGAAGAATGTGCTTTACGCTTAAGGAATTCATAACATCCATTGAAAAATCACTTACAATTTTGAAAACATGCAAAGAGTCTTATCAAAACATTTTTATATGGATTTGGAGCACAGTATTTATAAACATTCCATGGACATATCGTCACTCGTCATTCTGCACACATAACTGACAGTGGAATGTACAGTGTTGAACATAGTATAAGGTTAAATTAATTGAAAAACGATACGGCAATGTCGGAAAGCGAAAACCCGCCATAGTGTAACGTGGACGCCACGAGTACGCCATGCTGCGGCACTAGCGTTCAACCCGTAAGATAAAAAAAAAACAATTGTATCTTCATCGGAGGCACAATATTTACACTCTCGCTTTACTGTAGTGTACAGTCAGTTGTAATTTGTGACGTAAATTCCTCCAAGCACAATTATTATTATGAAGCCATGTGCCGAACACGTCGGCGCGCCACGGTTTGCCATATTAGAAATTCCAATGCGGACCTTATAAAACTAATCAGTTTTCCGTTGCACTTTACAATATAATCCATTTATATTTGTCGAAGACTTCGCAAAACCACAAATAAGCGAACTGGATGTTGATAAGAGCGCGGATGTGCTGTATATCCATATTATGGTAGAGGGATAGCTGAGTCGCATTGAATATGCGACGGACGCGCGCGGCAGCTGCGGGGCAACTGACTGAAGGCGCGACGTCGGGTGTGGTGTCCGCGGGGGTAGGCTCGTCCCGGCGGGGAGGGGGAGGGCCGGCGGCGGCGACGACGGCGTCTGAACCGCGTCTCTACATCGCATCGCTACGGCAGAGGCCCGAACGTGAATTGTGCAACGTCAGCAGGCGCGTGCGTTGGACTGGCCCCACTTTGCAATAAAAAAATCCCACCAATTCACTCGTCTGTTACGTGCGTGAGTAATCAAATTCAACACAAAACTTTTGAGACGATACTTCCATGTAAAATTATTTATTAATCTTGGGATACAATCGTACCGATGCAAACTAATAACATTTATAGTTTATTTGACAATTCAATTTCAAGAACGAAGGCGTTATTATTTCCGTTGAACCGTTGATAAACAATAATCTCCTAGTGCATTTTGATGATTTGCCAAAAGAAGCAGCCGATTCATGTGTTCATATGAACATTTTAATTGAGGACACACAACTTGTAATCGCAGACGTCTCATTGTTGAAACTGAAGGCCAGGTTTCTTTTGGAAACAAACTTGTTTGTACAACCACAATGTCATCGGAGTAGGCAGATTATTTGAAAATTGAGTCATACT
The DNA here is from genome assembly GCA_907165245.1 of Habrosyne pyritoides. NCBI lineage: Eukaryota > Metazoa > Arthropoda > Insecta > Lepidoptera > Drepanidae > Habrosyne > Habrosyne pyritoides. The sequence continues at coordinate 9,318,209 of OU015606.1, forward strand.
CTATAAAATATAAATTGAATGCTATATTTAAACAGAATATGTATTCAAGACGATAATAATAGCAGTCAAAAGTGGGGTATAGTGGCAGAAGAGCCATTCATACCACTCACATATGATCACAAAAAAATAAAAAGAAACGATGTACAAAAATACATGTAATGCAACTATTGAGAAATAAAAGTTGATATTTAATACAATAAATTTATGTCAATAGCTAGTCAACACGGATTTCAAAAGATAACACTTGCATAACTCACTTACTGGAAAAAAGATTAACGATTGTGTAATAGAAAAACCAATAAAACGTTTTAAGGCAAGTTTGAAGAATACAAAAGAAAAAAAAGTTTTCAGCGACGAAAGTGAAATTCGACGTCTTCCAAGCCTTTTAAAGAATCTTTACAATAATTCTAATTTAATGAAACACGTTGCAAATTTCTTTAAAATGAGATGTTATACGTAATTTTTTTTAGGAATATAGGGTGGATATATTTGGATCAATTCAATTACAGACCTGATTAAGAGCACATAGTTATTAGGGTAGTATCGGAAAGGATTAATTATGATCAAAATCAAATACAAGGCAAGTGGCACGGCTTAACCTCTATCTATAGAGTCGAACATAATGCATGTCTCTTTTCATGAATAGATATACAGATCACCTGCTCGACGGATCATTGATATCAAGATATTTACTTTTAAAAGAGAGCCTTTCCATTTCCGGTTCGAACAGCCATAAAATTAATGGAACAAGAGATGTCTTTTGTATTCTTATTCTGATTATGCACAGATGTCCTGTTTTATTAAAAAACACCGGAAAATATATTCGTAACTAAATAATTTTAATTAACCAAGGCTATTACACAACGACCCAAGAATTTTATCGTCAATGTAGATGTTCAAGACCGTGAAGTTAGTAGCGAAATCCAAACCTATGTCTAATATTTCCTCTGATTGCCGTTTATTCATGGTGCTTATTGTCCATTATGGCAAATCCACAATGACACTACTTGCGTTTAAGCTTATGTTCAGAAAAACGACGGCATGTGGATTTTTTACTTTATTGCAGTTTCATAAAGTTGTTATTGCTCTGTGTGGCTTGTTATCGGTTTTATGGAAGGTCGTTCATGGTGAAGCATTTCATGTAAGAGTGATTAAATCAGTCTCTATAGCAACCGGCGTTATTACAGTAGCACGCTCAGTGCAAGCGATAGCGAAAGTATTTTTGTTACTTTCTGCTTGTTGCTTTGTTACATGACTCACAAAACTAATATTATCATTAAGTGGAGTAAAATTATGTTTAAATACTTAAATATAATTTCGAGGAAAACTGGTATTACCAATGGTCTCGTTACGTTAATTCATAAATTAGGAACTAAAACAAGTCTTGCAACTTTAACATCCATAGCCCATCAGAGTATAAATATCGGACGGATAAAAGGAACTCCCAATATTTTCAGCGTCTTGCAAGATGGATTTTCATTCCATCTTTTGTCAAAGAACGCCTCCGCCTGTTTCAGTATAGATTACCCATCGAGTGCGGGGTGGTATTGAATGCGAATGAAACAAGAGAAGCATTGAAAGTCATGTGTTGCGAAATGTTCGATTGCACCAGGCGACTTTAGGATTTGTTGATAGAGAGTGGTGGGCGGCGGCGCAATTACTCTACCCACGTTTTTCCGCCCACATTGGGCGCCACTGAAATATAGTTTGTCGACATTTTGCACTCGATAATTCGAACGGTAGTTTCCATAGGCTTACATTTCCATGCATGATGTCGATAAAAGGTTTTAACCTTAGTACATACTAAGGTTTGTTTCGAAAAGATAACAATCAGACGTGCGTTAAAGTGGGAGAGAAAACTCGTCCCACCTACATGTCGACTCGTTTGTTAACCACGTAGTTTCAGCTCACATCTATCAAATCCCTAATATTATTCTATTCTGTTGCCTTTGTTCTTATTCAAATTAAATCCGAAGTTTAAAGCAAATTGTAAACAGATGTTGCTGTTGAAAGTTTCGTGAAGTAGGTTAACAAAACTCTATACCAGAGTGGAAGCGACCATTTTAATCCCTTTCTTTGCAACGCGCATTGCAGAACACAAAGCCAGTATTATTGCAATTTGTGCATCATCTGTTACAATACACCGCAATCGTTAATTATAAAAGGGTTTAATAATGCTTTCATCAATATCCTGGATAAAATACTTATTAATATAAAGAGTCGATTAAATAAAATATTTCTATTTCTGAGGATTAATTCAGGGCACCACAGATAATTTACTCGATTAATTGGATTAAAATATCGCCATGGAATGAGGTGAAATAAATCCATGTTCCTACAATCACCAACAAAATCAGCACGGAAGTACGCAACGTTTCCAAATTACATCGCAGTTAAAGCAAAATCTCGAGTAATGGCCCGTTTAACACCGTATAATCGTTGAGAAGGAATGTTTGTCGTAAATCTAGCCCACGCCTAAACAAGTCTAGGTTGACTCAAAGGGAATTAGGCCAGGAAAATCAATGGAGGGCCGGACTGAGTCTAACGCTTGACGCCTACGCTGATGCTTACTCACTACTACCTGGTACCTGGTAGGATATTTATTTATTAATTATTCCTCTTCAATCACTATATCTATTAAAAACAACCGCATCAAAATCCGTTGCGTAGTTTAAAGATTTAAGCATACATAGGGATATAGGAACAGAGAAAGCGACTTTGTTTTATACTATGTAGTGATTATGTATTGTACATCTCTTTAGAAAATAGTTGAAATGTATACAAATTGCCATTTTGCTTCGACATTAGGCCGAAAACTAGGCAGACAGTCCACCTTATGGTAACTGCAGCTGCCTATGGACGTTTACAATACCAGAGACAGTGAGACATGAAGTTTTGCAGACTCTGCACTAAAGAGCTCAACTACTTATAGACAAATCACACATCTGGGGGGGGGGGGGGGGGGGGGGACGGGACGACGACGACGACACACACAGACAGTCTTACTATTTATTATACTTTTATAACCTTGTACCATTGTTCTTCAAACTAAGGGAGGTTTATTTATTTATTTATTAAAGGGCAACCAACAAGACATACACCAACAAAATTACATTTCTTTTCATTATAAGTAGATCTCATTTTAAGTGATGCCTCAATTATAGGCTCCACAGCATGCATTATATTTTATTATTAATTCTAAGACAGATATAAAAACATATACAAAAAAAAAATTGTAACAATAAAAACAAAATAAATCATCATAATCAATACATTTAATAGGCATTAAACATTGTTATTATTTTTTTTATTAGGTTGGTTTAGCTTCTAAGGTACATAGCACATATCAATTAGCTTATCGTCAGAATGATTGTAAGCCTGAGAATTGCAGCACCCATATATTATTGGAACATCGAAGACGTCATTCGCTTTCTTATAATATACTCATTCACTGTAGCTCGGGATTATTGTACGGTACAGAACAAGCGCTGTATTCCAAAACCGCGCTTGTTGGGTTGTAACTAACTTCAGTTTGCAATACAAATCTAACTTTATGAATTACAAACTTCTCACGTAGACAGTGCAATGTTTCCTGTCTCAGTATTACAAAAACAAAGAATGTGAATTCATTAAAACTAAAGGTAAAAATATTAAATTACAATAAACTTTTGCCTTTGAAGGAAAAACAGGAAATATTACTCAACGAGGTAAAAATACTTTGAGGAGTGGACAAGTAAAAATACTTTAGGTAAGGCATAACATTTCTGAATAAAGTTACTTAATAAGGCAAACATAAAAAAGTTTAGTTTTTAACATTTTCACGGGACATTATTCAAGCAGTAACAAAAACAGCCGTAATTGTAAAATTTGCAACAAACAATTAACAAATTATAGAATATATCTTCTTCTATAAAATAGGGTCCCTTTGACGCACCATCACCTCAAAACTACTGAACATATCGGGATGAGACTGCTACCATCCCACGCGGAATTTTTCGTAGATGGTTATAGGGTATATATGATATCGATAAACGCGGGTGAAACCGCGGGGGATAGCTGGTATCAAATATAAATAAACTGTAATGATTTAAACACATCTTAAATTGTTGGGCAATCAAATGTTGTATGTGTAGGTTCTGGCAACAGGGGGTTCACAATGAGGATACGAAAGTTCGATATCTAAAAGGCCCGTTTTGCTGTCAAGCGGGTTAAGTTTGTAAAAGAGAAAATAATCTTTATTGCTTCATAGATAAGGTTCCATATCATAAAGCCAACCTAACCAAGCTTACACTCCTTACTGCTATTAGATCTCGAAAATATTTGTAAACGTAATGTTCCACTCTAGTTTATTTTATGCAACCAATCAAACTTGTCGTGTGCCTGACGAAGGTCAACAAGTAACCTGCCAGTTTTAAATGTCCTCGTAATATTAAAATTGAAGGCTGTGGATTTGACGCCGGATACTGTAGATATGACCTCATAATCAGGCTCTAGGATCTTCACAATGAATGATCTACCATGAAATGATTTTCTTGAAATCAAACGGTATTTCAAAGAGAAACGATTCATCATCGTCTAATTGAAAACCTGGTTTCAAAACACTTGAGAGCCAGTTCCCGTCTAGTCTTTATGTGCATACTGCTGCACACTTGGTCGCATTTTCCGGTACTTAGCACGTGAGTTTGTGGTCAAACACAACCATTATTAAAAAAAAAAAAACTTTGCAGTAATACACATGCCTCGGCGGGCTAAGATCTCGGAAGCTGACTGCATTTAGTCACAGCAACCTTCACATCCGTCTGCACATTGTACTTCCGTAAACAACACAGCCTCGTGAGCATAGGGAAAATTATATGCATGTTTTCTCGTCGTGAGTATGTGATCTCTGTTATATGTATGGTCTCCTGGTACGAGGAAGGTGCTTTAACCTTTTTTAAGGCGATTTTCCCAAATCGTTATAGCACTAATTTCCATATCTTCCTTAATAACATTTTGCTGATCTTTGCAGGTGGTGTATTGAACTAAGGGTCTATATATACCTTTGTACTTTACCAACTTGTTGTACCCCAGTGTGTTCCATTTTAAGGATATACCCAAGGTGATATGAAGAGCATCGTTGACACCAATATTTGGTAGTATAATAAGCTGTTCCGATGTATTTAAAGATCCATGTTAGTTCAGAAGTCTGTATAAATTTTGGCTGTCTGTATTTTCAATCAAGATTTTATTGTTGCGTCAATTACTCGCAATATAAAAACGATGATTTTTACATGTACTTACGTATACTTTCCTATAACTAGAGCCCCGAATATGCTGCGAATATGCTATGAGAGTTACTTCCTGAACAAGATCACAATTATTTTTATGGAGTTATCATTATTACACTCAGAGCGTCGCTTTATGGCTTGTTGGCCTGCAATAAGCTTTAATGGCAGCCATCTGGCGATAGAACGCATGTTATGACCCTCCACAATGTTGTCAATATTAATTTAATATAATGTCTACCAGCTGACAGACAATGCACCCGTAAAACTTGCATGCTCAAATGTAGTTCACAAGTCACGATTTGGTATCAGTCTCAGAAAGAGTAGCGCTAAAATCAATAGTTTCACTACTCCGCATGAAAACTGCAACATTGTAGATACATTAAATTTCTGTTGGCTTTGCGACGAACTTTTGCAATTTTACGTATCTGCGGCTGCCTATCAAAAAGATTTTTGCTTCCTTAACTTTGTAGTTACCAATATTTCCTATCAGATATTGAGCAGTACTCAAGCAAGAGCACAGTGTTTCAAATTAATTGATCTTCTAGAAAGGTCTATTCTCGATCAGGCTTTAGACTATACATACATCCACGATTTAAATCCCTAAATACGTAATCATCCCAGAAAAATATAAGACAAGAATTTGCTTGGCATCCTTAAGGCAGACTATTGAATATGAGGTCAATCTGTTCGTTACTAAAGAGCTTTCCCAGTGAATTGATTAATGATAAGAAATACCTTTCACGTAGATACTAGTACGTACTTGAGAAACGTCCATCAACTTTCCAATTTCCCACACACATAACTACGTGCCACAACTCTTAACTAACAACGGATGTCGAGACTGCTTAGCCACTCATTTCGTAGGAAGTACATCTCCAACTATTTTATAATCTAACATTTCTACATCGAGTTCCTCATTTAATATTAGTTCTTAGCATAAAAGTAATAAGAGTGTTTTGTTATTATTAAGAAGTGTGCTTAAGTTGGCAACTCGATTCCCAGTCTCACGCAATGTTTTGCATAAGGCATTGTTAAAGTTTAACACGATATAAGTCAACTTAAATCGCTGTGGTGTTTCACAAATGTAAAGTTTTGGCGTCATTATTAATTTGTGCACAAAACAAGGAACATTGTTTGAAAATCTGTGACATACGAGAAGAAATTTTCTACGCTTTAGGAGGCAAACAGAACAGTTATTTGTACAGACAACGGTATTTCTTTAGTGGGTGTGAGTTCTTAAAGTAATTATGCGGTGTTGACTGACTGTGGACAACTAACACAACATGTCACGGTTGTCGTAATTCTGAAAATGTCATCTCTACAACGATATACCTCGGATATTTAGAAATACATGCAACCTTTAGTTTCTGCTCTGCGGTTTTACCCGTCTTCTGAAGTATCTAATGTATTTCCTTTGTCCGAATTAGGTATAAGTTAAGGTATTAGGGTGTAAAAACCATCAGATGCCAAAACCTTCCAGTCCATTCCAAATGGAAAATGAGTTTCCAGAATATATAACTATAAGTGCTACAAATATGTTTATTTAAATTTATGCGTTATTGAGTCACAAACATCAAAAATTTCACTTTTTATATACATAAGTGGGATTGATGTTGCGTAACCTGGCTCCAAACAAGCTTTCCTTTCCAGCTCAACGAAGAAATCACTGTTGTATTGAAAAGCCGGGATCAATGTGAATAAACACATGCACAAGAAACAGTCATTAATTATAATGTGACACCAACTCGGGCGTCGCCCACAACAGCTGATTGACCTAAAAAAACAGACCGCCATGAGATTAGAGGGAGATAGGTAGAGGAATAGACAAGCGCGTGTAGTGCGTCACGTAGGCCGTCACCACCAGACAGCTCTAGCTCTGTAGGGCAAGGTCGCTAGTGGAATTTTGTAGAAACTTTTTGGAGCCGTGAGCCGTCACAGCAACATCATATTCCATGATTGAATTTCCAGCAATTGCAGCTGTAGGAATAGATGAAGATTAATAAAAATGACGTAAAGCTTCGTTGTCAGAAGTAAAACCCGGTCAATTGACCTAGCAATCTTTGCAATTTCGATATTACGACTTTTAAAACTACATAGTAGGTTACTTACTAAATGACCTTAACCAGGCAATCAAAGAGTTTGATTGGATGCTGTCAAACAAACTAAGTTTTATACCTGCTAGAAAATTATATTTACAAGAATTCTTATCCGCGGGGCAAATTAAAGTCGAATAGTTTCGAGTGTTTTGTGTTGTTTGTTCTCTTATTCTATTTCTGTTGCATTTTGGATGGGTTCCTAAAAATATCAACTCTCGGCCGATGAGGTTCATAATTTAATTATACTGCGCTCGGTGAAAAAAAAAACTTTAGAATGATCCCACTAATATTGTGAATTTGGATTTGTGAAATTGTTTATAACTGATTCAGGGTTAGACGATTATCAATTAATTTTGGCACACAGATAGAATATATTCTGAACTGCCTCATTCGATTTTATTCAGGCCATTGCATTTTGTCTAAACATATTTTTACTTCAATTTTACGTATTAATAAAAAAAAATACAAGATTTCCTGAGAGATATGTTGTATTATTATCAGATTTTCTTTATATCATGTCCCTTCATAGCCTACCGTACGATAGCGGATTGAAGATATTACATTTTATCAATATGTCGAGATTGATAATGTTAACAAAGACCTCCTAATGAGTTTGAAAAAAAAAGACACAGACACATGGCAACTATCGGATGAAACGCGTAATAGGTGAAATGGCTGCTATCCAGGTTTCCTTGGATTCATTCCGAAGCCCTTTAACTTTGACCCAGAGGGAAACCTGATTAATCATTTTTTTGTTCCACTTCTTTTTTATCGGGTTTTCAGGAATAGCCCAGTGTTCTTTAGTATTCTCGAATTATTTTGATGTTGTTATGCCCAGCATATCATCACCATCAAAATGATTGCATTCTTGTTGTGTAAATCGATGATGTATTTTACACATGTACCAGGGCATTATGAACTTGTGGAGCTTCGTCTCGTGGCATCGCGTGCCTATTGAGGCGTTGATTTAACACGACACTTCACGCTATTTAACGTTTACTGGTACATTAGCACTGCGTTTAGTTATGAGACGAGGTGGGGGTGTAAAGAAATGGAGATGTGTAATTTCATTACTATTTGAATAGAGAATATAAAAGATTTGAATATATCTGAAACCTGCAAAAACACAAATGATAGATTTGATGTAAGTTTCGTTAGAGGAAATCACAATACCGGGTATCCACCATTAAACCAGACTTAGCCAAAAAGAGAAACCTACAGGCAGCTGCAAATTAGCGGCGGAAACAATATAACAAGTTATCCCCTCAATGAAAGAACTTAACCCCAAAAAACACGTTGAAAGGGTCGCAAAGTGCCGGCAAATACGTCTACGGCTGCGTAGTAGTAATAAAACAGTCGGGACAAAATGGCGGCCGGACCAGTAACCTTGAACCGGGTCGGGGGTTGGGGGAGACAGGGGACTGTCTGGATCTGATTAAAATTGTTATTGATCAATCATTGTTGTGACACGTTGGTTTAAATTTTAAATGAAAGAAACGTTTGACCGTCGACGTTTTTAACGTATTTTATTTATAGGAATTTAGTAGTTTAAGGAGCTTGGCAACGCCACGAATAGGGATTTAGGCACTCAATAATAAATTGCGTGTAAAAAAAGGAATAAAACTAATGTTGCAACTCATAATGATACACTCCTAGTGTTACATGTGTGTAATATCTATAAATAAAATACTATAAATAAATAAACGTGTTGAAACAATGTCATTGAGAGCGCGATTAACTAGATTTCCGATAAATCTGATAGTCGTTCTACAATAGATAATAATATACGCAGAGATAATAACACTAGTGGGCCAACCGAATGTCTTTAGTTCTGTCAAGGTAATCCTTAACATACTTATATTTATCTATATGAATATAAGGAAAATAGGGTTCCTTTGACGCACCATCACATCCAAACTACTGAACATATCGGGATGGGACTGCCATGGTTATAAAATGCTATATATGATATCGATAAACACGGGTGAAACCACGGGGGACATTTAGTTTATTTTAATTCGAAAGATTATTTTATTACGTTCCTTTTCACGGTTAAACGGGTGAGCCGATCTTGGTGAATTTTGCCACACACTTACCTAATGGATGAATTATAGACAGGGACACGGGCCACATTTTTGATTAATTTTAACGAGGGTAAAGCCGCTGAGTTTTTGCTACCGTATGTTAATATATTAGACCTAATATGTACACTGGAAACAAAAACTAATTATTTTATATATTAAATACAACGTTTTCCCGCGGTTTCATTTGCGTAAATTGTGTTACCAGAGTATAAACTATATTTGTGGCAATTTTCAGCCAAATGCGTTTTGTAATCTCTATTGGGTCCATCCTCACAAACTTGCGCGTTTATTATATACGTAGTATTTATACAAATCTAATAACAATATTAGCGGACTGATCCATTTGATAGAGAATCTTTAGTTATGTCAATAGAGTTGACAATCCCGCAGAAGGTCGACCTGTCAGTAAGTGGCCCTCATCTCCTATGGTTATTTGCAATTTCAGGGGGCTTGCAAATATGTCCCGACCTTGAAGAGCTCTCTACTTGTCTCGACATTGAAATATATTGAAAAGAAATGAACATCTATACCCCGGCATTGGTATTGTGCCCGAGAGAAAGGTACTTACCACATGTCAAGTAGAGATATATATTATCTGTGGTGAAATATATGTGTACTGAGACCACTAGCTCGATACCTACCCAATACTTGCTTCAATCACACGATTTCTCCCGCTTATCGAAAAAAAAGAAGACTATACTCTTCAACGGCTTGTTAGCGTCCCGTGCCAATAAAAATGTCGTTTCGTTGCCCCATTAAGACATGACGGATGACAAACAAACAAACTTACTTTCGCCGTTATTACAATAGTAGAAGTTATTCATAGAAATCTACCGATAGCGACCGTGAATCATCCGTTAACGACTAGCCTATTCATAATAAATCATTACAATATACAATGACATCGTGCAATTTTCAGATATTTTATTCAGCTCTTAATAATAGTGATCAGTTATGTTGCGCTTTTGTCACCGTGGGAACTAAGCAACTGGGTTTTGTAGGACATACGGACGACCTATGCGATGTCCTGTGTGATATCAGACACTTCTCACATCGATAGTTGTATGCAACGGAACCTAGAATGGAGTATAGGAAAAGGCGTCTATTGGGAGAGGCCATTTTTATATTGTTTCCATCTAAAACTTTAGCCATCGGTACCAAAACTGTAAAAAAACTATAGTTTTTTGTTCGAGTTGACAGCGGGTAGTCATATAGCGTCCTATTAAAATACAAACGTTTACGTTTTAAAACGTGAATTAAATTACTAACCTAAATTTGAAGATGTATTAAATTCATTAGGCTGTGGGTCCGCGGGATCTTAAAAAAAAAGGCTTCCGACCAAAGGAGCCATTATTACATTAATTATTATTATATAGGATGATAATTGTGATTTAGATAGGTAAGTTAGCACAATAGATATATAAGTAACGAGACAACTCAGCTTAATGTGGGTGTGTTCCCTAAAATAAATATTAATGAGCCAGATCTTTTTCAAGCAAGTAGACAGACAAACAAGCAGACTGTCCACCTGATGGTAAGTGGTTACCGCAGCATATGTACATTGCAACACTAAGGGCAACGCAATGCGTTTCCGACCCTGAGACGTGAAGTTGTTAAGTCTCATGTGCCTGTAATTTCACCGGCCCCCTTACCTTTTCAGTAGCGACATCTAATCTATACAATTATAATTGTTATTTTAGATTCTAATAGCTTTGTAGAAGTCTTATCTAAGCAACGAGTCAACTCAGTAAGGATGCCTTATAAGGGTCTGCGATGACGTGGCGATTACGACAGCAAAGCCATGAATTAGACAAAACTTTGTTAATTAAATCTTATACACAAGTTTCGTTTCTTTTAACAACAATGAAAGTCTGATAAGTACTTCATTTCGACTCTTTCGAAGTTACAACAGCTTAACCTAATTAATGTGATAACTTACCAAAGCAATTCTTAGAAAATACTTCACAGTATTTTTAATTGACATAATAATTAGTCCGGATTCTGTTACGTATAAAATTAAAGTTAACTTATAATCGAATCTCTCTTTCACATTATATGGTTGAAAAGAGTGAGAGAGATTTTTATCCCGTCAATTTTAACCAAACCATTCATTTAAACTTTTAATGTCTCAATGACTTCCAGATTTGACAGCTAAGAAAGACAAAGCAAAATGATATTTAATTGACTTAAATTTAAAGTTCATCTAATGATTTAATGGCTAACTGTACTGACGGTGATGTTGATGAACCTTATCACAACACCATAGGGTTAATATTTCTATAACACTTATAGCCGTCAAAACAGAGCTATAACATTTCAACGACTTAATACTACATTTTGTACTTTCTTACTCTTTTCATCATTTTAAAACAGAAAGAGATGTACAAACATATAATTAACTTAAGGGATACAACAAAATCGGCACCAACGGGTGACTTCATTCATATGGAATCTCTTCTGTGCCTATCGCAGTACAAAGGGCAAATGCTGCACATTCTGTCTCCATTAAGTTATATGACGCAATAGCCATTATCATATTTGGAAACTCATTTGTTTGAAGGATTACCGAACAACTGTTAGTACCAGATGAAATAGACAGGAGAAGTGCATATTCTGGTAAATAATTACATAAAACGGAAATTAACCATATCATTCTTTGGTCATTATACTCGTACATAATCTTTTGACAATGACGCAATACGTGACATAAACCGTGTTTATTTGATTAGTTTTTTTTCAACCCAGTCATTACATGACACTGGCAGAAATTGCTGATAACATCGGCAGATTGCCATATAAAAAAATTAAAGAAAAAGTGTAAGGACTTGTATACTGACAGTTTAAATAACGATAAACCATCCAAAACTTCCATAAATTGTTCAATCAGTAATAAAAATGACTATTGAAATAGTTATTGCAAATATATTCACCCTTTCTCTCGTATCGCGATGAAGGCAATCAAATAAACAACACTGTCTAAGGAGTGTCTACATGATCTAATCGGTACAGAGAAAAACATCTATGACTCACCACCAAAACACTCGTATATCAAGATCCTCGACACTTACCTGAAAAAAAAATGAATGATAAGTACAATATGTTTAAAGCCACCCTCGTGCAAGTGTAACAAAAACTTATCTTGGAACTTTTTCCATAGACTTGAATTTTTTTGTATCTTTTTTGAATAAATCATTATCAGTTAAAGTTCGTTTATAAACTGATTTTTTTTTTTATTTATGTGTGAGCGTAGATGAGGCCGAAGATAAAGCTTTTTCGTTAGTAGCCTATTCACTGTTTTCTTAACGAGCCCAAAGTTCAAAATTTCAGGGAACAGAGATATTTGTACAATTTGTTTTTTTTTTACGTTTTTGCGTCTTACTTTAATCATAAACGTTATCATGGATGGCGCCTCACTATAGATTACGGTTTATCGTTTTTTCGTGGACACCCTATATCTGATAGCTATGGTTGTACATTACTACAGATATTAAGCAATATAGAGGATTGTTGTTCACTAATATATCTGAAATTCACCTTGCTAGATTACCCTAATCTTACCAATCCACTCGAGTGAACATGTCAGAAATGCGATTAAACATTCTATCTGTCAACTAAATAGCGGTTCAGACCACAAACGTTCAGTAATCTATTTGAAATAAGGGTCTTGAGGTAATCTGCTGTTTCCAGGCGCCATTTCGTGAAATTGCATGTCGTTTAGACAGTTAAATGTTTGGAGAGTAATGTAAATTCTGAGGATTTCAGAACTTCATCACAGAGTAAGCACCTTCAGTAGTTCTGGACTATTGTTATGTTCGAAATTATACTCAATTATATCCTGTAGGGTCTGCCTTTTATTGGACACAATAAAATGTATATTTATTTAAAATTTGTTATATGAAACCTAGGTCTAACGATCAAGGACGACCGGCGACTATATTACGATTGTAGAATCCCTAATATGATTAGCAACGAAGAGTACCAACTGCTTTAGATGGAACGATGAGCGAGGTCGAATAGACTAATCAGCCCCCTAGACAAGATAGCGCAAATATTGGTCCATCACCATTCGATACAATTCAGTTTTTGCAGATTTTACGACTTATCATCGTTAATGTGCAAAATCTTATTTTGAAAAGAGTAATTGCTGAGTTTATTGCCGGCTCTTCTCAGTAAAAGCAACCTTCCGACCATCTTCCTTCTGACTTGACCTTCTGACCATTCATAAGCCTGTAAAGGCCTATTTGAATAAAATATTTCATTTCATTTCAAAATATGAACTCTTAGAAATAAGATTGCATGAGACCAATAAATCAATAGAAATAACTCAATTTCAAGTATCAATCCCACATAAAGTAGCTTTTCCATTAACGAAGATAAATTTCCAACATTCGACACTGAATTTTAAAGACGAAGAGTATGAAGTATTTAAGAAACAAATGTTTTGCTTCTAAGCTTTTTATCTTTACTTTCTTCGGCCACATTACCACATTCAAAAGTGAGAATGTAGTCAAACAACCAAAAAGGGCTAGAGTTATTTTCCGCCATACGGAATCGTAAAATTCCACTCGATGTTTATAAGGACACGGAACGTTTTAAAAACATTGAGGTCAACGGCCCGAGAGCGATAAACACGACTAAATTAGAATACAAGGTTGCTTTGGTACGAACTGAAAATAATATGAAAACATTGATTTCATAAAGGTCTTGGCTTGTTTATCAGCTTAATTTTGATTCCAACGACTGAATTTGTTTTAGCATTATGCTATAGAGGTCTAGGTCGTGCAGTATGAAGTGACTTTTTTGATACGAAGGTCCACGATATAAACAGCCTCATACGATTAAAGCCGGTCTTTATATTTTTTTTTTAAACCGGCTCGAAGGACCAGCGATATCAGTATACATCTTACCTTAAAATTATAAGGTATTTAATTCAACATTTTCTGCGAATGATGTCCAACAATATGTATGTCAAGGGAGACCTAAAACTCTGCATTTAAAATTGACCTTGATCCAAGAAGTCCTCCAGTTTAGGCTCGTTAATTTAATTATGTACTAATCCCCTTCCGCGTAAATAGTTAACTTTTTGACAAGGTGACATATTATTCGATTACAAAATACATCAGCCGAAGGGTATGTGATAATAGCAGACGTTGTTGTAGGATTTCGATGGAGTGAAGCCAAATGTTGATCCTGAGAAAATCTCATGAAAATCCGCTTAAAAGTTTCAGAGAACAATATTTTTATTTTTCTTGCTAGCCGACAAACAGGCAGACAGTCCACCTGATGGTAAGTGGTCACCACCACCTATGGACATTGTTAAGTCTCATGTGTGGTAAAACTGACTATTGGACAGCAATTTTACGCATACACTGTAGTTATTTCTTTTGACGGTGGGACGAAAAGACTCATGCAAAAAGGAGTTGTGGCCCCTCACCATAGAGATGAACAAAGCGTGGGGTAAAACGCCTAAAGCGTCGTAACTTACAACACAATTATATTTCTTGAAAATGTACATCTACTACAAATACTCATTTCAAACATTTAAACCAAATTAAAAACATTTCCTTGTCTATTTGTAACAGAACCAATGACCTATTCGATCCCTAGATAAAACTACAATTAATAACATATTTTCGCAATTATCAAACGAAACTAGATAAATTACGTAATATGTGATATTATTAAAACAAATATTATGCACCCTTGTTCATCTGAAGGTCGGAAGTGTTTATGTTGTGCGGGAGATAGGTGATAATGCGTTATCATTTCATTTGCGAATGATAACACAGGCGATATTGTAACATCCAGTTCGTTTTATTTTCCAAAATTTATAAATAAGCGAAAAAATAACTAAAAGAGACGCTATAGGGGTTTCTTACTAAATATTATAATTAGGATAAATGAGTCCAAATACGAGGGGTTAACTAATAATACTACTAATAAACCACTTTATCATCAGATCAACAGGGCGATCGTGTAATGTTCTCGCAATCGAAATCGAATCCAATTTACCGGTACATTGACGGCCGTACCAGTGTTAGCTCTCTCTGCTCGTAAGTGTGTAAATGAGATGACAATCACCCAGCGGTCAATAAAGTAACAAATCCGCCTCAACTTCGATTCCGAGATTCAAAAAATTCAAAATTCAAAACCATTTATTCAGTTTAGGCCCTCAGAAGGCACTTATGAAGGTCAAATTTAAAGTTACTGAAGCTACTACCGGTTCGGAAGTCAGCCTTCAACTGAGAAGAACCGGCAAGAAACTCAGCAAGGTTACATTCTTTTTTATTTTATTAAATTCTTTTTTATCTATTCTGACTTTTTGGCTATTTTATAACATCAATTTTACATATTTTTATATTTAACAATTACAAAATACTTAATAAAGCTAACATTCAAAAACAAAAAAAAAAAGCGCATTACACAATCATCTAGCAGCTCTATTTTTTATGCCAAGAAGGCCAACAGCCAGACGGTCCATCTGATGGTAAGTGGTCACCGCCGTCTATAGACATTTGCAACACCAGGGGCATTGCCAATGCGTTATCAACCCTTGGATGTGAACTCTCATGTGTCACCGATCCAGTTACCTTTCATTCTACTTATTGTCTAGGGGTAAACAACTATTTATAATTAGCAATCAGTTATCTGGTGACAAATGTACAAACTCTGATTACTAAGATCAGATGAGATAGTGTATAAATAAATGTCTCAAAATATTTGTTGTAATTTTCTAATTAAGAGAGGTGATAAGGAAATAGAAGCAGCTGGTTTTCTTTTTTTAATTTATGACGGGGTTGCGATCGACCTCAGCCTCACCTGATGGTAAGTGAAGATGAGGCCCAAGATAGAGCTCGCTTTTCTTTTTTTAAAGAGCCTCAGGTTGTAAATTTCACAGACGAAGAGAGAGAATTGCAATCTATAGCTGTGCGCATGAGGAAGATTTCTCATCCGAAGTCATGCATTATTATCATCAGGTGGTAGCAGTCAATAGTAGTAGTGCAAATGGGTGCAACATTAGAAACTATTTTAAATTCAAAGAATGTTAACGAGTACATCTGATAAGAGCAGCGTAACTAGACGTGGCGTCTTGGCGTGTAACAGAGCACTTATACTGTGCAAATAAGTTTAAATCACTTCTAATATTGATTGTTAATCTATCTAATACCTTTAAACGAGCAATTCTTGTATGTATATATAATTAGAAAACGGCTCCAACGATTTTCATGAAATTTAGTATGCAGGGGGGGGGAAATATTAACAGT
The DNA here is from genome assembly GCA_907165245.1 of Habrosyne pyritoides. Classification (NCBI taxonomy): domain Eukaryota; kingdom Metazoa; phylum Arthropoda; class Insecta; order Lepidoptera; family Drepanidae; genus Habrosyne; species Habrosyne pyritoides. The sequence goes on from OU015606.1 coordinate 9,334,921, forward strand.
ATATTTAGTACTAGCTGGGGTGTAACATGCACGGCACAAAAGTTCTATGTGTTAATCTAGGGCATTTTCTATTTATGTGCTAAGTTTCATCCAAATCCGTTTGGTAGTTTTTGCGTGAAACAGTTATAAACATCCGTACATACAAACTTTCGCATTTATAATATTAGTAGGAAGTACTATATCAGTTATCTGATTTCCATAGTACAAGCTCTGCTCGGTTTGGGATCAGATGGCCGTGTGTAAAGATTGTCCGAGGATAGCTACGTATTTAATATTTCTGGAAAGGGCTCACAAATATTTACTCAAGTTTGGTTATTTTGAGTTATTTAAAAAATGTTACTTAAGTTGTCGAGATCGAATTGACTCGTTTTGACAGCTAAGAGTGTCATACATAGAAATATTAAATACAAGCTGATTTATAAACTACACACTAGCTGGCTCCACTAACAACTCCAAAAATAACTACTTAGTATATTTAAGTAATGTATAGGTATCAAATATTTATAAAAATACTAGCTCTCCCCCGCGGTTTCACCCGCGTTCCCTAGGAATATAACATTGTCGGGGATAAAAGTATCCTATGTTACTTCTAAAACCTCCAAGAACATGCGTACAATTTTTCATGGCGATCGGTCAAGAAGCCTTCGCGTGAAAGCGTAACAAACAAACTTACATTCACATTTATAATATTAACTAGCTGTCCCCCGCGGTTTTACCCGGGTTCCCGAGGGATATCAGATTTTCCCGGGATAAAAAGTAGCCTATATGTTATTCCAGGATAAGCTCTATCTATGTGCCAAGTTTCATCCATAGCCGCTTAGTAGTTTTTGTTCGAAAGAGTAACAAACATACAAATCTTTCCTCTTTATAATATTATTATAGTAAAGATTATTAGGATATGATAAGGTCATGATACAATTAATCATTGAATCAATAGTTGTAGCAATAATGATGATTTTCATTTCATTAACGAAACGGCCAGAAAGCAAATAATTTCGACACACTCACTGACTTTTGTAATGTAACATCGTTGCAAGAAATACAATAACAACAGATAACATTTAAAAACCATTATTGACGAGTGATTCAATCTTTGGAATTTCCAAGAGTACAACGGGCCCTTAAATAACTTAGTGGAGATGTAGTCACTTCGCAAGTTACGGTAACCGACCGGTTTACTAAAAATAACTCAAGTTACCGATCGTAAGCCTCACACAGGCGCGTAAAACGAGTCTTGTTGAGTTTCAAAGATAATAATCATTTAATGAAGCGAAATAATGATGGCGGCACTTTGTGTGAAATATTTTTTTGGTTTGAATCGTGATTTATTCGAATAACTTACGGTAGATGGCAGTACGTTGCCGCGGTTCGAATATGAGTGCGGTGAAAAATGATTCTCTCATTTAATCTGTATATTTTTATACCACATAGACCGACAAACAAGCGGACGGTCCACCTGATGGTAAGTGATCACCGCCGCCTATGGTCATTTGCAACGCTAGGGGCATTGCCAATGCGTTGTAGACCCTGAGACGTGAAGTTGTTAAGTCTCATGTGCCTGTCATTTCACCGGCACCTTAACTTTCTAACCGAAACACAATAATACAAGTGCACTACTGCTTCACAGCAGAAATGGGTAAGGTGGTAGTACTTCCCCGGACGAACTCTGCACTAAGAGCTCTACTCTCAAACACTAAAATTCATATTATTTGAATCGTTGTTGCAGCCAATATTGTACTAGATTGACGGCGCTACAACTGTTGTCCCATTTACTAATTTTTAGTACATACTATAATATTTAACCTAGGTGGGAGTTAAACCTGTGTGATCATACTGGAACTGCCAGCGCTAAACGTCTGAGACTCAGGCCAACCCGAGTCAACATTAAAAATTTTGGACAGGTATTCTGATAAAATCAATGAAGCAATAAAGTACTGCAATATGTAAAAGCATTCCGTGGACGTTTTATTTGCAGAAAACGTTGGCCAATTATTCAAGTAGGTTGCACATATAATAAAGTGCATACAAAATGCGCCTTGTATTTAAATGAATGTGCTTGTCATCACAAATTGTGTGGAATTTTGGATTTGAGGTTAGTAAACCAGCCTTCAGTCAAGAGAAAATTGGCTTTTGATCAAAGACTTTATTCACTTCAAAAATATTAAATTTCTGTTTCATCTTGTTTTTCTACAGTTTCACATGTTTTTTATTTAGGCACTTTCTGTAGCCAGGCAGGCAGTTACCCTTCGCAAAGGACCAAAACCAAACCCCCAAGCTGATAGGATTTATTTACTTTAAATCGATTCAACGACACAACCAACCACTAGAGCCAAACCAACCATTGGATAACAGTACGTTTTTTAACGCATACGCGGCCATCTGAACCCAAACAAAGCAATCATGTACTATCGATACCAGATAAGTCAAATAATACTTCATAAATATATTTACCCAGCCACACTACAAACAGACATGACCAAACGGAATAGCAATACGTTGTCTAAGGTCTAAAATAAACACGCTTAAACATACATTTATCGAACGTCGTCAGTAGTACCAACACTATAAAATAAAAAACGATTAATCCAATAAGAGGACGAGGAGTATCGGCTTGTATAACCGAGTGAACTGAAAAGACTGAAGACCCAAAATGTAATAATTAATAATATCCTGGGGCATTCTACACACACTTTTTAAGCAGCCGGCAACGCACTTGTGGCTCCTCTGGTGTTGCGGGTGTCCATGGGCGGCGGTAATCGCTTACCATCAGGCGATACGTCTGCTCGTTTGCCTACCAAAACATAAAAACAAAAACACGGCTATCTGATCCCAAAGTATGCAGAGCTTGTAATATGGAAACCAGATAGCTGATATACTACATATACTACTTTTTTTATTTTCTAAATATGTATTTAGACTAAGACCCAGACACAGAACAAACAGGCATGTTCATGCACACAAATATTTGTCCTGGGTGGGAATCGAGCCCACGACCTTCGGCTTGGCACTCAGAGTCACTAACCACCAAGCCAACCGGCCTGTCAAATTCCCTTTGATGCTCTCAATTGGCAGCTGCATCATATCAGAAAGTTCCATTTATTGATAAAAGCAAGCCATTGTACCACAGGCTGTATCAAAGACATATTCCAGAAATCGAAAACACTTATGACACTAAAAGATGAATTCAATAATACATCACAATTGATAGGACTGAAATTGAATAACAATAATAATATGTATTATAAAATACCCTTACTGCAACTAAGTATGGACAAATGCAATATTGGCTTCGAGACGTGCCTTGATAAAAATAACCACAATCATGTGCGATACAGTATTTTAATCATGCCCGCACAGCATGCGTTCGAATGAGGTGTAAGTATTAGAAGGGTTTAGTGAATTCCTAAATTAAATACGTAATAATAAGAATATTACTGTCACGGATGGAGGCGGTGTTTGTCGATATGAATGTTAAGCTTATTTGACAATATACAAGAAAAATGTGCCCACAAAATTTAACTGAACTAAAAAAAATTTTTATTAGGAATTTTAATTGCTAAAATAAATATGGTCACTATCCATTACATCTACGATAGCAGCGACATATAACTCTATCTTTACAACCTTTGTCGAAGGGTCCAATTAAACTGAGGCACTAAAATCAGCGTTTATATATTGATGTAGCAAACGAAGCTAGATTTAATGATAAATAGCACTGCCTAGTAACACATAAACAACACCACATCAATAAGGAAGTATCGAAGACTGATAACAACCGCAACCTCGATAATTAATGCCCTATCCGATAGTGCGTCGGTCGATCATCGTAAATAACATGAACGAAATGCATTTCAATATCCATAAGGCTCGTTACACAATCATAAACGCTATGCGTCAATCCCTTGCGGGCTGCGCACACGCATGCGAGCAGAGTCAAGGCCAGTCGTGCATCTGCGGCTCTGAGTGCATGCACCGAGGCCACCCCAATATTTTATTTGTGTACAAACTTTTATTATACTCTCGAGGAGACCGAGAACCCTATTTATAATTTAAAAGCGTTGCCGACTTTGATGTTTTAATGCACTGGACCCGTTTCTAGATCGTTTTATAACTTTTATAGATTGTGCTATAATTGAAGTGGACTGGACATCAAGGTTTCGTACGTAATGTCGGATCTGAATCAAGTTTGTATCGGCTGGAGTATAGAGTATACATTAACGAATTATAAAGAGAATTTAAACTTTGCAGCAAGACAACGTGGTCCATCTTTTAGGATTATTATCAAGAAATTCTTCCTGTCTTAAAGAATATAAGTGATCGACAATTTGCCATTCAGACAATTAATCTACCAGAATATTGGCGCCGAACAGAGGTTAAATAAGACGCGGGTAAGGGGATAACCCTTCACAAGGGTAAAATCAATCAGCGACGACTCTTGGCAAGGTATAGGCGCAAGATGGAGAACTGTTTTATGCAATCTTTGGACAAAAAGCATGACCAGATAGAGCACGAGCCAGATATCTAAAAGAACGGAGACAATAGAAAAAACATAATTATTGATTAACATTATCTTATCAAGGTTTAGGGATTATGTACAATCTCTGTATTATTATTCACATTTGTTTTTTAGTGTTATCTAGAGAGGCTTGATCACAAATAGCTATAACTTCAAATTGGCTGCTGCCTGCTAAACCTCTGATAATTAAGACATAAATTAATCTAGGCAAGTTTGAAGTCCTTTTTAGTCCTGTTTTTATTCTTAGTCATCTGCTATCATTAGTGGAATATGCAGGTGCATTTTTTTTTCCTTATAAAAGGTGGTCACTAATAGTACCTTAGTGCTTCCTATTTCTATATTCTGTTGTAAAATTGAACAAGTTTGGTTTTACATATTTTAAACAGCATATTGGCTAAAAAATGCAGTCCTCATGCAAATACATTTCATCATTTTTCGCGATCTCTCGAAAACATCATTGATCAATTATGCATTAGGCCAGACACCGCCGCGTTATTTGAATCTCAAATATTATTATTTTTGAACTGTTCATCCTTTCCAGTATGTCCAAAGGTTGTTAACGACCATACCAACGGATACATTTATTGTATGATGCACAATGCACGGATTATTATTAGCATACTGCGTGTAAATAATCGTAAATAGAGATCGTGACTCGAAGCCGTGATCGCATGAGGTGAATACAAGACATGAGTGCTGTGACAACTACACTATACATGTTATATTGTTATATTGTTTATTTAGGTCAGTACAGAGGCGATTACCGAGAAGTCTTTAAAATATATTTAAACTAGAGTTCTGCTTTTATTGCAATTAAATGTTATGAGTATTTAAGATAGTGAATGTCCAAATTCTAGAGCTTCTATGAACCTATATCTTATTTAGGAACTACATTATCTATAACAGTATCGTTCAAAATTTGTTAGTGGTTGTTCAAATAACAATAGTAAAACAAAACTTTACATAACCTATGTTTATTTACATTGCCTAGATAATTAATAAGATTGTCATGCTTACAATCTAAATTCGATAGGTGTTTGATTAGATAACGCTCTTGATATAATTACATTTAAATAAACCAATCACGTGCAAGTACATGCAGCCGTATAATTAATTGAGTATCGGCAGAAGAGCGAGATAGATACAGTCTACAGGGATCGTTGATAACTTGAAGCTAAGTCTGAAACTAATGGAATGGCCGGACCCCGCTGGGAATAAATCGGATTCTCTTGTTATTGCCAGCACAGAAAAAAAACGACAGAAATTGAGTCAGGCACCATTATATTGACGGTTGGCTTGATGCTTGATTAGAGACACTGACTGCCACGCAGCTCGTGGGTTCGACTCACCCAGGATAATATTTTTGTGCATGAACATGTCTGTTTGTTTTGTGTCTAGTGGTAGTATAGTCATAGGATAAGCTCTGCTTAATTTGGGATCAATTGGCCGTGTGTAAAGACTCTCCCGGGACGTTTATTTATTTATTAGAAGCCCCAGCTACAGAGATTTAGTTGAAAACTTCATCAAAGTAATAATTCTATATTAAGAAACAATTACTGTTAACACGGGTCACCGGATGAAGTACAAACACAACGCTTTAATAAAATATGAAATTGCAATTGAAGCGTGAAATAGGCAATTCTCGAGCGGTGATCCGTTGTAAATCTATGGGCATAATGCACATTACCGCCAATCAGACGGCGCGATCAGCCGTGGATCGGACCACCTTCCAGGAATTTAATGTAAAAGCATTTTTATGTTTCATTTCAACTAGAATAGAGTGCAAATTTATTGCTGTAGAAAAAAATAAACTCGTTTTATTTTATAGTTTCGCTACTTCTCTTTCATAAGTTATCGGGAATTCACTACCCTTTTTGCTTGTAATCTATTTGTTACTATTTGGTACCAAAAATCCTACTATTATTACATCCTACTAATATTATAAATGCGAATATTTGTGAGTATGTATGGATGTTTGTTACCCTTTCACGCAAAAACTACCGTACGGATTTAGACGAAATTTTGCACATAGATAGAGCATGTCCTGGAATCACATATTGACTTTTTAAGCCTTAAAAAATTTACCACCCCGCGGGAACGCGGGTGAAACTGCGGGGGACAGCTCGTATGGTATAAATACTACTGCCAGGTGGCCAGTCTTTAAACTATTTGAGGCCCTGGGTACTAGGATAATGGGGCCCCTTAGACTATGCTATGAGAACTCTAAGAGTGCGACACACCGATCTGATCTGACGACACGGTCTGTCGCATGCGTTCTCTGTTACCTCTAGCCGATTCCTTCCGAACTAAGGAGCCCCATCGATCGGGGCCCTGGGCACTTGCCCAGAGTGCACAATGGAAAATATGCAGACGACAGTCGTAAACTAGTATAGGCAACACTGAGAACCGAATCCGATTTTTCTTAAATAAAAGATAACGTCCCGCTCTCAACCCTACTAATATTATAAATGCGAAAGTTTGTGATAGTGGATCTATCTATCGTTGCTACTCTTTCACGCCAAAACATCTCACACATTTTATCCTGGGAAAATGTACCATCCCCCGGAAACACGGGTGAAACCGCGGGGGACAGTTGGTTCATTATGAAACAGAATATTACACAATTCAGGTGGAGAATATAACTTTAACTTAGCGTGAACCGATAACACAGTTGTCAACAAGTAACTTCGCTTTCTTAGTCTCACGTTGTTAAGTTACAGAAATAAGTTTGGTGGAATGGAATGAGCAAGAACTAGTTTGTGGTGGAAATAGAAATGAGAGTGGGGTCAACGACATAGGACCTACGGTCTAAGTAACCATCGCAACATTATACAGTATTATTGCTTTAAAATTGTAATTAATGAAAATTTTATTGTAATTTATTTAGGGCACATTATTGTTATGTAATTGGATCGTTCAGCTCTTTGTGTGCATAAGTATTAGGTTTTAATCGTAACCCTATCCTACTTATATTATGTTTGTTACTCTCACTCAAAAACTTTTGAACGGATTTGAATGAAACTCAGTATATTTACTTTTTATTCCGGGAAAATCTTACATACCTCAGTAGCGCGGATGTAACCGCGGGGCACACTAGAATTACTACTATTTGAGGTGTTCAAGAAACTATTACATAAAACTATTGCATCAAATGTTGGATAGAAAAATAGATCATACAAAATGTTAGCGATTTAATTATTATTTCCGCTCGCAAGTAGTTATAACTAGTACCTACTTGACAGTTCTTAGTAATACTCCAGCTCTAAAGCTAATAACAATAAATTAATTCACACAATCGGATAGATCAGTTGAGTCACCGTGCATCTAATGCCGATGTCAAGGTGTTTGGCAACTGAATCGCCTACCGTTGACAGATGGAATTATTGTTTTGAATCTTCCTGCATAGTAGTAAGTTCGCTTTTAATCATTTCACTTTCTTTATCAGATCCTCCAAAAATCTTTATCTCAAGCTAGTGACGTCAAAAGCCAGGAGGAGAGTCGGCGGTTGAATCCTACAGGAGCTTGAGCGCTCAAATTGAGAATCTGTCGCAAAACTAATGTCGTATGTTTGAATAGCTGTACTTGAGAGCCAGACCCTTCTAGGCTTACTACCCACAGCCACATCACTTAACATGGTGGGATTGTAGTCTAACATAAGCCATACACAGTTTAAAAATTCTAGTTTAATTACTAGGATTTTAATATTTATATTCTATATCAAGGAGGCCGACAAACAGACGGTTCACCTGATGGTAAGTGATCACTGCCGCCTATGGACATTTTGTTTATGGCAATTGTAGTACAATTAATAAGGCAAGAAATGCCATGCCTATTCATCATAGATACAGTCAGTATACAACGTGTTACAAAATACCCCGTCAAAATATAATTAATTATCAAAGCCAACAACCCTAGTAAGCTGTCATGTCAGGAAACCAGATTATTTAAAAGAAAGGCCTACGTACCTATTTTACCTAAAATTGTCTACTGTAATAGATTTTCTATTTTTTAAAATCCGTCTTTTTATGGGTATGTTATACAGCGTTACTAGGGTTCTAAAATATTGTGAATGGACTCGTAATAAGGCCCCATTTAACCTCCTTTCGGCTTTACGGGTAGTTTTGTAACACCCTGTATAAGTAGCTAAACTATATATGGGTAACCAAGTAAACAGGTGTTTTATAAATGTGTCTACATACTATTCAACTTCTTCATTATAGCAACTCACTTTGCTGACCATACAAACATAGCGTGTCTGGAACCATACATAATTAAGGCTTTGACAATAATCGCCAATACACCGGGACATACGATTATGTCACTGGCGCCGTCATAAAGTGGATAAGTGCTCACACGAACGCTGTAATCCCATGTCTTGATTATGCACATAAAATTATCGAGGAAACACGACTCGTGAGTTGAGATTTATAATTGTAGGACTTGATGGTATCGTTGTGAAATCTAGTGATACAGAAGTTAGGCTACGAGAATTAGATAATAGGGATGTTTACTGACATCGAGTAGTAGAGCTCTTAGTGCAGAGTTCGTCCGGGGAAGTACTACCACTTTACCCATTTCTGCCGTGAAGCAGTAGTGCACTTGTGTTACTGTGTTTCGGTTAGAAAGGTAAGGGGGCCGGTGAAATTACAGGCTCACAACTTCACGTCTCAGGGTCGACAACGCATTGGCGATGCCCTTAGTGTTGCAAATGTCCATAGGCGGCGGTGATCACTTACCATCAGGTGGACCGTTCGCTTGTTTGTCGGCCCATGTGGTATAAAAAAAAAAAGTCAAATAAGAAACTTTTTATTGAATGTCAAAACGAACAACTGTATGAAGTGTAATGTGAAATAGCAAGTTGTGACGTCATAATTGTACAGCATCAAAAGGTCTACTCTTTTTGGTTAGATTGGTACTTAAAAATCATATTAATTATTAAATTTTGAACACATTTGATGTATCCGTGTATTTTTTGATGTTCAATACACTGGCTTGTGTTTTATCATTTATTTTGAATAGAAGATAGTTCCCTATTACAGCCTATTGTAATGGGAAATTAACACTAGAAACAAATTTTCATTTTTTTTTTTCATTTTTCAAACACAAACTCGCTGTACCTGTAACTCTTCTCAATAAAGTAAAAAAATATTTTATAGGGCAATACGTGTCTTTAATAAACTACCTAAACACACAACAAGAATTACCCGTGCATAAATTTAAAAAGGTGGTAAAGAATTCTTTATATCAAAAGAGATTTTATAGTATATCTGATTATTTAGAGGATAATATCTTTTGGATATGAATTGCTCGCCTGACAAGCTATTTCTTTAAATAATTTTATTTTAAAACTATTATTATTTAATATCATATTTTTTAAACTATGTAATGACTATTTATAAGAGCCTGTGAAAGCCTACATGAATAAACAAAATTTCTATTTCGAAATAAAAATATTTCCTGCCAACCACCGTGTTCGATGACCGACAGACGTATGACGATTCAGATGGGAGTTCTGTATCAATTACTGTCAATCTTTCGTGGAGCGACGAATTTAAATTTGTGAACATTTTAAACATGTTGATTGTTGAGGTTTTGGGCTCCAAGATACATAAAGAATTGACGTAAGCAAAACTAAATTCCTAACAACAATGAAGCTAATGCTAAAAATTGTATTGATACATTATATCGTTAAGAATTCCGTTATAATGGCAGAAAAAAGTCTGATACTAATGTAATTAGAATTTTGAGAGAGGCAATATTAACGAGATTCTTTTCAGAAGGGGTTTCTTTGTGATGATTGTAATTATTTAAATAATGGCAAAAATAAATTAGTTGAGTGAATAAATGAGAAACTAATTTGTATTAGTTCTATTGTTTCAAAAATATGCTCTAAAATAATAAATTCCAATTAAAAATAAGACTTGCCTCAACAAAATACAGCATAATTTGTTATATAAACTACGGATATTACAATAAATTTCTATAAATAGCTAACAAGCGGACGGACAAACGACGTTGCGCTTTGCAAGAATGTATTCAACATGCAATTACAGTACTTAAGTGTAAAGAAAGCATGCTCAACAGATAAGCATAGTTGTGGTATATAATTTGATAGTAAACCGTTGATCTATCTTCACACGATGTGAACACACTAACTAGGTAAGACACGGAGGAAGTGTGTTAATGGAAGCGGCATTGTATTCTCAAAAAGGGGGGGAATTAATACTAAGTATTGCAGTACAGAAAATGTTGAATAATTCTTAATTCAAATGTCCTTTTCAGGGTTCTGTGGCCAAATGGTGCCTACCTGGGATGCAGTGCTGGATTAAGCAAGCGCGGGGCCCGTAGCAAATTCTGTTGAGGGGCCTTTGGTCTGCTATGGGTTCTTAAGTATAAAGTGGTAAAAAAACAAACGGCGGTGGGTGGCCTTAGACACGCGGCGCCCCTTCTTCGCGGGGCCTGTAGCAATTGCTACTCTTGCGACGTGGTTAATCCGGCACTGCTGGGATGGGATACAATGGGACCGTATTACAAAGACTCCGCTGGCCATTTGTCCGTCAGTCAAAGGGCTGTCTTTAAAACTGGCATCGTTAGACACTTGAATTTTCACAGAGTGTTACTATAGCAGCTATAACAACAAATAATAATGAAATTACAAATTAAAGGGCCCATACAAGAAACGCGTTTTATTCAACGGTGGTATGGGAAACCCTTAGTATGCGAGTTTGACTCGCAGTTGTCCGCTTCTGGTATTACTTATGCTTATATCAGGGGGATTTATCATTTCTATATATATCTCCTTACCTTTATCTTCATAACAAAAGATAGATAAAAACAAGGGTAACTAAAACCCAGATTTTAATATATTCGTCGCTTTTAAGGTCATATAACAGAAACCCCCTTAACATTCTTTGAGCAGTGTTTTCCACTTGTGGCCTGCTGATCGCCCAATCTAATTCTCTCTTTAGCAAACCTTACTTTCCACAAACCTTGCTCTACTGCCCCGTAGTCTCAAGTGCTTTCACGTATTTATCCAATTAAACAAGTACGCTCATTATAGTCTCAATTCTACATGCGTGCCACATCTATCTGTATTCTACATGTGTGTGCACAAGTTCTGTCGTGCGAGTTACATAATTACGATTGTATATAACTACATTGTAATTTTCACTATATAGCACGCAATACGTGTTACTGACATCCAGAATATTTGATGAACAGAAGAATTTAAAATGCCTAACTATGCATTACCTCGGTTTTGTGTCTTTAATTGGGAAAGCATTACGTAGGACTAATTAAGACAATATTGTAACTCCAGCAGAACTAATCTACTATTAATAAATGATTCACCCGCGTTCTCGAAGGATCTGATGTATCCCGTTGTTTATAACATAGCCTATTTTACTTATGAATAAAGTAGCTTTCTAATGGTAAAAGACTTATTAAAATCGGTCCAGTAGTTTTTGAGTTTATTCATTATAAATAAAAATACAAATCTTACTTATAATTTACTAGCTGTCCCCCGCGGTTTCACCCGCGTTCCCGAAAGATGTAACAATTTCCCAGTACAAAAAGTATCCTATGTTACATCTAATACCTCCAAGAATATGCGTACAAAGTTTCATGATGATCGGGTAAGTAGTTTTCCCTCGAAAGCGTAACAAACCTACATTCACATTTATAATATTAATATGGATTTATTATTACAACATTAGTTAGTATAGTATTCATAGATTTTTAAATTTCAGACCCATACACTTCAAATCTCGATATGGCTCTATTAGACATTTTGAAAACAGTATTTGAGCTTCACCCCTTTAACAAAATATTTTTATATTAAGTGAGTGCTTTAAACCAAAAAGCGTTTTTAAAACCTAATAATAAAACATCACATTTAATTACACCATAATAAAAATAACAGTCATTGCTACGAAATCACAATAGCATAAAATATCAGAAACTCTCCCATTCACTTCCCAGTCACTGAATACCTATTATTGATTTTACAAATAAAGCACACGCACGAGGGAGAGAGAGTACTCAGTAAAATAGAGCAATAAAAGCAATATTGCATCTACATACAGCTATAATCAAATATAGGTAGACAGCAACGTGGGGGAAGGTTATCGATTCCCGCTAGGAGGAAGGGGTAACCAGACATTGCGCGCATCATTCGCCCTTGCCCTTGAAGGTAATATAGGTTCGCTATGTGTTATAATAGGTCGCCTAGTGTCTGCGACGTAGATAAAAACGTACGCAAATGTATATCTGCATTTAGATTGCATTGAACTTCTTTTGGGTTTATAGTATCCTGGTACTTGTGGCAGTTTTCTGCAATATTATTAATAGTAGTGGTCGCCTGGCTGTATTGTAAAATATGTGTGTGTGTAAAACGTACGGTCGTGTGTGTAATGTTTAATTTAAAAATGTTATGTATTACTAACGCATTTTATTTAAAAAAAAAATTGCTATATGAACTTCTTCTCCATATAAACTTTGACTGTGTCAAATTTCACGTTTATCCGTTCGCGCAATTTTCTTAAAAAAGGGTCAACAGTCTTCGCTTCACGTATTATAAATATATCGATTTATATTTGAATTTAATATTATGTTAGTTGTATGGGTTAGTCCTAATCAATCCATCAACAGTATTAAACAATTACCTAGGGCTGTATTTAAAGCGTATTTTCCAGGCATTCAAAAATTTCGTCGCAAAATATGCTGCGTGGCCTTTAATTATTTCGAGCTAGAAAATTCTAATATTTTCATCACAGAGTAATAATTCTAGAATATTTTAGCAGCTGAATCGTGAAAATATCTAATGGCTAAGAAAAATCGCGGTTAAGAAACATTTGACTGCCACAGCTTAAGAATAAATTTAATACAACAGCATTGTTCCTGCCGATAGGAAAGGCAACCGTGTAAGTCGCAATAATTACCAATCGGTACCTCTTATAGATAATTCTTATAGCTGCTAAACTTTAAATCTTGGAACGAACAGGTCATTAGTGCTTGTCATTAAGATTACGAGATAAATTAATTAGGCACAGATTCACTTAAAACTGACTAACTTCAATGATTTTAAAATGTTTCTCAGTGGCGCCATCTACCCGGTCACCGTAGAACTAATGTGGGACTGATAAATATACCGTTATCTATGAAATAAAAGGTCATCATGGTCAGTTGCAATCAATGAACAAAATAATTGTATATAAGACTTCACTAGATTTTTCTGAACCTCCCAATAGATTACTACAATGGATGGTGTTCTAATATTATTTTTTGAAATTTTCTTTAATTAGTCAGTCAAAGGTTCAGAGGGTGAAAAAGGGTTGTGAAGTAAGACATTATATTAGTACAAAAAAGCATCCTAAATAAATTACTAAATAATTATTCTACTACATTCCCATGAAGCAAACCTTCAGTTTGCTATCAACATCACCTCATACAAGTTTTTAGAAAGTGGAGTTCTATATGAAAAAGAAGAAGATCTAAAAAGAGGTGGATCAATTGTGTGTGGGCTGATATGTGTAAAAATATGTGAATACTGAGATTACAGATAGTAGAGCTGAATAAAGACAGCATTGCCAAAACCCCAACTGATTGGGAACAAGTCAGGCAGGGGAAGTTATAAAATATGCTGAACACTTAAATTAGTTTTAACAGTTATGTCCTTGGCTAGTAATCATTAATAAGGTACAGATCACACTGACCCATAAGCAGCAACACTAAAGGAGTAATGATACAGGCAAGATCACGGCATGGTTAAACAGAATTATTTTTATAAGCCTTGAGATTGGCCTCAACTCGCAGCGGAAGACGAGCCCAAGTACATCTTTTCATCAGACATAATCATTACTGATATGAAATCCTTTAATTTACTTAATTAATATGAAGCTAAAGCAGCACCAGACTGTTCAAATTTGTTTAAGGTCTAGGTGACGAAGTCCATCAATGGGGTAACTTCATACACCATCCCGTAGCTCTGGTTTTACCTTGACCTTATATTAATATGTGTATTTGTAGCAGTGATAAGTATCTAAATAAATCTTCATTCAGCCATTATGACTGAAGAGGTAGGTGGGGTTTATGAAATTGCAGATGAAGATTGTATTACCAACACCATGTGCTTTAATTTAGTTAATATGAAGTTAGCTACAGGATCACTAGTGTTCAAATTTGTTTATATTAATGTGTGCATTTACTGAAGGCAGGTGGGGTTTATAAAATAACAGATGAAGATTGCATAACTGTAGTAAAATTATAAAACTGCATTTCGTACATCAGAAAAATAAATTATGCTTTGTTGGCAGATAAAGAAGTGTAGTAATAGATCAATAAATTTGAGATTATTTTTATCTTCATTACAATTAAAATTGATAGATTGTCTTTGTATGTATCAATTAATGTTTGCCAACTATTGATGTTAACACAGGTACATAGGCAATAAAAGGATGTTTTCATAATTATTTCATTGAAAGTACAAATACACCTTGATGTAGAACCTGAACAATAAGACCAATGGCTATAGATATAATAACTACAAGTTCCACAACAGACAAATTAAAAGAAAAGATCCAAATTCAACAGTAGTCCATTCCAAACGGAATTTGGATTACGCCAACCTGGGTTCTAGTAAAGAAAGTTTCGTAACAGCTGCAGAACAAAGAAAAATTACACCACCAAACTGGTATTTTTATTGGCTCAAGGTTGTCAAAAAGATGTTCCATCGTTTTGCTGGTCCAGTACCAAACATGATTGTCACTTTGTGAACAAATTCAATGCGTAATAATCTCTTACCTGGTTTTCCGAGCTCGATGCGAGATCTTGAACACTCAAATCCAAGCCAAAGAAACAGAATTCATGGGAAATAATCACTAAATAATGCTATTGATAACGATAATCCGCATAACACGAAAAAATGCAAGACTATTGGACGGTGTACAAGGGAAAACATACCGAAACGACCGAGAAAGGAAAGGAACGATAAAGAAGGATAGAATATATACCTTAATCAAAACTCTATTTATTAATCCTCTGTCTCTGTTTTGCAATATAGTGGAAGAAAGAGCTGCTACATAAAGCGATACATAATTTTACTGATCTGTCAAGTAGAATAGAGACAAAAACAACTTTGAAATTAGACCATAGACTAGTAACAGCTGTTAAGTACTTATAAAAAAGGTTATTTATGATTCAGAATTATGTTTTTATAAAAACATCGGAAGAAATATCTACAAAATGATGTAAGGGATGTAAATAATAAAGTAAAATTGAAATACTATTCGTTGGAAAGTGCATCAATTGTAAACGGTTGAATCTAGAATTTTTTTTACTGTCCACAAAGTTGGAATAAAATTATTTTGGAGAACATTTTGAAATCTGACGGGACAATTTTATTGGAAAAACGCGGGAAAATATAGGAGCCCTGGGGAACGTGGTTGAAGCGTATTATGACTCAATAAACAAAGATTTATTATAACTCTCACCAAAAAGCTAGCTAGTTGACTAATTTAAATACAAGTTCCAGACCGCTTATTCACGTTATTTAGTGTTTATATATTATATAGATACACAATAACAGCAATACTATTCAAGCTTAATAATTGAGATCTGGCAACACAATAGCGAACAGTGGCGCAATCGATATTTCGCACTCTGCATTAAGTATTGACTTTGACAATTTACCGACATTGACAGTCTAGTTTGAGACTCATTCTCGTTCATCTCCAACTCTAGGGGTGTGAAGTTCATAATTACCTCGATATATTTTGAAACGAACCGCTTTCATGAAACGAACGTATTGGGACCTCTGTTTTAAATGCTGTTTTATTTGCACATTATCTACGAGTTTTATTTGCGCAATTTGAAATATCAGAGAACTCGCTTTCGTACTTTTCTTTTTTTTTATACTACTGAGGTAGCATACAAGCTGACAGCCCGTCTTATGGTAAACGTCCATCACTGGTGTCCAGTCATGAGGAAGATGTAAATTACCACGGACAGTTCGGAAATAACATCAGGCATCCTTTCCCTGACATAATTCATCAACTTACATAGAGAGAGTTTTTGTAATAATTGTAATTAGAGAAATTAATGATAAAATTATGAAATGGGATATTATAGAATCCCCGAGGTCATATTTATGATCATGATTCAGTTATGAGCCTGTACTGATTGTTTGGTATAAATTCCCCAGTAATTTTCATTTACGCGCAGAATAGCATGATTTTATGAATGTAAAATGAAATAGCAACAGCGCGGGGCAGGTTTAGCAAATGTCAAAGTGCCGTACATAACTAGTCGATAATTATAGCACCTCTACTGTAGCTCTTCCCTCCCTCTAGTTCGTTCATTCGTTTCGTTCGGTTTTTCGTTAAAATAACTCTAGCTAGACTCAAAGAAATCAATCTTAAAATATCGAACCACGAACAGTTTAGATTATTTTTAATCAATAAATTAGAGTAGATCCGATTAGAATAACTTATGCATAAGTGCTGTAGTAATCAATATTGTATACATCTAATTAATTTGATCTAATTATAATCGCGAGTACCTACGAAATGTGTTCTGTCAACCGTCCATAGTTCCACAACAATAACCTTTCGTCATTGTAAAAATAATTACGTCTAATTAGTGAACGAAAAATATATCAGCAACAGTGAATAGCATGGCGAAGGAAGAAGATGACGACAATTTGCCGGATAAGGATGCGGCGAAGGAGTTCTACGCGAGATATGAACCTAAGGAGATAATAGGCAGGTGAGAGTACTATTACATTCTGAATCATTGATTGTGATCACTTTGATGGAAGTTGTGTTGTTGCCAATTTTTTGAGGAACCAAGAAATTATTTAGAGCGTTGGACATCCATTTATGTATCTAGTCATAAGTCTTCTGCATGACCTTGGTGGTGAAACCGCTGACTTCCGTTACTTTTATTTTTTCTGTTAACTGTGCTTTTATTTAAACCATATTTGGTTTATAACTAAGTAAATGCATATCAGAAAATATGGTACGTTAAATTCACGAATGCTATCCCTAAATATGCATTTGTATGCATTTGTATGCATTGCATAGTAGAATTACCTACTTGTTTTCAATGACATACATTAACACTTTCTGGGGTGAGATCTGAACAAGGTAGTTATTTAGTTACAGAAGTATTGTTTATCCAATGCATGGCATATAGAAGTCTTTTTTAGGGTTAGCTGATGCAAATGGCAATCAATTATAAAATAATTACATGCACATGAAAATTAACAACTTCACATCTAAGGGTCAACAACATGTTATGACTATGGTAGATACCCCTTCCATCAGCTGGATCATATGCCAAACAGTTGGCGCAATTAACATAAAAAAATACAGTGCACTTAAACATGTGAGATTTCTTAATTTCAATGAACAGTTTTTGAGAGCACTTCTAAGTGGTTCAAAGTGCTTTAAATTGTGTTGTAGCCAATAAAAAAGAATAATTCAAAGATTTAATATCTCTGTTTTTGAAATACCTAATTTAGTAAAATTACGCCATGGTGTAGAGCCCTTCACACTGTGTATGGTCTTATGTCAATTGCGAAGATATTTTTTAATGGAAAAATTATTTTGAATTTTTTTATTAAAAATTGTTTTAATCACATGTCCAGCTGCATTTCATACAAAATCCTCCAGTATATTATAAAAGCTCTTCCCACGCAAAGTGGTCTCCGAGGAATTGCTCAAATATTGAGAAATAAAGCTTGCATCTAATATATCTTTCATACTTTTGGTTTTGATATCAATATCTACATGTTGTTTATGAGCTGATTATTTACAACCAGTCTTAACTGATGTCTCACTTTTCAAATAAGTGAAGTATCACCAAGGAAGGGTAAAATTATAATCAAATAGTGTTGCGGAACACTTGAAGTAACACTAGATTCCTCTGGATTTTTCCTGTGTGATAATAAGATGGTTTAATGGGCTGAGACAATGAACCTACGAGATCTCTATGGTACCTAAAGAAGAACGAGCACTTTGTCTTCTGAATTCATACAGAATCAATCCAACACTGTCTTTGGACTTCTTCTGGCACCACTTACCCATCAGTTATCATCATACACAATTATTAAATATTTTTTATTTGAACAGAGGCATCAGCTCCACAGTCCGAAGATGTATAGAGAAAGAAACAGGCAAGGAATATGCGGCCAAGATCATAGATTTAAGTCAGGAGTCAAATGATGGTGTGGACACGCACACAATGCGTGATGCTACGCGGCAAGAGATCCACATACTGAGGATGGTTGCTGGACATCCATATATTAGTGAGTGAGTTGTTGACCCTATATTGCATGAGTAGTTCCTACTTGACTTGATGTATCATAGTAAATACACTTTTTTTTAATTATAAAGGTTCTTCCTAATAACTGAAATTGAAAACGTCATGTGTCTATTATCTATTAAAAAATAATCCTTAAGATACTTCACCTCCACTTTGATTCTACATTATAATGGCTAATAATAATAAATCTATATATATATACTAGCTGCCCGGACAGACGTCGTTCTGTCAAAATAAGTCCATACAAAAATGCAGGAATTCGCTCGCAGCGCCACCTACCGGGTCCAATTGTAAATCTAAACCATTCTCGAATCTCCACGAACACACACAAAAAATTTCATCAAAATCGGTCTAGTCGTTTAGGAGGAGTTCAGTCACATACACACGCACACAAGAAATATATATATTAAGATAAATGTTATGTTGGTTACACAAGCGTACACAACGCTTCAAAAACTCAAAAAGTTCTGCACCGATCGAGCTGAAATTTTAGCATGATATATAATCCGCATCAAGGATTGTTTTTATCTATTTTTTGCATTAGTCACATATCCGCGACCGTCTTTGTTTTGTTTCTCATTTCTCAACTATTCAATCACAATGTGCCCCAGCGAAGCGTGGCAGGGTACAGCTTGTATTATATGAGAATGACTGCAAGATATACTAATAATAATAGTTAGTAAACTAAATTTAATAAAGTAAGAAAAGAAAGGTATTACTGAGCATATAGAAATAAAATTATCTTTTATTTATGTAGACTTTCACAAATTATTTTTTGTTCAAGATACTTCATGCATTTTTTATTTTTTTTATTAACTTTTTCTTGTTTTGTTTATATCATCTTTATTTACGATTAGTTACAACAGAGGGTTTGGCTTTATTTTACACAAACAACAAAATATGTGCATCAAATTTCTCCTGTTGCCGTATCGTAAGAAGAAGCTAGATGCTTCCCAATACAACATTTGGCAATAAACATTGGACAAATCATCTCAATATGCTGTATTTGTTTCAGTTGAACTACAGGATGTATTTGAATCGGAGACCTTCATATTCTTAGTGTTTGAGTTATGTAAGAATGGAGAGTTGTTTGACTACTTGACATCTGTGGTAACACTCTCTGAGAAGAAGACTAGGTATATTATGAGGTAAGTTAATTCATCATTTTTAGTATCTGGTTTTTTAATCAAAACATATTTTCATTAAGACTATTTTTCATTATATCTATACCTACTTAATATTATAAAGAGGAAAGAATTGTATGTTTGTTACTCTTTCACGCGAAAACTACTGAACGGATATGGATGAAATTTGGCACATAATATATCATGTAAACGTCATAGCGTGCCGCAAGTTTAGTAGTATTAGCGTAGTAAGCGACAGAGACAGAGCATAGATGCCGCGACGAAACATCCTCGAGTTAGTGTCATTTTACTTATAGAATCGAGCCCGGGATGAACAGTATCCTATTTGTTAACTTGATGAACACAGGATACTGTTCATCCTGTATTAATGTAAGTTACATTACTCTCGGAAAGGCGCTTGAAACCGCGGGAGACAGCTAGTGTAACATTTATTGATAGGCTTAGTAAATTATGAGCTCACAGAATCACAGTAATATACATTATTATAGTGAATGAGAAATTGTTATCAGTAGTTGCAACTGTCAGTTGACGTCAATAGCACATAAGTTGCTGCATAATTGTTATATTTAATTGTTCATGTGGGTAATAGATAAAATAATAATGTAGGTCGTTTCGTATAGTTTGTAACTTATCTGTTTAACATAATGACCTACTGATTTTTGTAAATTACCTATATCAAGGACAATTCTATATTATTCGGCACTAGCTTCCACGCTCTATTTACTTTTTCAGTGTGAAAAAAATTTCATGTCATAATATCTTAACCTACTTTTTTATTATTTTATTATTTTTATACCGGGTATATGTAACATCCTTTGAGTACCCAAGTGAAACCGCGGGGGACAAGCTATTAATAATATAAATGCGAAATTTTGTCAGAATAGATGTATGTTACTCTTTCACGCAATAACTATCGAACGCGTTAAGCTGAACGATTAACATGATACTTTGAATCCCGTGAAAATGCAATATCCTTCGAGAACACGAGTGAAACCGGGGGTGATAGCTAGTATGATAATAAAAATGCATATGAAAGTATTGAAGGGTGACATTTACAAAGAGTTCATATCGAGTGATCTTTATTTTAGTTATTTTGTTATTCGATCGTAGCGTATGACACGACCTACGTCATAAATTACGTCTAAAACAATCGATAGACGCAAATTGTCATCTATATATATATAAATGAATCCCTATTTCCCTTCTTTTTTTGTTGTGTTTGTTATTGTCAGGAGAAGGTTCTCATGAATTAAAAAATTAAGAAAGTTACGTGAAAAATTAAAAAAATTAAGAGAACTTCACGAGAGCTTTTGACAATGTAAACATTTTTAATGTAACCTGTTTGACATTTAGTGCAATTGACAGAATGCACACTGCAAATATCGTTTAAAATAGAGGGGGGGCGGTCGGAAATATATTGATAAAATAATTAATTTATAATTTCTTAGTGCACATTTCACAGTCGATTCAATCGGAAGATTCAAAATTCAAAATTCAAAACCATTTATTCAGTTTAGGCCCTCAGAAGGCACTTATGAAGGTCAAATTTAAAGTTACTGAAGCTACTACCGGTTCGGAAGTCAGCCTTCAACTGAGAAGAACCGGCAAGAAACTCAGCAAGGTTACATTCTTTTTTATTTTATTAAATTCTTTTTTATCTATTCTGACTTTTTGGCTATTTTATAACATCAATTTTACATATTTTTATATTTAAAATATTCGAATTCAATGTTCATAGTTCAGACAGGACAACGTCTGTCGGGTCAGCTAGTCTTCAATATATATATAGCTTTTAATACTATTCTTATTAGTAATTCCAATACGCTAGTAATCTTAATTATAAATCCGTCTTTCTGTGTGTATGTTCGTTGTAACTCCATTACGATTTGGTACCTATATAATGTGACTTAAGGTCATATGAAACAGGATTTTCGTCACGGGAACGCAACTGAAACCGTGGTGCGGAAACCAGTATTCAATATATTGACATTACTCCGATAGCCTGTAGTAGACTGTAATAGCACTTTACTCGCCTACGCAGCTGATTATCGTTTATCACAATTAAATAAACCAAAATCACTCTTAGCTAGATGTACATAGAGGATTTATTAGATTGTTCTATCTACGTCTGGCATGCGGGTGCGCAGGTAATGAGATTCGTGACCCACTTTGAATGCGAGAAAATGGTACAGATTTAAATTGATACAATTTGAACTTGTGTCTACAATTTTATTTAAATATATCTGATGTTTGTGAGTTTGTTGTGAAACCTAATGAGATAAAATATTCAAATATTGTAGTTTGCTTTGCTTGTTTGCACTTATCGGTACCAATACTCACTTATCCAGGAAGCTATTAGTTCCACACAGCATGCGGGTATAACCGCGGTAAGATAATAAAGAATGAAGATCACCATTACATTATCAAACACCAAACTAATTTTAATTTAATATCAAAGATATAGCATTCCCTATTTATCTGCGTGAGGCAGCCCTCACATGTAAAGATAAATGACTAAGTTCGCGCAATTTTCACATTCGTTCAGATAACCAGTCGTAGGCTAACTCTTGCGCTGTTCTGTACTCCTGGTACTTAAGCGAAGTTCGACTTTGTTATTTGGAATTATTATTCAACAATGTCTGTGAATGTGATCTTCAACTGTGATTTTCAAGATCAATTGTTCAATAAGAAGAAAATGATCGCGTGTGTTGATTTCGTTGCTAATTATAACAATGTAGTTGTAGAATATTTGTTAGAAATGTATTCAAGGTAAATTTTTAAGATTTTTTTAAAGTAGGACGTACCATCTATCTATATGTTAAAATATAACTCATCATCGTATTATCACGGAATATACATTTCACATAGGACTTTATTATTCCATATTTCACTCATAAAGAAAAAAACGTCGAATTTGCTTTTGAAATTCGCTAAAAAAGCGTTTAAAGAGGCAAATATAATGTGAATCATTTCTATATGATATCTACAAAGGATCTGTTAAGAATATTTGAAAGGCTTTTTTTGGCTTTATTTATACAATAACCCTTTGCAAAAATTATCCAGTATTCTCAGTACGTGATTATCCTTACTTTCAGACAAGTCCTAGAAGGCATCCGATATGTGCACAGCAAGTGCATCGTGCACCGGGACTTAAAGCCAGAGAATATCCTGCTTGATGACCAGCTCAACGTCAAGATCACCGACTTCGGTTTCGCCAAGGTGCTGAAGGAGGGAGAAAAGCTATTTGGTGAGTACAATATTTTGAATTTCTAGCCATCCGGTGAAATCCGTCTTTTCCTCTATCTGTCTCATGCTTTGGCGGCGATAAAAAGTGTCATAATGATCCAGAGATTTTTAAGAAAAGTTATAAAATTAGATATAAGTAAAAGTGCTTGTTTCCCCATAATCCTGACTGAAATGGTTTAAAACCCACTGATGTCTTAGTTCGTCGCTAGATTTAAAATTCTCTAGCAGAAATATTTAATTATGTAAATCGAACTTTTTTGCGGATTTTTAATCTGAATCAAGCCCTTTTGCGGATTTTAATTTTGAATCAAACCTGTTTCGGATTTTTTATTTAAATTAAAATAGCCATTATCTGTTTTTCATAATGTCCAGTTTTATCCAACGTCATTAGTGACGTGCATAGGTCATGCTGGGACTCACCTTCCTTGCATTGGATGCAGCTGCATCTTATGTTACATCTAGTTTTGAAACAAAGCTCCTTAGTTTCACTGCGCTCCTGGTAACTAGCAACAAAGCGTATTGTTTTAACTACCTGTATACCCTTATTTTTTTTATGGCTATTTAGTTTCCTATCAAATATAAACTTTATTGTAATGAATATTTAAAATTATAATTCACCTGCGCGACTTTAAGTGCATGCTGTGTTCTTCTTTAAGTAATGTGACACTTAGATATAATTTTGGCTTTGTTATAATTTATCTTTGTAATGGTGTACTCATTGTTGAAGTTGTATAAGTCATGAGGCTAGGCAAAATCATTAAGATGAAACTATGTTTGATCAAACGTAAGATTTTTCGCGTAGATTTTTATTATTACATTAATATTCAATTGAATCGAACATTAATTGATTCCTAATGGTAGGTAAGAAAGTCTTGTTAGTCAAATTCCCCGAGTTTGAATTTTATATCTTTAATATAGCTATGTAGTTGGAGTATACGACATTATTGATATAAAAAATGAGCAGCGCCTCTAGTGGAAAACTTCAGAACAAATTTCATCGATAATTTTTTTTAAATACGAAGAGGCAAAACCTTAAAAATTACTGAAAACATCCATCATTAGAGAGTTATATTATTTGATCTGTAGAGTTTAAGTTGGTTTCCCGCCACTTTATAATGGTCATTAATCTATGGTTACTTATATCAATTAAAATAATTTGCAAGTAATTTTTTTTTGTGTTTATTTAAGAGTATTAATGAATTACTATATGAACTTTAAATATCATCTTTCGAGATATAGCAGTTTGTGTTGGTTATATTTCCTATCGTCTCTTGATGATAATCTTGCCTTCCGCAGAACTTTGTGGTACGCCTGGCTACCTTGCTCCAGAGACCCTCAAGGCCAACATGTTCGAAGACGCGCCTGGTTACAGCTTGGAGGTTGACATGTGAGTTACTGACTTAGTCTAGTTTAAGGGCTTGGAAATGACATTTTTAATTACTCATTTAAAAAGGAAACCTTTTAAAACAAGCCTGTCCTTTAGCGAATAAATTTGACTCCACTGGCCTTCCATTTGATACTCTTGATCTGGAGGTTGTTAGAAATACCAATTATTATCTTTTCACGGCCGCCATATAGTATTTAGGATGACGTCACTATTGACTTAATATTATGGCACAATAGCATAGGCTAAGCGTACATTTAATGTTTACGTTGATCAGAAAATTTAGGTATATGCATGTGATCAAATATAAATGATCAAATTCTACGAATCAATGACTATGTGTGTGCTGTGGAGCGATTAAAACTCTGACGTACTTCCAATGTTATAGTAACATTCCGAGATTAGGTTCCTGGTAGGTAGTTGACATTTTGACCCGAGATAATTTAATATTTTTTTATAAATTAACCGAAATAATTATATCTATTTTATATTAAGTAATCTATCTATGTTGATAAAATTCTTGGATAGTTTATTGAAAGCGTGCTATACAATGCATCTAGTGAGGGACGGCACCACGACCTAGATAAGGTTGTTGCGACGACCTATGATATTCTGCATTGAAACCGGACGATGAATTCACGCAGTGACGATTACCTGTCTCTTTCGCGACACCACAGTTAGACGAGAGGTCCGCTATCCACGTACACATTTGTGACTCCTCGGCGGGTTTTGGTTTGTGAATAGCAGCGGAGATAGTCTCTCTAGACTCTGTCTTTTTACCTTCTCACGGCTAAATACCTGACCGATTGTATTTGATAAAAAGTTACTTTACTGAACGCGAGTTATATAGTGGATAAAATCACTATTCACTAGTAGAGAATAAATGTTATATGGTTATCTAGCTTATATTGTAATGTTTAACATGGAAATCAGATAACTGGTAATGAACATTTTTTTTAAATACAAATTTTATAGGTAGGTATGTATTTAAACAAAAAAAAAACCATACATGTTCATGCACAATAATGTTTGCCCTGTTTGGGAATCAAACCCACGACAGTTCAACCACGCCTGCTAGCGCTTGTCATTTACTTCCTCATGTTAGTGACTTCATAGATCGCCTAAATAAATAAGGTCAAATAAACAAAAGCAAATATAATTTATGAGTCAATAATTAACTATTATTCAATTGACTTGGTGATAAGAAACGGAGGCGTTTAGTAAAATTCAATACAAATTTTACGTCAGATTACATTTCGATTGTCTATTTTAGTATTTTGTGTACACCATATTGATGTATGTATATATCAGAAGTATATATAGAATTCTCTGAAATCTTTAATTTTTTTTCAATAATAACTAGCTGTCCCCCGCGGTTTTACCCGCGTTCCCGTGGGATGTCACATGTATTATACATAAAAACCTTCCTCTTCAATCACTCTATCTATTAAAAATAACCGCATCAAAATCCGTTGCGTAGTTTTAAAGATTTAAGCATACATAGGGATATTGGACAGAGAAAGCGACTTTGTTAAAACACAGTAAAGACAATACAGTTGTAACATTGATATCATCTCTTTTTGGTAAAAACGACTACCTAACCTAGAAGCCTGTATTCTAGGCAGCAGCCCTTATAGCTGAGGTGGTTACTTATGTTTTAATGTAATTGCAATACTAAAAGAGAGATTACGAATTTTGTGGCAGTGGGCTGGTCACATCTGCCGTAGAACCGATAACCGTTGGGGTAGACGTGTTCTAGAGTGGAGACCACGGCTCGGTAAACGTAGTGTAGGGCGCCCTCCAGCTAGATGGAGCGATGATATACGCAAGCTGGCTGGCAGCGGTTGGAAACAAAGAGCTGAAGATCGAGCTCAGTGGCGTGCCATAGGTGAGGCCTATGTCCAGCAGTGGACGGAGATAGGCTGATGATGATGATGATGATGATGATGTGGACCATATCTCCTATTCTTTCACTTCTTGAATGGTACATTATTCCAAATGTACTTAGATTATGTTATAGTCCTGAGATACATTAGATCCATCGGAAACACAGGTGAAATCGCAAGGAAAGCATCAAAATTGTATGGAATATATTCTTTACAATTTTAATAGGTATTGGTTTGACAGGCCAATTGGCTTGGTGGTTAGCGACCCTGACTACCAAGTCGAAGGTCGCGGGTTCGATTCCCATCCAGGACAAACATTTGTGTGCATGAACATGTCTGCGTGTTCTGTGTCTGGGTGTAAATATCTTTATATGTTTGTATTTAGAAAAATAACAAGTAAATGAAAATGAAATGTCTCAGGATATTTATTTATTATTCTAATTTGGTTTCAGTTGGGCTTGTGGAGTCATCATGTTCACTCTGTAAGTACATTTTTTTATTCTAAGGTATGTGTCAATGTTTTCCCGGATTTGTCCTACTTTAGAGGGTGTCCGAGGAGCGTCCGTAAGGGGTTGGATGTGTCATTGGAATCCTAATTAATTGGTAGATAAGCAGTAAAAAATTTATTTGTAATCCCCATCCAATTAAATGTTAACTACCAGTGTAAAAATAATTTTTAGGCGTGTCCGGCAAAAAACCATATTTCACCTAAATGTCCGGGGGTTTTTGTCCGGCGTCGGCAATTTAGGTGATGGCAGTTCTTTGTGATTTTCAGTCATGCCATAATAGGTGACATTTACGACAAAGGCCCATCGATGCATACTAGTAAACAAACTGATTCATGCGTGAACTGGATTTGACAGCTTTTGTAATTGTGTATTCAATTCAACTCGTTGCTTACCTGGTTAAAGTCACGTATTAATTATACTAATTATTATGCCAGGCAGATGGTTTGTCGTTGTTAAGTCACCAAATGAAAAGTATCTAGAATATGTAGTAGGGATAGGTATATCAGTCATCTGACTCCATAGTACAAGATCTGCTTAATTTGGGATCAGATGGCCGTGTGTAAAGAATGTCCTAGGATATTTGTATATTTTAAATATGCTGTTCTGAAGCCCCTGGGTCATATGAAGGGAGAAAATATATGATTATACTCTGTATCATCATTTGGGTGAATTCAGAGTCAATTCCTAACAATAGATTTTTAGATAAGATAAGGAATAATGAAATTCAGCACGTACAAAGATCAGGAACAGATAATTTGATTCATCGGCTGCAAGTAAAAGATAGTCAAAAATATGTGTATCCTACACCAATGTAAATATTGATCTATTTTTAACGACACAAATTAACTATCGACAAATATTTTTAAACGTTTACGTTACATTGTCGATTTTGTAACGCGTTTGGTTAGAATCTGCGGTTATACTGGTTAATGAGTTTCACAACGCTGCAAATGATAAAAAAAAATTAATTACACTGAATAATCATGTGATTTTGGTAACGTTTAATAACTAAGTAAACAGGAATATTGATTAAATGGTCAGAAATATCTGTATGCAGAACTTATAATATCTTGGGACATTCTTTACACACGGCCATCTGATCCCAAACTAGGCAGAGCTTGTACTATGAAAACCAGTTGCCTGATATATATTTTTTAAAGCTGTTAGATTTTCTAAATAAGAGACTCTTTACACTAATTAACTATGTAGAGTTCTAGTAACCTAAATCTTTTTCTATCTTCTCTAATCAATAAAAAATTATGTTTGTTTGTCAGTTAATGGGTTTCTATACCATTAATCTGATTGCAATGAAACTTTGGGGTGAGGTTGTGGGTTCGATCAAAAAGGTTTCTAAGAAAAAAAGACAGCGCATGTAATTGCATAAAATATAATAATAATATTATATATAATAAATAATATAATTCATATTATTAATAATACAGTCTTTAGAATTATTGTGAAATTAAGATTGTCTACTCTTCCTTCCAGGCTGGTTGGTTGTCCTCCATTTTGGCACCGCAAACAGATGGTGATGCTCCGGAACATCATGGAGGGGAAGTACTCCTTCACAAGTCCCGAGTGGGCTGACATATCAGGTATGTTGAAAGATTTTGAATTAAGTGGCATCGCCAATGCGTTGTTGTCTCTGAGACCGGCAGTTGTGCTGATGTGCCTGTTATTTCACCGGCCCCCTTACCTTTCTAACCGAAACACATTGATACAAGTGCACTTCTGCTTCACGGTGGAAATAGGGTGTGAGTTGTCAAATGCGACCATCTTACGCAGCATATTCTATTACATTGTGAAACAAAATTAGCAAAACCAATTTATTATAACATGGAATATATTGCTTATGTTTTTTAAACACGTGATTCGGAACTTATGCAATTAATTAAAAATTTCATGGTAACTAGAGTTTTCTCTAAGTCTTTAGTAAAATACATAATTTTGTATACTGAGGTCGATATCACACGAAATAAAATTTTTAATATTTTTTTCTTTGTAAATAATTGCAGAAGATCCCAAAGATCTGATCAGACGGCTGCTCGTGGTAGATCCCAACGAGAGAATGGAAATACATGACGCGTTGAATCACGCCTTCTTCAATACTGTGGTATGTTACTTTTTAATTTCATGCTATCCTGGTACATATTCTTTTATTAAGTCAATTTTCTCTATAGAAGTAAATTTTATATTTTATTAGATTTTTGAAGTACCTTTTAATTAAATAGTTTTATTTGAAATTTATTTTATTTTATTTCAATATGTGAAATATGAATGACTTTTCTATTTTCTTAATCTTTTGTTTGGCTTTTTGAATAATTTTCTTAAGCTTATTGACTAATGCCTCTGTTTTTAAAAACAGTAATATGTACTTGTTCTTACTATTTACTATTATATGTACATGCACTAGTAACGGTGTATGTTGCACACAGTAATGCTTTTTAGCGAATATCACCTTTTTGTTTTTTGGATCCCAGTTTAATGATTCTTTACGAAGTACTTATTCAATGCAGCGTTTGAGCTTTAGAAATGTTGCTATAGGAATAGAACTCAGTGACTAGTGGAATATTCATGGAATTAATTTATTTTATACAGTATTGGTGACTCTGATAAAAGATTATAACGTTTGCTAACTTAAAAAAATTACACATGGAGTTTAAATTTGCATCAAAAGGTACTTTATATTATTGTCAGAAATTATCCAAATTACTGTATTTAAAATTTGTCTGAGGTCCAAATATTTTTACCACAATTTCTTTAGTTTGCTTTTAAAAAGATAATAATGAAGTGCATTAAACTGGGAGCGCTAACGCTAGTTTTATATCTCAAACAACACTACAACCCCTTCAATGTTCTCCGTCCCTGGTAGTTGTGGGATCAGGACATGAAGCCGCTCAAGCAGTCACTGTCGGGCGCCAGCCGCAGGATGTCTAGGATCGACCAGTTGACAATGGTAATTCAATCTCAGATTAAATACCGCTCAGATGAGACATACTATATTTAATGTTATGTTATCCTGGTATATGCATGTTGATGAAAAATCGAAATACAAGGATAATAATCATTTATAAGTATTTAATCTGTTGTGTGGAAATTTAAAGGTGTCCCTTATTTCCTAAGTCCATCTGTAGTGCTTTGATGTTAATTACTTTAAAAACAAATGACAGTAATTGTTATTAAATGTGTAATTTCAAAAACAAAGTAATTAGCATTGAATTGAGGATTCCTGGGTACATTTAACACGGTAGTAGAACACTCACACATTAATACATTTACATACATACAAATGATCCGGCTCGAAGGATCATTCGTCGTTTCTTGTAAATTTCAAATGACTTTAAAACAATTTTCGAGTATTCAAATCACTTTTTAAATTCACCTTGTTTTTTTACATTGCACACTTACACGTTCGACATTTACTCACACAAAATGCACTAAAGGACACTGATATGATGTTAATTTTACGCTTATTTTGCTATAAATAGTTGCGTGTTGATATGTTTGCATGTTAGTGGTTGTGTTGTGGCATGTTTTGTAGTATTTTTAAGATTCCTCCGATTTCTTCAGTATCCTGAACATTATAATAAATAAATAATAGTTTGTGGTACCGATTCTGTTAACTTAAATCTATGAACCTCTCGTTCTGTTCATAGTGTTGACGAATTCACTATTTATTTACTCAATTATAAATATTTGTGATTTTTATTCACAACAGAATCGGCACTAATGAAGAACTATACAAAAATATATAATAATATCCAAATAATAACCCTTTGAATATGCCCTCTGTACTCACGATATGTACTCTGATGAATGATTAAAATTACTGTCCCATAAGCAAAGGAAGAAAAATCCTCGTTTAGCAGGTGGTTTGATAATCGCTGGAATTGAGTGCTATCACTCAGGTGAATATTAGGGATGACAGTAACCTTTCATCCCAAGGTTTCTGATAAATTTGATTACTATTGACATGACCCTAATTTCCATACTAACAATTTCTTCCTATAACATATCAAGAAAGTGCACGTTTTCATGCTTGGGAATTTCACTGATAAAGTACAGAAATAGAATACTATATTGTATGCATAACATGATGGAACAACTTAACAAACCAACAGAGCTTAGAAGGAATAGTGCAGTTGAATGGCACATTTAATATATGTTCTGTATTAACGTTGGATACTTTATCCTAGGGAAACATAAGATCTAAAAACGTATTAGTAGCGTATGTAAGGTTCATGTATGATGGATGTCGCAGGCAATAAAGAGCGGTGGTTTCAACGCCCGCGCCAAGCTTCGGTTGGGGCTGGTGGCGGTACGCGCGGCCGTCCGCCTGCGTCGTCTGCCACATACAGCCGCGCGCGCACTCCCGCTCGGCGATGCACTGCGCGACCCCTACACCATGCGCGTACTCAGGAAGGTGAGATCTCTCCCACGCTATGTACTCCTGGTACTTAATCCTAAAGGTTAATCCACAGTTTCATGACCTTGACCTTCCTGTTAAGGAGAACATCATGAGGATACCGTAGCTCGATGGTAGGGTACTTTGTAGTACCCGCCTGGGTGGCTAGCCACCACCTTGAAATACCGTGGAACACCAATCGGTATGTTACGGCAGTGGCGCTAGTGCACTAGTTCTAAGCTCGATGTGGCTACTATCTTTGGTCACATCGTCACTTACTATGGTCAGATTGTGGTCAAACACAATATAGTCAACATTATTTTTGTCGTGTCTAGCTGGGCTATTAATTTTCTACCTAAAAGAAAGCTGCGATCGTATTGAACTACTTTAAAATATTAATTCAATAAAACTACTAAACATGTTCTTCCTTCCGTTCCAGGTGATAGATGGATGTGCCTTCCGCGTATACGGGCACTGGGTGAAGAAAGGCGAGGGACAGAATCGTGCCGCTCTGTTCGAGAACACGCCTAAAACCGAGCTGAAGAGTCTTTACGTCAGCAACCTTAGCCGATAGCCGCCGTGTGCAGCTGTGTCGGAACACATCCTTGCCGCTCCTTGACTCCTGGTCACTTGGTTAGTATTTAGATAGCTTATTCTCACTGGCACTCACCAATGCAACTTAGGACTGCACTCTTCAAAAACTCACGTAACTAGTGAAAATGTGTATCATTTCGACACTTTGTGTTCCAGGAGCACAGTGCGTACGACTACCAGGGTAGCAGAAACATTGAAGATGCGGACGCGAGCTTTCGCTGCAAGCAACCACGATACGGGGCCGCTTGTCGAAGTGACGTAGGTTAGTCGTAGTTACCCGACCGTACGTAGTATGTAACAGTCCCATACTACAATCTAGTTCAATTTGTTTACGCGTATTATTCGTATAACAGTACTTTCTAGTTGTTTAGGTTATTCGCGAACTGAAGTGCGATATAATACTTACGAGATAGCAATGATTTTTAATGGCAGTAGAAATATCCAAAGGTACTTTTGACCCTTGGGTTCGCGAATAGCAACTTATACGTTATGTAAAACGTAAATTATTATTATAGTAATAGTAATTCTTTGTATTTAATTTTTGAAATCGAAAACGTAATACCACAGTACAAAGTATCGAAATTCTGAAGCAATAAATCAATGTCGCCGTAAAGTTTTAATATAAACCAATATTGTCGTTCTTGCTTAAATTATGAAAGTGGATGTTACTTTCTCATTAATTAAGGTTCACATATAGCTATAATTTAGTATTATTTGATTGAAAATCTACCGTGTTGGTTTTGCCCATAGATAGCGGTACTGGATCGTGTCGTTCAGCATACCAAAAAAGGATTTTTTATTTCTCAAAAAAAAAAACATTATAACTGTTTTTCGAAAGTTTACTCGAATAAAACATCAAAGTAAGAAAATTACAAATTACTTAGATCAAGTACTGATAAAGGTATTTTTTTTAATCTTCTTTCTACCGATTTTCGCAGTACTGCCCTCTGGCGGCAAAATTACGAACGAAGTGTCAAATTGTCATAAAATCATGTGAAATTGTTGACATATATATAATTGCGAATCTATATTTAACATCTTACAGCAATAAAACAAAGCAATGGCTACCACGGTAGCATAATATTTGTAATAAATGTCATTTTGACAGTTATATTTGACATTTAATGACATTAGTGTAGCAAATAATACTGATTTGTCGAGTGATAACGGTAATGCAATATGATAATATCATACGAGGTGCCTTCTCAGTTTTTGGTGCGTTATTTAATAATATTTAAATATTGTTTGGTGACAATAGAATTAAAATATTTACTGAGATTATGGTTTTGAAATAACTATTTATATCAACAGGTTTAGATATTATAATTATCTGAAACATGCATACATTTAGTTGTAACGGTTTTTCTATTTGAATATAAAGTTTTTATAACATACGTGGTAATTTATATCTCAAAAAATAGTACTACGGTATAATTAGCCCTATCATTTGTGAATTAAAAAGACACTTAAAAAAAGCTAGACTTTTTAAAATAATACACTTCGTATAATTCATATCTGATCATATATTTTACATAGATAACATTTATTGTAAGTATTTCGATGGAAAATTATAGATATGTACATACAATAATTGTATAAGTAGTCATTTTGTTTATAGATTTAATGTCTGTATCGTCACAAAGGATACCGAAATAATTTATTGTTAATGTTAGTCATTTTGCCATTTGAACAAAAGCTGCGTGTAGTGTTTGTTTAAAAATAAAATACATGAGTATAAGTTTTAAGTGAGCCATTTTGTTTGACAGGCTAGTGAAAGAACTACATTTTTCTAATGAAATATGTTACTTATTCCCGCGGTTTTACTCACGTTTCGGAGCGATCTAATGTTGTCCTAGTTACTTTAAGTAATGTAATAAAACTATGGTTACTTTTTACCCCAGAATCGCAAGTAAAACCGCGTCAGAAATGACGAGTTAATGTCCTGCGACATCTCACATACGCCTATTCAATCCCAAACTAAACGAGGCCAGATGAAAACCAAACATACATGTTATATAATTATATATTATACATTGTATATAGAATGTAACTAAAATGTCTAAACATTTTGTAGAATAAAAACGTTTTTAAAAACAAAATTGTTCCATACTGACCGATTTCAACTTTTGGTTGACAGCCATTATTTTACTAAAGTACAGTAAATTAAGTGAATATAAATATAACACTTACATCCAGAACAAACATGTGTCTAGCAAACACTCGAAAGTAATTACTCACTAAAATTACACTGTATTGTCTACACCAGGAGTGGCCAACAAGTCGATCGCGATCGACCGGTCGATCGCGCGACCAATTTTGGTCGATCACTCGCAAGTTCCATGAGGGGACGCATTCAATGCCAAATGTTTCTAGTACAGTCTTGATACAGGAATGAACTGGAATGAACATGTACGCAGCTCATGGTTCGAGTAGGGAGACATTTGCAGCCGTTGCATGTCCCGTGCGCATATTGTTCATTACCTGCGCTTCTCAAAATAGGTCGATCGCGACTCAATTTTAAAATAAAAAGTAGATCTTATGTGCACAAAAGTTGGCCACACCTGGTCTACACAGTAGCATAGAAAGTAAAAATAAATATGAAAAATATAATTGTATTGTGTAAACAGCAAAATTTTAATAGGAATTGTGATGTCTTCATTGAAAAGTAGTTAAGCAAATAAGTACCAGGAGTCCATATTTTTATAAGCGTTATTATAAGAACTTCAATGTTTGAAAGACATTTGTGATGTGAAATATTGTCCAAAGTATACACATATATTGCTCTTCCTAAAAACAAAATATTTCTCTACATGGCTATATAATTTCCAAAGATATAATAAATTCTGTAAGAGTGTAAGATTTGAATTTATAATACTTATCGACATTGTTGATATTTCATAATTTTTATCTGATAACGAAAATATGTTAGAGATCGATTAAATTTAAGAAACAAAAACATTAAAGACCTCTGCATTTTTACTCAGAATGTCAGTCGTAAGTTTTGCTCCTTTTTTGCGAATTTCAAATTAAACATTTAATCGATCTAGTGTCGAAGCTTGATAAAATATGAAATGTTGCCCATTCTATTTTGTTTATTTTTCTGAAAAAAAAATCTTGTAAGAAAAGCTGGGTATCCACATACGTCAGCAAATTAATAAAACTTTCATCTGCCTATGTAATAGATTTTTCGATTCAAATATAACTGTAAAACCTTATATAAATTTTTTTTGTGTCTGTGATCAGTATATTGTCAGATTACAGTATAAAGATATTTTAGCAGCTTCACCTGCTGTAGTTATACCGTATTGTACATTAAACTTATGTTAAAAACAATCTGATTTTAAATTCTAGTCCTTATACATGTTATCCTTGCACCCTTAAAGATTCTTTTATTTATAATAAGGTATATTTTTTTATTCCAAAAATGGTGTATCTTATAATTAATTTGAAAACATTTAATATTGTTATGTAATTACATTTCTTCTTTATCATTCATGCATCATCCTTCATTTTAGGTACTTGGTAGAGAGAAATGCATGTATGAAACAGAATTAAGAATTAAAATGGCGAGACGCTATGGGAATCTTGTAAGAAAAATAATTTCGAGGTAAGTTTGTAAAATGTATTCAACTTTTATTTATTTTGAAGTAGTGCGCTTGTATTATTACTGTTTGGGTACTGGTTGGAAAGGTTGGAGGTAGGCGAAATTACAGGCACATGAGACTTAGGAACTGTAGGCTCAGTCGACAACGCAATGGCGATTCTCCTGGTATTGCAAATATGCATAAGCGGCGGTGACCACTAACCTTCAGGTGGACAGTCTGCCTGCTTATTGGTCTACTCAAAAGCAAAAAAAAAGAGCCTACTATTATTATTAGCATTACCTCTATCTTAAATATGTTTTTCGTTCCAAATATGTTTATAACAACTTAATTTATAAGTATCACTTTGTAGGTATAAGTTTCTATAACACTTTAAAAGTTTGCCAACTAAAATCAAACTTATTTCTATGCTCTTTAGATAATATTCTTCAATGCCCCCATGACGGCCTTGTCAAAAATAAAGAACCAAAAAAGTGTACCTACGAATGAATAGGCCGCTCCATCTGATCACTTTTTCTAACCTTTGTCCCGGTGTTCCCGCTCACTGATAACATATTTAATTTATCAATTCGACGCTTTGTTAACATTTATTATTATTTTTACCTTTATAATTGCAAAAAGGGTCATCGACCGAGTAAATAATCTTCCAAAAGGGAAACTTCTTGAAACTGTTATCAAGCTAACAAGTTGCTAAGTCGCGACAACTAAGGAAGTGAAAGTCGCGGGAGTTATCGTACGCACGTGGGCATCTCGTCCTCGCCAAATAGAACGTAAAAAAGTAGTCGAACCATCACTGCGATAACTTACTTTAATTATGAAATAGCTTTGAGAGTAATTTTTATCAGGAGCGAGCGGCAAATTCGAAAGAAAAGTATTATAAACAATGGTTAAGCGTGCCGCGTCACCGGCTGACGGGCGGGGGCATGCATTCGATCGCTGCAATGGCATCGATCGCGCACGCCCCGTGCTAGGTGGCCGCAAGTCGCGCGAGCATTGGTCGGGCGCGCGTGCCACGTGACCGCCGCGCTCGCGTCCCATTGGTCCGTAGTGGCGGCGGCCACGTGAGCGCGTGGCCGGCCATGAGCCAGCCAGTCGCGGCGTGACAGCGGGCGCGCTTGTACCGCGCGCGGCCGTGCCGCGTCCCGACATGAGCCTCCTCGCCACGCTGCTCGAGGCGGCGCGCTTCATCGAGCTCCAGGAGCTACGCCTGCAGGCACCGCCAGGTGAGTAGCGCCCACTCACTGTGCACCCTGTACGCTCCACGACGGTGTCGATGCGGCGCTGGCACTAGTACTGGCACCGGCACCGGCACACGTCACGTCACGCGCGGGACCGGTCCCTGGCCGTGCGCGCTTCGCAAGCGTCCACGTCCAGTCGCCGGCGCGCCAGTGCACCGAGCCGACGCCCGACGCTCTTGACCTTGAACGGCACGCAGCCGCACCGCGCCCCCCGCACGCGGTCCCGGCCGCGCCGGCCTCGCCCCACGTAAACAAAGGAAGGCTGAAATTCACTCGCCGACGCCGAGCGCCGCACCACGACGCACGTCCACCGGCTCTCGCCTACATCGACACGCTCACCGTTTCTATCGTATCGTCTACATAAACTTCGCCGACCGACGACTTCTTTATCTGTCGCGCTCGGTATGTGTCCGTTTGGCTGCACGCACACCGCCGACGAGCTATTTGCGTGTATCTAGATAGACGGAAAAAGTAACATTCACATAAAATATCTCCTCGTGTCACGTATTTTCCTAGTGCGAGTGGGTGGCAGGTAAGCGGTGTGTGCGGTGTATACGTGGAGCGAGTTAGTCAACATAACGCATGACGCATTGGCTCTGGCGAGGCGAGCACGGGCAGGGGGCGCTCGTCGCGCTCGCGAGTTCGGTCAGCTGATCGACGCGTGTACCGCGGGGGGCGGGGCGGGGCGGGCCGGCCCCGGGCGCGGGGGTCGGGAGGGTACGTGTGCACACGCATCGCGAGCCACGGCCAATGCGCCTCGCTATATGCATTTTAAAGTTATTTTAACTCGACATCCTCTCGAGGCTCGAAGCACTCGCGTAGATTTTCGAGTCTGTTTACCTCAAGAAAAACTAGCACAAGGCACTGTTGCGTAACTGTGCGTGAGTACTGTACTTCATAGACGTATTGTTAATGCACTAGTCGATGAACTCATTGTCTCATTGTGTATTATCGAAACAAACAATAAGTAGGTTCATTAGATTTCTACTTCACTCGACCACATAAACGTTACGTAGTAATTTTCAAGAACCAAGATAAAATTAACACTGAAATACGCGCTACAACGAAGTGCAATGTTTACAGAGAACTACGTAGGTACATACACTTACTCAATAGGTACGCTGCGATAAGAGAACATGCTACATACATGTATGTAGTTCGAAACATATGACCCAGAAAGACTATATTTACATGTCTATTGAACTTGACTAGGGGAGAAATGTTGCTCCAACGATGATAGAACAATACTTTGGGAATACAGACAGTATATATAACACCGTTTTCAATACTACAAGGAACACACTAGATTTTAAATACCCAGAAAGTCCAAAAATCATGCATTCTGGTAAAAAGAGTTACATCAACAAGCCTACAAAATTCTGACGCAGCTTAGCCTGTACAACATTTTATCATGTTTGCCCGACACTTATCAGAGAACGCGACCGTCCAATAATGTCTGCGGACTACATTGTACAGCAAAACTGGCTTTAGTACCGTTCATCGAACGTGACTCGATGCCATTTCGAGATATCCTATCTAAAATCAACGTACTTTTGCAATGATCACTTTAAATGTATACAATCCTAGTTATCTAGCGTGTCAATTTGAATCCTCAAATCTCGTTCGAAATGTATTTTCCAATTACAGCTAACCCAGTCACCATTTCCAATACGTCGATGCTTCCATAATGCACATACCTGAACCGTGATAAGTCATAAATTAATAATTTATTGACGCAACGCGGCTACGGCTGTACCACGCTGTTACAGACATAATATTACTCATATTGTTATCATTGGATATGTTTATTGAGTGTGTGCATTGTTGCAGCAGTACTTATTAATTACAAAGTTGGAATGAGCAGATGCCTTTAAAGGTTTATGGTTGTCTACAAAACAATTATGCCTCAGAATACAGAGATGTTGCATATTCATATTTAAAAAAAAAATGCTATGAGCTGAATTAGTCATGCGTTTGCAATTTGTAACCTTCGGTCTTCAATTTGCGCTTCAAGTTTCAACGTATCACGCGAGACATTTGGCAATCTTAATAACGGCTCTGAATTTGTACCGAAGTTTTATACTTTTCACATCTCAAAATTTGTTGTCAATAAAGTTATGGACTCTTGTTTCTAATCGCTAGGGCCTCATAAAGTAAGGTCGGTGAGGCAAATAGGCAACAAACAATCGTACCAACAAGGCTCGTGTAAGGTCGACGCCGAGACGGTACCCGGCGAGCAGAATGGTGAAAGGGATCGCGTGGCCTCGCCATCTGCGACTGCTCTGTGAGGACGCGTAAGTACAGTATGTAGTATATTGAACTTCTGAGGAATCGTTTTTGTGTCAGCTAGCAGCTACGCGACAACCATTCCACATTTCAAAGCATAAACATTAGTCATAGAAGTCGAGTTTCTACTTGTAAAATCTGGCTAAAATAAATTAAGTACTAGTGAAAATAAATGGTCGAAGCTTTTTTAGCTAGGTATACTGATACACTACATTAATGTGTAAACATGAGCTACTTAATATTGATACAGGATACTAACATTTAAGAATTTTGATAGTCACTCTTAAACATCTACGAATTATAATTGCAGATATTGATCAGGGGTCTGAAATATCAAGAGAGAGTGTATAACATTATCTAAACATTGCTTATGTATAAGATGTTGACAAAACGGTATCCAAATCAA
The DNA here is from genome assembly GCA_907165245.1 of Habrosyne pyritoides. Lineage (NCBI taxonomy): Eukaryota > Metazoa > Arthropoda > Insecta > Lepidoptera > Drepanidae > Habrosyne > Habrosyne pyritoides. The sequence goes on from OU015606.1 coordinate 9,374,460, forward strand.
CAACCGTTAGTTGTTTAAATTTTCAATAAGTACGAATGTTTAATCATATTGGAAATTTAAGTGAGATTGCGCACGTGAATTTAGTTCCGATTTGTGATTCTGCACGCTTTCGTACACCTCTCATTCTATGTATAACAATTGATTGAAGATATATTCGATGCTCAAGCTTCTGGCTCAGAACGAGGAAAATCATTACCTACGTTGTTTAATGACGATACTCAACATTGATAGTCGAATTGCGTTGTTTATATACTGAAGGCATATTGCAGATTACAGTATAGCCTACGGGGATCAGTCAATTTGATTTTAGACGCACGTAAGAGACACGCATTTAATTTTATATTGGATATATTTGTTTCGTGTTTATAACGGTGTATTTCGCAAGAACTAAAATGCATCTTGACATTGGTCTCGGGGCATATATTTTTATTTTCCTGTCATTAATTTGTCCCCGTGCCATATTTATTGTTATTTTTACGCGCTCGCAATTAATTTTGTCAAAAAAAAATACATCGAGTGCATAAATTGGGAAGCTTTCGCCCGACACAGACGGCTCATATCTCGACATCCGGTGGGTGAATCCCCCTTCGCAATGTTTCCACTTTAACTCTCGGGTCGCTAAATGTTTTATTATTGATTGGTTGAATGAAACTTTCTTTGACATAATTCATAGCGTTGTAAGTCCCGCTGATGTATCATTGTCGACGATGATAGAGATGTGTTATGGACGTATGTTGACGTCGGTATGCGTAAGGTCAGGTTTTTGTAGAGCCTCGCCGGGAACCGTACGTGGGAGGCGGCTATTGTAATTTTTTCACAATTGAGTGCGACGTCGTCGGCATGGCGCGATGGCGTTCTGCGTGAAGCGCATGATTTAATGAGGACTCCGTGTTCCAGAAATAGAATCTAGGCACGACGCTAGGTCGCATCGCAACAACCTGCTAAACCGGCAGGTGTGGTTGCAAAGGCACCAGAAGTGCGGGGGAGGTGTTTGTGTGGCGGAGTTCCCCGGGCGAGGGGGTCGGGAGGTGGGGAGGCGGGTGGTGTCGGCCCGGGCTGCACGCTGCACCGCCCCAAGGTCAGCCGCGGCACGCATGCGCCGTCCCTCCCCTGCCCTGTCGGCCACCTTATCGGAACCTGCACCCGCGGCACTTATGTGTTCCTGGGAGTTGCACTCCAAATAATGCTCGCTCCCTTCATCGTGTATCTCGCTTCTTATGTCGAACAAAAAGTTACAATACAAACTACAATGGCTGTTTCGTTTACTAGCTTCTTTTTGCACCGTTTTAGTGCTCGCCTGGCTGGCTTCCACCCTCATGTTGAAAATCTGTCGGAAAACACCTATCGGTTAGTTCCGGCAGCTGCACTTGATAGCTAGCTCCCTTTTAGGCTTTGTGTACCAGTGTACCTTCGGCCGTATACATAGTCACAGGCATTAACAATATACAATAAATGCATGTATTATGGAAGCAGTAATAGCAGGTAGACATCGTGTCTTCCGGATGAAACCAAAGAACGCGATAAGATCAGCTATTTGATTCACAAGTGCAATAAAAAGGCTCGAATCATTCCGCTTCCGCAAATCATTCAGGGTTCAGGGTTTTCGCTCGTATACGCAGGTATTCGATAGGTCTTGGCGTGATTGTTGGTGCGTACATAAATATATAATATACTATAGGAGTATGATAACACGTGTTACTCGCGCGCCGCAATGTAGGAGGGCTGAGTTCTGAATGTACGATCATAAACATCGCACACAACGAAGCAATCCTATTAGGAAGATTAGTGCGCGTGACGTAAGAACAATGCTTCGTTTTCATGTCGGTGCTCATTAATTATATTATGCTTTGGGTTTTTGTTTCTTTTGCGGTGTAGTCGATAAAGCTACGTCTGCGGTAATGAATACATGATAATACCAATATGATTCAGTTCTTAGAAATTAATTCGTTGTATGTGTCATACTTATTTCTTTTGTTTGCTGTAGAAGACCGTTAGTAAAGTTGGTTCTTCGAGCTGAAGTTTCATTGTACAGTGCTTCGCAGTACCGCACTCTTATCTGGATCGAACTGGCGAATCAGTTTTCAACAAAAGTATGTTTGTATGTAGAAGGAAGTGAGACAACGCTGCCTGTGAGGCGGGCGGCGGGCGGTGGCGGCCGGCCACGTTTCATTAGAAAGCTGAACGCCATTGTGCATAAGGAGCGGGCGCGTCGCAGTCCGCTACTCGATAGTCGACTCCTACGTTAGTTCGCACCGCTGCGGCACGCCCGATTCGGTTGCAATGTTCCATTCACCTTATTCGTCGGCGCCGAGGTTCAGTGACTCCACTGGCGACCGACTAACTCCTCGGAACACGTCATCTGCGTGCTAATGCCGCCGTTTCATCACCTACGACCGATCGCCGCGAGCCTCTTTAAATTCTGTAGGTGTACCTCAGCGCGACCGCGGAGGCGACCTCGTTCCGCGGGCGACGCGGCGCGGCGGTGGCGGCGAGTGCGACGCGCGCCTCCTGTCCTGTGCAGCAGCGGCGTTATGTAAAGTTTCGAGAGCGGTGCAGCGCTGAGCGTTGCGCTCGACCGCGTGCGCGCTCCCCGCTAGCCTCCCTCTTCGCGATTTCGTCCGCCGTCGGTTTCACTCGCGACGATCGGCGGTGCGGGGTTCCGGAGGTCGCGCACCTCCCGCCTCCTCCACCCTCCTCCGAGACGGAGAGCCGGTCCGCGGCCCGCGGTCCGCAGCGGCCGCTCAGTCGTCGAGCGGATTGCGTCGGCGACGGTCGGCTACGCGCCTCCTTTGTCGATGCCTCGTCTGTTCCGCTATCGCGAAATGCCAATGTCGAGACGGCTCGCGTGAATCGCATCATCCGTGTCGCGTTGAAGGTATTCTGCCGTTCTCGCTTCCGTTTCGGGAGTCGTTCTCGATTATTTTGCCGGTGCGTTTGCGACGGTCACGAACGTCGTCAGCTCGACGATGAACGGTCAAAAATAGCGTGCGTTATCATAACGACCTCGTACGGCGAGACGAGATAGCGCGAGGTCGGCGGCACCTGTGCCTCGCCGCGCCCCACGTGCATAACACCACGAGCCGCTGCAGTCGAGCTGAGCAATTAGCGAGTGTCTGCCGTGCCACCACCCCGGCCGCGGTCAAACCAACGCCAACGCCGCCGCCGCCGCTCTCGTACTATCTCAGCTCCCCAATGTCCTCACCTTCGTGTTCCTTCACTTCTGTGTTCTTTCCTGGACGAATGTAATATTCGGATGATCTATCGAAATGCTAAGTACATACTTTAATATTGAGACACAACTTATTGTCATGTCCACAAATGTTTGATATCGCATCCGCTACCAATCTTGCCTTGATTTGTTCGAGTAAGTTTTGAAAGAGAAAGTTAGAATCTCGTCTGACATTCCCTATTTGCCGTTTAATTGAGGAGAGAACTCGTAGAAATGCTTCGTGTGCATTACTATTGTGATTGTATTGCTGAAATAACAATATTGGGTTACATAATATTTGCCTTAGCAACAGATACAGAACCTGTGGATATATTACAATGAGTACCTTTATCGCAATTTGATCGAGCATCGCTACTTCGCTTTTGTTCACCTGTTTCGATGACATTCTATAAGTATCGAAAGAGAAGATTTTTTTATTGCTACAAGTTCTGATACCCTGGCGTTGGTATCCATTGATGTCGGGAGTTAAGTCACTGGTTTCATTGCCGTGACTTATGTATGCTATATTTGGTTTAGGCAATCAGGATACATTTGTGTTTAGCCTATTGATTCTAGAAATTGTGACTAATATATTTCCCTGGTGAACCCGTCATAAATTGGTTTAAATTACTATTTGGTGTGTAATTTTTATCCTGTGTAAATTTTTTAATTGTGGTCAATATTTGTTCGATTGAATGTGGGTAACCAGGATATCATGAGATGTATGGCACCTTAAATAGACTCTAGACTTTACCAACAATACATGTTATCTCATTGCACAAGGCTCTTAATAGTCTATAGTCAACTAGTGTATTAATTATATTGCACAACATAAACTGCTAATACAAATAATTTTCTATGAAATGATTATTTCTGCTACGTAGCAAATTTGTCTTATTGAGTATTTTGTGTCTACAATAATGATTTAATTCTCAAGCTAACTAACAAAAATCCTTTTGCTTAGTGCCTTCTCACTTTTCTATTGTTTTTGTATAAAGAGAAGATTAATTTGAGAACGCTGATATTCTTTTGTGTTTTTCACACCGATGTTGATTTAAGTTTATGGTTGAATTGAACATAGGTATGTCAGTATTTCAAATTCGATTTTCTTTGGATTAGGTTGCTTCAGATATTAAAAAAGTCTTTCTCGGAAGGTCCTCGTCACTACACTAACCGATCTAGATAATAGATCTTGTTTCCTCTGCAAACGAATCATTGCATTGCTCAGCTAATAGAAATAATAGCTCATTGACATATGTATGTATTACATTATGTATCTATAGCTGGCTTTGCGACGCTAGGTAACTAGTTATATAATATAAACATCGACACGTGTCGGTCGTTCGTATCACTTATATAACGCGCGTGTGTACGCTTGCTTACGGCCGGGCATGCCGTATCGTAGAAGTGAGCGAGGCCTTCCTTACCCTCTTACTCTTAACGTCCTATATGGTGATTGACCTACTCTTCCTTGTACATTGTACGCTACTGCGAAGGGTGCTATTCCACATGCATGTCCTGTATCTTCGGTTAGTTCCTCACGAGGTGTTCCAATTGTATGTTCATTATTTCTTCCTATTGAGATTTTTTACAAGTTCAATCGTTTCGATTCAAACAAATTGTGAAGTGTTGTATAAGCATGGTGTCGTTTGTTAATGCACGGTATCAGCAATGCTTTCTAAGCACGTGTTCTCTGCGGTTATGACTAGACCGATAACATTACCCAGTTCATTTCACGAGAACTGCACCACCTGTTCGTTTCTTTTTATGCTGTCACACTCGACTGGGGATTCGCCTTTTGGCTATCATTCGGTTCTGGTGCGTCACGGTGACATTGTTAGTCACACTATTAAATCCGGTATAAATTGTATTGAAAAACTGTCAGCAATAAAAGGATTACGTAATTGACTTTATCTTCAAGTTTTTACTCGTTTGTACCATTTAATAATGTTGTTGAAATTTATTACGTTTTTTACCATACAGATGTATGAGTTTGTTAAGTTTCGAAACAGAATCATTGGGCTATAGCTTTGAATTGTATCATCCTATGACTTCCGAAAAATGTCCTGTTAGGTTGTTCTGGTCGTTCAAAATCCACAATGTCTGCCAATTCAGTCGTCTGCAGTACCAGGGTCGCATGATATAGGAGGAGGTAGATGTTATTAGTGTCTGCGGGTGGGTGGCAGGCGCGAGGTGGGGGCGGGGGATGAGGAGAATGCACGTGCCGACGGCGGCGGGCCCACACCATGCGTTCGACGGCCTCCCCGCACTTGTTGAGCGCCGCGTTGCTGTGCTGCCTCGAGTGAGCCACAGTCGTTGTTCTCTGACGCCGCGCCGCACGCCGCCAAGCGCCTAGGTCGCGACACCCATTCTAAATGGCAACTTCTTTACTCACATATATTTCGTCTCATTCTTGCTAATAGCGTAGGCATGAGACTATCGTATTGATTTCGCTTTGCCACTTTATCGAGTTTATTGTTTTAAACTTTAATATTTTGTTATAAAAAAACTTTAAACCATCAGTTGATACAACTCCCAACTAACTACCTATTTCACCAATGTAATCTAATTTAATTTTTATCGATTGAACTTGAGATTTCTTAACAATCTACTTTGCTGACCTGTAAACTTCCAAGTTACATTAAAATGGAACATCTTTCAAAATGTTATCAATAGCCTCTTGTTAAATATCGTTGGCAAACTACGGTTTGACGTCAAAACTTTCTCGATGAAACCCTACACGCAGAAATTCATCGCAATATGCCGAATAATTGCTTCATCTTTGAAAAGTTTAAACAATAACTCCAACGGCACTGGTTCTTTCAGCTCTTTTCTTTTATTATGTCGCAAACGTATCGGCTACATTATTGAACAATTTCTACAGAAACTGTTTAATGGGCTTCATGAAGTTTTAATGAAGAATAACAAGTGAAATTATTTGACGAATCCTCAGCTAGTGTGAACTTGAAAATAGTTATTAAAATGACCAGGACGCAAGTGTCTCTATGACAATGAGGACTAGTGATAGTAGTTAGCGAATGCTGTGGCCCATTATAGAATGGGTATACTTATGGAAACCACCGAAGTGAATCTGGGCACTGCCAGCTACCGGAGACGACGTGCTGAGCCTGAACTGTTTGGCGCGATGGGAGCTCCGGGCGAGTATTACGCCGATACGCTCCACACCATCGCTATTAATACCAGGGAAACAGAATTTGGAAGCATCGTTGAACCGATACCTATAACAATGAAAGCATACAAACAATTCCAAACTCACAGACATCCGATGAACGGTTACGGATTCCCACCTCAGCAAATGATAACCTCTATGGTCGCTGCACCTCGTATGGTAGAGGAAAGACCTTCCACATCCACATTCAAACCGAGTCCAGTCAAAGAGGAAGACTACAGGATCACAAGACCACCTCCTAAAAAGAAATGGATTATGGAGTATTTAGGTGAGTTTTTACATCTAAGCAGTAGAGGTTTATTGTAAGGGTACCCATTGAGAAGCAAGGGATGCAATATATTATAATGCTCTAAATAACATAATATTTAATTCAATAGGTCAAATTTGTCAATGCGAGTGCAGTGCGCGACCTTGCTGCACGACCTCGCCTTGTTTTTGCACAACAAAATCCAAGAGCACAGCTAACAGCCACGGCATCAATTTATTGAACTACGAATTTATTGTTTCTAGCGTGTAGGTAATTTGTAAATTTCAACTTGTCGCCCATTTATTGTTGATTAATTGTGTTTGATTTATAAATAGACCAAGCTTTCAGCTATTGTTGCAAAGCAATGTACTCTATGTGTAGTAGAACTTAATGGGTTTTCAGGTTTGTCGTAGTACGCAGCTAATTTCGTAGTAACAGACAATTTCTCGACAATTCGGAACAAATTTTATCATACTATGGAACTCCATTCGAACAACTCGGCTCGTCATATTTGGCAATAGACAAATTAAAACAATTGTATCGACGGATCCGCCCAATAAAACTTTTTCTGTTTTGGTTATGATCAATTTGATCAAAATATTTATTGGAATAACAAAAAATTATGAGGAAGGTCAATCAATGCACACGTGTGGCTAGATGTATGGCACACGTCGCCAAGGCGTTCTTCTTGTCAAGGCCTTCATAGGTCGGTCTTTGCATGTCTCGACAGGCGGCATAACGCACACGATCTATCCTCACACATTGATCACATTGTTATTCATGGCATGTAACTCGCTTTCCCTTATGACCTTGCACCGGTTAATAATATCGTATCGTAAAATAACCACTATAAACAAAAGGTATTCAAATTGTCTTCAGAAGAACTTAAGTATCATTCCAAAATTTTCGTGATCTGGAATTATCTTGTTTGTGCCGTTTCATTTATTCGTATAATTGAGTAGTGTTTTGTATTTATACTGTATTTACTTTGACTCCGGTTAATGTATGTTATTTATTCAACGTTTGTATATATTATGTCGCAGTTCCTTTCCGTTTGTTTTATGCGTTGATTTAGTTTGGCATCATCAAAAGAGTCCCCCAGGGTATAAAATGGGACATAAATAAAAAAAATCTAATTCCTTTTCGTGGAATAATTAGCTTAGAGTTAGACTCAGGTTTTTGTAACTAATTCTAAGTTGTTATGTCTATTGTTTATTTCTTGTTTCGTTTCCAATTCAACCTTGGACGAACGTTAAATTACTTATCAGATCGTTTCATAAAATTAATAGCTGTCTACTTTGAGTATTATTCTTTACGTACCAGGCATTCGTTTCTATTGTTATCTGCAATGGTTACAGAGAGTAACATCGTTTTTTTACATAACCCCAGGATGTGGCTCACAACGACAATGTCTCATAATCCAATAACTATGACGCTTGTGTCAGCGCTGCCGGCATGCGGCATACAGTTGCGTAACCATCGCAATTCAGTTGTTTTTATAAGATTAACTACTCACACAACTATAGGTTCCGAGGGGTTTGCAAACCCGCCTCTCAATTCCGCATGCCATGGTGGCGAGTTTCCTAAATTCTCTTATGTTTTCACCAATATCTTTAATACTAGCTACAGATCCTTGAATTGTTTTATAATTATGTATTTATTTAGTCACTCCGACCACGCATTGTTTTCATAAACAGTATCTTATGTAGACTTCTTTTGTTTCACTCTTTCAAAGTGATTAGCTCCGATACGGGCGCCGCGCGCCGCCACCGCCGCCGCCGCCGCCGCCACCGCCGTCACGAGGACGTAATAACAATAGCTTTCTGTGCTATGGTGAGCTCTGCGCGCTTGTATTAAAGCCTACATGATCGTGCAGAACGCTATCCGTTTGTGAAATACGCAAAACTATGAGTAGACGCACGGGTGGGAGCTTTGTTCTAGAACTAGTCTCATTACGAGGCGACCTCTACTGTTTAATGGGCTATTGAGCGAATCGAGTTAAATATTGCTCTCCTGATGATTACGTAACACCTGACTGGCAACAATTGTAATAATTTTCGGATTCCTCTCGCGCTTAGCATGTTCGTAATAATTAGTTGTATTAATACAATTATTGTACAATCTATTTGCAAGTTGAGGTTTACTGTAAAGTAAGTCTACCCACCGTAAAATATCATAACATGGAGCGCCTCGTGTCGCATTTTGCGAGGTTATTGACATTGCGATAATAATGATATCGCACTTCAAGAAATAATCAGCGGAGACAACTCAATGCGAAATAATGTTTTTTCTCTAATTACCTGACAGGTCGAATCTTGACGACCTACATCAATGTTGTTGCCTGCCACTTAACTCCCCGAGAACCTATCCATTATCGGATCGATAACCATAAATCCGATTCTCGGAAGAGCGATCCTCGAATATTTATTCTCACGTTACCTAGGGAACTCGCATCCCATTTGTATTCTATGTACCGAGCGTTCGTGTATAAAATGTTCGTACGTCTGCTACAGAAATAAGCGCCATTCTCTATCGCAGTTACCAGCGCGACAGAAATGCTAAGAGATGTTCTACCTCGCTCGCCCCAGTCCGCCGCCCGGCCGGGGCAGTTACAGAGGCAAGGTGTCTGTCTATACGTACTTGGTAGATTGCACATCAGTGAGCCCCCTCTACTTTTACCTCCCCGCGGGCGCGTTGCATCGTCGAATGCGTTCGGGCAAGTTCGCGCCGCGTGACGGCTTGTCACGTGTCGGTGCCGAGCTCGTTCCCCCCTCCCTCGTCCCATGCCCCGACCGCTGCCTCCCCCGCTTATCACTTCCAGACCCGGAGGCTCCCCCAGCCTCACCCTACTGCCTCGCCACTGAACCAGTGGCCCTCTTGCCACACACTGCAATATTCAATTTATACATTACACGTAACTCCTTTGTTCGATGGAGATCCTTTTCAATTATATATGTTTGTACTTGCTGCTCTGGTTGTATATGTTAGTAGGTAACATACAAATACTATTGATAAAATCCTGGCTAGGCTTTCTCATTTTTGCCCGACGGTGGAAACAAAGAAAGTTACTAGCTAAATTACTAGCAAGGCTTATCTGACATATAATTAAATATTGTGGATTCCTGTATATTTGCTCATCATCCTTTCTTCTTTCGAGAAGCAGCCAAAATAAAATCTCTAGACTGTTTTAAAGAACTTTGTGTTATAAATGCTGTTTCCGTGCATTAACCAAATTATTCCGCCACTAGGAACAAATTTAGCCCCAAGCATTTCACAATTGGAATAAAATAGCATAGTGTACAAGCCAACGGAATTCGAAGTATTCGTAATTGTGTTTTAATGTTGGTCGATGACATTTTTGCAAATTGCATTGCGTGCTACGCGGTTAGTGTCGGTTGGAATTCTACACACCGGCGCGGCGCGGCGGTCCAGATGCCGACTACCATTGATACCGGTTTGCTAGTGTCTGGATTCACGATTTCACTCGCACGTGTGGGTGTTTCGCTTCGTGGGAGACGGCAAGTGTTTGCGTGCTTGTTAGTTGTAGGCGCGCGCCGCCATCGCCATGCGCAATTTACCAGGCGCCCATCATTGTACAAGAGCTTTATTTTGTTCCTTTTATCGTGTCGTGTCTCTAGGCGTCAATACGACGAGGATTAGGTATATTAGGTTAGATAGGTTTGTTCGTAACTCCCTTATCAATACGTGCGTACATATAATGACTCAAATAAATCAGATAGTATAAAATGAATTTCTCTAACGGCTCATCCCGCGTTCTTCCCATATTACTTGGGTTTCGACTTGTTTGGATATGTATCATCTTCTCACTGTGTCATCTTTAGTAATTAATTTCTTACTTTCACTATCCTGCACTCATCCATTTCTTCTTCAAATATCTATAAAATAATTACTATTAAATACACAATACTCGTATATGTATATTATTAGTATTATTATATAGTGTATTATTTCTATAAATTATCTTGCATTTCATAATGGAAATTTTACCATTTATTTTGTATCTAATTTGTCTGCGTTATAGTCTTTGTTTGAATATCCGAACTGTAATAAAGATACCTAACGCGTTATCAAAAATCATTGCAGCCGTTTTATTGACGCACATCGAAGCCGAGTTCATGGCTGTAGTTGTAGGTACAGATTGATATTTCTTTATTTTCCTTCCTGTTAGGTAACCAAGGGCGTAGGTATTGCGCGGGATGTACGGGCCTGTTATAACAACCCCCTACGAAGTTGCCAGAAGGCCAGTGACGCACTCACGCCTGCCCCACCCTGGTTGCATAACCTCCCTGGTGTTTATTATGTCCTGGTACAGTGTGTATCGGACAGCCAATAAGCCTCCATCAAAATCTGACTTGTTTATTCATAAATTTTTTTGATGGCTCCTGGGGCTGTCGGGTGAAAATATTAAAGGATCTAATAATAATTCGTTTTGGAAATTATATATCGAAATTCAAATATTATGTAGTGAGAGAGATATCATGTACCAGAAGCAAGATAAAATAATGGCCTTCTTGGTGTTCTATTGATTATCTTTTTATTTTTCTTATAATTTCTTTACTATGGTCATTTAACTCGAGCCAAACTCTATCTGTGATTATAACCTTACACTCTACAAATTCAATTCTTACTACATTTCAAGAATCACTGAGTTCATTAAACGTTTGAATCATTCTAATAAATTATGTATCATATTATATCCTACCATTCTGTATTAAATTGTAATTTCATCAATATTTTGTATGTCGATGATCTTACTCTCTGAGACACTAGATGGGCAATGACTTCCGTTGGTTTACTGTATTGTATGCTTCACTTGAACCTCGTCCTAGGTTTTCATGTAACTTTTGGACTCCACCGTAGTCCTATTGTATCCCACTAATATTATAAACTTGAAAGTTTGTAAGTATCGATGTATGTTCCTCTTTCACCCAAAAATTACCCAACGGATTTGAATGAAACTTGGAACATAGATAGACCATATATTGAAATAACATATAGGCTACTTTTTATCCCGGTTAAATGTTATATCTCTCAGGGACGCGGGTGAAACCGCGGGGAACAGCATATTATAAATGCGAAAGTTTGTGAGGTGTATGGGTGTTTGTTACTCTCTCAAGCAAAAACTTACAAACGCATTGAACTTGGCACATAGATAGAGCATGCTTTAGAATAACGTAGGATTTTTTCTCGGGAATATTTGACATCCCTCGGGAACGGGGATAAACCCGCGGGGAACGGCTAGTATTTAATATAGGAATCATAATAATATACGAAGAGAAAAATGTGAAAGATTTAGTTCGAAACATATTTCTCATTGAATATCTGAAAAGAAATGGTTAAACATTAATTAACTGGTAGCTTAAATTCAATCTATACTGGGAAGACATGTACGTAGCATTTCAAAATGTATTCCTTGTCATAGGTACTAGAGTTCATTTTAAAAACATATTAACAAAATTTATCTGAATCTAATGCATTTATTCATACTTTTGAATTTAACGATGAAAACAACTTAGCTGCTTAATTTTGTATTTGATGACGCGTTTTCTTTTTTTATGTATTCATGATTCGTTATTAGTTTGGGACCCGTGAATTTTGATTGTCAATTAAAATACAATTACAATCCTTGTGAATTGGATATAAAAATAATAATTTGATTTCATACATTAAACAATTTCTAAAAGAATATGTATGATCCCCACCTGGGCTCGTTTTGCTTCAGATCCTCACGTTTTAATTCGCTCAAATTCAAATTACAATGTTTCAAGATTAAATTTACATTATTTTCTACTGAAATATAAACGTCTGGTATAAATTTTTAAAGAGTTATTTAAATTTCTATCGTTTCTTATCATTTTCTTTACTTGCTTTGATTTCATTAAACTTTAGGATGTTCAGACTATTACTTACTATGTTTCAGTTCATTGGTGACAAATTCATTTATGTTATTGCCTGCTTATACCCGCGTTCCCAAGGGAAGTAACATATTCCCGATATAAAAACTATGCTATTTGTTAATCCAGGTTACAAACAATATGTTTGCTAAACTTGCGGCACGCTATGATGACTGTTTTGACGTTTAAAAATGACAAAGAAAAATATCCTTTATTCCTTTCGAAATAAGGTGCATCTATTGATCCAACAGCTAATTGTATGATGAAGAAAATCAACCTTATTCCAAATCAATACAGTTTCTTTTCCCATGACAATCTGAAACGTCAAAACGGTCATCATGCCGGTAGTATAAGTAACACCCAATATTAGTTATTGCGTGAAAACGTAAGAAAAATCCAACCTCACAAACTTTTGCATATATTATTATTATATTAATAGTATAATAAAACTTAATAGTAACAAAACCTTATGAGAAATGATGGTCTTTGAAGATGGATAAAGTAAAGGTTCTGATTTCAACACGTTAGAGTCATTAACATCAATGTCAATGTGTTTGTGTATAAATTGAAAGTTCCAACCCTACTTATAACCCTTAGAGGTCGTATAAGAGGTATTTCTGATCGCCGTCTATTATTAGGTGACATTAACACAGACCTACGGTTGTACAAAGGTCATATATCCGTTCAGTTCTTTATTTATCCCTCGCTTTTATTAATTAGTTTTTATTTTATTTTTTTAATAATTATAGAGTTATATAATCTTCATGACTTAAGACTTCATGTTTTAAGCTATTTAATTGTGCTGAATAATTCATTTATGCAACACTAGCTGTCCCCCGCGGTTTTACCCGCGTTGGATGTCACATGTATTATATATAAAAACCTTCCTCTTCAATCACTCTATCTATTAAAAATAACCACATCAAAATCCGTTGCGTAGTTTTAAAGATTTAAGCATACATAGGGATATAGGGAAAGAGAAAGCGACTTTGTTTTATATTATGTACTACATAGTATAAAATAAACATACTTTTTGGGGTATTACAAGTAGATGCAATAGTATTATCTCACACAAAATTAATTTTGTATATAGGTACATTAGAATTTTTAATTTTCTAAATTATTGAAAGCTGTTCCCCGCGGTTTCACCCGTCTTCCCGAGGGATTTTATATTTATCCTTGATAAAAAGTAGCCTATATTTTATTCCAGTGCGTGCTCTATCTATGTGCAAAGTTTTAATCAAAACCGTTCGGTAGTTTCTGCGTGAACAAATACATCCTAACAAACTTTGACATTTATAATATTAGTTGCATAGTTGGAAATTGGAGATACAGAATTTGAATACAGAGATCTATATGACACTGATATGCAATAATCTTATCTGTGATATGTAATATCTGGTTGCCACACAGTATGGTTTAATAAATATCAGTAACCCTTGTGTAAAAGTGAAGTTTTTATTCCAAGCCGTATGAAGCTTGATTGCTTTTCAATGTCGGGACGCGAGCACTCAAGCTGGGAAGCTTGTTCTAGTTTCGGTTAATGACTTTGAATCTGAACGTTTGATTCGGTCAACAACCGCTGCACGTTTATGTATTCCTATTATCCTATTAGTTTTGCTCGAGTACTTTACACATGTAAAGCCGATTATGATTTGTGAATTAACTTCTCAATCTATACCTATTTGATTTATTGAATCTGTTTATATCATTCTACAGGGACAGTAAAACCTGTGTCATTTATAGAAGTGAAATAAGGTGTCCCATTTTACAAAATAAATTGTTCACAAAAAAATATCCATGATGTAGAAATTTTGTGTTTGTAGGACACATTTAAAAGTATAATGTTTACTTTATTATTCCATATTATGATACTAAGTAGAGCAGAGGGCTTGGACTGTTCACTAGATAGTTAATTTGCAGCATAATCAATTTTGTACATTATATGGGTGCCGACAAGGCTGTGGAGTAAAGTTCGCTTGCCCACAAACCTATATAAAGCCCACTTTAAGTTATTAAAAAATGTCAAACAATGCTAAATATACGACAGCCAATAACCCACTTTTAGCCCATATCCATTTATGTGCGAAAAAGAGAGCAACATAGCGGAATAAAGAGGGGCACCCTCTTGCGAAATGAGGCACCGTAGCCTTACTTGAAGAGTTGCGTAACTTTACCTGACTAGAGCCGTAGAAATGTCATGTTTATTCTCTTTGTGACAAATGTGTAAGTAGGTATGAATGATCTGAGCGAGTCTGCAACAAAATTATTTTAAATATTCCGAGTTATTGAAAGAGACATAAAATGCGTTGAGCGATAATGTTCGTTTATCAGTTTATAAACGCGTCATCAATCGTTATCGTCGTCGGTAATAGCACGTTACACACATTAAACCAAACAACATCGATAAAACCGGACATTTTACACAGCATTTTGCCAAACGAGCCGTGCCCAACCTACTGGAAGCAGACGTTAGTAATTTTACGGGCCAGTTACGAGAGTTGTTTTTTCTGGCACATCGCTAAGCAGCTGATTTTCGGCGTGGCAACTACGAACGCCAAACAAACCAAAAGCACGCGCGCAACCACATGTACTGACGTAATTCAATCGTCAGACCACGCCCCCTCTTTCGTCTCTGTCTGTCTGAGTGCGTTTATCGTTCGTCCCGCTCACCATTGCAGCGTGACTGATTTTTTATATACATTTTTTATTATCAACTTTATCGTATAAGGCTAAAGTTCATTGTCGCATAACGTTACTGTGAGCCTGTACCGTATCCGTGTGGTCGTCTCCCTCGTTTCGATACGGCTGTTTCACTCGCTCGGTTGTAACGAGCTTCTGCTACGCTCTGCTCGCCTGGTACTTTACCGCCACGGACTGCAGCCGCCGACGAGCGGTTGACACGGGTTTGACAAGTGCTGACCGACCGAGGCTAAGCAAAACGATGATTTCTGTAATAATGTTAGCGAATGAACGATTAAAGTTGTCGTTGTTGTATTGTAATTAGTTGATATCGTTTGACTTCTCTCCGGTTTTGACGTTATCGTGGTTGTTCACAGAGGAGGAGCCGAAGTCGCCGGTGTCGGTGCGTGTGGTGTCGGGATTGTCGGTGTCGCCGCGCAGCAACGGCTTGGTCCGTCCGACGTCTCCGGTGCCGGTGGCGCCCCTCTGCCCGCTCGCACCGGCGCCGCCCGCCCCGCCCGCCTTGTCCGTCTCCGCGGAGCCGGTGCCGGTGCCCGCGCTCGCGACGGCAGCACCTCCCCCCGCGCCCCTCCTCGACTTCGTACAAGAACATTCCAGGCCGCGTACCACGAGCCACAGTCATGGGTATGTTCTCCTGGTTACTGCGGTGTTTGAAACAGCTGGAGATTCGCAATTCCGCGTGACTTGTGTTGTGAACCGCATAGATACAAACATATTTTTTATATATTCATGAATATGTTTTAAATAACAACACAATAGTAGTTGCTAGGCAATAGTAGGCAAAAAAATAAAGAACATGAAATTATTAATAATCACAGCTGATTTGTAAAGTAATTTGTACAATAGTTTTGGCTAGGCAAATGTTAGTATGAAAGATGGATTATTTTCGATTTTCGAAATACTTTGGCGAGAAATTAAAGATTTTAGTTACAGTACAGATATAACTTTTTATAAATAGATGGCATGTAAAGGCTTGTCCTGATGATGGAGCGAAAACATGACGACATTATATCTCGTTAAACTACTAACAAACAAATTCTCAAATAGAAGCTGAGCAGGTATTCGAGCTACGTTATCCAGTTGGTAGCAAATGTTTTGTCGCGTGTCTTTATAATATATTTTATGAAAAGTATTTAAGTAAGAAGAAGTTGATATTAGCAGACTAATTCGAGACACCTTTTTCAAAAGGGAACGCATTACAGTGACAATTTAAACTTTTATAGAATTTGTTTATCCAAAGCAAAACAATTACCAGGTACACTGATGTCAATAATGGAAAATCACACCGGGATTGAATTAGTAAATTCTTCAATCTTCAACACGCTTTTTAAATAAAATACATAGGTACATACTTTTGAAGAAAAACCTGTTTTGATCTAGAATGTACTGTGTCAATTGTAAATTAATAACAAAATCAATAATGTAAACAGGTCGTAATGGAAATTGTAATTTTATCCTTGCCCATTATAATGTTATGTAGTCCTGGTACACCACAGTGTGATGCGTTGGTTTTCCATTCGATTGCTGTCAAGGTTTGGATTTTAACAAACGTGAATTGAATAATCTATTCGGCTAGGATAGGCTTTGTATTCATAATCTGATGGAAAGAACCTTGGTGTGATCTGCATGCATCATTCATACGATGATATGCAATACCGCCGTTTTGAAATTAAGGTTGCTACAATTCTATGCGGCCGTAGGTACGAGTATTTGATAGCAGTTTTATTATATTGTTAGTTGAGGATACTAAAATTACCTCATGTGTGGGTTAAAAATAAAAAGAAACTAATGAAGCGAGGGATAAATAGCGAAATGAAGGAATTATTGATAACATTATCCTGTACTTACACTTATTTTGCTGTTACAATATCAGAAGCACTACTGATTTGAAATTTAGAACCAAATAACAAGTTTTGTTACCAATATTAAACTGATAGCTCCCAAGAGAGAGAGCAAATATTGATCGGGAATTGGAATAATAATATCTTACTTTCTACTAATATTATAAATGCTTAAGTTTGCGAGGATAGATGTTTGTTTCACGCAGAAACAAATAAACGGATTTGGATAAAACTTGGCACATAGATAGTATTATAACCTGGATAACATAGTATACTTTTTATCCCGGGGTAATGTAACATCCCTCTGGATTTAAAATAATGTAAAGATTGAGACATATTTTCCATATTAATGTATTTTACAAATATTGCAAAATAAATCGAAGTACCTAAATTATAGTCGACTGGTATTGAATTTTATATAATTATGGAATAATACAACAATTAAACAACGTAATAATGTAGATAAGCTCATAAATAGACACGTGTAAATGTAGTTACTGACTATGTTTTCCTTCTCTATTATTTGCATGAGAAACTTCTAAACTTAGGATACCTATTAAATCACTACTCTACGGTTGAAGTGCCGTCTAGTTGGCTGGTAACCACACTCAGCTAAAAATCTATTGCCAATTACCTTCCGAACGTTTCCATGAGTGCTTACCACATAATAATTTAGGTACTGTAGTGAGATTGTGGTCAAGGCACAAACCTTTATCTAATAAAAAAGTAATTATCTTACTTCCATAAGTTTCAAGTGTGGTAGTGGCGATCTACCACCACCAATAGACAAAGCATTTAAATTACATCGCACCATTATACAAATACAATTTTATATTGTCAGAAATATATATCATGATTTACAACTTCACAAGCGTTTTTAAACGTTCTCTCGTTTGTTGTCCAGGACTCCGCAAGTCCCCTCGCCCCCGTCGGTCGGTAGTAACGGTAGTGGCAGCGGCAGCAGCGCCAGCGGCAGCGCCCCGCGAGCAGGCACCAGAGAAGTCCACAACAAGCTCGAAAAGAACCGCCGGGCACACCTTAAAGAATGCTTCGAGCTCCTCAAAAGACAGCTGCCGGCGACGCCTGATGACAAGAAGACATCGAACCTGTCCATCTTGGGTTCGGCCATTAGGTATATTCAGGTTAGTTGTTTTATTGTTTTTTTGTCTAGGGAAAGATTGGCTAAAAGTGAATAAGATTGTGATCTTTTTTATGTTTATTTTGACTGTATAGCATAAAATCATTAAAATTCCTCAACCTTGCAATTTGTTAAAAATTCTCACTGAAATAATGCCTTCGCGCTGTCAGACATTCGTACAAATTCGGTACTTGCCAGACGCCTTCGTATTCGGTTAAAACGTCGGTCCATTTTGGCCGAAGGTGATTTTTTTGGCAGTTTGCAAATCAGTCTTATTTTTGTGAGCATGGTTGAATTGTTCAGAATGTATAACGATTTGGTTTAATTAGACGATTGTTTAAAACATTATTCACGGATGGTTTAAAAAGCATAAGAGAGATCACCTGTCACGTAAGATTTTAGGGTAAAGCTAAAATGCGTGATAAACAAATGCTTCATGTATCACGACAATAGGATTTCTAAATGCCGCGTGGAATTTTGATGAAAACGCTATTTGAGAGCGAACGTTTGTGATGCCAACCGCGTTTGCAGAGTTCTCTGTTTGTTGATATTCCGAAAGTGCAATAAATACAATTTGATGAGTTTGGAATCTTGTTATTTCTGTATCGTACATTTAGTCAATTTGGATCTAGAAGCACTCAGATACTTTTTGTTGCTGACTGTTTCAGTATGATAGGTTAGGTATTTTTGTGGTCCTATCTTAATTCTACACTAAATACCGCTGGATACGGATTGACCAGCTGTCTCGAGGAATCTAATTGGTCTAGGGATTGTGTAACTTTCAATAAGTGAAAGAATCATTTAAATTGTAAAAATCAAAATCGCAAATACCTCTTTGTAATATTAGTATAAACCTTATTGACAATTTACAACGACAACAGCCCCCTTATTCAGCTAATACAAACTCTGTCGGCGAGCTTGACGTAGGCATCGGAGAGATTATCTCTCACGTGATTAGTAGTATTAGCCTAGTTAGCGAAAGAGACAGAGCACAGAAGCCGCGACGAAACATCCTAGAGTTAGTGTCATTTTGCTTACAGAATCGAGCCCCAGTTCAAGGACATTTGTCTGTCATATTATGAAGTGAAACCTTTTGATAATCTTCATGCAAACACCCGTGTTATTATAGTCCCTATGTTGACTCAGCTGAAAAAAGGAAAACGATGACGCTCAAAAAATAAAACTAGATTAAATTAAATTATCATTAATATTACAACAGATTACAAAAATACGGTGTCATAAAATGCTTTAACAACGAGACAGCACATTCCATGCTTCGTGAATAAAAAGTATCATATATTTTATTCCAGGGCATGCTCTACCTATGTGCCAAGTTTCATCCAAATCCGTTCGGTAATTTTTTCGTAAAAGAGTAACAAAAACAAACTTTCCCATTTATATTTTTTTGTAGGATAAAAAAATTGGTCCGCTCTTTAATTATTACCTTCAAATTATATAGAATCCTTACAAGTTTGATATAATGGTAGAAAATTACTCCTTATTGAGTTGTGAACACAGCGTGGGATGTTTCACGGCATTGTATATTTCATGGAAAACGTCTGTTGAAGTTACAAAGTAAGTACTTACGCCAAACAACAACTCAGTACATACCCATTTCGTAATTTAATTACATACCTATGTGTTTTATGGCTTCAGTTGTTAGGTACAAACAAAATTGTGTTACTCAATATACTTTGTTCAGAGGATACTTTGTTTTTCTGTAAAACTTTCTCTTTAGTGATTATGAAAATTGTTTGCGAATTTACCTTACTCAATTGAATTAATTACCTACTTTACTTTTTAATATCAAAATTTGATGTAGCAACTTAATAATGAGTGCTCCGCGCATTAAAATATATAAATAATTAGTCTCATATTTCAATTGCAATTAATTTCATGAAATTATGTACATCAAATCTCCTCATAATTCATTACTCGCATCGAATGAATGAAAAACAATGGTTAACGATTCCATGGTCAATACGCGACAGCTTCACTTTCACTGAACGTGAAGTATTCGCAAATATCTTCCATCTCACTGCTATCCTGGTACATTTGTCTACAGGTGCTTCGACGCAAGGAGCGCGAGTGCGAGCACGAGATGGAAAGACTCGCTCGCGAGAAAATCGCGGCGCAACAACGACTGGCCTCCTTGAAGAGAGAGGTCTCTGTGCGAGTCACCGCCACCGTCGCTGCCGCCGGCACAGTGCGCAGTCGGAGTATCGGTACGTTGACCTCCTCTACATTCATGCGCGCCTGGTACTTTTGGTCGAGATTATTTAATATTTGGCATCGTCACTTGAGTTGCGAATAACATTTTTTGTTTGTTGATTGAATTGGCAATAAACCTGCTATATTTATAATCTCATTATGATTATTTTAAATCTTTATCAGCCTTCGGTAGTTTGTAATATTGTTTAGCTGCACACGAAAACTATACTATAAATATTTCTCACTTTTATTCTAATACAATTGTAAAAATATCCACTTTCTTATAAAATTTTTCATTATAATTTTTCAGATACTGTCTCTGAAGAGATAGATAGAGAGGAGGCTGTAAACGGACAAGTTTTAGGAATTCCTTTAAGTGTAAGTACAATCAATATGCCATGTTCGTTGATAAAAAATTCAAATAACAATTGATAAAGAGTTTACTCGAATAACTGATAAAGTAAACATAATAATACCGATTTCAGATTACCTCTTCGCCACCGCGTTCCATAGCTCGAATGGACGCCTCACCCCCCCGCACTCTAAACTTGAGCACGAAGTTGCGTACGCTGCCGATACAAATAACACCCACTACCTCGCAGGTATGTTAGCCTGGTAGCGCGTTAGAAATTAGAGCTGACCTAATCTCGGATTAGGATTGGGTTGGGTTCAGTTAGAATTTAGAATTGAGTAAAGTTTAGTTTAGAAGTGTTATTGTACTAAATTTCTGTTATTTAAATTCTATTTTAAGTTATGTTGTAGTGATATTTCGATATAAATGACTAGAATACGGATCAATTGTTGCAAATTGCTATCTTATTTACTAATATAATGTCAAGAAAGTCTGTCTACCAGTTTTGACAAAACTTCCTGGGTAACGAAAGAAACGATAATATTGGTTTCATTTCTAAAAATGAAAGAGATGCACGATTGTGACGTATTGTCTGTTAACTAAGGGGCGTGACATCTAATGCCATGTTATTTTGGCCTCTGTTAACAATTCATTAGGCTATTATTTTCAACAAATAATCTTCATTCAAATTTTTAATCAAATTAGTTGCTCGACTACGGAAATAAAAAATTTACCTTTATTGTAACGCAAAAGAAATGAATATTGTATCAGTAACGATAACATAAACTGGACATAACTGGACTAAACATAACTAGGAATTTGATGCTGGTGTTGTTTTCACTCGACGTCTATCAATACAATAATAAATGATGAAAGAAGTATTAGCAACTGTCAGAATATTATAAGGGAAAATCAACCTTGTTGTTTAATGGCGTGCCAATGGACTTCAACCGTAGACCATATATTTGGCCGACCGCCTACACAAGTATAAACTTAGTCGATTTGAATATATTTTCTGTGCGATTGCAGATTCGCAATTAGATAATTGTTAAAACTGTAATACATATTACCAAGTTTGGTCAGGGAAAATATGCTATTAACTCTTCAGTCACACTTTTACATGCATAATAATACCAATATTTTAGTAATTACTTTATGACCGATGTGTGTCAGTCTCTGACAAAGAAGATGTGTATTATGGTGTAAGTACAACCAACAACCGAAAGAAAGCGCTGTTTTTAATTAAAACACCTGAAAAAGGTGGTGACACTAACCATTAAGACTGAAATAGTTAATATGTAGATGGAAATATTTATGCTAAAATCTGCATAAAGAAATAATGGCCCTAAAGAAATAGTTTAGTATTTGTAACATAAGGTTCTAGGAAGCTGAAATTGTATACATATAACTTTATATCGTCGTTTATTATAGAAATTGCACATTAGTCCCACAAATTTATTAATGAGAACAGGATCTTTAAATACTCTATGGTATATATTATAAAATAAACCCCACAGATAAAACATATATTGTAATTTTTGAAGCAGGTTGTCAGGACATCGTACGGTGCGAGGCACAACACGCTCACCCTGACGACACTGGCGCCAGCGGATCCTACGTCACAAGTGAGCAAACTTATTTTACTAGTAAACACTATCTTCTCGTTTCGATAATTATGTCAGAAACTTTTTTAACGATAAAATATTATTTGTTACCGTCATACACATTTGGCGAACGTACGTTTTTAAAAACCTCTTAGTACATATTCTATATCTAGCTCTGTCCTAGCTCTGCATATTTTGTCTCTCATATTAATTGCTTGTCAATGATTTTCCGCTTTATATATTTTTTTTATTTTCAAACACATTTGGTCAACTTTATAAGGTTGGCAGTAAGCTTTTTAATTTAATTTTTGTTGAAAATGTTTTGTCAATGATAATATTTTCCATGAATAATTTTGTTTTTTTTTGAAGACTTATACAACATTACCAATGTCATAATGTTTTTATTGATATCATTAATTATATTCATAATGATGACATAATTCATTGCTTAACCCAATACACGTGGCTTTCAATTCTATTCGCTAAGGTCAAGGTGGACTGTTAGAAAATAAATAATATCAAGTGTACAAAATCAAAATAATTATTAAAACAAGAAAAGAAACCGGAGGTCCATAGTATTTACAGATCGGAAAGAGTACAGTTTTTTCTTTGTCAGAAATAATTTTCTTTTGCCCTCGTATGTTAATGTACCCTCGAGAAGACGGCAATCACCACATATCACTTTGGGAATAAAAATATCTTCCATGAAATTTTGGTCTCTTCAGAGATACTGGGCATTTATTTATTTACAAATTCTTGGCATTTTAAGGGCAGTATATTGACACAATTCCTGTAAAACCACGGCATTCCATAATAATAATAATAAAGCTTTATTTAATTCCATCATAGAGTACATAATAAACGATAACAATTGGTAACTTTTTAACCTAAAATAATCAATTACATTTATTACACTTACATTTATTTGATTTCAATTATAAATTCTATTTTGTAATTAGTTTATAAATTATTTGCTTTAATTATCCACTATCTTATTATTTGATGCATGGACCCCGTTCGGGTAAAAGCCTGGATGAAAGTCAGGATTCCATAGTACAAACAAATTCTGACATACATAATATATAGGGCATATATTTAATTTAGTTTAATTATTCTAGCTATTGTAAACTTATGATCATATCCTTGTTACAGAATGGCCAGCCGATAGAAACAAATGGTGTGACAAATGGACTTAGCACAGCTTTGGTGCATCCCGCTCAAATACATCTGCCAATCTCACAGGTAATTTCTGTTCTAACTCTTTATAGGTGTAAATATCTATATAAGTATTTATTTCCAAAAATGAAAATTAAAAAGATAGTATATGTATTATATCAGCTATCTGGTTTCCATAGTACAAGCTCTGCTTAGTTTGGGACCAGATGGCCGTGTGTAAAAAATGTCCCAGGATATTTATTTATATTTATTTTATTTATATTTAATATTCCACTTTTGAAAGTTAATCCATACTTTTTTTCATATCTATGGTATGTACAGGTATATTTTTCGAGTGGAGGTTGATGGCCAAAATCCAAAACTGTGATGTATGATAATACTTAGCAAAAATTCTCTAGAGGAGTCCCCGGACTGGGTTTTTGAAATATCTATATTCCTATACAGTAATTCTGGAAGAAATACACTAATAAGAATCTAATTCTGGGAAGTAATGACATGCGACTTACGTCAGAACAAATTTTAATTAAAATTAATTGGTTCTTATTAATGTTCTTTTCATTTTAGTTTTATGAATAAATTAATTAAAATCACAAATTTTCCTTAAGTTTTGCCGTATTTCATTACCTACCAGAATGAATAAGATCCTATGAGCGAAACTATCGAATAGGGTTCGATTATTGGCTAGGAATATTGTTTTCATGAGAAATACAATGATGCAGTATTTTTCGCTATTCCTTATTGTTTCGAATTTGGCCACCCAAGCCCGCTTGAAAAACATTACCTGTGTAGTATATATACTTATACTAGCTGCCCGGACAGACGTCGTTCTGTCGAAATAAGTCCATACAAAAATGCAGGAATTCGCTCGCAGCGCCACCTACCGGGTCCAATTGTGAATCTAAACCATCCAGGGCACCACCCAAACGCAAACAAAAAAAAACATTCCAATCGGTCCAGCCGTATTAAAAAAGAAGAAATAATTGAATTTCACGGTATTTCGTTTACTACAAAATAAATTTAATTTATACATTAGCCTCAATAACACGTGGTAATCATGATATTGAATTGTAGCTTATATGACACGTTCGTAGATTTACCATAGCAGCGCCATCTATTGATGACTTACTCAACCCAGTCGAAAGGTATCGACATCTCTTAGAATCATTTGGAGTTAACAGATAATTGTGACTGTCAAATAATAACAGACAAATAATTAGCAATAAATTAAAATTGCGACTATAATTTGAGATTTAAACTATCCTATCTCTCAAGTTGGATCGAACTGCACATGGTGTGCGAATTTTATTATAATCGGTTAAGTGGTTTAGGAGTCCATTGAGGACAAACATTGTGACACGAGATTTATATATATTAAGATTAAGGTTTATTGTACCTGCCTGCAGATAGTCTCAGATTTGTTTTGAATATGTTGTGTAAGAATATACTTTTTCAGAACTTAGCTTCTAATGTTAGTATTATTTTAAAATTGTTAAATATATTGACAATTCCCCTGATGTAACAAATACGACACTTGCTAAATATACTAATCAAAAAGTGTCCCCAGATGGTCAGCAGTGGTGGTCTAGTAGTGAGTCCGGCGGCGCTGCAGCTGTTGTCGGCCGGCGGGGGACTGCGCATGCTGCAAGCACCGTCAGTGCAGACTAATGGTGGGTTATGTTCTCCTAGTACTTGATATCTATATTTTATTTACTGTGGGCTTGTTTTGAAAATATGTATTAAGAGCCAGTTTGTCTTTTAAGTTTTATAGGTCGTCAACAAATTCGTAATATCTGTTTTTTTTTTATATTCTTGTCTCATTAACAATAAAACATAATTATTTTCAGGTGTGACCACAGGGGAAACTAGATTATCTAAAGAGAATGGAATGGTATCGCCTACGCCAGTATCAACAGGTACATTTTTTGAATTGTATATCTTTTCCCCATATTATTTTATGCTGTTTAGTTTCGAGCGATCATTTATTTGTTTAAATACACATTTCTTTATCATCGCTTACTTCAGTGCAAAGACAAGTTATACTAAAAATATTTCTTTAAAAATCATATTGTAAAAACGCCATCTAGCGGTACCTTCAAATAAGAGTTACGCATGTGGCGCCCTTAAAAGTCTTGCAATGTTAGCGTTGAAGCTTGGTGTATAGTTTACTGAGAATTTAAGAAAAGGGCGCCACTGGGTAGTGACTAGTGGTGCCCTCTACCAAATCACCAAATGCCAGGAGTGATTCTCAGCATTGGTCATTGAAGAGAATATGATGACATATTTTTTTATGTTGTTCCAGATGGCGGTGGCGTGGTCATGAGCGGCCTCACCCCGCTCGTAATGTCGCAGCCAACCGCGCATTTATTGCAAACGCACACGCACACGCTCACACATAAGGTGACTACCTTATTTTATAGAGTACAATGGAATTAATAAAATATTTTGTGATCCCTTGATCATCCAGTGATCTTCTGGTACTAGAGCAACACGAAAGTATAGTAAAAGAATATAAATTATTACCATCAGATGGTGGAGACGCAGATGGTGAAGGGGTCGGTGGCGCCGCTGACCGTGAGCGCGCAGTACCTGAGCGCGACCACCATCGTGAAGCCCGTGGTGGTGGTGTCGGGCGCGCACCCGCACGCACACACGCACGCGCACGCACACACGCACGCGCCCTCCACGTGAGGGTGCCGGTGCCGGTCGCCCGACCGCCTCGCGCCTTATGAGCACCTGGTACTCGCGCACCTGCCTCTATGTTCGAAGTGAACGGAACTTGTGTATTTTGTGCATTTTTTCATACATGGTGATTTTCGAACGTCTATTTCCCGTTTGTCGGTGACACTTTAAATTTAATGGTCAGATATTTTTTATAACACTGCCATAGTATATTTCCGAGCAATAATTTGGTTCGTATCGACGTAGCAATGAAATATTCGTGCGTCGTGCGACACCGAGCCTCTTATCCTCCTACTACCTCACGCGGATGGGACTGCGATCATTCCTTGTGAAACATAGACGGGTGCAAAGGTGGACGTCATGTTGTGACGTCCTTTACACACTTCAGCTGTAACATAATGTGCGAAGAAGACGGATAGCCTCTGGTGTGTGACAGGATCGCGGTTAACGCGCGTCTTATGTTAAGACAGTGCGTACGTTGAAAACAATGTATTTATGCAATACCTACTTATAGTGGTCATTTATTAATGAAGACGGTGATAGCAAAGTGACAAATTGTGATGATGGACATTTTGCTGGATGTTCCGACCGGCCAAACCGTGGTACACGGGTAAAACATACACTATATTTTTCTACTAATAACAAATTCCACATTGTGATCGAAAACAATAACCGGTATGGATGTAAACTATTTATTTATTTTTATTTATTGCTTAGTATCAGAGAAAAATTGGGTAGAGAAAGCTTTATGTAGATCGTGTAATGTTTTGGAGCGGATTGCTTTGATTAAAAGTGGTTGGAAAGTTCTGTACAGTGTTCACATAGGAGTTAATTTACGTGACGAAATTCGTGTATACCGTTTTATATGTATTATTGTCTTTATATTAAGTGCGAGCCATATTTGCTCATGATTCAATTAATTGCTGCAAGACATGATTTCGATGAAGGCTTGGCCAATCAGAAATGCAGCTTAGTCAGTAAATCGTCGTCTCGAGACGACGACTGTACACACGAATGAGAAATTTCCCCACTCAGTGAACAAGTAGATGTAGGCTAAAGTGTACTTGTTATGTATAGAGAACTAACAAGATGAAATTTATTTTTTCTATATAATCTGTGATGTGTGCAGTTAGGTAAACTAGGAACGGAAACTCTGTACAAAGACGTCTTTAGGTGTTGTCAATTTCTAACAATTGTGTGTATAAATAATGGTTAAAATTAAATTAGCTATTAAAAATTATGTGGCTTATACGTGTCGCGTTTATGCAATATTGAAACATCATTTGTGATAAATAAAAAATGCGGGCAACGAGCACCAGGAGACCGACAGTTGAGAGCGAGTGACAAGGTTATTTAAAAGTCATACTATCCTGCTCACGAAGTAATAAAAAGTATTCGAATGTGACAGCAATAGTTTTGATAATTCTGTCAATTTGCCTCTCAACCGGGGAGAACAATTTGCGACCATGCGACAAACTTTAGATATTGGAATTCCTATTCGTACTATAAAATTATTTATTTAGATGATTGTCGATACCTATATGTATGTTGTTTGTTAAATATAATTTGTGTATAAGATGTCGAATATCGCAAGTTTGGTGGTTGTCGATGACGTCACGGACGACGTGTTCCTGGGGCTGGCACGGGCCGTGCGGCCGTCCTCACAGTGTGCCTACATTTACCTGATTTAAGGGGGATATTATATTTAAAATTCATGTAAATATTCACTCAGTCAAGCTGCAAAGAAAACAAAGAAATTAATTTTGGAATTTATTATTATGGACATAGAAATATGCTATATAAGTGAAAGTACCTGCTATGAAACTAACATAATTTAGCAGTGACAAAAATCTGTACTTTACAAACGAAAAATTTTGAATATGGTTTGAAAAAAACGCAGTTTATTTTTAGCTTGGCTGATTTGAACTTAATTGTTAAGTTTTGACAACTATTAGCGTTGATCCTGTTAAATTAGCGATGTAAAAAGCGTTTATGTGACCACTACTTCTGTCTCTTACTCTCACTATATTGGAGAATACGTAAAGGCGGGACGGGTGTATGTGGCTCACAGTCTTCTGTGAAGCAATATTGTGCCAACACACTGTTAAACCTAGTTGTTTTGAATGTCGTCTTATTTAAATAAATATGTCATAAAGGCTCAAGATTTAAACGTGTTTAAATTTTAATTGAGCTGTGTTAGAAAATATTACTTACAAATCAAATCATCGAATTTTTGTTGTGTTTTGTTAAAATTGCAAATTATTATCAATTGAAGAAAAATGCCTGCCAAAATCTTACAAGTTAGCAAATAAATTTAGTAGTTTTATAATTTATTGCAATGGAAGAGGATCCATTTTTAAATGACGTTTTTGGGCATGATTGGCTGTGACTTAATTTATTTTCTGACTACATTATGTTTCTGTTACTTCGATTTGAACTGTAGACTATAATTGTAATAAGGTGCAAAATTGTTGTTTAATTGACTGTAATTACGTGAAATGCAATGCCCGCTCCACGCTTTGCAGATTTATATTTGCTTTTGATATGACAATAGAAAAACAGTATTTCCATAAATATTTTTGACTTGAAATGAAGAAGGATTTTTGTCACTTTGCCTAATAAATATGTGGAATAAGATAAAAATGTAAAAATAATATAATAAAGAGAGAAATTTATTTTAATTGTAATAATACTGTGAAGCGAAAATGCTCATGTAAATAAAAAAAAAATGAAGTAGTGTATAAAGTTCTAATATGTTAGAAATACACAAGAAATTACATAAAACATTGTTTTCTTTTTCCTATAACTCACAAGACTGAAGTATAATGCATATCAATTTAAAAAAGAACAGTACTTTATTATTATTAAAAATAATGTGACTTATAATAAGTCCAGCAAAATAAGTAAGTAAGTAGTAAGTACGTATACTGGTTTAGTCTATCTAAAACACTGGCGCAAAAAATATTATTTCTAGTTGGTCTAGTTAGTCTTAATTCTTCTACTCTTCTTTATAGAAGTCGGGTAAAATCGAATTTTGAGTACCTCTCGACTAATACCATGATGCGAATCATTCATGATATTCGTTCATGAATGATTCATTTGTATGATTAAGTGGGTTATCAATTTAAAATATGTTACTATCCAACTGCTACGCTTACAAAAAGTGTGGTAAAAATTAAATCTTAACAACAGACTTCAAAACTGTACTTGTATTTGACATTAACAAATTGAAACTTAACAGTAAATATATATGTATTTTTTAACTAGGAGTAAAAAGAGCCATTAGTAAAAATATTTTTTATTTATTTGAATATATACTCGTATAATTTTCACTATCAAATAGTTATTTTTTGGAGTCTTTAGTGGGGCCAACTAGTGTGTTGCCTATTCATCAAAATAATAAAAAAAAAATTGTATTTAAACCTACCTTTTTATTAAGTCTGTTAAATAAAATTTTAAACCAAAAGGTATTCCATTTAAGCGAAAATAGATAAAAATTCCAGATGATGGAAATACAAGACTACTGAATATAATTGACGACTACACAAAATGAAAAGGACTTCCTTCCCACGTACCTATCTACTCGCTTGCTCATAAGTTTAGTACAATCTTCATACGGGACCCCCATTTCTTTTCACTATCTATATTGGATGACCGTAAATTTGTCTATTTTATGGAGGGACGTTAAAAAAGTTAAGTGCTTAAAAGTTAATTGACCCGCCTCTATTATTGTCTAATTAAGTTTGTAGACGTAATTGTTTAACTAGACTTGTTGATAATTTTAACTAACTACCGAAAATAAATTGCGACGATTTGTCATGTAGGTTTGTTTAGCGAGGAAGACATTGACCTTGCTATCATTAAATATTTACACTTTACTGATTATATGATTAGCTAATAGAATTGGGCCCTTTACTTACTTAGTTAGCCCAGATAGATGCCTGTAGCTATATATTTTAGAATATTTTTGTCATGTAGGCCGCCACAAACATGGCGACAGACAGGGATTCATCAGGGGCCATTCTGTAAGGTAAAATGACACTAGCTCGAGGATGTTTCGTCGCGGCCTCTATGCTCTGTCTCTGTTGCTTAATACGCTAATACTACTAATCACGTGAGAGGTAAGCTCTCTGAGGTCTCTGTGAAACGGCTCGCCGACGAAGTTTGTATTAGCTGAATAATTTTAAGTGGTCACCTCCGCCTATGGACATCTGCAACATTAGGGGCATCGCCAATGCGTTGCCGACCCTGAGACGTGAAGTTGCTAAGTCTCATGTGCCTGTAAGTTCACCGGCCCCCTAACCTATCTAACCGAAACACAGTAATACAAGTGCACTACTGCTTCTCGGCGGAAATGGGTAAGGTAGTCTTTCTCGGGCGAACTCTACACTAATCTCCACACTCTAATATAAGAACTTAACTATTTCTAAGAATACTATCATACTAACAGGTCTTTAACCTATTGGAAGCATTAGGTAATTTAATATAATTGGGCCCCTATAACTATCATATGATAGAGGACTATTTTATCAAAGGTCCACAGACTCGATAATGATCCGATCGGACGTCACGATTTGTCGCATGCGTTCTATGTAACCTGCGGTAGTCCCACGCCTTCCAGTTCTTTGCAGTGCCGGATTACCACCAAGCAAGACCACGGACCAAGAGTAGCAATTGCTACGGGCCCCGCGCAAAAGGGGGCCCCGCGTGTCTAAGGCCGCCCACCACCGATTGCTTTTTTAGTACTTAAGAACCCATAGCAGACCAAAGGCCCTCCGACAGAATTTGCAACGGGCTCCGCACTTGCTTAATCCGGCACTGGTCCTTTGGTAAAATCGGTTATCTGGCAGGATTTAGGGTGCGCAATAATCGCGAGGCCCTGGGCCTTTCCCCGGGGTACCCACTGCAAAAGACAGCCCCTCTTTTGCATATTATAAATAATAAAATCAGTCTCAGTAATATTATAAATGCAAAAGTTTGTATGTGTTTGTAACCAATCAGTCCGTACGGCTGATGGGATTTGATGGAATAGCTACATTAATAGATTTTAAGAGTAGTTCAAGTTATCAATCAGAAATCTCATTATAATGATATGGAAAAATGGTCCTTCGTCGAACAGGCTATTGAATATGGTGAATGTAACCTCGGCGCAAGCAATAGGGTTGAATTTTCAATGACATGCTTTAACGTCAAAATGGGCTTTTTTAATGGAACTACTATTGGCTTTTTGAAGTACCTTTAGCCTCATCATTACTTACTACCTTTCCTAATAAGCAACTAAGTACCTTGAATACTTACTAAATCACGTGTTATTGTGTTTATGACAATTTCCGTCAAAATATTTTCGCCGAGGTTGCTTCCACTTGTTTTAATCCTTCCGGAACAAGATAACGCAAGAAACCTTGTGTGTCAACGAACTAATAATCTGTGCGATTACAAATTACACGAGCATTTATTTATTATTGTGATGTAATGGAGTTATTTTTATTATGAAATTATGTAACTATAATTAATTTTGATTTAAATGTTTGGTATTAAAACCAATTTTCATGAATGAAGGAGCCACAGAGACACTACAGGATTTTTATAGTATTAGCCACCCAATCATTAGTCTGTAGTCTGAAAAAACTGTCAAATTTTATTCTGAACGAACATTTCGTTTAAAACGCGGGCGCGCAAGGGAGAACCGCAGGGCGGAGGCTAGTTAACATACCTAATAAGGTATAAAATTCTTGATTAGGTATCTACCTTCCTTTTCACATACGGTATATTCTCATTAGACTTTCATTCATGTAATCTTACTCATTGAAATTACGAGTCGATCGGTACAGGTTTAAGATAAATTTCGTGCGTTCATTCATAAAGTCCCATTAGATTACCACGATTGTCTTGTTTGACGCAATTGAAATGATAAGGTATTTGTGTCTACAATAAGCTATACTACCATATAGGCTGTAGTAAATATATGTGGTAGAAATAAATATCCTGGCATTTTTTTAAACAGCATATAAGCTGAACTTGTACTATGGTAACCAGATACTGACATACTACAAATACTATTTTTAAATTGAGGTTTTTATAAACGCAATACAAATATTTGTCCTGGGTGGGAATCATACCTACGGCCCGCCTTACTAAATGTCTGAGGTATCAAAATTTCATTATTTGGGTCACCTACTTGACTTTGACATTGTTTTTAACTAGATTTGAGGAAAATACCTACTTTTATACAATATTTATGAATCAAATTTAACTAAGCAGTTCTTGAGATTCGCACCCACGCGAACGCTTAGGATGTATTCTAAATTCTGGAGATTTTCCTAAACCATTTAACCGCCAATTGGCTTGGTGGTTAGCGACCCTGACTGCCAAGTCGAAGGTCGCGGGTCCATTCCTACCCAAGACAAACATCTGTGTGCATGAACATCTCTGTTTGTTGTGTATATGTTTGTACTGGGTGTGAATATATATATATATATGTATGTATTTAGAAAAATAAAAAGTAGTATATCAGTTATATGGTTTCCTTAGTACAAGCTCTGCTTAGTTTGGGATCAGATGGCTGTGTGTAAAAGAATGTCCCAGGATATTTATTTATTACTTCATTAGGATATTTTGTGTTATATATCTTTTTTACATATATATTTATACTCTTAGTCCGTACGCTTTAAAGATTCTATGATAAATAGTTTATACATCATCGTTCTTGAGAATATCAATATCTCTCAAATACCAAAACCATACATACGAAAACCCTATATCAAATCGGAATCATTCAAGGTTCCCCTTATCGATTAGTTAACATTTATTTCGCGGCTACATCCTTTATCAGGAAGTAACGAGCCATGTCGACATTTCGTCTGTTTACCCTATGACTGACAGGTCCTCGCGCGCATTATAAATACGCGCCTCGCGAATTCAAATCGCACACTTTCAGGTGTTCTCTGATCGCCTAGTACTTTCCTGAGAATTAAATTTTAATTTAACTAAAAACGAAGTGCTTT
The DNA here is from genome assembly GCA_907165245.1 of Habrosyne pyritoides. NCBI lineage: Eukaryota > Metazoa > Arthropoda > Insecta > Lepidoptera > Drepanidae > Habrosyne > Habrosyne pyritoides. Next base: position 9,407,728 of record OU015606.1, read on the forward strand.
TCAAAATGGTCAAATTCAATTGTGTATTCTTTTTTATTTTATTATCTGGCTACCATGCTTTGCCATTTGAAGGAGTATACAACGATATTGATGATAATAGTATAGATGGTGAAGAAACCATAGACTTGTCTAGCTTGGGACCAGAGGCTTATGGGAATCCTAAGAATGAGAGCGGTAAGAATATTTTTATTTGATTGAGATTTATTTTTATAAATAGTGGTTTTTATTCTAGTTACTGTTTCAAAGAACTAGTTATTGAATTACTATTTTTAGGCCTGCGGTTTCACCCGGCTTATAGAGGATAAACAATTTTCATGAATATCCGGTCAGCCATTCGTTTCATTTAGCAGTGAAAACGTACACAGACAGTCTGAGACATGGAATTAATAATATTAGTAGAGATTGTAAAGTATTTAAATTTTTTTAGAATACCTCTAATATCGTTCATACATTTTTTTTTGATACATGAACCCGTCTCGTCTTGTTAACACATACTATTATCGTACAGTTTTCATTTGTTAATTAACAATTAAACATTTACGATTGTTAATATAACAAGCATTGCAATCATACTTACTTATAGATATTAGACACACATTTTGACAAGTGACTCATTGAACAAGTGGCACGCAATAATGACCAATTCAAGTTAAAAAATGCCACAGAAAATATAACTTTATGTCTCTTGAAATAAGGTGTATTTATTGATCCAATAGATAGTTGTATGATACAGATATATGCACTTTAGGTTGAAGCAGTAGGGTTTATTTTTCTATGACATTCTTGAACATCAAAACGGCCATAATATCGTATTTAGTATTGATTATATTAGATATAGCTGTCCCTCGCGGTTTTACCTGCGTTCCCGAGGGATATCACATTTTCCCGGGATAAAAAGTAGCCTATATGTTATTCCAGGATATGCTCTATCTATGTGCCAAGTTTCATCCATATCCGTTTAGTAGTTTTTGCGTGAGAGAGTAACAAACATACTTACATTATTATTATTAGTATAGAAGTATAGACTAGTTGTACCCGCTACTTACGTATATTGATTTTGATGAAAAATGTATTACCATAAACTACGTTCCAGGTATTGGCACCATTAAGGGCCTGGTTCCATTAAAAAACAAAAAATTTCGTTAATCATGTGTGAAGTTATTTAGGTATTCTAGAATTTTTAATCGGTCCAACATCCTGGGGTGGGCTCTAGACCCCCCCCCTCTATATACTCCTATGAAGGTATCTGTGAAAATAGCCCCATTAAAATTAGTCTAGTAATTTCGAGACTAACGTGTAAAAACAGAGTAAAAGGCGGACAGAGTTTAATCAGCTTTTATTGTATTTACGTACAGACACGACAGTTTTATTGTTGTATAGAAGAAAATGAAAAGGAAAACTATAGATATATATTCAGGTTGCAAAACCCAAACTGTCATGTTACAGTCAAAAACATGACGCGCGTCAGTCTTTTGATAAAAGTGAATAAAACATGACTCGCAGATCCTCAAAAGTGACAGTTCACATCCTCAGTTAAATTATATCGTTGCAAATGAATGATGTATCGGATATCCTAAAATTTACTACCAATTCAAAGTAATATAAGAAAATTAGCACTATCGGGAATATATAGGGAATATTTTCCGCCAGGCTAGGTGATCATGCCTGGGGACCGCGGTCAAACTGTTGATGTTGGATGCTTGTATGTATATATGTCAAATCCTGAGAGAATCTCGACATCGCGATTTAGGATTCTCGCGTGTTTCTACTCGTTCATAGATGTCGCCAAATCACTGTGGTGTCTGCGGTGAAGGATTGTAGGCGTGTTCGTAATTCTCGCCACATTTTTGTCATAAACCATTTAAATTCCAGGACAAGCATTAGCATCATGGTCGGAGTCATCTCTAATGAATCCAGAGGAAATGGGAGAATACGCTGAAGGAGATATCTTGATGCCGCCACGAATAAACAGAAATGGACTCCGTGACCAATCTATGCTTTGGAGCAAAGGCATTGTCCCTTATTCCATCGTAGGATCCTTCAGTAAGCTAATATAATTTTTTATACAAAGAAAATGTGTAGCTTCAATATTGAAGCTATCGTTCTAGGGTTCTACTCCCTAAGGTTCTAATGAATTCCCGGATAATTTTATATAGTAGAAACCCTGCAGCAAAAATATACGAAATTTTGTTTATTTATTACGTTTCTGATATTAATGCTAGCGGATAAACAATATTCTTTTATGTAAAAAAATAAAGAGGTCTAGAACCATCTTCACATTATTGTCTTTCTAATGATACTAGATTGGGGCACATCAGTTGAGTGTAGGGCTGCCATCCGTCCGGGTTTCCCCGGATTTGTCCTAGTCGGGGTGTCCGGATGTGGTTTCCAAAAAAGTTCAGGCGAAACCCGGACTTCCGGACACATTTTGTGTCACGGGAGTCCCAATTAATTGGTAGATAAGCAGTTAAAAAATGATTTCTAATCTTGACCCACATTCAATTAAAATGTAAACTATAAGTGTAAATGTTTTTTTAGGCGTGTCCGGGAAAATACCCAATTTCATCTAAATTTCCGGGGTTTTTTTTTAAGGTTTTGTCCGACGTTTGGCAATATAGGTGATGGCAACCCTAGTTGAGTGGTTAGTCTATAACGGACATAGGGAGAAACAATATTTGTGTTTTATATATAGAGTGTACTAGGGCCGCATAATTACACTGCAAGTTTTAATTCCCCAGACCAAGAGCAACGCGACATGATCATGAAGGCTATTGCGGACTACCATCGGCTGACGTGTCTTCGCTTTGTACCGTACTCTGGACAGTCGGACTACATTGTTATAGAAAGCAAGAATACGGGATGCTGGTCTAGTGTTGGGCGCATTGGTAAGTACCACATCGTTTATGGTGCCTTAGTACTTTATAAAACACACTTTAATAGAAAACCATACCAAAAAACGAAACCAAAGCTTTTTAAGAGCGTGTTTTTTAAAGTTTATTTTGACTATTATTTATTTAAAGTTTGTTAGTTAGCGTAATCGTTAAAGCGTGTTTTTTAGTTTTTCTAATCTTGAAAAATGTTAATCCTTAAGATTCTGGTAAGTATAATGGGACAAACAATTTAAATTATTGAATTGTCATCGATCTTTGTTAAATGAGCAAACTATTCATTAAATTCGGCGTTTTGAAGTGGATCAAAATCAAGTTCGTAAACCATAACATACACACATACACACATACACACATACATACAAATATACATAATAATATAAGATAATAAAAGCGTATTGCGTATATATTAAGCGATTTATTCTTCCGGGTGACCTCATACAGTCAAAATACCTCTTGAATGTATTATTAATGCGGAAAGCCCGGAATTGCATAGAGTTTAAATATGCTTCACACATATTCAGATTATTCGACTGATGAATTTTTCAAATCAATCTGCCGGAATGAAAACGAGCGTTATGAATTCCAGGTTCCAGATTATAATTTCATAACCTGCATGTTTTCACTATCAATCAATTTAAATTATTGAAGAATTTGTCAGTATACTGTCCCATTTTTCATGCTGTAAAATGGTATTCGCTCTCTCTTATTCTATTCACATTAAGAAGATGAATCTAGGACACTCGTTTTTTTTGGCTAAAACTGCTTCGTCATCCGAAACTAAGCAGAGTTTGTAATATGAAAAATAGAAATTAAACCATCACACACCAGACATGTTCATGCACACCTGTTTTTATCCTGGGTGGGAATCAAACCTACGCCCTTAGATGGCAGTCAGGGTCTCTAACCACCAAACCAACTATCCCGTCACATTTCACAGCCAAAGACGTTTGCCAGAATAAACACGAGACTACTGAATCAATTTGATTCACGATATCTGTGAGACACCTTGCTGGAATTCCGATTATGGATTCAGGGAGGCATTCCCGATGTCTGAGGCCGGCCTTAAATATCGCCTTTTTAAAACTATAAAGCTGGTAAGCAGACAGTTTGGTCACCGTGCTCATTGAAACAATTGGGTAGCTGCCAGAACACATGGATGGGCATTTTGTGAGCTCGAGCTAATTATAGGATACAAATCAGCATCATTACTTTCCGTGCCTCTTCCCATCAATCATTATAAATAAATAATACCTACTAATTATACTTTTACTATGGAGGCCAGGTGACTGATTCACTGTATATACTGCATTTTAAACACATCCAGACACTGAAGAAACAGGCATGTTCATGCACACAAATGTTTGTCCTGGGTAGGAATCGAACTTGCCTGAGGCGTGGCAGACAGGGATTGTAACTACTATTTAAATATTTTATTTACTTCGAATTCTTCTTCCATCAATCAAATTCAGGTGGTCGCCAAGAAGTGAATTTGCAAGCTCCCGGCTGCGTCAGCAAAAAGGGCACGGTGTTACACGAACTGCTCCATGCTGTTGGATTCATGCACGAGCAGAGCCGACCCGAGAGGGACGACTTCGTCACTATACACTACAATAATATTCGTTCAGGTAAGTCAAATTAAACGTTATTTTGGTAACCTTACAGAAAAAACAGGTTAATAGTAAATATCCTGGCATATTCTGGACACACAGTTATCTGATTCCAAATTAAGCGGAGCTTGCTCTATGACAACCAGTGCCCTGACCACGAACATATATTGCAAGCGTATCGTCATCGTATCGAGTGCACTAAATACCAATGCAATGGACAATTGAACATCGCGCAACGTCACGGTGTGCACGGTGTTCCATTTTTCATACAAATCAGCTTTTTGGCGTACTCGATACGATGACGCTACGCTTGCGATTAGATGTTCGAGCTATTAGGGCTCTGGTTCATACTGATATATTTAACAGAAGGACATGTGTATGGACAGACACATTTGTCCTGGAAATAAGTTAAGTTGTTACGCTGTTATAAAAAATATCATATTGTAAGCTGTTAAGCTGAATATCATTGTAAAGCTGGGTTCTTCTTTTATGTACCTAATTGATGTCACGTTAACTTTCAGGAACGGAAGGTAACTTCAGGAAAGCTGACCCTAAACACACAAACGACTACGGCATCACATACGATTACAACAGCGTAATGCATTATTCTGAATACGCCTTCTCTAAGAACACTCAGAGAACTATCGAACCCAAGGTACTTGTGTTTAAGTCATCACAGTATAAAAGCCGATTATGGCAAGGAAAAATGAACCCTTTCACTTGATGGAGAGGTTCAAATTAATCTAATTAAATTAATCAAAAAATTTAAATTATCTAATTAATTTAATTAATCGATCGAATAGTTAGCACTTAAACAAAACGAAATAAGGTATAGTTTTGTATAAATTCTTTGCTGTTAAACCAGTGACCCAAGAACGAACACTTATCGTAAGCGTATCGGCATCATATCGAGTGCACCAAAAACCAATGCAATGGGAAATTAAACACCGCGCAACGTTACGGTATGCGCGGTATTCAAAAATCCATACAAACCAGCTTTTTGGGTGCACTCGATACGATGACGCTACGCTTGCGATCGATGATCGTGCTTAGGCCTCTGGCGTATTGCATTACTCCTTGATGATCTGTTCCCTTATTCAGCTAACACAATCTAAGTACATCAGCGAGCCTAGGCCTCTGAGAGCTTCCCTCTCACGTGATTACATAGTTGGTGAAAGGGACAGAGCTAGAGAGAGAGAAAAATCCTCGAGCGAGTGTCATTTTCCTTAGAGCATCGAAGCCCTGTACACTCGTCGATTGCTTTCAAATGAATTCTTTAGAAGCTTTGTTTTAATGTAGAAATTTCAGAAGGTGAACCCTTATGAATTATACGAGTATATTTTTTATCCAGGTTGGTAGCGTGAAGTTGGGACAGCGAGAAGGATTGAGCAGAGGTGACGTTAAGAAAGTGAACAACATGTATACCTGCAAAAAGGAGTAAGTTGTCTTGATGCTATTGAATCACTTGTTCTGGTTTATATTATCCTAGTACTTTCGAGAGCGGCAGCTTATAAGATCAGAACTCATTAGCAGATTATATTCCTGCTATATTTCCACTACAAGGGCCTCCCCCCAAAGGAATAGGGGGATTAAGGCAATAGACAATAATGAGAGCAATTAGTGGGTTTTACATCACTTTAAATTAGATTTTTCGGGCAATACAGGATACAAAATTTCTTGCGATTTTTCCTTCATAGAAAACCATATAATTAATTGAAGTTACTCGCTTATAATCGTAGGCAATAGGCACGTTTGAAATTTGCGTATAGTAATATAAATTTTGTATTTTCAGAGAGCAGCAAACAGGTTGGTTCGGTGGAGTCTTCCAAAATCTTTTCGGCAACAAGCGAGTCGTCGAGGAAGGCGCTTACAATTAATAATAAATAAATAAAATGTTGACTTTCAAAGATCTGATAGACCGTAAGTTTCTGTACTAGTCGTTCAGTGATTTTATATGTATTGAACATAATAAATAAGAAAATATATCTAAAATTAAATATCTGGTATGCGTTTTCTTTTTCCGTACTGCTTTATGAGTTGAATGCCCTGATGAGAGACGTGATTTTGAAGCCTGAGCTTCCCGAAATTTACGGTTATGTACGGTGGCAGGAGCTGAAAATCTGTTACCAAGAACCGCTCTGTGTTCCGACAGCTACATTGTAGTCAGTTCCTGGGATTCATGTGTTTTACCACTTTCAGTCACATCATCACCTACCACGGTGAGATTGTGGTCAAACAAAAGCCAGAACAAAGTAACAAAAAAACCTGTTATTTTCATGTGGCGAACTGTTTTACAAATTGAAAGTTTAGTAAATTAAACAACATATTTATATTCCTTTAGAAGCTTTGCTTGTATTTATTAGCTATATCTATTTGTACACTATTTTTCTGTATGGTTAACTCGGGTCAGAATTCTAGGTAGAGTTTGCTTGCGGTACTCAGTCACTCAGAATATTCATATTTGTCTATTTCTAATGCCATAAGACATTTCAGGAAGTTGTACGCCCTCTCACATTTGCATGACTCTTCTGCAAACAAAAAAAAAAACATATTAAGATAGTAATAAATGGCACAGCCATAACTTATAATTTTATATAAAACTACCTTGCCTTGCATTTATAATCTTCTGGGGCTCGATTCTGTAAAGAAAGTGACACTAACTCTAGAATGTTTCGTCGCGGCCTCCGTGCTCTGTCTCTTTCGCTAACTACGCTAATACTACTAATCACGTGAGAGGTAAGCTCTCCGAGGCCTCCGTGAAGCGGTTCCCTGACGAAGTTTGTATTAGCTGAATAATGGGGCTGATTAATTGTTAAGAATTGAAAGAGCGATATTAGCTTTTTTAACTGTCCGACACATATTCTGCCAATACGCGTGTTAAAAAAAAGTTGGCAGGGAACCTTTTCGGCGGGAACTTGCGAAGTGACATAGTTTAACTTTTAGATTCATTGAAATGAACTAAAGTTTAATATGTGTATCGTAACTTTTCAAGTTGCCTGCGAAAAGTATTTATAGAGAGGCCACAATTTTACTTAAAACTTGGGACTAGTGTAGAAGTGACTCATTAGATTATTTATAGTTTTAACTTACGTGAAAACTCATTATACAATATCGATACTGGCAAAAATAAATCTAGAAAAGGATTTGATTGCCATACTTAAAATAATGTGCACTGGTCAATAAAACAAATGACTCACGTCTATTAACACAAAGGGCTGCGATGTCCTCGACGTCGTCCATGGTCTTACCGGATCTCTCCCCGGCAAATATGACGCCAGCTCGAGCTGCGTCGAACTCCCCGTCTACTGACGCGACCCCTGTGTTCTCGAGTACACAGCGTAGAAAACACTATAATAATAATAATAAAAATAATAATAATAATAAATCAGCAACTTTTTATTAAATGTCAAAACTTGTGACATAATTGTACAACATCAAAAGATCTGCTCTATGTGTTAGATAGGTAGCACTTTAAAAAAAATGTTAAAATTGTGTTATAATTTTTTTTAAACTTAGTTTAAAGTTCGGAAACTTACTTTGGGTGTTTTATCAGTTTCGTCTGGGAAGCTACCGCTTTGGTTCAGTGATGCCAAGTAAGCTGGAAGAATAATTTTATACTATTATTAACAGTATGCGTACATTTTTATAATTGCATCATTATATTCTACAATTCCGGCGCCCTTTTTAAGCGTACCAGAAGCTTAATTTTTTGTCAGGCCAATTGGCTTGGTAGTTAGTGACCCTGACTGCCAAGTCGAAGGTCGCGGGTTTGATTCCCACCCAGGACACACATTTGTGTGCATGAACATGTTTGTTTGTTCTGCGTCTGGGTGTAAATATTAGTATATGTATGTATTTAGAAAGATAAAAAAGTTGTATATCAGTTATCTGGTTTCCATAGTACAAGCTCTGCTTAGTTTGGGATCAGATGGCCGCGTGTAAATGAATGTCCCAACTTTATTTTTATTTTTTTATTATTACCGAACAAATTTTGTTAAATATTTACAGAATGGTTAGCGATAAATAAAGGATCGGAAGGGGACAGCGGTGTAAGAAATAAAAGTAATTTACTTACACATTTCAATTCGGAACGAATCATTGCATTCGTTCATGATGGCCAAAACGTCTACGTCCATACTATTTCTGCTATCCTGGTACACGGTACAGTTCGACGGCATCGGTTGGTCCCTTGTTTTGTCCTTTATTACTGTGTTAGGTACAGGGTCCGCGAGGATCTTTTGAATTCTTTGAGGGTTGCCTTTAAACGTATAGAAAAATAAATATAAATAATACGAGATTGATATCCTGAATCCTTTATCACTGAAGGTGCCTCCTGATTTGAATGCCCGTGAGATAGAAACACATTTTACAAGTATTTATTGGGTAAGGAACTAAAACTATGTAAATAAAAACTGTGAAATTTTGCAAAATTAAATGTGAAACAATTACATCAAAATTTGTAAAGCTGTCTTCCGTGGTTTCATTCGCGTTTATCGATATCATATAATAATAGCCTATCATTCCCGCGGGCATATGTTCTGACTAATACCAATTTTCATCAAGATCGGTCACATCACATTGAGCATTGACAGGCAGACGGATAAACAAAAATTAAAAAAATTGTAGAATTGGCGTCAGTTAGACAGAAAAAGAAAATTTATCACAAAATTTGACAAAAGTATATTTAATTTACCCATATTAATGGAATTGTATAAATTCATACCAGGCACTCATAAGATGATGAAGATTTTTTAATGAAAATAATAATTTCAAATACCTTCGTAACTAGTTTGACTTTCCAAAGAACCTCTTCTATTGTCAGACGAGAGGAGTCCAACAGGTTGTTTTAACAGATTATTTGTCGATTTTGACAAAGTTACATTTATAAATGCAATCGCAGTGACGAAGAACAGGATTTTTATCATTTTTCCGACTGCTGAAGGCTTTCTGCATAAATGTAATGTGATGCTCGCTTTTATACTGTCATCATAATTGAGAGCAGAGATTGTCAACAAATTGTGTCAGGCCCATTTCCAAATACATAATACTAGGCTGTCCCCCGCGGTTTCATCCGTGTTTCCTTATATCCCAAATTCACACTCACTACAGATACATACACACACTACACATATACATTCACTCACACGTCTACTCCACATACACGCACAAACACCCCACCATACACAGAATCATTTGTATATAGAATAAGTTTTCTTTTATTTACATACATTTTAGATTGAGTATGTTTTAATAACAAAGGGCACTGGCTTCTGTAACACAGGTATGTATGCCTAGCGCAGAAGTCAGAGACTGAATTTAAATTGTGTAAGATTATTTATGTGAATAAATTTATTATTATTATCCTGTGTGTGATCCAGTCTATCTTCTATTTATCTATATACGAGAATTAGGAAAATAGGGTTCCTTTGACGCACCATCATCTCAAAACTACTGAACATATCGGGACGGGACTACTACCATTCGTCGCGGATTTTATCGTAGATGGTTATAGGCTATGTATGATGTCGATAATTTTTTTTGTCATTTTGACGTTTAAAAATGTCAATGAAAAATGAACTTTGTCGTCTTTAAAATATGGTGCATCTATTGATCCAATAGTAAATTGTATGTTTATGCAGGTAAACCTTATTATACATATATAGGGTTGATTTTTCAGTGACATTATTTCTTTTTGGTATTTTAATTGAAACCGTTAGGTTTGATCAATTTCCATAGCTTTTATATATTCTTTTTAATATACATTGAACGTAACACGATTTAAATATATAATATGTATATTATATACATATATTACAGATAGAACAAATTCACTACGATTGTATACTTGTGTTAATATCACTACATAGTATAAAACAAAGTCGCTTTCTCTGTACCTATATCCCTATGTATGCTTAAATCTTTAAAACTACGCAACGGATTTTGATGCGGTTTTTTAATAGATAGTGTGATTGAAGAGGAAGGTTTATATGTATAATACATGTGACATCCCAAACGCGGGTAAAACCGCGGGGGACAGCTAGTTAAGTATGATATAAACAGTTTTAACTGACTCGCTATGGAAAAACCAGTTTTGTCTAGTAAGAACTAGTTTTAACTTTAACATATGCATACAAAGGTCAAGTGATACCTAATAAGTATTTAAGCAGAACTAAAAAAAACACATGTCCAATAATGTTTTATTCTGTTTTTTTCAATACAATAGACGAGCTCGTTGGTTTCATGGTTAGTTAACCTGACTGCCACGTCACAGGTCGTGGGTTCAATTCCCATCCAGGACAAACATTTGTGTGCATGGACATGTCTGGACTGTCTGGATGTTAATATCTATATAAGTATAGTATATCAGTTATATGGTTTCCATAGTACAAGCTCTACTTAGTTTGGGATCAGATGGCCGTGTAAAGAATTTCTCAGGATATTTATAAGGGTTCACTGGATTACTTTACAATTTTAATAAAATGTTCAACACTCCATCTGTGTTTGTATGATGTGTATATTTGTCTAATCTATAGAATATGTTTACTTACCATATTTTTCTGTACATAAAGACATTAATAATAATAACTGTTTATTTGCTTTCTTCTTACAAACTAGGTATAATATAGATATTTAATGTGATAGATTTTTATATGCATACGGTCCCTGGTACTCCATGGGTATTATATGATAACCTGTTCTATTTTAGGTCCTCATGGGTGAATATAGTGCATATACGTCACAGCTAGCTCAAAAATGCACTATATTAAATAGTAATAATAATATCACAGAACATTCTTCACACATGGTTACCTGATCTCAAATTGAGCAAAATGAACTGCCTACTATGGCTACCAGGTAACTGATATACCTGGTACCTATACTACTTTTTTTAGGTACATATTCATATAGATATTTACACCCAGCTTTTACAGTGCACGGACAATTAACGAGTTAAGTTCAGTGTAGGCTCTCGAACGGCATTCGACGCCGCTTACAACTGATCTATTACCGCCTCACACCTTACAATATATCAGGGACACAGGTGAAACCAGCGGCGATAACTAGTTCTATACACATAAATGATCAATCATTTGAATTTCCGAAACGTGTACAAACTCCGGTAATTTCCCAGATTAGTATAAAAATAAGCTACTAATGTGGTCAAATTGGCCGAGATTATATTTGTGGTCATGAACGCGGCAAATTGTAATCGATTATGGAATTATTTCATTCTGAACATGAAGGTTTTTCCTGTCATAATCTGTTGACAACTTTTATTTTCGTAATGGATTGTTGGTGAGTTTGATAAACTTTATAATAGATTAGAAGTTCGTGGAAAAAGAGAATCTAAGGAAGGGTACTAAGACTCATTATCGAAGCATTTTATTTTGCCCATTTTTTTGTCATAACAAATAGCTTTTAAAACTGCTTTTAAAAGGCCTATAAATTGTCATCATATATTTTATTATTAATACTATAAATATTAAAGTATTTTGCAATAAAAATAGGTAGTTAAATAAGTCAATTTTCAGGCAATTTCCAAATTATCCGAAATAATATAAAAACCCTTTCGATACAAGGTTTTCTTTATTACCTTTTTTTAAATGCACAAATAAATTCTAGAATGTTTTAGGTAGTTTGGTAAAGAAATATATACATGGCCCCCTTTTATAATTCTTTTACATTCGTTAGTCGAATTACTGGTATAGCGAGTTTGTGTTTATTTCTAGTAATAATAGGTACTTAGAGTGTCGGTATTTTGAAGATATACCTACCTGTTTAAATGAATCTTTACATTCAAAACACTATCTATTTTTTAAATTAGACCAAATACTGATGGGTAAATTGTTAGAGACCTGACTGCCAAACATTTCTGGGCATGAACATGGCTTTTTGAAAAACTATTAAAGTAGACAATTATTAGGTAAAAAACGGTACGTAGGCCTGACAGCTTACTAGGGTTGTTGGCTTTGATAATTAATTATATTTTTTGGGGTATTTTGTAACACGTTGTATATTTATTTAAATTGTAAAAAAAAACAAACAATTGCATGCTGTATATTTATTACTTAATTATAGTATGATTATTAATACTTGATTAATTTATTGCCCACCCCCATTACCAAAAAATATAATGTGACTGCATTATATTAATTAACTTTGTTCATAGTTAATCCCAGGCCCTTTCCCGGTGACGTCATAGTTTTCTACTTGATCTTCTCTTTCATTTTTATGCTCCGTCCCTTTCTCCTTATATCGCTCTCCCTTTTTCTCCGAGTCCTCCATCAGTTCGTCGCGTGTGTCGTTCCCTTTGTTTTGCAAATCGTTATTTTGATAGCTGTACTCGTTTATGTGGTCCTGGTTATTTTCATGTTGCGTCTCTACTTTCTCTCTGTCGTTGATGTATGTCTCACTCGCTTCTTTGTTCAAAACTTCTTGTTGTTCTTCTCTGTTATTTTTCTCCTTTTCGTAGTTTTCTCCATATTGCTCTTGATTTGATTCTCTGAAGTATGGAAAATAGTTAATTAGGACATTTGATTTGTAAATCGATTATATTGAATGATTCAATTAGGAATGCACTCCCATTCGCTGACCATTCAACCGACCATGTTTATGCAAAAAATCGCGTCTGTACGCACTTTTACTTCGTTTTCGCTTAGCGTTCTTCCTAACTTTATCTTTTTGCTCTGTTTCTAAGGGAAGTAGCATAATTGAATCATACTTTCTCAATTGTGCGATTATTTATTCAGGTGATTAAAATTGGAACTATGGTGAATAATATTAAAGTAGCAGTTAAAAACTGGTCAAATCTTAGAATAATTTTCATTAAACAAATTTAGAATGTAGATAAAACGTTGTCTAAGTTTAAACATTAATTGTTAGAAATTACCTATTCGCATCTACATCTTCTTGCTTGTCATTTCCCTTGTCTTCGTATCTATCCTTCTCGCCTCCCCAGTACTCCGCCTCCTCGTTCATGTTGTCCTGGTACCCCTGCCCGTTGGAATTGTAGTTTGCTGTGTAGTTTGGTATTTCCATCTCTATTTTATCTGGTGATCTAACCACGCGGTGATGTTTAGTTGTGGCAGTATGTATTACTGAAAAGGTATATTAAATATTGATGAAAGGTATTCATCGAAATCGGTCCAGCCGTTGGAGCCAGGTATTCAGTGACATAACCACGTATTGAAGAATTATATATTAAGACTAGCTGACCTGGCAAACGTTGTTTTGCCATATTTACATTATTATAAACTATACATGAAAATTTATCGTACTACAATTATTATATTCGATTGCCATCTTGCAACCCTATTGCGGATCTGTGGATCGAACAGAATAATATAGAAATCGCGATAAAAAATCAGGGGCTGATCGTAGAAGGGTGAAAATTTGAAGTTGTATTTATTTTTCAATGCTCAATCATAATAAAAAAAATCGTTAAAAATATTTAGGGGTGGGTCACCTTTATCATTTGGAGGTATGAAAAACGTATGTTAGCCGATTCTCAGACTTACCACACACACAGATATGCACACAAAATTTCATACATATCGGTTCAGCCATTTCGGAGGAGTTTGGTAACAAACACAGCGACACGAGAATTTTATTAGATACATTATTATACAAAGCAACTGATTTAGGATTTTTAACTCACCATACGTTCCAATGAACATTACAAGCCAAGCCCTTGTTGTGAACATTTTTGTGAGTGTTTCTACATTTACAAGTATAGCAATATATACCGTATAACTATGTACTTATGAGCTAAATAATTAAGTACTCACATAAGTAACAAGCTTAATTATAGACAAATTGTTAAAGACACCTGATAGGAAACACGCAAACAACATTTTAAGCAAGTACTCAAACATTTTGCTACCTACATTCAAATTTTCTTGGCTACAATGGTAAAATGTATATAGAGTTTGTGAGTACATTAATATTACAACTAACTACATAAAACCACATCAAGATTTACTGCGTAGTTTTATAGATATAAGCGGATAAATAGACAGACAGAAATTGTGACATTAATTATAACTATTGAGAGAAGAAGAGATCCGCGTATCAGGCCCTTTAACAAGCAGGCCTAATTGACTCAGGCGTGGTCTTGGGGAAAACCATTATAAGATTAAACAAAAATACCGGTCAAGTGCGATTCGGGATCGCGCACGAAGGGTTCTGTGCCATTATCTATAAAAACGGCAAACTATCATGTTTATTATTTGTATTTTTTATTTATTTTCAGGCTTACCAACAATTGTTTACATTAAAATAAAGATACATTATATGATAAATAGGAAGAACAGTGTAACAATTACTTAAAGGTAAGCACCGCATGTTCCATAACAATTAAAGAAAACAGTTAGTCTAAATATATATTATTATCTATTGTATGGGAGTCCCCTTCAATATTTATTTTTATTCTGTTTTTAATTATTTTGTATTGTTTTGTTGTTATAACGGCAATATCGTATACATCATATGCGAAAATTTCAACTGACTAAAATCACGGTTCATGAGATACAGCCTGGTGACAGACGGACAGCGAAGTATAAGTAATAGTATCCCGTTTTACCTTTTGGGTACGGAACCCTAAAAAGCAAATATCTAGTAACTAATAAATAATAGTACCTGGACGGCCGAGCATTGCACGGGATTTCTTTACTAACATGACTTCTACCGTATTCTCTTTTTTAAAGCACTGTCATATATACCTAGATACGAATTAGATGCGATAATAAGGGGCTCCCAATAACAGTATTTACTGCTTATATTTATGCTTACAAAAGATGTAACTTGAAAACCTAAGCTTCTAATGACATTGTAGCAGTTTTCATCGCCTAAAAACACGGATAAAACGACATTTACTGAAAATGAATCCTAGCTAGATCAATTTAACACCCCCGAAACCGCCTGCATACTAAATTTCATGAAAATCGTTGGAGCCGTTTCCGAGGTCCTAATTATATATAATAATAAATAAATAAATATCCTGGGATATTCTCTTACACACGGCCATCTGATCTCAAACTAAGTAGAGCTTGTACAATGGAAACCAGATAACTGATATACTACATATACAATTTCTATCTTATATCCTATTTCTAACTTCTCTTATTGACGGACCTGTTGGCATGGTGGTTAGAGACTCTGACTGCTATAGGTTGTGGGTTCGATTGCCATCCAGGACAAACATTTGTGTGCGTGAATATATCAGCTTGTTCATATTCTGGATGTAAATATCAACTTAAGTATTTATATAGAAACAAAAAGTAGTATATCAGCCATATGGTTTCCGTAGTACAAGTTCTGCTTAGTTTGGGATCAGATAGCCATGATTAAATAAATATCCATGGACATTCTTTACACGTGCCCATTTGATCCCAACTATACATTTACTACTTTTCATTTTTCTAAATACATACTAATCGTAGTCTCGCACACGTCGTATAGGTCGTGGGTTCGACTCTCATCCAAGACAAACATTTGCATGGAAATTTCTGTTTGTTTTGTATCTGGGTGTAAATTTTCTATCTATCTATCTATATATAAGGAAAATAGGGTTATAACTTTGACGCACCATCACCTTAAAACTACTTAACATATCGGGATGCTACCATTCGACGCGGAATTTTTCGTAGATGGTTAAGTACTTTTATCTTTTTTTATTTTTCTATGCCCCTTGGACCGATAAACCAGCAGACGGTCCACCTGATGGTAAGTGGTCACCGCCGCCTATGGACATTTGCAACACTAGGAGCATCGCCAATGCGTTGTCGACCCTGAGACGTGAAGTTGTTAAGTCTCATGTGCCTGTAATTTCACCGGCCCCCATACCTTTCTAACCGAAACACAGTAATACAATTGCACTACTGCTTCACGGCGGGAATGGGTAAGGTGGTAGTACTTCCCCGGACGAACTCTGCACTAAGAGCACTACTACTCTAATGGCGTTTATCTCTCGATAAACGCGGAAACCGTAGGGGACAGCAAGTATAGATATATATATCAATAAAAACTACTAACTACAAAGTTATGTTATCTGGGTACAGCTCCTACTTAGTAATATAGGTACTAGAGGGTAATGTACTAGCACTAATTGTACGTTTTGAACCTAGCATTTGAGCCCTTTATCTTATCTAGTAACGACAGCAGCCTTTACAATGGTTAACCTGTACGAAGTCATTCAAAGAGATATTGTCAAAGGAATTGCTGCAGCTTTGAGATAACACATGTGTTTGGTTGTTAGCAAGTATTATGGCAAAAAGACGTAATGTAATAGTATTTTATGTATTTTTACTACAGTTTATTAATGCGTTTGGTGCAGGTGAGTGTATTTTGTTTTAAACCTCATATGCCAATGATCTAAAAAAGAAAACATTTTTTAGGCTCCAAAATCGCATATAAATCGTTGCTTTTCCTTTAGCCTCTCTTTATCACCTAAAGGGTTGTAATTACATTAAAAGCACATGAACCTCTGAAGATTATACAAAAACAAATATCTAGTAACTTATTCAGCTCGATCTCCTTCTCTGTCTAGTCTTGTTTAATCTTACAGTTGATTTCCGTAAGGTCACGCCTGAGTCAATAAGTTATTATACATAATTGTATATAACTTTTTATTAACAGTGCCACGAATTCCCAAATACAATTAAAAAAAAACCATCCAAGATTTTTACCAGCCAATTACTTTCTTAAAATAACAATGACATTTAAATTCCCATAGAAACCGCCGAAGATATTAAAGAAGAGACGGAATCCTTTAAAAACTTACCCACACTTATTGAATACGTTTTAGACATGTTGGAGCGCAAACCTGAAGTGTTAGAGACTGATGACGTCAATGTCTTTAAGAGGAGTGCCGATGATAATTGTGAGACAGATGCTGAAGCATGTATCAGTGCTGACACTAGATATAAAAAAGCCGCTGACAAATACGACATGCCTGCTGAAAATTCACCTTTTAAACACATTAACAAATATAGCGGTACAGATGTAGTTAAGAAAAACGCAGGCGAAGTTTGGAATACCAATGATATGTATAAAAGAAGGCAGAATAATGGAGACTATGTACCAACCGGTGTTACAAATATTGAAACATCAACAATTGATATAAGAACTATTGTATCTAACGCTCAAGAAATAGGATCTACAATAGGTTTAGCATCCGATGATATCTATGCAGTTGATAGAACTGCAAGAAAAACTAAATGGGGCCAGTTATCTCCTGAAGAAGTTGAAGAGCAATTATTGAAAGTCGATCAGATGATTGAGGATTATAATAGTAAGGAAACTAAAGAATAGGTGGTTGAATTTATTCTGTGTTGTTTTATTGGATAATAAAAAGACCCCTAACAAAAGAATTCAATTAATAATAAAAACATAAACAATTACCAATTATTTTCGTGTCTTCTGTTAACCATTTAGGTGTTCCCTGGTCAGGAGTCAACCCTGGGTGCAGCAGCCAGGTGGTAGCGCAATTTATGAGGCAATCAAAATTAAATATGTGTACAACATTTCGTGTATATGCTGTTAACCAAGGAGTTCCTCCTTCTGTAGCCAATCCTAGGTGTAGAACCTCCTCGTGCTTACCAGAAAAATGTATTGTCATTGGACTTGCACCAGTTGCACCAACTTGTTAAATTTCAACTCCGTAGGATAAGAAGAAGTGGTTCTTATCCAGCTTGCAAGATTTAACCTAAATAAACTAACAAAAAAAAATATGCGTTCACTCAGAAAAATCATATTTGATTTTTTTAAATATTTGTTCATTGTTTAAAAATATAATAGAATATTCAATTTTTTTTAAACCACTTGGGCCGCCAAACCTCTTTCGACCCGATGACCGTCGTCTATGGACATTTGCAACACTAGGGGCATCGCCAATGTGTTGTCGACCCTGAGACGTGAAGTTGTTAAGTCTCATGTGCCTGTAATTTCACCGGCCCCCTTACCTTTCTAACCGAAACACAGTAATACAAGTGCACTACTGCTTCAAGGCAGAATGGGTAAGGTGGTAGTACTTCCCCGGCCGAACACTGCACTAAGAGCTCTACTCTATTAATTTTGGAGCTATATTTAAACAAGAGAAAAGTATTTTTTTTTTAATTAATATTTTATATAATAAAAATATATTCAGCCTTCCTAGTGAACGCAACTCTTTTGTTGTGTGTACTGTACACGTTATATAAAACAATAAAAAAGGAATAAATAAGAACATAATTAAATGATGTCAAAAATGTATCTTATATTTTATTTATATACAGAATCAGCCCTTAACAGACAGACGAACCAACAAACTTACAAGGAAAATTGCAACAATAATAATTATTCTATTACTTTTGTATGAGGATTTATAGAATGATTTTACTAATAATAAAACGTTACACATTTATCTTGTCAAATTTTATTTTGCTCTCTTTCAGTTTTATATCCGTTTAGTGAAACTTATGCTATAATTGTATTACTATTACCAAATATGTGGTGATGCTGCCGAGGATCTGTGGAGGTAAACAGTTAAAATGAAAAAGAAATTCAACATTTAAAAAAAATCAAATTCAAAACCATTTATTCAGTTTAGGCCCTCGGAAGGCACCTATGAAGGTCAAATTTAAAGTTACTGAACAAAAACACAACTTTTCTTTTGTTTTCCATAATCATTATACTTCTTTATTATTCTCAAGAGTAGTGTCATCGTATTAAGTGCGCCAAAAAGCTGGTTTATACAGGGTGTTACAAAACTACCCGTACAGCCGAAAGGAGATTAAATGGGGTCCATTCACAATATTTAAGAACCGTAGTAACGCTGTATAACATACCCCAAAAAAATAAAAAAAACTGTTTTTTATGAATGAAAAACAGAAAAACTATTAAAGTAGACAATTATTAGGTAAAATAGGTACGTAGGCCTTTCTGTTAAATAATCTGGTCCCCTGACATGACAGCTTACTAGGGTTGTTGGCTTTGATAATTAATTATATTTTTACGGGGTATTTTGTAACACGTTGTATAGAAATTTTAAGTATACCGTGATTTTGCGCGATGTTCAATTTCCCATTGCTATGGTTTTTGGCGCACTCGTTTCGATGACGATACGCTTGCGATTATTGTTCGTGCCTCGTTAGGCCTCTGGCATAATTTATTAGGATCATCGTTTTGATAAGCTATCTTAATTGTTTATGGTTGCTGAGTACTTATAATGACCCTCAATGTGTTTTCGAAATGGGACATTGGGGTGTGTGTAGGTAGCTATTTGCTCTCACAAAATACCTCAAAAATGTTTCCCGTCCTTACATTCAAGAGATTTTCTAATAAGAAAAAAAAACTGACTTCACAAAAAGAAACTATTCCAAAACAAACTAATACCCACTAAAATTAAATAAAAATTAACAAAAAAAAAAACCGACTTCACAAAAAGAAACTATTCCAAAACAAACTAATACGTACTGAAATGAAAAAAAACCTACTTCACTAAAAGAAACTATTCCAAAACAAACTAATACGCACTAAAAAAAAATACAGATGAATTGAGAACCTCCTCCTTTTTTTAAGTCTGTTAAAAAACAATTAACCTTCAAAGAAGTTTCGATGTATACGCGATTCATAAACAGTAGGCGTGATTGAGTTGGAATTTGCAAACACATAAACATAGATAAACGAATTCAAAAGAAATTTAGCACTAGGAAAACATGAAATCATAGAGGATGAGAGTAAAGTCGCGGGCAGATTATATTGTGTACAGCTGTACATGCATTATAGGAGACTAGCTCGCGTTTCGCGGTTTCGCTCACCATTCTGGGATAATATTGCAGGACTTAGTTACTCAACCAACTTTCATTATAATTCGCTTAAACTTGCGGCACGCTATGATGGCCGTTTTGACATTTAACCATGACAAAAAAAAATAACCTTTATTCCTTCATATTTAAGGTGCATCTATTAATCCAACAGCTAATTGTATGATGATGGAAATCAACTTTATTCCAAAGCATTACAGTTTCTTTTCTTATGACAATATGAAACGTCAAAACGGCCATCATAGCGTATTTAGGGAAATTCAGATAGAGAGGGACGGAAACAGAGATAGCAGTTTATCCGTACTATAGTTATAAGGTACTTGCCGTGGCGATGAGCGATCTATTGAGCGTGAACACTTTCAATGGCGCATAAGACACGTTATTGTTGAGCACCAGCTGTTTGTAGAAGAACTCCAGCTCCGTGGCCAGGTGGTCGTAAGTTGTCGTCGTCCTGATTAAATGAATCACCAACTCCTTCGTCATTTCCATCTGGGAATACATTCAGAATGCGTTTCATTCATTAAATAAATCTAAACATCCTCGGTCATTGTCATACACGGCCATTTGATTTATAACTAAGCAGAGCTTGTAGGTACACAGAACAATCAGACATGACAATGCACACAAATGTTGGTCCTGGGTGGAATTGAATGTCCTGCGGCTTGGCAGTCAGGGTCTCTAACCACCGAGACAACTGGACCGTCAATTCATTGTGTTACCAGTGTTAATAAATGTCGTTATTTCTGTTATTTTTCGAACAACATTGTTAACATATTTAAGAAATAAAATATTTGTGTGCTCTATGGTTTGGATGAATAACAACTTACTTCTTCATGCGTGCGATGAGCTGGCTCTACTACCATCACTAAATTGATTAAGTGAAATGATACCCAAATCATTTGCAATGTCAGGCTGTTCAAACGGGTTGACAGTGAATTTTCTACAACTAGAACATTTACAACTGTTTTAATTCAAATAAATCAACATTAATAAATATCCTCAAACAATATTTGCAGCTATCTACCAGAATACCAAACAATGCAGAGTTTGTAGTATGGAATCCAGTTAACTGATGTCATGCATATAATACTTTATTCTTAAATAGGGATGCGTCCTGACATGTCAAATTAGCAATTCTTTATGAAATGTCAAAACGATCGAATGTATGGAGTTTTGTATGAAATAGCAAGTTGTGACATAATTGTACAGTATCAAATAACATTACTCTTTATGATTAGATCGGTACTGAAAAATCACATTAATGATTTAATTTTGATCATACTTAATGTTTTCGTTTATTTGTGGATGTTCAATTCTCTGGTTAGTGTTTGATCATTTATCTTTAATACAGGACACATCCCCATTAATAACAGGTCAGAAGTAAAGGAAAAAGCAACAAAATTAATAAATTGTTGCTTCTCAAAATAGTAAAAAATAAGAGACATTTTGTACAGATTCAGCCGTTCCTCATCTAAAAGTACCCAGAAAACATTAAACAAGTAGAGATTAAAAAGTACCCACACAAGGACGTGATCAAGTAGTACGGTGCAACGATCATATGTAATAAGAATGAACCCAATAGTAACAGCAGTGTGGGACCGTAGCATTTATCAACCTGTTTCACCAGATCGCATATAAAACTGTAGGAGAGAGCGAGACGGCGAACAGTTTCAGCAGCTGATCTAGTTGATCGTACTGTTGTTCCTGAATATAAAGAAGTACCGAATTAGAAACAGTTTTTGATGGAAGCTCTTCGATATCTTGAAATTGATGTATGTATCTACCTGTTGCAGATTTTTTGACAACCATAGAATCTGTGATTGCATTGATTGATTTTGCAGGAATAATCTTACCAGGTATAACTATTTTGTTACGATCTCTTGAGGAATTTTGATGAAAATCTGGAATATCTGTAAAACATAATTTGACGTAAGTTTTTTATACCAAATGGGCCGACAAACGAGCAGACGGTCCACCTGATGGTAAGTGGTCACCGCCGTCTATTAACATAAGCAACACTAGTGGCATCGCTAATTCGTCATCGACCCTGAGACGTGAAGTTGTTAAGTCTCATGTGCCTGTAATTTCACCGTCCCCTTTACCTTTCTTACCGAAAACAGTAATACTAGGGCGCTACTGCTTCACGGCGGAAATGGGTAAGGTGGTAGTACTTCTCCGGACAAACTCTGCACTAAGAGCTCTACTACTCAATAATAGTATTAATTTTCTTCTTTATTTAGCATATTATAATACGTACATTCATAGTCGATATCACGCAGCAAACTCCTTAGGCCATTGTTGATAGCTACCAGGGACACATGAATGTCGAAGGCAATCATCACGAACTGCATCTCTATGAGTTCTAACATCATGTAGCTGCAGTAATATGTGCAGTACATACACGATACTGTTACTGGAAGTAATAAACAAAATACGGTGTGTGTTAGGGATCGACGAATATCCACCACAGCTTCCCGTTGTCGAATGAGATGACTCAAGAGTATATCTATGGCCAGTATAACCACGTACGCTTTATACCATGCAGTAAGTGTTCCAAAAGCATTCTCAGTGATTTGGCCGGAGTCACACCGAAAAAAATTGCCAATTTTCTTGGTTTATTGAAGAAGTGCAAGTTTATATATGTTTATTTTAATGTAATCATTTGTGGTCTGCAATGTTTGCAATAATATTCGTAAGTATCAAATTACTCAGTTTAAAGAATGACAGAATAAAACTATAGACAGAACGAATTTTAATAAAATTTGGCTCACAGATAAAAAAACAAAGAGTAATTTTTACTCCGGACTAATTTTAGATTCTCCGGGAAAGACTGTGGATGCACATTAAATAGTTAAGATGAACTCCAAACGCTAAATTCAAAAATATCTTACCATTAGCCAGTGACCACATAGCGGTGACCGCGACGGCTATGTAGTCTACTATCAATAAAGTAAATGTGCCCAGAAAACACAGCACGGCCATTGCCATTCTGAGCTTGTCCTCTGGTTCTGATGTTCCATAAAGTCTTAGTTCAAAATTTATCTGAAATTAGGTTTGCAATAAAAAAAAATGTTTATTGTTGCTAAAAGATCGTGGAAACCTGGGATGTTCTGGATATGAAATTTTCGGTGTGGGTTGTTCGGATGTTAGTTTTTTTAGGAATTGTAATCGGAAAATACAAATCAGCTATCTCATGTATCTAGTCTCCGCCCTTATCTGAAATTATTCAAAACTTTTATGTCGGTTCCGGTTACGATATCTTATATCGGATACGATAGCTTCGTTTACGGCTACGGCACTCAATGATATCCCTGGTCAGACGTAGTTTCCGTAGGTGCAGTTGTCGGATAGGTTTTAAAAATGTACCAGGGTAACATAAATCAAGCGTGGTTACGGGCTCTCGCACTCGTCATCTTTGTATATACTGTACAGTTACACGCATAAGTATATAACCATGGACAGTTCGGAAACAATATTTGGAACTCTTCGAATAATTGGACATTGTAACTTGTCTACTTGAGTTGTTTTAATAGCATATTACAGTACTCTCCGTAGATATTTCCGTACCAGGGGTGAAAACGTTGTATAAGTCGACTAGCATACATTGTTTTTTTTACATCATAATAAGGATTTTTATGTTTGCTATAATTCCTAAACTATTCTTATGTTGTCTGAAAATTCCGTAAAAATTGAATTTTCAGATAAACGTAAACCTAAAAAGAAGCTGATAAGTGTGCCTTTATCTGCCATGGTGCTGATTTATGCTCATTATGAAGTACCTTATGAAGATGATTTAAATAAACGATCATGTTCTTCATCTGTCTGGGCGCCGAGTACCCGGCGACGGAAGACACTAGGGTAACCACGGTCAAGTCCGTCACCCACACGGC
This sequence comes from Habrosyne pyritoides, assembly GCA_907165245.1. Taxonomy (NCBI): domain Eukaryota; kingdom Metazoa; phylum Arthropoda; class Insecta; order Lepidoptera; family Drepanidae; genus Habrosyne; species Habrosyne pyritoides. The sequence goes on from OU015606.1 coordinate 9,431,919, forward strand.
ACGCCGCGTTGGCATGTAGACACGAACTGATTGCTCTGGTGTAGCTTGCAAGTCCAGCAACAAAGCTGATACTGATGTTACATCTGGGTAAAAAAATATATGAAATTTGCGAAGGGAATCGACTAGAGAGGTGCAATGTACATCGCGCAAGTCTCCAAGCATGTTCACGCAGAATGTTCGAATCCAAAAAGCATTCTTATTATTCCTGCAAAAGTGAGCTAGTTTGTTACGCTTTGACGAGGAAACGGCTGACATTTTGCGCACACATAGCTTATGATATAGAAAGGGTTAAACTGCGGGGGCCTGCTCGTATTTTAATATTACATTTTATTCCACTTATATTATTAATGTGATTTTTTTTTATATTTGTGACTTAATCAAGCGTAAACGGCAGAATGGAACGTAGGTTAAATAAGTTCTGGATTAAAATATAAAATACTTTTTAACCCGAGATACCCTAGAGAAAACAGCTAGAACCACAGGGCGGAAGGTAATAGAGAAATAAAAGCAAAACTTACTTATAATAGTAATAAATAAATACGTGAATAAACATAATCCCGGTGAAACGCTGACGAGCCAACCGTTGCTTTGTCTCACGAAACGCAGCGGAGCAAGCCCGAGTGGCCGGGACATACGCAGCACGAAGCCGAGCGCACCGGACACCGAGCACGCTTGGCGGGAATTCCATTCCATTTTTGAACTTTGTTTACTCGGTTTCCTGTTGATTAAATACATCAATAAAATATCCCCTAAGCAGAGCTTGTACTATGGGAACCAGATAAGTGACAGATATTTACACCCAGACCCAGAACATATATTATGTTCATTTACACAAATATTTGTCCTGGGTGGAAATTGAACGCACGACCTGTGGGGTGGCGGTGGGGTAACCACTTAACGAACTGGTCCGCCAATGATGATATAGGTATTTTAATATTTTGTATGTTAAATCCTTTTTTACAATTGTACGCATCGGACGGAACCCCTGTGATGACATCCTCCGCGTCACACTATATAGATAAAAGGCGTCGAATTCGATGACGTGATCCGCACGCGCTGGAGGAATCAATATACCTACAGCATTTTACGAGAGAATTTTTTTACATTATATTCGACTCGTGCGGTCCGGCAGCGTCATGCCGTTTTACGTCATGGCATACGAGTTGGTTAAACTGCCAAGGCGCGCCAATACATGTTTGCAACAAAAAAGCTTTTTTATACCGCTATCCTTTTTTAATACGAACGTCCTTTAACTTCTTTTTTGTTTGGGTCAAGTCTTCCAACTGAATTTTGAACCTGGTCTCCCATAGAACTTCTGCAGAAATTTTGCCATTTAAAAAATGATGACCTCATTACAAATCCAATATGGCGGATGTGGCAAGAAGGCAATTTAATAAATAAATATTCTGAGACATTCTTTTTTACACACGGCTATCTAATCACAAACTATGCAAAGCTTGTATATGGAAACCAGACAACATATAATCTCCATACCTACAACATTTTCATCCAAACAAATGTTTGTCCTGTGTGGTAATCGAACCCACAACCTGCGGGGTCAGGGTCTCTAACCACCAAGCCAACTAGCCCGTCAAATAATTCATAAACTACCTTTATGTCGTGGGTATTTAATATTGTATAAAGGTTTGCTAAGCGTGACGCAAGGTCAAGTTTATTTGTTTTATTTCATAAAAAAGCTTTTTCTCAATGGTCCTATAAATGATTGTATTTATTTAAAATGTGTATATTAGAAATATTGAATGTTTTATATTACCTCATGGATTGTAAGGAAAATATTTCAATAATAGCAATATAGATTTTCAGAATACGTCTTCTGTAGTCCAACAACACGACTATCACGGTGTTCCACTCGAAATTCAAGCCAGAATAACAAATAAGTTCAAACTACGAAAACCCATATTTGCTTTTCTTACGACATATTTCTTGGAACTATAATTATTGGAAGCGATGGATATGCAAGGTTTATTAAATTATAAGCTTCTTGATTATATGTAATGCTAGCTGTCCCCCGCAGTTCCCGAGGGATGTAATATTTTCCCGGCACAAAAAGTATCCTATGTTACTTCTGATACCTCCAAAAATATGTGTTCTAAGTTTCATATATTTTCGCGTGAAAGTGTAACAAACAAACTTACGTTTACATTTATAACATTAGTAGGATGTTAAAAAAAATTACAGGTCGGTTGGCTTGGTGGTGAAACACCCTGAAACATTTGGTGTGCAAGAAACGATGTGTTTGTTCTGTAATTGTCTGTACGAGTATATCTAATAAATATCAATTAAGAAAAAAAAACAAAATTATTTCATGCTATAGAACAAGCTCTGCATCTCTATGTGCAGAATGTCTCGTGATATTACTCAATTATGTAAGAGGTTTTATTTGCGGATTAGTTACGGAAAAAAAAAACTTTTTTCATTTAATTCTACATGGGCCGATAAACCAGCAGACGGCGATGGTAAGTAATCACCGCCGTTTATGTACATTTGCAACACCAGGGACATTGCTAATGCGTTGTCGACCCTGAGACATGAAGTTGTTAGTCTCATGGGGCTGCAAATTTTAAACAATAATTTTCCATTTATATCCAAATTATTTTAATTTCTAACCTAACGAAAATCTATCGTAACCGTATCGTCATCGTATGGAGTGCGCCAAAAACCAATGCAATGGTTCAAACATCACGCAACGTTACGTCAAATATTCAATTTACCATACAAATAAACTTATTGGTGCATTCGATACGATGACGATTCGCTTACGATAGACGTTCGTGCCTAGGCCTCTGTTAAATTTAATGCTTCACTAAAACTAGTTGGAAATCCATTCCAAAGTTTCTTTCATCCGTGTAATGACAGTGTTTATTTGCCCGTATTTACAATGATGTGTTAACGACCATATAGTATTTATCCAATGTCTACGAAACTCGATTAATGGGAAGCAAAATGGTTTATTTAAGCCTCAGCTTATTGTTTGATCGTATTATGTATACGTAAGTTTTGTATGTAATGCCAGTATCTTATAAAACGAGTTGTCTGATGGTGACATGTGAAGATATGTAGAGAATGGCGTGTCATGGAGTTTCTCCTGAAGCGACATCTATCAACGCACATATTGAAGGTTGTGGTATCAATGGATGCTACTAGATGGCGCTACATGGATAAAACGCCCCTTGCATACAATCCTGCATCGCGCTGTCGAAGCAGTCTCAAGATCTAAGCATATGTACAAGTTCAACATCAACAGTTTTTCCTGTCCGTGTAAAGCAGTAAGAGTCATAAAAGGCTAACAACAGCTCCTTTCGAACAAAGTGTTTCTCAATTCTGCTCAAAACCATAAAAACCCCTTGATAGCAGAGGCTGAAACTTATACCGCTTCTCAAAATCCCGTACCCGTAGGCCAAGGAGCGCCCTTGTTGAGCCTGATGAAGTTACTATTCCCCAGGTTGCAGCCGACCAGGAGGCCAGTGGCACACGAAACACACCACAAACGCGCCCCAAATATCGTTTTCCTCGGTGGTGTTAATCTACATACTCGAGGAGGCATCCAGTCGTAGTTCCTGGGTACCTAAGCGAAGGAGCGGGGCAGTAATAGCCTCGCCCAGAGAGGTTCGCCTGAATAAGGCGAGCGACACCGAGGGGGCAGGCGGTCGTAGGACTCGTCTGATCCCGCAGCCCCGTCAACGGCGGAGAAAGAACTCGAGAGGTTTTTGTGGGTAGGCTCCTCGGCTCTTTCCCACAGGGGAAGGGGAGATGGAATATAAATAAAATAGAAGCGTAATTAACTTGAAAAGAGTTTATTTGTATTACACACAATCGTTCGGTTACAAGCAAAGATCCGCCATGACAGATTTTTACTAGAGAGAGAGAGATATACAATATACTATCTATCCTACTCTTATTACATTGTAATGTCTTTACTTTATTTTAACACCCCCCGTCAATGTAATAACATTAATTAACAAAATTTTGTGACAATTGAAAAGGTATATGTTTTAATCATCCCTTTTTACATTTATCCTACACATCAAAAGGAAATAAGAAAGCCATTGAACCAAGAATAATCTACATATTCATACCACATAGCTTCACAAACTTTAAAAGTGTATTACCATTGAGGGACTTCGTTAACATATCAGCAATTTGATCTCTTGTTGTCACATATTGTATACATATCTTTTTATTTTCAATCAGTTCCCTTATATAATGATATTTGATATCAATGTGCTTTAATCGTTTAACACTATTTGTGTTGGCAATCATTATGGCAGCTTGATTATCGCAATGCATGATAGCAGGACATACATTACTTACATTGAAATCACATAACACATTAGCAATCCAGCATGCCTCACTTCCAGCCATGCTCATTGCCACGTATTCAGATTCTGCTGATGATAGACTCACAGTACTTTGCTTCTTAGAGCACCAAGATACTAGGCAATTTGAATACATGAAGCAGTAACCAGTAGTGGACTTCCTGTCTCGAAGGTCCCCTCCCCAGTCAGCATCACAAAATCCAACCAAATTGCTATCATCACATTTATAAACTAATCTATAATTCAATGTGTGTTTAATGTATCGCAAAACCCTTTTTAAGTTGATTAATAACATGTTACTAGCGCAATCTTGATATCTACTTAATATTGATACGGCAACACAAATATCAGGTCTTGTGCCTGATGCTGCATACATTAAACACCCAACGATCTCTCTACAGATGTTCTCAATATTGCCTTTGCATTTATCATTTTCAAGCTCTTTACAATTAAAATTCTGATCCATGGGAGTTGAAATAGGTTTACAATCATACATATGGAATCTTTTTAACACATTTTCTAGGTAATTCTTTTGACATAATTCTGTAACATTTGTTTTTAAATTCTGCTTTACATTTATCCCCAAAAATTCTGAAATTAGGCCTAAGTCTTTCATTTCAAATTCTTTGTTTAGCATTGACTTTAAATTTGATATATGTTCTTCATTACTACCAAACATCAACATGTCATCGACGTATAAGAGAACATATATTTGTTCTGAATCGTTACATTTAGAGTACAAACATGGGTCACATTTAGATCGTTTAAAACCTTCCCTGATCATAATAGAGTTAAATTTTTCGTTCCAGTATTTAGGAGACTTCTTTAGCCCATATAATGATTTATTTAGCTTTACAATATTTTTATCATTGTCATAAGCGCCATCTGGCAAGCTTATGTATACATTCTCTTCAATCTCCCCATACAAAAAGGCTCCGGTTACATCCATTTGGTAAACATATAACTTTAACTTAGTTGCTATAGCCAAAAATAGTCTGAATGTACTCAACTTTGCAACAGGTGCATATACATCATTTAGATTTAATATATCTTTTTGTTCAAACCCTCTGGCCACCAAACGTGCCTTGTACTGAATATTACTATTATTTCGTTTAATTTTAAATACCCATTTACTACTTATAACTTTTTTATTAACAGGCATGTCACAAATACTCCAAGTATTATTATCTTTAAGAGTTTTTAGCTCCCTTTGAATAGCTTCCTGCCATTTACATGCATCCGGACTATTCATAGCTTCACGATAAGTTTTTGGCTCACAGTTATCTAACATTACATTATTACAATTATAGAAAACAGTCTGCTTCCTAATACGTTTGTTTTTAGGATCTACATCACGTCTCACAACCTCACCACACTCATCACTATCACTAGGTTCATATAGACTACCCTCAGAATCACTCTGCATGGTGCGCTGAGAGTCATCACTACCCATGGTCGGTGATTGGGAACTGGACATACCTGCAGCACTGGTATCTTCTACTTGAGCGCCTACCTCAACTGTAGCTGGAACCTCCACACTATCCTCTATATAATTGATTGTCTCACATTGTTGTATTGGCTTGACTGGACTGTTGTTCACAAACACAATGTCTCGTTTGGTCTCAACTTCACTTTTCTGTGGAAAATATACTCTATAACCTTTTGTTGTTTCTCCATACCCAACCATAATGCCCTTTTCACCTTTGGCATCCCACTTATGTCTTTTTTCTTTGGGTATGTGGACATAAACAGTAGTACCAAATATTTTGAGGTTATTTATATCATAACTTTTGCTTGACCACAGTTCATATGGAGATTTCCCTTCTATTGAGCTTTTACCAGTTCTATTAATCACATAGGCAGCTGTATTAACACTTTCAGCCCACAAGCTGATAGGTAAATCTTTAGCATACAGCATTGTTCTAGCCGCTTCCACTAAAATCCTATTCTCCCGCTCAGCTACTCCATTCTGTTCAGGAGTAAAAGTTACTGATGTTTGATGTATAATCCCCTTGTTCTGGAACACTTCTCTGACCTCTTTGTTTATAAACTCGGTTCCATTGTCACTTCGAAATATTTTTATTTTATTTCCTGTTTCATTTTCAGCCTGCGATATGAAGTTCTTTATACATGATTTAATTTCGTCTTTTGTTTTCACAAAGAACACTCGCCTGTACTTTGAGTATTCATCTTTAAATACCACGAAATATCTGGAGCCTCCAATCGATGGCTTCTCCATAGGTCCACAGGTATCGGCGTGAATAATTTCGCATACTCTTGACGTCACATTGTTACTTACAGGATACGGCAATCGGTGAATTTTCCCTTTTAGACAACTTTCACATGTTTGAACATTGGCATTTTTAATATTAATATTATTTTTCTTCAGAACATCTTTCACATAAACAATGTTTTGGTGCGCCAATTTTTCATGCCACTCACTCAAATCACAACACACGTCAGCAAGGTTCGCTGTATATGCATTAAAATAGCGAAAATCCAAATAATACATGCTTCCACGTCGCTCAGCAATAGCCATCACCTTGTTTTGTTTATAAAATTTACATTTATTCTCTTCCGTAACGATAACATAACCTCTGCTTGTCGCACAGTTGACAGAGAACAAATTTGTTTTCAACTCAGGAACATGAAGTACGTTGTCAATGGTAGTGTCAATCCATTCACTCCCATTCCAAACTTGCAGCGCCACCTGGCCGCAACCCTTGACATTAATTTTCGTTCCGTTCCCTACTATTACCGATTTATCTTTTACAGTCAAGTATGAATTGAATAGTTTGTAATCACAACACATATGCTCGCTTGCACCCGAATCGACTAACCACTGAGATTTTTGTAACTGTTCATCAAAAACACTGTTGACTATAAAAGCATTACTTTCTTTTTCTTTGCCCTTTTTAAAACGGCACTGGCTCTTTATATGACCCGGTTTATTACAAAAATAACACTTAATATCTGAACGATTGTCTTTAGAGTTACCAAAATTATTGTTATTATTGTATCGACACTCGCTTTGATAATGTCCAAGTCGGTGACACTTATAACACTTTACACCTTTTTTATCTACTTTCTTTGCCACAAACGCCGTAGACGGCGTTGGCCCGCCTTTTTCTTTAATTCTTTCTTCCTCTATCAATAATCTGGCTACCAGGTTATCATAGGTCTGCTTGTCATCAGGAGCAGACTCCCATGCCGAGATGAAATGCTTGTAATCTTCTGGTAGGGACATAAGAACCTTAGTGATAACAAATTTATCAGACATGTTCTCTCCCAGCTGTTTTAACTGATTCTGCATCTCATGTACTTTTGATAAAAACACAGACATCTCTGTTCCTTCTTCGAACTTAAATTGAAAAAAGCGTTGTTGCACAATGTGAATGCTTGTTTCAGATTTTTGTTCATATACGCTTAATAATTTCCTCCACATAGCCGCCGCCGTATCGCACGAGATGATATGCAACATGACTTCTTCCGTCATCCTCGTAACTATCAGCGTTTGAGCTCGCGCATCCTGGGTTTCCCAAGTACTACGCTGAGTATCATCTTCAGGTTTTACTGTTGTCCCGTCCACGATTTTGTAAAGACCTTGACCTCGCAGCAACACGGATGTTTGGAACTTCCAAACATTCCAATTCCTGGAACCCTCCAGCTTCATGACGTTCTGTTGTCCACTTCCACCCTGTGTCGAATCCATTTCACAACCTTCCTGTAGACTCTCCTGCCTTGCCCAATGATAGTAGACAAGTATTTTCCTTCCCGGTGTTCTAACCACAAAAATGGCGTCAACCCACGCCGCCGGTATTTCTGACTATTTTCGCTACAGTATGTATTTGCAATCCTTTAGCCACACTTTTATTAATTCAAGCTAGTTAGTGACCTGGGCCCATAACCAGATGGAATATAAATAAAATAGAAGCGTAATTAACTTGAAAAGAGTTTATTTGTATTACACACAATCGTTCGGTTACAAGCAAAGATCCGCCATGACAGATTTTTACTAGAGAGAGAGAGATATACAATATACTATCTATCCTACTCTTATTACATTGTAATGTCTTTACTTTATTTTAACAAGGGGTCTGGGAGAGAGTCCCACATAACCACCGCGTCTGCCCTGGCGCGGTGGTTATAGCGTAACGCATTTCCCCTCGTAAAAAAAGGGGGTTACTTCATCCTATCAAGCAAGGTTAGACTTTATACCGCGTATACGTCCTATTTTATCGAAGCCCAGCGTAGTCTTTGCACAGGCTCACCCCGCGCTGTTTAATAAACTTCAAGCTTCAAAAACAGGTTTTTGCGCAGAGCTACGGATGCTCCATCAATTTCCATATGGTCTAGGATAGGAATCCCAACCTGACCTGAATGGCTTCGCGCTGCCATTTTGATTCTAGAATTAACCGCAACACTCCGCTAATAGTAAAGGCCGCGTCCTACATTATACCCCGCGTCGCGTCTAATATAGCCTCCGTCCTGAATGAGTCGCGTACGCTGACCCAGGCACCTGCTCACCGAGCCTGACGACAAAGCTACAGCTTGCGATGCACCGAACACATGATATCGTTCTCACCGACTAGAACTGCTGCGACTTCCCTAATTTCGCCTTGTAAGTGCTGCATTAGCCGCCTCTCAATCCGAACCCTCGCGAGATCCCCTGCAACACCATGGTGGACCCTCGTACCTTGCTCCTCCATCCATACATCCATTTCCAGCAGAATTGTATATTATTTAGTTCCGATACAGTGTGTTACACAACCAGGCAACAGGGAATATGCTGATTGTGCAACGGTGAATACGCTGATGGCGCATCACTTCATTATTTATTGGAATTGAAGTTATTGCGTCAATCGTCGACACCTGGCGCCGCATCAGCAGATTGCGTTACCACCGGTAGCGGCGTCTCAAATTGTTCACTTGCGTTCTGACATCGAACCTAGTAAAACCTTGTAATTTTAGTCTAATTGTAATTTTCTTTTATTAATAAATTAAGTCTAATTAAATTGGTTTTTTTTGGAACTATCGCTGCCGCTGAACGTAATTGGCGCAGTCGGTAGGATACTCGAGTCAGTGCGTATAGGCGACAAGACTTTCTTACATCGAAAGGACCGGAGCGGAGCCCTGCGTTGCTGACCGGTTTTCAAACCTTAGACGAGTATCCAGAATCTACGGAAAGCTGCAGCATAGACGGTATCCAGACATTGATACATCTAGAGAACCAACGAAATGATATTGTAAGTACACAGAATCTTTCTTGTGTCCTTCCTCTCTTTGTGTTAATATAATCCTTCCAAGATTTTCCATCCAAGGCAATCTCGGACTTGTAATCTTAGGGTAGATAGGCATAGTCAGCGTATAGAACAAATAGACGCTAATAGAAACGTAGATAAAATGTCGGAAATAGATACGATTTATAAAGCACTTCGATTATTACCAGAGTTCGATGGTAATTCGAATGTTTTAACGCGTTTTATTAAACTTTGCGATTCATTAGTTTTACAATATGTTAGAACCGAAGGAAATGAGTTGGCGAAGAATGCCATGATCAATGGTATCTTGAATAAAATCACAGGACCCGCCGCACGTTTAATTAACTCGAATGGTATACCAGATAACTGGACAGGCATACGTGAGTCACTTGTGAATAATTTCGCCGATCATCGCGACGAATCCGCGTTGTATAATGATCTTTCCCTACTTAATCAAGGCAATACTACACCTCAAGAATTTTACGAGCGTTGTCAGAATCTTTTTAGCACCATAATGACGTACATAAGTCTACATGAATCATTACCAACTACCATAGAAGCCAAGCGTACCCTGTACAAAAAGTTAACTTTACAAGCTTATCTTAGAGGTCTTAGGGATCCCTTAGGAGCACGTATCAGGTGCATGCGTCCTGATACAATTGAAAAGGCATTAGAATTTGTTCAGGAAGAGGTTAATATTTTATATTTACAACAAAGGAGTGATACTATCCCCGAACGTAAAATTCAATCTCAATTAACACATAATTCGAATCCTAAGCAGTCATATACTGTTCCCTTATTTAATTTACCACAGTCTAAGCCAGCGCTCATGTATAATATCCCCGGACCATCACGACCACCTACGCAATCTTATATGCAACCTTGGAAACCAAATCCACATCCAAATCAGTTTCAGCAAAGCCGTGGTCCCACACGCACGCAGCAAATGTTTAGAGCACCCCCGCCAAACTACAATCCCCAAAGTAATGTGTTTAGAATGCAGCCTAGAAATCCACCTGTAAATCCAGGGCCAAGCGGACCAAAGCCGATGAGTGGTATAAGCCATTACGTCACCAAGCCCCTGCCTCCTAGCGGGCATGATTGGCGCAAGTTTGGCAACCCTCCTCCACAAAATTATTTTAAGTCTAGGGAGATGAATTTTAATCAGTGCTATGAATATGATCCTTACTATAATGATTTTTCAGATTATGATTATGATACTAATTACTGTGTTGATTCCAGCGACTACTATGATCAGAACTTTGATCAGTATTCTACATATTATAACCCCATGATTTCGTGTGATGATTCGTCTCAGGAACCAACCCCTGTTAGTGAAAATCAGGATTTTCAGAAAGACCCCAAGTTAGACAAACCCATATAGAAATAAATTTACAGACTCAAAGACAGTTACCTTACATAGAAATTAGTTCACCCCCTCTTAAATTACTGATAGATACAGGAGCTAATCAGTCATTCATAAGCCCAGATGCTGTAGAAAGATTTTATTCAGACATTCCTCTTAACTATGACCCGTTCGAAGTTACTAATGTCCATGCTACCAGTAGGAATGAATATTCTATTTCTCTGCCATGTTTTTCAGAACTTAACGATAATACCGAGATCACACTTTTCATATACAAATTTCACGATCATTTTGATGGGTTAATTGGGTCAGACTTATTAGATAAATGGGAATCAATTATAGATTATAAAAATAAAATTCTTATTACACAGAGAGCAATGAATCCACTTAAAGTTTATAATTCACGGAACGTGAATCTATATGAAGATGTGATCCCAGCTAATTCATCTAAATTATTACGATTGCCGATTAATATGCGCGACGGTGACGTCATTGTCTCGGAACAAATGATTTCAAATTGTTTAATAGGTGAATGTATAACGGCCGTAAAAAATAGTAGAGGTTACGTAGAAATTACCAATCCAACCCAGTATGACGTAATTTTCTCAATGGACCGCCCCGTGTGCGCCGAACTACATAGCATTCAGTGCGAACGTACCGAACAAGTCTCTCCGCGTACAAAAGAAGTACTATCGCGCTTACGTACAAGTCATTTAAATGAAGAGGAGCGCGCTAATTTAACTTCACTTTGCACTCAATATGCAGATGTTTTCTATATTGATGGCGAAGCCTTAACTTTTACTAATAAGATCAAGCATTGTATAAAAACTACTGACGAAACACCAGTCTACACCAAGACATATCGTTATCCTTATGTCCACCGTCAAGAAGTTAGGGACCAGATTAGTAAAATGCTTGATCAAGGTATTATTAGACCATCTGATTCCGCGTGGAGCTCTCCAATATGGATTGTTCCTAAAAAAGCAGATGCATCCGGAAAAACTAAATGGCGATTAGTTATTGACTTTAGAAAAGTAAATGAGAAGACCGTTGACGACAAATACCCAATCCCTAATATTACTGACGTGTTAGATAAATTAGGGAACTGTCAATACTTTACCACGTTAGATCTCGCAAGCGGTTTTTATCAAGTCGAAATGGACCCCGCCGACATTCACAAAACTGCATTCAATGTTGAACGAGGGCACTTTGAATTTCTTCGAATGCCTATGGGTTTAAAAAATTCCCCTTCTACCTTTCAACGCGTAATGGACAATGTCTTACGCGACCTCCAAAATGTAATATGCCTAGTTTATCTCGATGACATAATTGTCTTTAGTACCTCCCTTCAGGAACATATTGTCAACCTTGAAAAGGTTTTTCAACGACTCAGAGAATCAAACTTCAAAATCCAAATGGATAAATCCGAGTTCCTCAAACTAGAAACTGCCTATCTAGGCCACATCATAAGTACAGATGGCATAAAACCAAATCCAGATAAAATCGCCGCGGTTAAAGCCTACCCCTTACCTAAAACTGCTACTGAGATAAAAAGATTTTTAGGCCTACTAGGATACTACCGAAAGTTCATACCGGATTTCGCTAAGATTACGAAGCCCTTCACTCAATGCCTAAAAAAGGGATGTAAAATAATTACTAATGATCCAACTTACATAAATTGTTTCGAGAAATGTAAAACCTTACTAACAAACGACCCAATCTTGCAATACCCCGATTTCAACAAAGAATTTGTACTCACCACAGATGCCTCTAATTTGGCCATAGGAGCCGTTCTCTCACAAGGACCCATCGGTTCAGATAAACCCATATCATACGCATCTAGAACACTTAACACCAGCGAAATTAACTATAGTACAATAGAAAAGGAGCTATTGGCTATAGTGTGGGCAACAAAATATTTCCGTCCTTATTTATTCGGTCGTAAATTTAAGATCATTACCGACCACAAACCGCTACAATGGGTAATGAATTTAAAAGAACCCAACTCCAGACTTACCCGTTGGAGACTTAAATTGAGCGAGTATGATTTTACTGTTATATATAAACAGGGAAAATATAACACAAATGCAGACGCACTCTCCCGTATAGAAATCAATAATGAGGAGATTAGCTCAATAGTAGTTAATCCTTCTGAAAAGCCACCTTCAGTAGCAGGTTCATCCACCCTTACAGCACATACATCAGCTGAGAATCCTATTTTAGAAGTACCAATAACTGATGAGCCCTTAAATAAGTTTAGTCGTCAAATATCTTTTATCGTGGTAGGTGACATTAAAAGGAAAACTGTAGTTACCAAGCCTTTTGAAACCCACACCCGTTTCGCTATTCAGTTATCTAAATCTAATTTGCACCTGGACGTTGTAAACGCCATTAAAGAATATGTTAATCCCAAAGTTAGAACAGGTATCATAATTAATCCACCCTTAGAAATGTACAGCATTATACCAATTATTCAGAATGAATTGAAAAGCTCTACAATGAATTTAATCTTAACAAAAGTTGAACTTGAGAATATTAAAGATTTCCTTCGTCAACAAGAAATAATTCAGAAATATCACGACGGCAAAACCAACCATCGTGGTATTACAGAATGTTATCTCGCGTTATCGAAAAGATACTATTGGCCGAAAATGAAAGAGCATATCACTAAATATATTAATGAGTGTACAATCTGTGGGCAGGCTAAATATGATCGTAACCCAGTCAAACAGCAATTCCACATAGTTCCACCTCCAACTAAGCCTTTCGAAATTTTACATCTTGATTTATTTACAGTCCAAAACGAAAAATATTTAACACTTGTGGATGCTTTCTCTAAGTATGCACAAGCGTACCATTTGAGGGATGGAACAGCAGTTAGTGTTATTCAGGCTTTGTTAAATTTCTGTACGCACCATGGAGTTCCTTTAACGATAGTTACAGACCGTGGGACTGAGTTCACTAACCAAGTATTCGCAGAATTTGTTAAATTACATAAGATACAGCATCATAAGATATTAGCACATGCCCCCAATGAGAATGGAATTGTTGAACGATTTCATTCAACAATACTTGAACATCTACGCATTTTAAAATTAGAACACCGTAATGAGCCTCATGTTAATCTTATGCCTTATGCCATTTTAGGTTACAATAGTTCAATTCACAGTTTTACCAAATGCCGACCGATAGAGATTATTACAGGCCATTTTGATCCTCGTGATCCTATAGATATAGATTTATCCGAACATTTAATTCAACAATATATTTTAGATCATCGTAAACGAGTAAGCCAGGCGTATGATTTAATTAATGAAACTTCGTTGCATAACCGCACAGAATTAACTGAGAGTCGTAATAAAGATAGGGAACCGGAAAAGGAATATGAACCTGAACAGCAAGTGTTCATAAAAAACCCATTAGCGTCCCGTCAGAAGTTAGCACCAAGGTACACACAAGACGTAGTCCTAGCCGACCTCCCGATTCATATTTATACAAAGAAAAAAAGAGGTCCAGTAGCAAAGTCACGTTTGAAGAGAGTCCATAATGTTAGCCAATTGTTACAGGATAATACTGATCTCCGTCCACCTGACCCACGCGCAAGAAGTAATACTTGACAGCCTTGACAATGGACCAGGAGTACTACCCTTTAGCTTAGGCCCAACGAAGGTGACCTCTCATTACCATTCCTTTTTACAAACTATTAATTTAAATGAAATTCAGTCAAATATCGATAAGGTAAAAGTACAATTACGTGAAATTAGGCCCGAACCTATTAATAAAACGTTATCTTTATACGAACCTCACATAAAATACCTCTCAAATAGGCTTGAGAAGATTTCTGATCAATTGCTCACTTTTGAACCAATACGTGTTAAAAGAGGTCTTATAGACGGTCTCGGATCCGTTATAAAAAGTATATCTGGGAACCTTGATTATGCAGACGCTATTCGTTATAACGATGCAATAAAAACTTTCCAGAATAATGACGTCAAACTAGCTTCTGAATTTAATAACCATATTAGTTTAAGCAAGCAATGGATGTCCGAACACACTATTATATTAGACAAAATTAAAGAAAATCAGAATAAAATGGAAAACGTACTTAGCTTGACTCGAGCATCTGATGCTAATAGGGATGATAACTTAATTAAATATGCACACTTTGCGCAATATTTAATGATTTTAGGAGATAATATAGAAAATCTCTCTGATGAATTGCATAGGTTAGAAAATATGTTAGGTTTTATACGTGCATCAAGCACATACCATTCTATTTTAAGTTTAGAATCATTAAGAAATATGGTAGATAAGTTAAAATCTTTATATGCTAAAGATGAAATTATAGATAGTAACTTTAGAGAATATTACGATATATTAAAGTTAGGTTATTATTACACTAGCAATGAGATAGTAATAGTCTTCAAATTGCCGATTGCCTTTCCTGATACCTATGACCTTTACAAATTATCAATTGTCCCTAATAGAAATAATAGTATCCTTATCCCGTTATTCCCTTACATAGCCATTCATGGGAAAGATTTCTGGTACATAGAGACAGAATGTCCGAAGATAGGTTCATGGTATCTCTGTGAGAAGAAGCGCAATTATCATCTTCAAAGCAATCCCGATTGTATGCAGCATCTCATTACTACGCAGCAAATAGTCGACACATGCAGAATTACCAAAGTCAATCTCACTACGGAAGCTGTAGATCAACTGGATGACCGACACTACACATTAAGCTTTCCCAAGCCGACCAAAGTACAAATATCATGCAAGCAGAACCAGTATAGTACTTTAAAAGGAAGCTATCTCATTATAATGCCCTTTGGATGTTCAATGAAAACTTCTGAATTCACTATTTCAAATGACAATGATAGAGTGAAAGGAAGAGTCTTAAAAATTATAGATGTACCTATGAACATAAGTTTGCCTATTCAATTACAACCTATAGTCAAACTTAACAGTAGAGACTTGGATAATTTACATTCAGTTAATACTAAGATTGATCTTCAGGCACCTATCAAGTTGGAGCAGACATCTAACGTCGCCCTTTATCATACCACCATACCTATATACGTGTTAATCCTAAGTGCATGTATGTTAGGTATTGGAATAGTTTGCAGAAAGTATTATACGAAGAAAACCCAAGATGGGACAAAACCAGAATCAACGACGCAGTTTTATGCCGAAATTCCACCCAGGCAACAAGATGACCCCAACCGTCGTGCAGCAATCTTCTCGACCTCTGTTCTCAAATAATTGCTGATCTTCGGGGGGAGATGTTACACAACCAGGCAACAGGGAATATGCTGATTGTGCAACGGTGAATACGCTGATGGCGCATCACTTCATTATTTATTGGAATTGAAGTTATTGCGTCAATCGTCGACACCTGGCGCCGCATCAGCAGATTGCGTTACCACCGGTAGCGGCGTCTCAAATTGTTCACTTGCGTTCTGACATCGAACCTAGTAAAACCTTGTAATTTTAGTCTAATTGTAATTTTCTTTTATTAATAAATTAAGTCTAATTAAATTGGTTTTTTTTGGAACTATCGCTGCCGCTGAACGTAATTAGTGTTATTTATGACACAGCTGGTGGCTGTGTGATTGTTTTGGGAGAAAAACAAGATTCTTCGTTACTCAACAACTTATTCCCTGCTGGATTCACTGGTACGAAAAAAAATGCCGAGACGAGAGTTTTGGGTTCGAATTCTATCATGAGCTTTCAGTGATGGAGGAAACCATAACATGCTGGTAGGGTACTATGTGGTACCCGCTTGAATGGCTACCACTCTCCAGTTAAAAATCGGTCGGTGTGTTCCGGCACCTGAACTTGAGTGCCAGTTCCTTTCTAGGCCTTATTTGCTTACTACTTGCGAGCACATCATCACATATATGTTTTTAAATTCATACAAATTTCGATTTTTTTATCAAACGAAGCCAAAGGACGGTTTATTATTGATACAATATTTAACTAGCTGTCCCCCGTGGTTTTACCCGCGTTCCCGAGGGATACCACATTATCCCGGGTTTAAAAAAATAGCCTATATGCCAGGATATCCTCTATCAATGTTAATAGAATCATCCATATCCGTTTAGTAGTTTTTGCGTGAGAGAGTAACAAACATACTTACATACAAATCTTGCCACATTATAATATTAAGTATGGATTGCAAATAACAGCTTTACTTTTACATTTTATTATGGGTTGTAGCAGGAGCTTTTAATTAATTTAACAAAGAGAAATACATACGTATGTATATGTATTCGTATTTAAAATAATAAATATGATTAATACCTTTCCAATATCCACTGTACAATATTACATATCAAATAAAACCACTTTAAATAAACTGATCTGAGATACAATTTGCAGTGTATCAGTGCCTCGCTGTAGTGCGCCATTTATTTGTTGTCGCCGACTGTCTCAACAACACGTGGAAATGTAAAAAAACAACAATTAATCAATCAATACTGGCTTGATCGGTTTCTGTTTGGCATTGGGCTATCAGCATAAGGGTTATGCTTCACTCATTTGGTAGTAAAAGGAAAAAAAAAGAAATTTGAATGAAGTTTCTTTGTTCTTTTTATAATTTTGTCTATGGGATAGGATTTGTAAATCCCGATTTAATTTCACTGTATTTTTTTAAGTTTTTGGATAGCATTATTGTTAGCTATGAGATTTTTTCTCTTTGGATACAATATAGTATAAATCGTTAAACATATATATATATATATTTATAGTTAAATAAATTTGAAAATGAAATTGCAATGCCTAAAAGTTAGATTTCCAATAGGTACCCGATATTGCAAATTTATCTTTATTTTATTGATTTATTTATTATGATAAAAACAATATTCTTAGTGTATATAGACTTCACTTGCTGGAAACTGGAATTATCGCATTATAAAAACTGCAGAATCACCCCTACAGTAGACATTCGTGTCCAGCGAATATGTTTGTAAACAAGTTAAATTAGAAAGTTTGACAAGTGCATTAGGGTTGAACATTTAAACGTTATCACTACATAGTATAAAACAAAGTCGCTTTCTCTGTCCCTATATCCCTATGTATGCTTAAATCTTTAAAACTACGCAACGGATTTTGATGCGGTTTTTTTAATAGATAGAGTGATTGAAGAGGAAGGTTTTTATGTATGATAAATGTGACATCCCACGGGAACGCGGGTGAAACCGCGGGGGATAGCTAGTTAGGTATATAAGTAATAAATAAATATCCTGCGACATTCTTTACGCACGTCCATCTGATATCAAACTAAGTTTTATAATACTAACTACATTTTCTTTTTTTTCTAAATCTATAGGGCTTAAGCGACCATATGCAAGCTTGTCATACATTGAAAAATATTTATGAAAAATATTTAAACAAAACAAGTATCTACCATAAATAGTAGAAATATAGGATCTACATTAAAAAGTACCGTTTCCGAATTATAAATGCTTAAATAAAAATGTTTCTAAACCCTAAACAACAGCTTAGTAAAGGTTATGCAAATAAACATTTTATATCGTCAAACGAAATATGAGCGAAATTATTCGGTCTTGATTCATAAGTAATGTTACATGTGTCCCTTTCTAACACGATGACGTTAAATAGAACACTCAGCAATTCGGAGATTCAACTAACATTATCACCATGTATGTATACTATCTATATCTTCTTTGTATATATACCTATATGTATAAAAGGAAAATAGGGTTCCTTTGACGCACAATCATTTCAAAACTACTGAACATATCGTAATGGGACTGCTACTATTCGACGCGGAATTTTTCCTAGATGCGTATATAGGCTATATATGATATCGATAAAAGCGGGTGAAACCGCGGGGGACAGCTAGTATGTATATAAAATGTTTAGTTGGTTTCTGTACACATCAAAAATGCAAAAAGTTCTGCACCGATAGAGCAAAATTTAGTCACGATATATACAAACAGCTATAAAGATTTTTCAAATCTATTTTTATATAAATTGATGTGAGTATGTGGACTTTAAAACGGCGATTTTGACGGCACTTTTACCGGCAGATAACTGATGTTTAGAGGGGTAACGTAGGTTAAAGTAACCTGGTAGTAACTTGGTAAAATTTTGGGGACAGCGACTCTTTGTGATATCTATTTTAAAACTTAAAAGAAAGTTCTCACAATGTTTTGCTGTATTAATAGTGCAAGGCTTTAATTAAATTCTCTAATAAATAATGCATTTGCTGTTAGGAAAATTAAACAATTGACGAATGTTGAGACGGCCAAATTAGTTTATTTTGCATATTTTCATAGCCTCTTATCCTATGGCATTTTGTTTTGGGGAGCAGCAGCGGATATAGAATCAATATTTATTATACAAAAAAGAGCAATTCGTGCAATTTACAGTATGGGTCCCCGTGAATCATTAAGAGATTTATTTAGGGAAATAAATATAATGACATTACCTTCACTATATATTTATGAAAATATAATGTTTATACGTAGAAACATAGGAATGTTTGAGTCAAAATTAGATACTCATAGTATAAATACAAGACAAAGGGAGAAGTTAGTTGTTCCATACTTTAGATTAACTAAAGTAAACAAGTCATTTCTTGGTAATTGTGTTAGATTTTATAATAAGATACCGCTGTCAGTAACCAAAATGTCTGATCATAAATTTAAAAATTATATTAGGAAAGTTTTGAAAGAGAATGCGTATTACAAGGTAGTTCATTATATTGAAGATAAAAATGTATGGAAATAGCTGCTCTCTGCACAGTGCACCTCTAAATCTCTTTTTTAAGTTGTAAGTACCTAATTATTGTTATTTTCTATTTTGTAGTCTTGTCATATTTTTTTTTGTTTTGTTTTTTAATGTTACCTATAATAAGTATTTTGTAATTGTTAAATATAAAATTATGTAAAATTGAAATTATAAAATAGCCAAAAAGTCAGAATAGATAAAAATTTATATAACAAATAAAAAAGAATGTAACCTTGCTGAGTTTCTTGCCGGTTCTTCTCAGTTGAAGGCTGACTTCCGAACCGGTTGTAGCTTCAGTAACTTTAAATTTGACCTTCATAAGTGCCCTCCGAAGGCCTAAACTGAATAAATGGTTTTGAATTTTGAATTTTGAATTTTGAATAATTACTGTATTTAAATTGTTAGAGCTGTCTATGGGTAAAGTGCTTAGAAGACTGGCTATGTTGCCTCTTATTCTCTGACCAAAATACGAGCCCCCCTTCTGGTCACCGGATGACTCGATGAGGCGCGTTTGACGGGCCAGTTGGCTTGGTGGTTAGAGACCTTGACTGCGAAACCGAAGGTCGCGGGTTCGATTCCCACCCAGGGCAAACATTTGTGTGCATGAACATGTCGGTTTGTTCTGTTACTGGGTGTAAATATCTATATAAGTTTGTATTTAAAAAAGTAGTATATGTATCAGTTACCTGGAAGCCATACTACAAGCAGTACACTCTGCTTAACTTGGGATCAGGTAACCGTGTGAAGAATGTCTTGGGCAAGGTCTTTGAATAATTTACGCGCCTCTGGTCCCCACGGCCCTAGTGTTTCTACTCCAAACAGTGTAAATATGTTACCATCGCCGATGGCCGCATTAAATTCTTATACGTCATTCAATTGGGATGTGTCCTATATTAAAGATACATGATCAAACACTAACTAGTGTATTACTCATCCAAAAATATACGAAAACATTAAATATGATCAAAGTTAAATCATTAATGTGATTTTACAGTACTGATCTCATCATAAAGAGTATGTTATTTGATGCTGTACAATTATGACGTCACAACTTGCTATTTCATACAAAACTCCATACATTCGATCGTTTTGACATTTCATAAATTGCTGATTTGACATGTCAGAAGACATCCCTATTGTCCATGCTTTGCTGGGAGTCGAGGGGCAATCTTTCGTAGGCTTAGGGCGACCAGGGTATCAAATCCGCCCCTGTTTACAGCACATTATTAAGTAAATATTAATTGCGTTAAGATAAAACTTTGTAACCTCATATAAATTTATTATAGGTATAGATGGGTGTGATATTTAGAATAGTTAAATTTTATATTATACAGGAATATTTTTTATTCAGTGCGCAAACTTTGACAAATTAAACTTAAATGAGTTTCAATTAACACCTACTTTTTATTTTGATAAGTTTTAGTACAAAAAAATAAAGTTATCGTTAACGAAAGATATAGACTTTAAAATTGATATTATGGCTACTCTGTCGCTCGAGTCGGGCGCCCACGCCGGCCGTGGCCTTGGCAACAGCTGGCTCTACCGCCGCGTGCGGCGCACGGCGCGCTCGCTTTTTGATATTATTATGAATAGATAGTGTCCATTGTTTGTTGATTTTAAAGTCGAAAAAAAAAAAAACAAATAATGGAAATTTGTTTTGTTACTGATACTGAACCAACAACATTTTTTTGCGCATTGCTTAAAAAATATTCCTGTATAGCTGGCCCCCGCGTTCCCAAGTGATATAACATTTTCCCCAGATAAAAGTAATCTCTGTTTTTTAAGTATGTATGTGCCAGGTTTCATCCAAATTCGTTTAGTTTTTGCGTGAAAGAGTAAAAAACATACATAACTATACAATTACCGACGTAAGTATGGAAGATGTAGATGTAGAGAGAGAATGCAAAAGCTGAGCTGTATTTGATGATAACTTAAATATCAGGTATATTTTTCTTTTTCGTGAGCTGAATCTTATGAAATAAAAGCCTATATATTGCCCCAAGCTTAACGTATCTGTGAAAATCCCATTAAAATAATAAATGAATATTCATTGTTAGTTGTGTTATCACTACATAGTATAAAACAAAGTCGCTTTCTCTGTCCCTATGTCCCTATATCCCTATGTATGCTTAAATCTTTAAAATAATGCAACGGATTTTGATGCGGTTTTTTTTAATAGATAGAGTGCTTGAAGAGGAAGGTTTTTTATGTATAATACATGTGACATCCCACGGGAACGCGGGTAAAGCCGCAGGGGACAGCTAGTTAAATATAAGATTAAGTCAATTGCCAGTATTTTATTTTGCTATTTCTAAGCGCGGACAACGGATTATAGATGCGATGTGTTTATTATATATGATTGTATATAATGACCTATTTGTACACATTAGCTGCTGACGTAATAAACCAAAAAGAAAACGTTCTTTATGATTTGAAATGTCACACAAAAATCAACCTTACTCCTTTACAACATGGTTCACCTGTATCATCATACAATAATCCAATTTATATGACATAGCTGTCCCCCGCGGCTTCACCCCCGTTCTTTAGGGATGTTACATTATGTTGTTCTTTCTGTCAACAATAATTACCGCCGCGCACGCGATTCAAGGATTTTTTAAGGTCATCTGTATACCTTGGGGTACATTATTGGAGTTTTAGTAAGGATCCCAATTTTTTTACAATATAATATAGACGGTCACCCGGGGATGGTGTAGTTTCCCAACGGTGAAATAATTTTTCAAATCGGTCTAGTAGTTTCGGAGCCTATTCAATGCAAACAAACATACAATCAAATATTTCCTCTTTATATATTATTATATGTTCTGCAAATACGTAGTTATTACATTATTTTGTTCTATAATCGATAGTTTTCGCAGCGCACGCGATGTAAGAAGTTTTTTGGTAATTTTTTCACACCTTGGCTTACATTATTGGAGTTTTAGTATGGATCCCACATTTTTTTGAAAATTTAATATAGCGTATTTTTACCGGAGATAGTGTAGCGTCCCAACAGTGAAAGAATTTTTCAAATCGGTCAAGTAGTTTCTGAGCCTATTCAATCCAAACAACCAAACAAAGAAAAAACAATCAAATCATTCCTCTTTATAATATTAGTGTAGATTCCTTTGAATCTCTGTATATGATTCTAAATTCTAAATTCAAACCTAATATTAAGTAAGAACTTTCAATAATGTCACACAAAAATTAACCTTACTCCTTCACAACATGGTTCAACTGTATCATCATACAATAATCCAATTAATATGACATTCCTTCAAAGCTCTCTTCAAGATTCTAAATTCAAATCTAACATTCGAGTTAAGAAATTAAAATAATGTCAATCAAAAACGAACCTTACTCCTTCACAATATGGTTTATTTGTACAATCAAATAGTATTGAACATGGTAGCGTTAAACGTTTAGCGCAACCTTGTTGGAAGTCGCATTAGAAGTATTACTTCAATAAAATGCAATGGATAATATACTGATGGTAAAAGAACTTCAATCACGTTCAAAATACGGTTGAATTTCGTACATTTAACTCCATTTAAAATATAATTATATTATAGTATTAAGTATTAGTTGCATTTACTGTCAAATTCAAAGAAAATCTTCGTTCTATTCAGTTTCTTCGCGTTCCAGTTGATTGCTGTTATTTTTATTCAAGTTGTTTTGACCGATTATAGGCAAATCATCTGTTGACAAAGGTCTCATCATAGCTTGAAAAGTTCCGACTACCACTTCAGTATCTCCTGTACCTAAATCTATTTGTCTTTTCTTAACCATAGAGTCATCGTTGAAAATTTCCAAACTTCTTGGTTGCGTGTCACTTTTGATTCTATTTTCAAAAGTATTTTTTTCATCGTAACTCAAGTTTTCCGAGTGTTCCAAATTCAAAATCGATTTAAGATTGTCACTTGTCCTGATTAAGTTTTCGATCAGGAAATTCTTCACTACCGTCATTTTGTTGACGATAAATTTTTCTGGTGCAAAATTGAATTTATTTACTTGAAGTATGTTCTTTGGCACTGGATTTGCACCCACGGAGAATATAGAGAAGAGAATAATAAAATTGGGAGACATGTTCGTTGTCAATTTTCAAAGGTATAATGATTGTTTTCGGAATAACGGCTCTGCATATTTATGAACTGATAAGATAGTATTGTATACGTTGTAGACGCCATGTTCTTTTTCGGTGCTAAAGATTAGAGTACCGTCAATAAGGAATATATTAGACTACCTAAACTTCGTAGAAAATAGAAAGTCTGTTGGCTTGGTGGTTGGAGGTTCGTGATCGTGGGTTCGATTTCCAGCCAGGACAACATTTGTGTGAATAAACATGTCTGGTTGTTCTGTATCTGGTAAATATCTATATAAGTATGTATTTCAAAAAGTAGTATATCAGTTATGTGGTGTACATAGTACAAGCTCTGCTTAGTTTGGGATCAGATGGTCGCGTGTAAAGAATGTCCCGGGATATTTATTTTAAATACTGACTAATAATAAAATTATGGTGAGAGTTAAAAGAAAAACTTTATCTATACTAATATTATAAAGAGGAAAGATTTGTTTGTTTGTTTGTTTGTAATGAATAGAGTCCGAAACTACTGGACCGATTTCAAAATTTCTTTCACCTTTGGAAAGCTACATTATCCCCGAGTAACATAGGCTATATTATATTTAAAAAAAAAATAGAGATCCTTACTAAAACTCCTTACAAAACATTCTTGCGCTGCGAAAACTATTGATGATAGAATGAACAAAATAATGTAACATCCCTCGGCAACGCGGGTAAAACCGCGGGGGACAGCTAGTTTTATATAATAAAGAATATATAATAAGATTTAAGATTAAGGTTCGGAAACCCCTACTCACTCATGTTAGCAGATTCATCTCGGCTCTAATTTTACTCCTTCGTTTAATATAAATATATATGTATGTATTTATTTATTAAGTTTATATATGTAAATGATATATTAAATAGTATGTTTATGTAGGTTTATACATCTGTTTTGTCTTCCTAACTATAAATATCTCGCATTATTTCTTGGTGCATCTACCTTTAATTACCTCTGCATCACCCAAAGGTTGTCTGGTAGAGAATGCCTTTGGCATTAAGACCGCCTTTGTACACTACTTTGTACATAAAGTATTAAATAAATAAATAAATATTACTAGAGAAGCATAGGTTTATAAAGAAGTAACTTAACTTTCCAACATTCCTAGAAATTATATGGATTTTTCACGCCAACCTTTTATTAGATCATAAATCAAACAACGTAGAGTCGTAATTTGTACGACAAATTAGTTATCAGTACCTAATACGTTAAAACAATCAAATATAAAACCCGGCTAGTGCGAGTAGGCCCAGCCTTTGGGTTGCGTAGGATAAATACTAAATAAATATCCTGAGACATTCTTTACACACGGCCATCAGGGTTTCGATTATGTTGCTTGCTCTTTCGCTAACTACGCAATCAAGTGAGAGGTAAGCTCTCCGAGGCCTCTGTGCGCCGCGACTCGAGTTTTGTATTAGCTGATTAAGTGGATATATCACAAACTAAGTAGAGCTTGTGCTAACTGGTATACTGATAGAGCTATACAGCGTGTTACAAAATAACCCTTATAAATATAATTAATTAACAAAGCTAACAATCCTAGTAAGCTGTTATGTCAGGGAACCAGATTATTTAACAGAAAGGCCTACGTACCTATTTTACCTAATAATTGTCTACTTTAATAGTTTTCTATTTTTCATTCATAAAAATCCGTTTTTTTTTTTTTGGGTATGTTATACAGCGTTACTAAGGTTCTTAAATATTGTGAATCCTTTCGGCTTTACGGGTAGTTTTGTAACACTCTGTATACCTATTTATATTGATATTTTCACCCAGACACAGAACAAACAGACATGTTCGTTCATGCGCACAAATGTTTGTACTGGATGGGAATCGAATACTACTGGCCTATCAATAATACTAACTGAAGAATAGTAATAAAACTAACTTTAGTCCGTATGATCTGTTTAGACTTAAAAAAAAATTATACAACTTTACAAAAAATATTAAATTAATGTTTAAATCTTCATTTTTATTACTTGTTAAAAATTACGATATATTAATTTCAAACTTTGGGGATAAGGGTCATTTTCATGAGCACATTCAATAATTTATGAAAATGATGTCACATAAAATAAAATTATAAAACAAATGTTTTTGGATTGTGCAAGAAAGTTTATATCATATGACACCTTATTTGTTGTAATAACCTCATCCCACTTTCAGATTCTACCCCCTCTTTCTTATTTAAAAATAGATTTTGCTAGTTATTTGTTTTAGAGATAAGAGAGAAGTTAAATGGTACAACCATGCAAAATTCAAGTCTAAAAATTTTAAGTTTATGAGACAAGCACCTGTAACATAAAGACAGACAAACTCAATAATCTTACCACAAGTATGCTGGTAATATCATATATCCTTTGTCATAAGTTTTTTTTAATATTTTTTGTACATACGAAACCCTTGAAATTTATAACAGTTTACGTAAAAGCTTCAGTCTAACAATTGTTTAGTATACAACGCTGCCTAATCTTTTGTTTTAATGAATTACCTATATTTACTACGCAATGATATCGTTTCACAACAAATAAATCGTAGTAGGTAAACCGACGCCTGTTTGAGCCTATAATTTCCCACCTCGATTAGTACACGCCCCGCCCGCTCATGATCTCCACGTGATTTCTGCCCGCCTAGTACTTTGTCTGAAATAAGTTTTATAAAAAAAAAGTTTTTGCGGTGTGATGATACAATGTGATTGATTGTTGGTGATCAGTGATTGTTCTTGATGGGTACGTCGAATGATTTTTAATAAGCTATTCCTATATTAAAAAAAAATCTATTTAAAGTGTAGAAAATCCATAGACAAATTTCCCGAATTGAGGTTTTATTTACTGTCTTAAATTGCAAACTAATATATTTAAAAAGGTTTTAAATAAAATGTTACCAGATTAATGAAAAAGTTGAACATTTATTTCATTGTATCACAGATGGAAACATGATTGCACTAATGGAACCTATACGTTTCATAACAGTTTATTTTTAACAGAGAAAGTTTATAGAAGCTAAATCAATAATTGCTTTTTCTAATAACTTGAGTGCTAGGTGTTGACTGCAGAACGAGAAGACGTGGGTGTGATTGACATGTGTCAAATTGCAGTAATGATGAATGTAAAAAAATTGGCAAACCGTGCAACAAGTACCTAAAGTTACATGATATTTTTTGAGGACTAGGTGTTTTCATCTGCGAAGATGATGTAATGCTTCTTAGAAGTCTAGATCAGAATTGAGATCGTAGTCAAACGCAATCCTTATGCCCGAATGTTTGTGTGGAAGTTAGTCATTATATCACGCTGCAATGGCTGAACGGATTTGTATAAAAGGTATTCTAAAAATCATTCCTCGGAATAATATATAATATCTTTTTAGCTTGAGTTTTAAAGTGAAACTTTTTTTTAAGTGAACCTTTTGTGCGACGAAAAATAAATGAATGATAAACACAATCTGTGCTATTCAAAATTGATTGAAAAATTGTTATAATTAGCCTGTAATACAAAAGATTCATTTTTATCGTGTGTTTTACGACACATCCTGTTTAATCTTATTTTCTTTCTTACTTATCAAATACTATTGAACTCAGCTAGGTTTTTATTTAAGTAGCTCTATATATTTATGGTACCCTAAACTTGCGGCACGCTATGATGGACGTTTTGACGTTTAACAATGACAAAGAAAATTAACCTTTATTCCTTCAGAAATAAGGTGCATCTATTGATCTAACAGGTAATTGTATGATGGAAATCAACCTTATTCCAAAGTAATACAGTTTCTTTTCCTATGATAATCTGAAACGTTAAAACGGCCATCATAGCGTGCCGGTAGTATAGCTATCCGGTTTCACCCGCGTCCCCCATGTACTCGTATGTTACATTTCCCCGCGACAGAAAGTCTATATGTTATTTTTTATTTTTATTTAGAATGTGTTTGCGTTTGGCCTTCGACTGACCCTAGACGGAGTTATGACGAGGCCGATGTAGCACGCTTACCCAGTTATTCCAGGATATGCTCTACCTCTGCCAACTTTCATCCAAACCCTTTCGATAATTTTCGCGAGAAAGAATAACAAAGATCCAATCTCGCAAACTTTCACATTCATTATATTAGTAGTATTACACTGCCGTTATTAATTAAACGGCAATAAACATAGTTAGTTAAAGTATATAAACGGCAATAAACATAGTTAGTTAAAGTATATAAATACATAGTAAATCTATATATATATAAATTATTGCTTGTCTGTATGTCCTTTATAGAATCGTAAACTATGCAACGGAATTTAATGCAGTTTTCAGCAATAGATAGAGTAATTCAAGAGGAAGGTGTATAACCAGGATTGAAAGCGGGCAAAGCCGTACGGCGCAGCTAGTAATATATGTATTTAAGAAATTATTCATATTAAACATTACTTTAGCGTGCCACCAATTGTGATATCATGTCAGTACAAATGACAATGGCTTGTTTTGAATAATTATTGCAAGCATAATCTGTTTATTGGTACGCTGTTTGTTTCCTGCGAATGCACTTACTTAATTTTTCGCTTTTATTATTGTTACACCGTTTAATATAAACCAATAGATATTTGTTATACAAGAGTGCAACACGTAACTTTTCATTCCACCTCAGCGAGGAAATGACTAAATACAAAAAAAGAAAATGGCGCGCGCAAAGCAAATAAAAAAAAAGTACACCTAGAAGGTTCCGAGTCTGAGTTTTTAACAAATAAAATAGGTTGTATGATAAATTCGGCACCGTGGAGGTAGAATTAAATAGGTTTAATGATGTTTTGAATTCACAAACACGTGACACGATGTTCTAAATTCAATTAACTTTATTTCTCTAGAGGATAAAAACGGCTTTTGCTCTCAGTTATCGAAGAGCAAAAATACTCTTTCCGAGATGGGGGATGGAAAAACATTTATTCCACGTATGAAGTTATAAACACGAAGCTCCTAAAGTCAATCTAATAGTCCAGATTTGACAGCGGTCATGGAAAATAGAACTTTATTGTTTTCGTTCCATTATTTATCTAAATGTGATGATGCAGTTGAACCTAATTAAGCTATAGGGGAATTTTACAATGACAGTCTCAGCAAAACAGACCTATTAGATTATAAAGATTTGACTAGCTTTTCATATGCTTTCTCAAGCTAAATTTTTCTCAGATATTAGACTAATTCGCGTTCAAAAGATCAAAACGTTCTTTTACTTTTTTTTGACGTAAATAGCGGATAAACAAACAAGCTATCACATTTATAATATTTCGATTTTAGTTTTATGCCTTTTTGGCAAATATATGTACATTGAAACAGCTGTGTAAATAAAATCAATCTATTTGTAAGTTCATAATTTGTAGCCAAAGTAAAATAGGTAAACAGTTTTAGTAATTAAAATAAATAAATGTAAATTTTCAATGTTGTAAGTAAATCAATACATGAACCAGTCACCATTTTGTTTGGATTCAAAGGATGTGTTGTGTTAAATATATCGAAATACTTTTCATTAAACAACTACGCAATAATAGCACTTTAATATCTCCGATCGGATTCCTTCAGAGGTAACAATTCTTGTTATCATATTTTCTTGATCAGTATTCAAATAGTCGAATTCTTAAAGCTTGTCTCGTGTGGTCTCAGATAACAATCCATAATGTCAAGAATACATTATATGTTTAGGGTTTCTTAAGTCGGGGTATAAAACTATTTCTTACCCATGATGGATCTTTATCTAGCGTCAAGTCAATCTCACTTTTTTTTTACATTATATTTGTTTTTATTTTATTTATTAGGACTTACTAACTAGTAACTCTCGTCTTTTATTTTCATCTATCTTATTTACAACTCCTTTCAACCCGAAATCGAGTAATATATTTGTATGTTAATTTTAACGTGTACTTTTTCACGGCGACGACAAAGTCAAAATCGAAAAAAATCACTTAAAAAAAATATTTTTTTTATTAAATTATTTATCTTATTCAAGAATGCAACGTCACACCTGAACATACATCGCGAGAGCGTCTTTGCGGTTTCTCAGGATGTGTGTTATAAAGGTTCATGTTTAGTAAACGCCACGTAACGTAAAGTAAGATTCAGAGAGAGTAAAATATTTATAGAGTGTAATTTTAAACGCTAGCGAAAGGTGTATTTGAAAGTTGTGTATAAATTGGTTATAAATCTTTATTACTACAAGCTTTCCCGCGCGGTTTCATTCGCTTTCCCGAGGGATGTAATTTCAGAGAATGCTCAATCTATGTGGCAAGTTTGTTCCAAATCCGATAAGTCGTTTCTGCACGATTGAGTAACATACATGCATCCATACTCTCAGACTTTTGCATTTATAATATATTAGTAGGATGCTTTTAGAGAGGTTTATACAAGCTATTCTGGTTTATAAATTATTTTTTTAAATAAAAATGCATAGGGGATGCCAGTAACTATATTTGAGATTGAGATATCCACCCTCACAAACTTTCGCATCTATAAGAAGTAGGATAAGATAGTAGGGTACGACAGTAGGGTAAGACAGTAGGGTAAGACAGTAGGGTAAGACAGTAGGGTAAGACAGTGGGATAAGACAGTGGGATAAGACAGTAGGGTAAGACAGTAGGGTAAGACAGTAGGGTAAGACAGTGGGATAAGACAGTAGGGTAAGACAGTAGGGTAAGACAGTAGGGTAAGACAGTAGGGTAAGACAGTAGGGTAAGACAGTGGGGTAAGACAGTAGGGTAAGACAGTTGGGTAAGACAGTAAGGTAAGACAAATATAGCGGAACTAGACGGTGAAATGCAATCCAAAACGTATAGTTACTTCAACATACAAAATTTTATACGGAATCCCCGATTACATATTTTTTTACGTTTTGCATTCGACTAATTTTTACGTTTACATTACAGCCTACACGTGTAAGAATTTCGTTTCCGGTGATGACGTCAGCTGTCACACCTCTTTTAATCCTCTTTAATAACAAACGATTACTGGTAGTCAAAATAAACCTTATAGGGTAACATTAAGGTACATATTTGAAAGTAAAACTTCCGATTGATTTATGGGGGCTTGTCATAGATAATATTAGGCTTTGATTGTTTATTTGTTTTTAGGGAATGGGTAGTTAATTTAGTTGTGGTTGTTCAGTGAAATTAACGTTTGTTTGTAGTTTCATTCATTGTCTGAAATTAGTTTTGCCTTGATACCAGCCCTTATTCAGCTAATACAAACTTCGTCGGTGAGCGGCCGTACGGAGGCCTCGGAGAGTTTACCTCTCACGTGGATGCGTAGTTAGTGAAAGAGACAGAGCATAGAGGCCGCGACGAAACGTTAGTGTCATTTTCCTTGCAGAATCGAAGTCTTGACGATATAATTCCGTGGGTAAACTTTTAGAACAAAAGGCTATTTATAAATTTTTCAAATAATAATGTAATTTTGTACGATAATAGCTTGTGGAAGTGAAGGTTCTTTTTCTAGAAAGAGCTTGTGTTTTGATGAGCGAACCCATAGCACGGTAAAGTACTACGCAGTACATTTTTTTATTTATTTTACACAAATTACAGCTATCATTACAGGAATGCCCTAATGCAATAGTGTAAGTAAAAAAATATTAACATGAAGGAATTCAAACAAAATCAAAACTAAAAAGGAACAACAAAAAAGTTACATTTACAGTTACAGTACACACAACACCGAGTTCCTAAATTCATGGCTGAGCATGAGAATAGGTCAATTTTCTCGGCAACCAGATTCAGTGTATGCAACGTTCTTGTCTGGTTACCTTTAAATTCTCATCTTCCTGTTCTGTTCCTAATCATTTTGAGCCGGCAATAAGCAGTATGTATATTTCGGTCAATGATTTTGTCTATCTGTAAGTTCGGTACTTGTTATTTTTCTTATATTGTTGTATGGTATCAAAGTCTAATTTTGCATTTTATATTCTGAGAAGCTTTCGTAATTCTCGGTCAACTGCCCTCTTATTCAGCTAATACAAACTTTGTCGGCGGGATGCTTCACGGAGGCCTCGGAGAGCTTGTCTCTCACGTGATTAGTATTAGCGTAGTTAGCGAAAGAGACAGAGCACGGCGGCCGCGACGAAACATCCTCGAGTTAGTGTCACTTTCCTTACAGAATCGAGCCCGTATGTATAGTTTGTATGTGTACCTTTTTTTTAATAATTTGAAAGTTCCCTCTTCCAAAAGTAACATAGGCTGGGCTTTATTATAATTCCGGGATTAGGATATTAGATCTTTAGAAACGCGGATGAAACCGCGAAACGTTAGCTAGTCTTGTATATTTTAGTAATACGTGAACTCGAAGCGTGAACGACAGACAGTCAGACATCACACATTGATTATTCCATCTATAGGATTTCCGTTTCACATGTCTGGGTACTAGGATAACATAAATACAAGGATCAATCAATTTACGTCATGGTACGTGGAAGCATGACTTTTATTTGTTGTACCTAACTAATAAAAACTGATTTAACAGTGGGACAGGTATAGCGTTTCTTTTACTACATATAAAATTATTAAATTATTAACGGCTTCAAACGACCCCTTATGCCCTAGTCGTGTTGACTCAAGCCGTCGGCATTTGTCGAAGAGTTTGATTGACATTCCATTTTTCTTACAAATATGAACGTCGCATAGGCTGCACGTACAAAGGATATAGTCGGTGGGTTTAGGTAGTAACGACATTTTCTTGTAGTATTTCTTTTATTATTGGTAAATAAATGTATAATGTCGAATCATCTTTGTCCTGATGAGATATGAGGGATATTCGCTAAACCTGTTTTTTAAACTGTTCATATCTATGTAGATAGTATTCTAGATCCGCTCAGCAGCCCTAATCGTTCCAGTAGTGGAGCTCTTAGTGCAGAGTTCGTCCGGGGAAGTACTACCCATTTCCGCCGTGAAGCAGTAGTGCACTTGTATTACTGTGTTTCGGTTAGAAAGGTAAGGATGCCGGTGAAATGACAGGCACATAAGACTTAAAAACTTCCGTCTCAGGGTCGACAAGGCATTGGCGATGCCCCTGGTCTTGCAAATGTCTATAGGCGGCAGTGATCACTTATCATCAGGTGGACTTTCTGTCTGTTTGTCGGCCAAAGTGGTATAAAAAAGAAACTGCAGGGCAAAAGTCTTTCCAGTCCTCCTATTTCTCAACTTAGTGGGCTCATACTTTAGGTAGGCATCGGACTCATCAGCAACCAATACTGGTAAACAATAATTTCAGTCAGTCAATGTAAGGTGTGGCGTTAATGTTCCTATAATGTTTATTTGATTTACACTTTTTATTATTCATGAATGAAAAAAGTTTCCTTTGATTAAGGTTTTTGTTTGGTTTGTTGTTGATATTCATTCAGTGAACAGTTGGCTTCGGGATTGCTCTTTTCTGGTTAAAGTATAAGAATTAACGGAGAAAATCTATCGTACCAATTTGTTATTCAAAATTCAACAATAAAATTGTTCTAAATTCGGTTTTTTCACAGTTCACCTGTTGACAGGATAGTTGGTTTGGTGGTTAGAGACCCTGACTGCCAAGTCGCTGGTCGCGGGTTCGATTCCCATCCAGGAGAAACATTTGTGTGCTGTTATATGTCTATTTGTTCTGAGTCTAGGTGTAAATAATCTATATTATATTAATTATGTATGTATTTAGAAAAGTAGTACATGTAGTAACATCAGTTATCTGGTTTCCATAGTACAAGCTCTGCTTAGTTTGGGACCAGATGGCCGTGTGTAAAGAATGTCCCAGGATATTCATTTATTTGTTTTGAGGGCAGGACGCAAGCCTGTCGTTTACTTGGTGTTTCTATCACGCTTAACTCTACTTGTCGACATTTTAGCTCAGCCGTTTCTTCATATTAGCTTTGCCTTTACACTAGCAGGAGAAATATAGTAGGAGTTTAAAGTATTCTCCTGTAAACTAAAAATATCAAAGTGTTACACGTGTTACGTAGGATTAATAAGAATAATGGCTGGAAATGTGAAAATAATAACGAGCTACGGCTACAAGATGGCGCCACTGTATTTCAAGGAATTGATTGGTTAGTATGGATTTTTATTACAAAATGCTCAAAGACCTAAAATGAAATGACAATCTTGAAATGAAGATTTGGTTAAAAAAAACTGCCCTAAAAGATTGCCCTAAGAATAGGGGTCTATGCACAAACACCATAAGCGTACCCCCTGTCGTTATCGTATCGAGTGCGCCAAAAACCAAAGCTAAGGGACATTGAACATCGCGCAACGTCACGTTATGCGCGGTGTTTGAAAACTAGTTTTTTTTTATACCAAATCCACATTTCAACGGTTAAATATTATATATTATATCGTATATAAAAGTCTGTCATCCGTGCTCTCGGGGGATGTTAAATTTTAAATTTTTAATAAAATCAAATACACAGGAATTACATACAACCGTTTATCCCTTTTTTTATCCCTTTAGAGCAAGCTTTCCTTTCTTAGTGCATTTACGGCATGTAAGGAACCTGTATAGTCAGAACGTGGCTGCGTGAATGATAGGTAATATTATTATATGATATCTATAAACACAGGGGACATCTTATTATATGCTTAAATGTCAGTTATTTAGATAATAGATGGCCGTGTGATGATAAGATGTGCCTGAGAATAAATATAATCCAGATAATTAGTAAGTAGTAGATTTCTCGTGTCACAATGTTAGTTACCATACTCCTCCGAAGCTGATTGACAGATTTTTATGAAATTTTATATGCATATTCAGTAGGTCTGAGAATCGGCTACTATCTATTTTTCATACCCCTAAGGGATAGAGGTTGTCCCTTAACATTTTATTTTTATTTGTTGACAAAACTACGTGTGCTGCGGGACAGCTAGTTATAATGTAAAAATATGATAATCTTTTTTTTTATTTTTTTTTTTACTATATATATATATCCTGGGACATTCTTTACACACGGCCATCTGATCCCAAACTAGGCAGAGCTTGTACTATGGAAACCAGATAACTGATATACTACATATAGAGTTTTTCCCCGTAGGGGCGTAAAGCCATGATGATGATGTTGAACACCTTCAAGTCCATAAAAAAACATACAGAGTGATTATTCATCGAAACTAGATAAAGTGAAGTGTTTTTGTCGGCATTTTTCAAACACGTATCATAATTTGGTATTCGCTCTTATCGTGAATTGATAACCCCCCATGAACAATATATTTACCACAGATCCATTGCCACTTATTGATAATGCTATGATCGTTTATAATCCATAACTATAACGTTTATTCCGCGTATATTGTAATCTAGAATTTGCACTGTAAATCCAAATTTTCTTTGTCTAAACACCATATTGCCCACTGGTCGAATATTACCATAATCATAAAACACAAAAAAACCATATGAATTTGTATGTTAAAAAGTACCATCCATTTCCATTTTTTTTATTAATAACACTAAAGTTCCTCAATATCTTCCACGCTTTTCCATTTATGTCGAAGTCTTTGAAAAATAGGGTCCACTTTTACTAAACTTTCCTAATAGTATTAAATGACTCAGCCTCCTTGTTCACCTAATATAAACTTCTTTAGCGAGCCGGTGCAACTACGACTTCCAAGAGCAGACCTCTCACGTGGTTGCGTAGTTAGCGAAAGAGACAGATCATAAAGGCCGCTACGAATCTGCTTCGAGCTACCGTCATTCACCTTACAGAATCAAACTCCTGTCCCCTTATTCAGCTAATACAAACTTCGTCGGCGAGCCGCTTCACGGAGGCCTCGGAGAGCTTAACTCTCACGTGATTAGTAATATAAGCGTAGTAAGCGACAGAGACAGAGCATAGAGGCCGCGACGAAACATCCTCGAGCTAGTGTCATTTTCCCTACAGAATCGAGCCCCTAATACTTTAAATATAAAGATGAGTAATATAAGAGTTGAGGATGTTGACCGACTTCGAAAAGGATAAGAAAAACGGCTTCAACTTTTAAAACAAATATCTTTACCGGGGATACACACTGAAGCGCTTTTTGTATCTAAATAAAAGTTATATAAAATGGAGTGCTTTCACGAAGTTGTAGTTGATTAAAAAGTTGTATATTGCTCGTCGTAAACTATGATAGATAAGACAGCTTAATAAGGTGGATCGTAGTTGTAGCCTACTTCAATACAGGGTTTATAGTTGAGTTTTTAGTTTTACACGTGTACCTGCAATCTGCACTGTTAGTTTTTTACATACAAAAGGTTGCACTTTTATGAAACAGGTAGTCGTTTTTAGTTTTATATGTGTAATCTACCTGCACTTTTATTTTAACTGAGTCACTATCAAACCGAAAATATTTCCTGGAACTGCCTTGCATTTGGTAAAAACCCTTCTTCTAACAAGCGGGTATCACTTTTCGTAAAAAATCTGCATTAATAAAGTACAGTAATTCGCCAAACAAAGAAAGGCAGTTGTAAATTTTTAACAAACTTCATGTAAGCAGAAAGAACCATTATGGGATCGCATGACACCGTCTACCTGGTTTTAGTAACTCACAAGTCTACATTTACAATACTAGAGAGATATATAACAATAACCGACATATTAGGTTGGGGAAAAGTCTTTTCGCATTATAGTATGTATGAACTTGTAATAAAATCTCTTTGGCTATACTATTTGTATCTGGCTGGTTTTGGTATTATTGAAAGTTTAAATTTTAAAGAACATAATTCCAAATTCAAATTAGGAAAATGTGTGATTTGCATTTGTTTTTCGTACCGCCAAGATGAGTGCATCTAATGAAGAAATTCGATTCATTTAAAAATTTTACTACAAAAAAGGTAAAAATGAAACGCAAGCCGCGAAAAAAATTTGCGATGTTTATGGACCTAGTGCAGTGTCTGTGAGAGTAGCACAAATTTGGTTTAAGCGTTTTCAATCCGGAAATTTTGATGACAAAGATGCACGTCCCTCTGGTCGCCCTATTATGGATAAAATGGATGCCATTTTTGAAAAAGTGGAGCAAGATCGGCATATCAGTAGTTACGACGTAGCTGAAGAACTGGGAAATGACAAAACAGTTTTGGCGCATTTGAAAAGAACTGGGTACACAAAAAAGCTGGATATTTGGGTACCTCACGAGCTCACTGAAAGAAACCTAATGAACCGTGTACTCATTTGTGATTCTTTATTACGACGTCATGAAACCGAACCATTTTTGAAGAAGCTGATAACTGGTGATGAAAAGTGGATCACGTACGACAAGAACGTGCGAAAAAGGTCGTGGTCAAAGGCCGGTCAGGCTTCACAGACTGTGGCGAAACCCGGGTTGACTTGCAACAAGGTGATGCTGTGTGTGTGGTGGGATTGGAAGGGCATTATTCATTATGAGCTGTTACCATTAGGCAGGACCATCGTTTCTGAACTCTACTGCGAACAACTGATGAGATTAAAGCAAGAAGTTGAGAGAAAGCGGCCGGAATTAATCGACAGAAGGGGTGTGGTTCTAGACCTCACACATCTTTAGCCACTCAGCAAAAATTAAGAGAGTTTGGCTGGGAGGTATTAATGCATCCGCCGTATAGTCCTGACCTTGCACCTTCAGATTTCCACCTGTTTCGGTCTCTTCAGAATTCTTTAGGCAGTGTCAGGTTAACATCACGAGAGGACTGTCAAAATCACTTGTCGCAGTATTTTGATCAAAAGTCCCAAAATTTCTATAGCAATGAGATCATGTCCCTACTTACAAGATGGCAAAAAGTTATCGAACAAAATGGTACCTACATACTTTAGTTAAATTTAAATAAACTATATTAAAAATGTTTTGAATTTTCTTAAAAAATGCGAAGGAACTTTTTCCCCTACCTATATATATACCTATATATAACCTATATGTTATACGTATACCTGCATTTTTGTTGAAGGTACAGATTCAGGTAAAGTGGAGGGAGCGCCGCCACCTGGCGCGACAGTACCGACGGTGGAGCCTCGCTCGGACCCCGTCGGGCAGTGCTTGGTCGGTGGTGCACATGCCTTCATACTTAGAGTAAGTTATGGGTGTCTGGTATTTTAAGTTATTGTATATTGTGTGATAAATTTTAAAATTTTCAG
The DNA here is from genome assembly GCA_907165245.1 of Habrosyne pyritoides. NCBI lineage: Eukaryota > Metazoa > Arthropoda > Insecta > Lepidoptera > Drepanidae > Habrosyne > Habrosyne pyritoides. The sequence goes on from OU015606.1 coordinate 9,469,819, forward strand.
ATAATTTGGTTGAAATTTCGTGTCTAGTTAGATTATGATTATTACAATTATAATTGCGAAAGTTTGTATACATGGATGTTTGGTACTCAATCACGCCAGAACGGCTGGACGAATCTGGATGAAATTTTACACAGAGATAGATTATAATCCGGAGTAGTACATAGGTTTGTTGCCCGAGAACACGGGTGACAGTATTATAAATGCGAAGATTTGTAAAGATGGATGTTACTCTTTTACGTTATAACTACCCAACGGATTTGGCATATAGATAGAGCATGCCCTGGAATAATATAGGATATTTTTTAACCCGGAAAAATGCAACTTCCCCCGGGAAAAAGGGAGGAGCAGCAGAGGTTATTATAAAACATTTGATGTCTCCCGCGGCTTAACCTAGTTTCCCGGGGTTTGTTAAATTTTCCCGTGTTAAAAAGTACCCTATATGTTATTCTAAGCTGTGCTTTATTTATGTGCCAAGTTTCATCCAAATCCGATCAGTAGTTTTTGCGTGAAAGAGTAACAAAGATCCATACTCACAAACTTTCGCATTTATAATATTAGGTTAATAAAAGTTTTTTGGAAAATAAAAATAGAACCCAAAAGGTCTTTGAACTTTTGAAAGCCTTCTCCATCATAGTGACTTACCCCTTTGAATCACTTATTCAAACTTTGCCTATATGTTTACCAACTTATAAAGAGCTTACGCTAATATTGTTTGCAGATATCGAGTTTCTTCGGCCTAGCGCCTCTACGCTTCGAGTCGCGGAGCAACGGGTTCGAGGTTACCATATCCGGTGCGATGTGCGTCTACAGCTATATACTTGTTACTATATTAGGTAAGGAACCCAATGTCATGCTAGTATTTTTAAGAAGTAGCACTCTTATTGCAGAGTCCGTCCGGGGTAGTACTAACACCTTACCATTTCCGCCGGATTTTATGGTGGATTATACTTATAGAAGCTGATTTTATATTTAGACTAGCTGTCCTCCCCCGTTTCACCCTTGTTTATCGATATCATATATGGCCTATAACCATCAACGAAAAAGTCCCATCCCGATATGTTCAGTAGTTATAAGGTGATGGTGTGACAAAGGTACCCTATTTTGCTAACATATACACATATTGAACATATTAAAACTTGTATGAAGGTAAGGGGGCCGGTGAAATTACAGGCACATGAGACTTAACAACTTCTCGTCTCAGGGTCGACCATCTGCTTCTTTGTCGGCCATAAAAATGTCATAAAAAAGATATGTTCTTGTAACATTAATTTATTAAGGACTCAAGCTGTATGCTTAATATTTACACGCGTTCCTGAGGGATATCACATTTTCCCGGGATAAAAATTAGCCATTCGTTATTCCAGGATATGCTCTATCTATGTGCCAAGGTTCATCCATATCCGTTTAGTAGTTTTTGCGTGAAAGAGTAACAAACATACTTACTTACATACAAATCTTTCCTCTTTATAATATTAGTATAGATATATATAGAAACATATCTTAGAATAGGTACACCAGCACTCAGAGATCGCCAAAGTATCCAGTTATAGTTTACAATAGGTAGACGGACAGCGTAATCTGTTGGAGATAATAATAGATAACAAATTCTGAGCATTAAATAAATCTGTTTATTTTCTTTTCCAGTTATTTGCACAATTTTCGGCCTGGTAGCGGAGATAAATGTAGGCGTGGAGTTGTCAGTGCGGATGTCTTCACGGATGTCGCAAGTGGTTTCTACGTGTGACGTGCTGGTGGTGGTGGTGACTGCTGGGGCTGGGGTGTACGGTGCCCCCAGGCGGATGAAGAATATGCTCAAGTTTATGGATGATGTTGCTTCGGTATGTTGTACATTTACATTCCTTCTAGGTTTTGTGAGCTAGCATCAGCCACTGTAAAATAAAAAGAACATTCTTCACAAAATACATTCTTAACGTGTGTAAAGATGTACCCAGATAACATAACTTTGTGGTAAGTAGTTTTTATTTGATACAAACTCTTCCGATAATTGTGTGTAAATATCTATAATATAAGTCAAATATAAGTATGTATTTAGAAAAAAAATGAGTAGTATAATGTAATATATAGTTGGGACCAGATAGCTGTGTGTAAAGAATGTCCCAGGATTTTATTTCGCACATGGAAAACAGATAACTGATATACTTCATATGGAACATTTTTTCTAAATACATACTTATATAGATATTTACACCTAGATACAGAACAAACAGACATGTTCATGCACACAAACGTTTGTCCTGGGTGGGAATCAAACCCGCGACCTTCGGTTTGGCAGACAGAGTCGCTAACCACCAAGCCAACTGCAGGGCGGTCTTTGTTATTATATTTATTATTTGATATGGCTTGTAGTCATGAAAACAGGGGATGGGGCAAGGTTCTATAGTACCCCAGGTGAATCTAGTTTAGTAAAACAAATTTCTAAATAAATATCAATGAAATTAACATAATTTCATTCGTTGGTAAGCAAATCATTTTGAAGACTTCTGGACGTATTAAGCAAATAATGTTTTGTTTGTTCGTAATAAAAATGCATGAAATATCTAAACTAAACGTGCTTGCTGTATGAAGATTTTTAGACATACTCCCGTCACACTCACAACTCGAACGATGGATGCATAATTCCCTTTTTGACACAGTGACGCAAAAAGTCACCAATATGACGGAGTAATTAGTATTAGTGAGCAGTTAATAATTGTAAACTTAGTTATACTATGTGTTCTTGTTCCCATACCCTACCAGGGTCCTTGTAGTAATAATGGTAAGTTAGGTTTAGCATAGCTGTACGAAATATTATTATTTCCATTGTGCAATAAATAAATAAATTTTGTGATAAGAAATAAATCATTTAGTAGACACGAAATGTTGATATTTATTAATTCAATTGTGTCTCAAAAACTAAAACAAGTTCTAAATCAATGACATTCACGCATCACAAATTAAGTTGAATGAATATCTATGGTCAAAATCATTAATGATCGTGAACATGATCACACAGAAATGTTTACAGATTATGTTTTTGCATCTAATTTTTTGCGAATTTGGATTTTGGTTGAAGACTAAGTAAATACATCCAAATAAAACTATTTAAACATAGCATAAAATTATTTTAAAGAATGACGTCACGCTAGTTTGTTACCAAAACAAAACGTTAACGCACAATCTAAATAACATTCACGACTAACGACTGTTTATTTTCCCACAAATGCAAGGCTGCCATAAAATGAGCGGAAGCTCTTAATAGATGTAGGAGTTCCGGAACACAACCAATAGTACAAAGTATGGCGTGGTACCAGGTAATAATAACATTCAAGGAGGTTTTAATTTGGATTTCAGGTGGACAATAGTATCGGTGGTCAATACTCCGTGGTGTCAGAACGCAAGCTCTGCGCCGTTCTTCTCGCCATACTGATATTCTTCTCAGTGCTCATCGCTGATGATTTCTGCTTTTACGCGCTTCAAGCGCAGAGGCTGGGTAGACAATGTAAGTAGGTCCTTATCATTCCCATTAAAAAGTATGTTTTTTAAGTTCTGACTTAGTATTTTTGTGTAAAACTTTCAAATTCGTCGATTTTTTTTTATGGATTCAATTAGCTTGAGGCAATTCCATGATTATTTTTTTTTTATTTCTTTATTCTGAATTCAAGAAACAATGTATAAAATATTATATAATGCGAAATTTGCTTGCGGCGCCACGGACACATCTATCGGAGACACTACTACTTACAGAGTAAGTGTAGTAAGTACAGAGTTAGCCCGGGGAAGTACTACCACCAAACCCATTCCCAACGAGAAGCAGTAGTGCAATTGTATTGCTGTGTTTCGGCTAGAAAGGTAAGGGGGCCAGTGAAATTACAGGCAAATGAGACTTAACAAATCCACGTCTAAGGTCGAATTCTTATCGGGGATGCCCTTATTGGTGTTGCAAATGCCCTTAGGTACCTACTGACCACTTACCAACCATCTGTGGACCGTCTGCCTGTTTGTCATAGTGCCTGTTTTCTAGGGGACATAGTAATGAACTACATCGGGTTCTACCTGCTGTGGTACGTGGTGATGATCCTGGAGCTGCAGTTCGCGTTCACTGCGCTCTCCGTGCGGGCTCGGTTCCAGGCGGTTAACGACGCCCTCGCTCTTACAGCACGACATATCTCCGTGCCACGTGAGTTTAATTTCTGTATATTTCTGAAGTCCTGGTACCTTGCGCTAACTATATAGTTTCGTTAGGCACTGGTGCTGATGTTCACATCTCTTTCTAATTTGTTGAGTTGAGTATTAGAGCTCTTAGTGCAGAGTTCGTCCGGGGAAGTACTACCACCATACCCATTCCCGCCGTGAAACAGTAGTGCATATGTATTACTGTGTTTCGGTTAGAATGGTAAGGGAGCCGGTGAAATTACTGGCACATGAGACTTAACAACTTCTTGTCTCAGGGTCGATAACGCATTGGCGATGCTCTGGTGTGGCCAATGTCCATAGGCGGCGGTGACCACTTGAAAACAAATTGAAATAATCACACGTAGTCTCGATTTTTAAAGTTCCGTTTTCAAATAGAAACTCTTATAGCTTTGTCATGTCCGACTGACCGTCTGTTATAAAATAAAGCGTAATTTGAAATATTTGTACGTTTAAATCACACCAATTTATTATAATTGTGTCATTTTTATAAGTAGTCTATTACATTTGGGTGTCAACGACTCAATGGCGAAATGGTATTTTTTTGTTATAGTCAAGTGAATAAGAGTTCATACATTGTTTCTGAATATGTAAAAAATAAACACGTTAGCAGTATGTCTTGTAAGTTGAAGTTAAAAGGAAAATGATAGCTAAGTAGGCTTTATAAATTATCGAGTAATAAACACAAGTCCACAATAAAACTAAGGAACTACGCGGCCTGATCTGTTTTGGCTGATTTTTCAGCAGTTGATTTTAAACCTTATTTTCTGTCTGATAAATATAAATATGATTTTTCAGTGGAGAAACCAAAGACTCCATCTCCACTTAACATCTACGCGATCCGCGTGGCGCCGGTGGAGCGCTCGGCCAACGTGAGCTTGCTCATCGACTCGATGCCAGAGAGGGAACATGCTGTCATTATACGGAAGAATGGTACACTATTTATAAGCAAACCACATCCTTCGAATTATGGTAACCTAGTACTTGTGCCCGGAAGGGCTATCGACAAAAGGTTGTTGTTATTAGAAAGATCTAGTTGTTACAATGTAAGGTTTTTTTAACAGTTAAAATTACTTCAAGAAGTTATCGTGTATCTTCTTGAAGTCATTTCGTAATGTAATCCTGAATCATGCAGCAAGTTTTGACTGCATTTACCGAACTACCTGCAATATTTTCAGACTTTACAGACCCCTGTATTTTATAATGGACTCCTGCAAAGTTCATAGAAGCTCTTTTATGTTATAGTAACAGGTGAGCCCAGACTTATTGTATCCCCGTGTGAGTCGATCCGTCGCCTGGCTGCCCTCCACAGCACTCTATGCGAGGTGGTGCACCGTGTGGACGCCAGCTACGGCCTACCTTTGATTGTCATACTCCTGTCCACTCTACTGCATCTCATTGTCACTCCTTACTTCCTCATTATGGAAATTAGTGAGTACTAATGTTTTATGCCGAACCGATTTTTTTAAACATTTTTCTTGGGGAACTTTGTAGTCTCCGTCTGGCTGGTTTCTACCTTCAAATAAAAAATATCTTGGGGTATTCTGCAAGGTGCTCTCCAGCCCCATATCTTTAAATGATTACTTAAACGTTAAGGTTTGGATGTTTGTAACTCAATATTGCGTAACAAAATCAGATCTTTCGGGAATCTAGGTAAAACCGCGGGGCGTAAGCTAGCCAAGAATTATAATTATCAGCAGCCTGAAATAATAATTATCAGCAGTATGAAATCTATTCAAATACCATCGACAAGCCCCAAAAACTACTTGTATACAGTTGTTAGACTACCAGGAGTTCAGAGAAGGCAAACAGTTCTTTCATTTCATTCAGCTTAGGTAAATTTCATGAATGTAGTTTAAGAGCCACAAAAATAAAATCATTGTTGTTCCAGTCGTGTCCACGAACCGGATACACTTCCTGGTGCTGCAGTTCCTGTGGTGTGCTACACATATGCTGCGGATGTTCGTCGTCGTTGAACCTTGTCACTACACAATATCAGAGGTAACATATTTTTAAACAGCGACGCAAACAGTGGGTTGTTATAAGTTTAAAAGCATCTATCTGTTTGACATAGCTAGATTTGAAATCGGTTTTAATTGGGGTGATTTTTAACCATATTGGACCTTATCAGGTGTTCTTAAGATAATCAGGGTTAATTAAAGCCAGTGTACGGATCTTTGTCACATTTATAGCTAGAGGTTTCGGGTTTAAACCCAAATGTTTGATCCTAAGGGATTCTGGGAGAGGGGAAGGGAGCAGTGTCTCCTTAATACTAGGATTTTGTACTAGATATATTTATTTGAACCTCAGTGGTCTAAGATTTCCAGACAGTATAATGGGATAAGTTCCGCATTTCTAAACTAGAAGTGTAGATAAGAAAAAAAATTGCCTTACTTTTATTTTTTGGTACCAGGAGATAATAAATTATCAGCTGGTTTTATTATAATATACAAGAAAAGTCTGTATAGAACGTATCATGAAATATGCTGATATAATAAAATTGTACCAGGGCAAAAGAACAGAGGGGCTGGTGTGTCGACTGATGACGTGCGCGCCGTCGACGGGGGCATTGCCCTCGCGCCTGGAGCTGTTCTCGCGGCAACTGATGCTGCACTCCGTCAGCTACACGCCCATGGGAATGTGTACTTTGGATCGACCTCTTGTTGCTTCTGTAAGATATTTAAAAGTAATTATTAAGCAATCATCTATAGGAGAACCATATTTAGCCGCATAAATGTTTGAGTAAAATGAATAGGTTAGTGAATTTTTTTGTACTCAATATTTCCTAAATGAGTGCATTTTAATCACCTTACCGATCAAGCGAAATAAGACCAATCTTAGCCAGTCTGGAGATCCTGGGTTCAATTCCCGTGACGGACAAGATGGATTTAAAGTTCCTATTTACTTCATACTCTCCCAGCACCATCTGCCTTTACCATAATCTACACTAATATCATAAAGAGACAACAAATTCGCGATAATTATGGTCTGACCAGCTAATCTAGATACGCGGAATTCAGAAACATGAGGAGATGCTAAAACAATTTTCTAATTTATTTCAACAGGTAATAGGTGCAGTCACGACATACTTGGTAATACTTATACAGTTCCAAAGATACGACAACTGACATTAAACCAAAAATATTGTTAATATAAGTGAATATATGTTACTGTGCGGAGGATAAAGTATAATCTATCGAGGTACCAGATTCCTGCGAAGATTCGGTATTGTGCTGAAACTACGGTAACCTAGTAAGTTCCTAAAGTTCATAATGTCCTAGTCATTTAAAATATACATTGTACTTTTTGAATAGGAATAAAGTTTTAAAATAAATAGTTTTATTAAACAAAAGTTTTACTACCCTATCAAGTTCAGTGTTTCACTACCTACCCTATTCACTAGGGGTAATTTCTGCCCCCAAGCACTAATTAGTGTCATCTAACTGCTGAGCTTGAGAGGCTGTTACGATCTCTCTTGAGTGATTACTACGGACTCTTTGAAAGTTTTGTTGAAGAAATTAACTATCTTTTGTAATGTGTCCTTTTCAAGGATTTAAAGATAATACTAGTATTTGTTTTAAGGGTATTTTACATTGGTTAGTTGTTTTCAGGCTTTCGTACCAAAAGGGAGACTATAACTAGAATCCGCTACCCGACCGTCCGTCTGTCTGCCACAGGGATGTATCTATTGAACCGTTACAGGTGGACACTTGAAATTTATACAGAGTGTCCTACTATGGCCGCAAAAAATATAATTAAAATAAAATCTGAAAAAAATTATAAGCAAAAACTAAAAAATCATTTCTTGTACTAAATGTGTATCACAGTCATATTATAACAAGGCGAGGTAAGCCCGAGAGGCTTCTGTGGGAGCTATATAAACATAAATTGTATGTTTTTATAAGTGTTGAATAAATTATTTAAAAAAAAAAGTTAAAGTTAGTCACCGTACAAGAAATATCTTTATTCGGCGTTTTGTTAAATATTGTATGGTGGTACTGATGCTTTTTTTTCTTTTTTTTTACTGTGAATAGATTAGGCTTTGACTATCATCTCTTCTAGGAGGGTGTCGCCTCGTAATTATACATTGCCTAGAAGAGAACTGGCTCTCATGTGCAGCTTAGAAAACACACCGGCAGGTGCTTGACGATAGATTTGTAACTTGAGTGTGAGATCCAAGGTAGTATACATGTTTTTTGTTTTAATTTTAATGAAAACAGCAAGCTCATTCAAACCAAACTTTACTAAAGCTATTATCATGAATCATATGTTAGCACTCACTAAGTACAAACACAGCTTTGCACATTCAGTAATGAGAACATAGTTTTGCATTCAGGGATGATCGCACGTATATTAAAACTTCGCCGGGAGGTGGCGAGCGAGCGATGTACAACTTCTCTATTAGATTTTCATCTCCGTTCATTGTGCGAGCGAAACGCTGGAAACTCGAGATGTTAAATAACGTATTGTTATATCTTAGTTTAAATATAATCATAGATATCTAAGGATATACTCTACACGGCCATCTGATTCCAAACTAAGCAAAGCTTGTACTATAGAAAACAGATTTACTACATATATTTTTCTTCTTACATACTTTTTTTTTTTTATATCAGACGGGATTGCGATTGGCCTCAATCTCACCTGATGGTAAGTGAAGATGAGGCCGAAGATGGAGCTCGCTTTCCCGTTACTAGCCTATTCACTCTTTTTTTAAAGAGCCCCAAGTTGTATGTATCTGGGAACACAGACGAGGGGAAAGAATTCAAATCTTTAGCTGTGCGCATGAGGAAGGAAGCTGCAAAGCGCTTCGTGCGAATTGGTGATGTCTACAACATAAGGGTGAAAACTCTCCGCACGCCTAGTACTCCGATGATGAAAAGGTGATGGAGGAACTAAGTCATGAAGTTCCATAGCACACTCACCAAATTTTAACCATCTACAAAATTAACCATCTACTAAAAAATCCGCGTCGAATGGTAGCAGTCCCATTCCGATATGTCCAATAGTTTTGAGGTGATGGTGCGTCAAATGAACCCTTTTTTTATAGGTACACTAGCTGGCGCCGCGGTTTCACCCGCGTTTATTGATATCATATTTAGCCTATAGCCACCTACGAAAAAATCCGCGTCGAGTGGTAGCAGTCCCATCCCGATGTGTTTAATAGTTTTTAGGTGGGATTTTCCCGAGTAGTAGAGCTCTTAGTGCAGAGTTCGTCCGGGGAAGTACTACCACCTTACCCATATCTGCCGTGAAGCAGTAGTGCACTTGTATTACTGTGTTTCGGTTAGAAAGGTAAGGGGGCCAGTGAAATTACAGGCACATGAGACCTAACAACTTCACGTCTCAAGTCAATCGATGCATCAACGCATTAGTGATGCCCCTAGTGTTGCAAATGTCCATAGGCGGCGGTGACCACTTTCCATCAGGTAGACCGTCTGCGTCAAAGGGTTACTACATATAGAGAGATAGAAGAATTACACCCAGATACAAAACAAACAGACATGTCCATGCACACAAATGTTTGTCTTGAGTGAGAATCGAACCCACGACCTATACGACGTGTGCGATATTACGTAAACGGTATTTTAGTTAGAAACAGTTTATTATTGGTCTCCCCTGTTATTCTCGCTCTTCACGAGTGACATGCCCAGGACCAGAGACACACACTTGGCCCTGTTTGCGGATGACACGGCAATCTACTCCTCAAGTAGAAGCGTTCCCCTCATTTTGAAACGTCTCCAATGCGCAGCCAACGCCCTAGGCGATTGGTTCCGCAAATGGAGAATCGAAATCAATCCCACTAAGAGTCAAGCCATTCTCTTTTTTAGAGCTTTTCGCGCAACTTACCGAGCTTTCCCCGACACATCCATCTCTATGTTTGGCGTGCCCATCCCTTGGGAGAGGCAAGCCAAATATTTAGGCGTCATTCTGGATGAAAGACTTTCCTTCGGCCCTCACATAGACACGGTGCGTAAGCGCGCCAACTTTGTGTTAGGCAGGCTTCACTTCCTCATCAACTCACGTTCTAAACTCGCCCTAAAAAGCAAGCTTAGACTGTATACCGCGTGTATACGGCCCATCATGACGTACGCGTGTGTAACTTTTGCACACGCCGCCCCCAAGCGGATCCATTCACTTCAAGTCCTCCAAAATAAATTCATGCGCAGAGCCACGGGCGCCCCGTGGTACATGCGAAATCTCCAACTCCACATGGATTTACGATTGCCGACCATCAGGCAATTTATCAAAGGGGCTTCTCGCCGCCATTTCGATTCTGCAATAAACCACAGTAATCCCCTAATAATAAAGGCCGCGTCCTACACTCCGTCCCGTATCAGTCGCGTTCGCAGACCGAGACACGCCCTCGCCGAGTCTGACGACGAAATCACCAAAGCTCAAACAGCTGCAGCCGAATCTTCAGCTCGCGATACTACACACCCACAAGGCCATCAGCCTAGATACCGTCCTCGCCGGCGTGGACGTTAGCCGCGCTCCCTCTAAAAATTCATTGTTGTTGTTTTTTGTATTGAAATAAAGAACCACTAATAAATAAATCAGATAATGTAAAGTCTTTTGACCCCCCACGCAACGCCCTGAGCCCGAGGTCCGAGCCCCACAGGGGGCACCCTCAGTGTGCTTGTTGCTTAAAATCTAAATGTACTTTCGGCTGAGAGCCCCTAGCGCTCGCCGGAATTGTCCGCGTAAGGGTGTAAGAGCCATCTGAGGCTAACACCTTCGTCCCTTCCAAAAAAAAAAAAAAAAAAAAAAAAAAAAAAAAAAGTTTATTATTGAGGGTGTTATTATGAAGTTTAATTTAATTTTATCTATTTATTAATAATAATAAATTTATATTTTATTTTATATAGCAAAGCTAATTTAAGTAAGATATACAGTTAACTTCTTAACTAAAACTCCTTTGTGAGAGACTGGTGTCTGTACTAGATAATTGCATGTATAAAGATATAACCTAGATCGTACCTAGATCTAGCTAGATAGAACTGCATCAGAAATTATCTGTGCGCCACAGTGCTGCATAGTTATCTACGAGAGAGATCTTTGTCTAACTTTGCAGTCGAACAACCACCGGCTAAACTGATAACTTTGATATAACGGATATTAACTCCTTATCGATGCTGTGGTCCTAGTACATTTCTATCAGAAATCACCTTCATTTGCGAAAATATAGATAAGTTAATGAATTAAATATTAGGTTGGGGAAAAAGTCTTTTCGCATTATAGTATGTATGAAATAGTAATAAAATCTCTTTGGCTATACTATTTGTATCTGGCTGGTTTTGGTATCACTGAAAGTTTAAATTTTAAAGAACATAATTCCAAATTGAAATTAGGAAAATGTGTGATTTGCATTTGTTTTTCGTACCGTCAAGATGAGTGAATCTAATGAAGAAATTCGATTCATTTTAAAATTTTACTACAAAAAAGGTAAACATGCAACGCAAGCCGCGAGAAAAATTTGGTTTAAGCGTTTTCAATCCGGAAATTTTGATGTCAAAGATGCACGTCGCTCTGGTCGCCCCATTACGGATAAAATGGATGCCATTTTTGAAAAAGTGGAGCAAGATCGGCATATCAGTAGTTACGATGTAGCTGAAGAACTGGGAATTGACCACAAAATAGTTTTGGCGCATTTGAAAAAAACTGGGTACACAAAAAAGCTAGATATTTGGGTACCTCACGAGCTCACTGAAAGAAACCTATGAACCGTGTACTCATTTGTGATTCTTTATTACGACGTCATGAAACCGAACCATTTTTGAAGAAGCTGATAACTGGTGATGAAAAGTGGATCACGTACGACAAGAACGTGCGAAAAAGGTCGTGGTCAAAGGCCGGTCAGGCTTCACAGACTGTGGCGAAACCCGGATTAACTTGCAACAAGGTGATGCTGTGTGTGCGGTGGGATTGGAAGGGCATTATTCATTATGACCACCAGGCAGGACCATCGATTCTGAACTCTACTGCGAATAACTGATGAGATTAAAGCAACCTCAAATGGAACAAAAACAAAAATATATAAAACCGGCCAAAATATCATGTCTGTTGTATGGGAGCAATATTTATTTTATTCTGTTTTTATTAGCATTCGTTGTTATAGCGGCAACAGAAATCATCCGAAAATTTCAACTGTAACTATCACGGTTCATGAGATAGAGCCTGGTGACAGACAGGCAGACAGACGGACAGCGTAATCTTAGTAATGCCCCGTTTTATCCTTAGGGTACGAAACCCTAAAAAAAGTATCTTATGGAGTGTTTATAAATATGCATGTTATAGCTTATTTTCTGTTCTGCTTATTAATTATACGATGACCTAAATCTCTTGGTATTCAGAAGGCATTCAGCTCAATCCCAAAGTCGTAAAGCTATTGGCTTAGTAATAGCACAAAGCAAATCGGTAATGGATATAAATTAGTCGGGAGCGGAAAACAAAGGGAACTGCCGCTGCTGTTAAGCAAAGCTCGAACTGCTTCGGGTCGATGCAAGTTTAATTTTGAGACACATGGACGTGTTGGTTCGGTGACAAAAACGTTGAGTGGGGAACGATGGCAAGAGCTGCTGTACACACAGGCATTTGGTTCTCGCGTTTGAATTTTATTTTGGAGACTGTTTTATAAATATGACATGATGATAGCTATGGCTTTGTTCGCTGAAATAAATATATTAGTACCTGGATGGTCGAGCACTGCTCAGGATTTCTTTACTATCGTGACTTATACCGAATTCTGTTTTTAAACGCACTGTCATATATACCTAGATACGATTTGGATGCGATCATAAAGGGCTCCCAATAACTGTATTTCTCACAAAAGATTTAACTTGAAAACCTTACCTTCTAATGACATTAAAAAACTGCAAAATGAATCCTTGCTAGATCGATCTAACGCCCCTGAAACCCTCTGCATACTAAATTTCATGAAAATCGTTGGAGGCGTTTCCGAGATTCTTATCACTACATAGTATAAAACAAAGTCGCTTTCTCTGTCCCTATATCCCTATGTCCCTATGTATGCTCGAATCTTTAAAACTAAGCAACGGATTTTGACGCGGATTGCGGCGGAAGGGGAAGGTTTTTATGTATAATACATGTGACATCCCACGGGAACGCAGGTAAAACCGCGGGGGACAGCTCGTTTAAAGGTATTAGAGAGATTAGATTAGATTACAATATTATTAGTATCTTTCCTTTTGGAATTCTCAGCTCGGAGACCGGTCCTTTTGGAAGCCGTGCATGAGGATGCAGATCCAACATGTGGAGGCCCCTTGAAGGTACGTTGAGGTATTGGGCTTTTAAGATCTCGACAACTGTGGCGACATCTATGAACACGCCTACAATCCTTTACCGCCCGCATTACAGTGATGTGGCGACATCTATAAACGAGTAGAAACACGCGAGAATCCTACATCGCGCTATCAAGATTCTCCCAGGATTTGATATGTATACAAGCATCCAACATCAACAGTTGGACCGCGGTCCCCAGGCATGATCACCTAGCCTGGCGGAAGATCTTTACTTTTAAATGGAGGAGTCTCACACCTCGCTCCTCCATAACAGTATTGCAAGTATTTTACCTGTCAAAATATAGCTTCAATGTAATATTTTAACATGTCACATTAGTTCTATTTGGAATTTAAAGAAAAGAAAAAAATAAATAATGGTCATCCATCATCGACATGTGTATCTCAGATGAAATGCAGTCCACATCCGCGGTACTAAAGTAGCGGATGTAATAGATTCGCGGGTACTTCACCGTTCACTTCTCACGCTGAACTAGAACCAAACGGTAAGTTAAGATCAAGTTTGTAAGTTGCTAGTCTAGTTCAACCGTTACTGTTGCTCGGAAAATACTAGATAATGTAGAAAGGCTTATGAAGCCTGATGAGAATGTTGTCGAACATAAACATATTAATATATACACATAAAAAAGATTGCATTCACTTGGAAAACAGTTTTTTTTGTTTAATTTATAATTTATTTTGTGATTATGTTCTTATGTTGTAAAGTTCTTTGTTTAAAAATACGAGATAATATAAATTTATTTTACAGCTCAAATGAATGAAATGAAATGAAATATTTATTCAAATAGGCCTTCACAGACACTTATGAATGGTCAGACTCTAACACCGGTTCGGAATGTTGCTTTTAGTGAGAAGAGCCGCCAATAAACTCAGCAATTACTCTTTGTTTCTAGAAAATACGATTTTGTACATAAAGATGTGTCCTGCTGCAGCGAGCGCTACACCCAAGCATTGTCGTCATTAAAATAATCGTTTGTAGAAAGCCTTTTGTACTAAAACAGTCTTAATTCTTTCCATACATTTTTGAAAAGGTAAATTTAAAATTTCATAGATGCGTGCACGTCCTAAAAATGAGCCATGCACTTTTTGCAGTCTATATGCAGAAGTGACTAGTTTATGCTTATTTCTAGCGTATTAGTAGAGAGTTAGTATTGATAGAGTATATATGCAGAGTTTAAACAGAATAGTATAATTTAAAACATTATTTTATATAGGTATTTTAATCATAATCATAAAATATAGTAAGGACCTGCCGATGTTCAGACAGCTGCACTTGAGGGTCAGTTACCTTCTAGGCTATAAGAATTACGAGGCCACACATGCAGAGTAAAAACAACGAAGATAAGACTTGCATATATGCTGTTTTTATTTCATGACTGTTTTTTCTAAGAGAGCTTTACACGGCTACCAGGGGCTCGATTCTGTAAGGAAAATGACACTAACTCGAGGATGTTTCGTCGCGGCCTCCGTGCTCTGTCTCTTTCGCTAACTACGCTAATACGATTTATACTAATCACGTGAGAGATAAGTTATCCGAGGCCTCCGTCAAGCGGCTTGCCGACGTTTGTATTAGCTGAATAAGGGAGCTGTTCCCAAATTAAAGAAAGCTTGTACAACAAAGAAAATAATCTCTATAATAGAGAGAAAATATACAAAGTATAATATGAAAAACCTTCAGCAGTAAATAACAAAATATTTATATGAGTCTCATGTGGTAGATGTATGTATGCATCATGATATTTATCAATATACGTCGTAGAGAGTCGTAACACCGGGGCCATTTTGCAAATATGAACGTAAAGACTTTACGCTCTAGTGATGTGGGCTTTAAATAATAATCCATTTGAATATTATTTTCTATGAATATCTATATTCGTTGGAAAAGTGAGATTTAAAGAAGTATCTGGCGAAAATTTATTTTGAGAGATTTATTACTAATGTGATGTGTTGGTTCTTTTTTTTTATGTTTTGGTAGACAAATACGCCGCCCATGGACACCCGCAACACCAGAGGAGCCACAAGTGCGTTGCCGGCCTTTTAAAAAGGAGTATGCTCTTTTCTTGAAGGTTTGGAGGTATTTGTTTGGTAGTTCGTGGATTGGATTTCACCGTTACGCAAACGTTGTTTTGCCTAGTCTGTGGTGCTATGATCTAACTATAGCGCCACCTATTTATTGGATGTTAAATCTAAAATAATATAAAAAAAATTGGTCGCTTAATTAAATAATGACAACTTGATCTCGACAACAGCATCACACCGGGTGTAACTATAGCGGAACTATATAGGTGACACAATAAGTACAGAAAAAACAATAAAATTGTTTAGGAGTATAATCACGAACAAACACACCGAAATTGTATATACATAATAGGTTGGGGAAAAAGTTCCTTCGCATTTTTTAAGAAAATTCAAAACATTTTTAATATAGTTATGTCTCTATGCCGATCTTGCTCCACTTTTTCAAAAATAGCATCCATTTTATCCGTAATGAGGCGACCAGAGCGACGTGCATCTTTGACATCAACATTTCCGGATTGAAAACGCTTAAACCAAATTTGTGCTACTCTATTCTTACCTTATTAGTAGTAAAATTTTAAAATGAATCGAATTTCTTCATTAGATTCACTCATCTTGGCGGTACGAAAAACAAATGCAAATCACACATTTTCCTAATTTGAATTTGGAATTATGTTCTTTAAAATTTAAACTTTCAATGATATCAAAACCAGCCAGATACAAATAGTATAGCCAAAGAGATTTTATTACAAGTTCATACATACTATAATGCGAAAAGACTTTTTCCCCAACCTAATATAATGTTTTCGGAACGAAGTTCCTTACTGACGGACTGAAAATATTTGTTACTACTAAGGTGGCAAACAAGTTGACAGCCCGTCTGATGGTAAACGGTCACCGCAGCCATGTTTAATTAGATAATCACAAAAATGATACTTTCTCATATTATTTATAATAAGGAACTTCGTGCCTATCTGGTGACCCACGACACCAGTTTTTTTATTAAATTGTAGTTCCTATATGTAGTACATATCAGTTATTTAGTTTACAAAGCCCACGCTTTGCGTAGTTCCGAATCAGGTAGCCGAGTGCAAAGAATACCCTGGGATATTTATTTACTTTATGGTATCAATTAAAATAACATTAGCCGATATAGTTTAATAGCAGCCCCCGCAGTTTTACCGGCGTTCCCGAGGGATGTCAAATTTTCCCGGGATAAAAAGTAGCCTATATGTTATTCCAGGATATGCTCTATCTATGTGCCAAGTTTCATTTATATCCATTTAGTAGTTATTGCGTGAAAGAGTAACAAACATACTAACATACAAATCTTTCCACTTTATAATATTATTAGTATAGATAAATGCAGAATATTTTTTTTAATAAAAGTACTAGGAAAACATAAACAATAAAAAGTGCTTTGTCATCGTTGTAACCACAACACTACGAGTATCGAGTTTGCATAAGGATTTTACGAGGCGGTATGCGAATACCCGCTGAAG
Organism: Habrosyne pyritoides; assembly: GCA_907165245.1. Lineage (NCBI taxonomy): Eukaryota > Metazoa > Arthropoda > Insecta > Lepidoptera > Drepanidae > Habrosyne > Habrosyne pyritoides. The sequence goes on from OU015606.1 coordinate 9,486,848, forward strand.
AGATTGTGCCTTTGCATGCACACCGCCGATTTACAGCGCCTACAGCGCGCTGCCTCTAATATACGAGACGTGACAGTTTCAAACGGTTTATGTTGCCCTGGTACTTTTTATTTATTAACATAGGTTTAATTCGTAAGTACTGGAAGGAAAACTGTGATGATGAAGTAGAATTAGTTGATGAAAAATTATTATATTTCGGAATGGAAATGTTGCTAGTTCATGACATAATCCGACCCCAGGGGTCCCGCAACATCGAATTTTCGAGTTTACGACCCATTCTTTATGATGTCTTGGTAATACCAGACATAAATCTATATATACAATGTGTTACAAAATACCCCGTAAAAGTATAATTAAAATTATCAAAGCCAACAACCCTAGTAAGCTGTTATGTCAGGGAACCAGATTATTTAACAGAAAGGCCTACGTACCTATATTACCTAATAATTGTCTACTTTAATAGTTTTTCTATTTTTCACTCATAAAAATCTGTTTTTTTTTTTTTTTTGGGGGTATATTACACAGCGTTACTACGGTTCTTAAATATTGTGAATGGACTCGTTATGTAACACTATGTATATAAAATTAAATGTCAGTATGTTTTCCCTCTATTTATTCCTAATAAAACTATAGGTTTTCTTGATTGTGATGTATAGTGAGTTGTACTACGTAACTACGTTCCTGACACATAAAAGTGAAGTACTGGTAACTTGTATATAGTTTTAACCATTTAATATTATTATTATTTTTTTACCACTTGGACCGACAAACAAGCAGACGGTCCTCTTGATGGTGAGTGGTGACCGCCGCCTATGGACATTTGCAACACTAGGGGCATCGCCAATGCGTTGTCGACCCTGAGACGTGAAGTTGTTAAGTCTCATGTACCTGTAATTTCACCGGCCCCCTTACCTTTCTAACCGAAACACTGTAATACAAGTGCACTACTGCTTGACGGCAGAAATGGTGGTAGTACTTCCCCGGACGAACTCTGCACTAAGAGCTCTACTACTCAATATTATGAATATTCATTTCTAAGACCACTAAAACCTATGTGAACATACCTATATGGTACAAAAACAAAATGGCCTCAATTACAACTAATTTATTATTGATACCACAATTTGTAAAGAAACCTCCAACTTCCTTTATCGATGTCTATTTATAATCGGAATGAATAGCATGATATTAATTATTCGATTCACGGCATCACTAATTTTGTATTCAGTCTACGCCTACGCTAGGTAAATGCTACGAGCCGGCTACGAAGCTGCTACGAAACCGCTACGAGACGGCATAGCAAAATCTGTTCCCCAAGTTTGTCAAAGGACCACTGAAGTTGTGACGGGCCTGTTGGTTTAGTAATTACATGCTCTGCTTCAGAACGTGGGTTCGAATTTCATCTGGGATAAACATTTTTGTGAATCTTAAGAATTTAAGTTATCTGGTTCCCATAGAACCAACAAGTTCAGTTTAGTTTAAGATTAAATGCAAATGCCTGTTGAGGTTATTATATTTCTTTTTGTTTTCTTGTTACCTTCTTTTTTGTTGTTTATGATAAGTAGTTTAAAAATCAGATAACATGAATTAAAATAAAATAAAACAAAACACGCTGAGCTTCTTGCCAGCTCTTCTGTCGAAGGCTGACTTCATTACTCCGGTGGTACCAGTGTTAACTTCAACAACTTTGTTCTCATAAATGTCTTGCCAACGTTTTTATTGTATTTAGCTGTCCCCCGCGGTTTCACCCGAGTTTATCGATATCATATATATCCTATATCTATAGCCAATTTACGAAAAATTCCGCGTCGAATGGTAGCAGTCCCATCCCGATATGTTCAGTAGTTTTGAGATGATGGTGCGTCAAAGGAACCATATTTTGCTCATATACATAAATATAGATTTATATCGAAATGCGTCAAATATTGATTTCACAAGTCCATACACAATATTAGTTTATACATAATATCACAGAGTATAAAGCGTGGAACTGAAGACAATGTTTATGTAGTCGCTTAGTATTCATAGGCGGGAGATCTCCGCGGTATCTTACAGAGGTATAACAACAAATATTCAATTTACGCCGTCTCCAGTGACGTGACTTTAAACTAGACGATTTGGAGATAAACTGGAGAAAATAAGCTCTTGTACCTTTCTAATCGTAACCTTTACAAAAATTTAAGGAAATAATTAAGACTGTTTTAGTACAAAATGCTTTCTACAACACAAATTATTATTTTAATGATGACAATGCTTGGGTGTAGCGCTCGCTCCAGGACACACCTTTATGTACAAAATCTTATTTTGAGAAGAGTAATTGCTGAGTTTATTGCCGGCTCTTCTCAGTAAAAGCAACCTTCCGAACCGGTGATAGAGCCTGACCATTCATAAGTGCCTATGAAAGCAAAAATTCAATAGGTTGAATAAATATTTCATTTCATTACCAGAGGGTATACAATGTTTGGGATAAAAAGAAACCACTAGATCTGGGGATTGGAGTATGTAAGACATTAGCATCGTTGTTTCGTCGCGACCTCTATGCTTTGTCTCTTTCGCTATCTTGGCAATAATGCGAGAAGTCCGCTCTCTGAGTTACCGTTGCGACGCAACCCGTTTGTATTAGCTGAATAAAGGCGCTCGGCAATAGGCATGATCTTTCTAGACCTTTATTTACTGTGTAATTATAATAAAACGTAATAACAAAAAGTTAATTTGTTACTGTTAAAAATACACAATTTCTACAAATGTATAAACTTTTTTTAAATGCAATGAACGAAGAAGAAAAAAATACATAACAAGTTAAAACTAAAACAAACACCATGTTTTGTACTGAACACTGTAGATAAGCTTAACCACCACCTTATTGTAGCTCTCAATGGCTGAACACCAATAGTAGCCTTGCGACAAATTGACTTAAGGGTGGTAGACAGCCACGGCGTTATCACAAGCACCATAACAATGTGAATTTTTTTCCTCTATATGTTTTCCTTATCAGAGAGTTCAAGATCAATGATCTAGACGACTGACGACTACAGAATCCTTTACAGTACATGGTTAAATAAGTACCTGAATGCTTTATACATTTTGCTTTCATAATCAAATCTCTTTTCCCTTCATAATTACTTTCATCACTATATTAGTAGCATCGAGAAGAGACCTATAGTTGTGCCTTCGAAAATTTCTATAGCCTACCATTATGAGATATTCAGAAGATAGTAATTAATAGGGAAAACACGCTTTTCATATTTTTAAAGATATCTACGTGTTTTAGAGAATTTGTGAGGGCAAAGTGCGGTCGTTAGTCGCGTCTCTAGAGAGAGACTGGGTTACAAGTTAGCGACGTGCGACTGTGTCTACGGTTCATGCTACTTGTGTGTGGACTGAGTTACAAGCTCCTGAGGTTCATTACATCCTGGTAGTTTGTACGTGTTTATTGAAAATTTATCTTTAAAAGTATGTGCTGTAGAAGTTTCTTTTGTCTTCATTGTAAAACAAATTTTAGAATCGTAGTAAGCATGTACCTGTACATTTACACTCACTCACACACCATCACACCAATACATACTCAGTCTCACACACATCCTCTACACACATACACACATACACACATACACACGTACACGCATACAGTCACAAAAACTAACATAATACTAACTTTATATTTTAAATTAAGTTTTTCTTTTATCTGTAACCACAATATTATTTAACTTTAGTTACATTAACATTTTTGTTTGTATTAAAACAGTATACGCCCGAGTGGTGAGGGCCTGGTAACCTGTAAAAGAGGGTTTCCTAGTACGGTACCAGTCTCTCACAAAAGCTTATAGAAATATAGCAAACTCTACAATGTAAATTAAGCTTTTTGGTTTTAAAGTACTTTTGGGAAAGAAAAATAAACACGTTTATTATTATTATTTGTATTAAACGTCTTCAGTGGTTGAATAATGATAAGCTCCTTAAGTTTCTTATGTCCTAGTACTTGCAACCTACACTATTTTGGTTGTAGAACTCTTGCTTCAGTTTACCCGCGTTCCCGAGGGGTCAAGTCTTTTCCCAGGATACAAAAGTATTCTGTGTTTATCCAGAACTTATTCTGCCTGCGTAATTGAATTGAATTAAAAGTGTTGAAGTAAATTGAATTTAAAAAAATTGTATCCAAATTCGATCCGTCATAAAAATTTTTGTGACAGTCACAAATGTCAAAATATTTTACATAAATTTAAAATATTACGATAGTAGGTACTTATATTTTTATTCTAACTAATAAACAGATAAACGGTTCACCTGATGGTAAGTGGGCACCTCTTCCTAAAGACAATTGTAACATCAGGGGCATCGGCAATGCATTGTCGACCCTGAGACGTGAAGTTGTCAAGTCTCATGTGCCTGTAATTTCACCAGCCCCCTTACCTTTCTAACCGAAAGACAGTCATACAAGTCTTAGTATATTCATTGTGTGTATTATCTATACTCGTATATATTATATATAAGCAAAATATTATCCTTTGACGCACCATCACCTCATAACTACTGAACATATCGGGATGGGACTGCTACCATTCGACGCGAAATTTTTGTAGATGGTTATAAGCTATATATCAGGTGTGGCCAACATTTGTGCACATAAGATCTACTTTTTATTTCAAAATTGAGTCGCGATCGACCTATTTTGAGAAGCGCAGGTAATGAACAATATGCGCACGGGACATGCAACGGCTGCGAATGTCTCCCTACTCGAACCATGAGCTGCGTACATGTTCATTCCAGTTCATTCCCGTATCAAGTACTAGAAACATTTGGCATTGAATGCGTCCCCTCATGGAACTTGCGAGTGATCGACCAAAATTGGTCGCGCGATCGACTTGTTGGCCACTCCTGCTATATATGATATCGATAAACGGGGGTGAAATCGCGGGGGACAGCTAGTTTAAATATAAAATCAGTTTCTATAAGTGTGATCCGCCATACGGTGCCCATTAAATCCTGGTGCACCAAGTCTTACAATTACAGGCACATGAGACTTACCAACTTCACATCTCAGGGTCGACAACGCATCGGGGATGCCCCTGGAGTTGAAAATGTCCATACGCGAAGACCAGTTCCCATCAGGTGGACCGTCTGCTTGTTTATCGGACCATGTGGTAAATAAATAAAATTTACTTTCGTGTTTTTCAAGTTATTCCTTATCTTTTTACGTCCTCTTTCTCTTTTATCCCCAATTTCTATGATATATTTGTAAGCCCTTCGTTATTGACATTATCTAATAATATACGTCTCCGCTTGTGAATTATGGCGTTAATCTGAAAGTTGCCATGCCATAACGTTATGTACACAGCTACCACTGAGACTCTACATCTGTACAAACTTTTAATATATTTTTTTTATTTCGGACGAGATTGCGATTGACCTCAATCACACCTGATGGTAAGTGAAGATGAGGCCGAAGAAGCCTATTCACTCTTTTCTTAAAGAGCCCCAAGTTGTAAGTTTCTGGGAACACAGACGAGGGAAGAGAATTCCAAATTAGCTGTGCGCATGAGAAAGGAAGCTGCAAAGCGCTTCGTGCGAATTGGTGGTATGTCTACAACATAAGGGTAAAATCTCTCCTTACTAAGTAGTAACATTAAGTAAAATAAAATAATAAATAAATAAATATCCCGGGACATTCTTAGTACACGACCATCTGTACCCAAACTAAGCAGAGCTTGTACTATGGTAACCAGATCTTTTTTTTTTCTAAATACATACATAGTAAATATAATCTTAGTATCTATAAATAGAGTTAAGTACCTACATTAAATATATAGTATTGTTAACGAGCGTATCTTGCCAACAAGCTATATAGCTTGGCAAGAAAAATTGTATGTGTAATTATATATTTTTTACTTTGAAATAAATGATAAAAAAAAAATAGAGATTTTTGCACCCAGACACAGAACAAACAGACATGTTCATGCACACAAATGTTTGTCCTGGGTGGGAATCGAACCCGTGACCTTCGGTTTGGCAGTCAGAGTCGCTAACCACCAAGCCATTATCTGTGTGTATGTAGAGGGATACCCCTCTATGTATTTCGCCCGCGGTTTCACCCGTTCCTAAGGGATGTTACATGTTCCCGAAAAAAAAGGCAATGTGCTATTCCAGATCTCTACCTATATATGTATATTATACTAGTTGACCCGACAGACGTTGTCGTGTCTTAACAATGAATATTGAATTCGAATCTTCCGATTGAATCGACTGTGAAATGTGCACTAAGAAATTAATTATTTTATCGATATAATTCCGACCCTGCCTCTATTTTAAACGATATTTGCAGTGCGCATTCAGTCAATCTTGCAACTGTCAAACGACTGACACTTAAGTCAAACGCCATATACATTAGAAAAGTGAATATAGTCGCTATGTTTTCTTAAATTTTCTATTATTCCGCGCAACTTTCTTAATTATTTCTTTGATAAGAACCTTCTACTGGCAATAACAAACACAACAAAAAAAATTTGTGAAATCGGTCCAGCCGTCTATGCGTGATGCCGTGACCAAGGGAAATAGGGATTCATTTTTATATACACTTCTCACAAAAATTAAGGGAGCAGAAAAATAATCCAAATTTTTGGGGGATTTTCAACAGGCTGTAACTATATACATAAATACTTATACAAAAATGGTCGTACAACAAAAAAAAAAAAAGCAAATTGTAGCTCTTAAGTGTTTAGTTTTCGGATCTGAGTTGAAAATTTTTTTTTGAAAATATTTTTCGAGTAATCATAAGAAAACCACCGAAAAAAAAATTTTCGAAATTTTTTTGGTTTTTTTTTTAATCTACGGACGTGGAAAACTTTTTTCGACTCAACCTCCATACGGATAGCTTGTTTATTCAGCTTTAATTTCGTTTTTTTAAAATCTCGATACGAGCATTTCTCGCTGAGATATCGATGTTTGAATGGAAAAAGATCATTTTGTCTTTGATTACCAATATCTCAGCAACCAATGATCGCACAGAAATTTTGAGGTTGGTTTTAAAAACTTGAATAAATTCTCTACAAGGATTGGCAATTGAATTTTGAAAAAAAAATTTTTTTTCAATCATTACATGAATTTGAAAAAGCATCCAAAAAAGGGCTTTTTGTCGTTTTTTGGAAGTTTCAATTCAATCCAGCCAACCGTTTTTTTTTCCCACTTGATCGAATTTTTGAAAAAATTAAAGGAGCAAGAATTTCGCTCTGAAAATGTCATAATTTTTATCAAAAATGAAAAAAAAAATTTTTTTTTAAAAATCGAAAATTTTTGAGAAAAAAAAAATTTAAAAATTTTTTTTTCAATTGGCCCAAATCAAAAAAAATGTTGCGACTCACTTTCTCACCGATTTTACTCTTCCGCACTTTAATTTTCCTAGTCACAAATTAATTGAATAAATTAAAAGTTGATACCCCCAAGGCAAGTCGAATATTCGTTCTACGAATATTGGGACAATAATTTTTTCGTGCGAATTCCAACAGTGTCTAAAAAAAAACAGTTTTTCTTAAAACTAACCTGCTTTGTTGGTAATCGAGCCAATCAACAGTTTTTCTCAAAACTACCGTATTTTTTAATTTTTAGAAAAGCAAATTAACTGAGTTTTTTGAGAACTTTAGTTTTCTTTTTATTTTTTTTCATAATGCCTAGGCGGCATTTATCCGCGCCACAAGTCGCTCAGATAGTGACTCTAGTGGAAGAAGGGTACAATTACCGACAAGTCGGGGATCGTATGGACGTTAGTTCATCTGTCGTATCTCGCGCATACAATGGGTATTTGGAAACCGGTGGTTATCAACGACGAGTTGGCCAAGGTCGTCGTCGCGCAACAAATCCTCGTGATGACATTTTCAGAGCGAAATTCTTGCTCCTTTAATTTTTTCAAAAATTCGATCAAGTGGGAAAAAAAACGGTTGGCTGGATTGAATTGAAACTTTGTAGGGTTTTTGTGGGTATATTGAACAGTAAAAGGCACACTTAACGTTAGTGGTTTCCGCAATATTTTTGATTGGGCGCTTGATTTTCCAAAAAACGACAAAAAGCCCTTTTTTGGATGCTTTTTCAAATTCATGTAATGATTGAAAAAATATTTTTTTTACAAAATTCAATTGCCAATCCTTGTAGAGTATTTATTCAAGTTTTTAAAACCAGCCTCAAAATTTCTGTGCAATCATTGGTTGCTGAGATATTGGTAATCAAAGACAAAATAATCTTATTCCATTCAAACATCGATATCTCAGCGAGAAATGCTCGTATCGAGATTTTAAAAAAACGAAATTAAAGCTGAATAAATTTAAGCTATCCGGTCCATATGGAGGTTGAGTCGAAAAATTTTTTTCCACGTCCGTAGATTAAAAAAAAAACCAAAAAAAATTCGAAAATTTTTTTTCGGTGGTTTTCTTATGATTACTCGAAAAATATTTTCAAAAAAAAATTTTCAAACTCAGATCCGAAAACTAAACACTTAGAGCTACAATTTTTTTTTTTGCTGTACGACCATTTTTGAATAAGTTACAGCCTGTTGAAAATCCCCCAAAAATTTGGATTTTTTTTCTGCTCCCTTAATTTTTGTGAGAAGTATATTATATTATATTATATATAGATTAATCGTTTACGCAGCGAACGCAACGGAACGTATTTGCTACATTTTTCATTGATGCTCTGCTTGTTTGGTCTTAGCGTGATGACATAGCATATAGCCTTCCTCGATAAATGAGCTATCTAACACTGAAATAATTGTTCAAACCGGACCAGTAGTTCCTGAGATAAGCGCGTCCATACAAACAAACAAACAAACTCATTAGCTTTATATAGTTATTAGTATAGATATAAATTGGTAGTTAGAACGTGATTGCGCCAATGATAGGCTATATAAGATATCGATAAACGCGGGTGAAACAGTGGGAAACAGCTAGTCTTAACTGATTTTTAAAACAGAATGTGCGAATTTTGTGTGTATGTGGTACGAGTGCACCTATTTAAAAAAAAATATTTCACTGCTAGAATGCTCACTTTTCCAAAATGACATGACTTTTAAATACCGATACATTAGGTCCTACGAGAACGCGGGTGAAAGCGCAAGTTTGTATCTATTTTCGATGAAAAATCCCCAGGACATTCTTCACACATGATTATATGATCCTAAATTAAGCAGAGTGTACTGCTTGTACTATGGCAACCAGATAACTGATATGGTTTTTAAATACATACGTATATATTTACACCCAGACGCAGAATAAACAGAATAAACTGGCTCGTCATTTAGCATGGAATAAGTCAACTAAAGTTAATTTTATTTTATAAAGTTCCTTAGCAACAAGTTTTCGTGGTCGAACTTTACACGTAGTTCACGTAATCGGCGAGTGGTCTTTCGAACCGAGTGGTCTCGTCCAGCGCCACATATTTACATATTGTATGGAATAAATGAACTTATGAATACTTTTACAGGTATATTAAACATTCAAAATTCAAAACGATTTTTCAGTTTAGGCCCACGGAGGGCACTTACGAAGGTCAAATTTAAAGTTACCGAAGCTATTACATTTGTACTTTATACTTTACTAGCTGTCCCCCGCGGTTTCACCCGCGTTGCCGAGGGATGTTACATTATTTTGTTCATTCTATCATCAATAGCTTTCGCAGCGCACGCGATGTAAGAATGTTTTACATTACTGGAGTTTTAGTATGGATCCCTAACTTTTTTGAAAATTTTATATAGCCTGTGTTACTCAGTGATAATGTAGCTTTCTAATGAAAAAATAATTATTAAAATCGGTCCAGTACTTTTTGAGTTTATTCGTTACATACAAAAATACAAATCTTTCCTCTTTATAATATTAGTGTGGATTGTACAACAATAATTTACAATTAAAACTTACAAATGAAATGTCTGTACATAGGTGAGCTTAACTCAAAATTGAGTTTTCTACCAGCAAACCTTTGAGTGATAGAGATAACTTCATATATCTAGGGTATGAACCAGTGTACAATTTGAATAAAATACTGTGCATAAACCTATTTAATACAAAATAAATATTGTAATTTGTAGTATTATCAGTCCATATATTTTTTTAAAACAAACCACTATAACGACACTGTGAAGTGAGGCCGCCAAGGGTTTTCTCACCGTTGTGAGTTTCTTTCCGAGACCGCATGTGCATATTAAACACGCAAACACACTGCACATACAAATACTACACGTACATACACAACACAAACACACACTACACATACATACACACACGTCCGCCTCACATACACAATGTAATTTGTATCTCGAATACGCATAGTATTATTTACATAAATTTAAGCTAGATAATGTTTAAATAGGAAAGGGCTGACTTCTGTAACACTAGCTCAAAAGTCATAGATAAAATTTTAATTGTAGAAGTTTTATTTATGTGAATACATTTATAATTATTAAAAAAAAAACGAGATTGGTAGTGTCCGAGACGCCGGTGCTCACCACATTTTACGTAGGAACTTAAGATATCTTCTGTGGAACTCTAACTCAAATTACCCTTTTAAAACTTAATGTTTTGCAAACGGATCCATGAATCGAAGAAAATTTCTTCACGTACTAAATATGTTTGAAAAACCAACGACCTCCTGCACAATAGAATAAAGTAGTAACATAAATTATGAATTTTGAAAAAGTAAAAAGGTAGGTACCTCTGTTTTTTTAAAAATTCAAAAAATTCAAAATTCAAAACCATTTATTCAGTTTAGGCCCTCAGAAGGCACTTATGAAGGTCAAATTTAAAGTTACTGAAGCTACTACCGGTTCGGAAGTCAGCCTTCAACTGAGAAGAACCGGCAAGAAACTCAGCAAGGTTACATTCTTTTTTATTTTATTAAATTATTTTTTATCTATTCTGACTTTTTGGCTATTTTATAATATCAATTTTACATATTTTTATATTTAACAATTACAAAATACTTAATAAAGCTAACATTCAAAAACAAAAAAAAAAAAGAAATAACAAGACTACAAAATAGAAAATGACAATAATTACTTACAACTTAAACAAGAAAATTAGAGGTGCACTGTGCAGAGAGCAGCTATTTCCATACATTTTTATCTTCAATATAATGAACCACCTTGTAATACGCTTTTTCTTTCAAAACTTTCCTAATATAATTTTTTAATTTATGATCAGACATTTTGGTTACTGAAAGCGGTATCTTATTATAAAATCGAACACAATTACCAAGAAATGACTTGTTTACTTTAGTTAGTCTAAAATATGGAACAACTAACTTCTCCCTTTGTCTTGTATTAATATTATGGATATCCAATTTTGACTCAAACATTCCTATGTTTCTACGTATAAACATTATATTTTCATAAATATATAATGAAGGTAATGTCATTATATTTATTTCCCTAAATAAATGTCTTAAAGATTCACGGGGACCCATACCGTAAATTTGCACGAATTGCTCTTTTTTGTATAATAAATATTGATTCTATATCCGCTGCTGCTCCCTAACATAAAATACCATAGGACAAGAGGCTATGAAAATATGCAAAATAAACTAAAGATTTAAAAAAAAAATAAACAAAATTCAAATTAATTTATTCAGTTTAGGCCCACGGAAGGCATTTTTGCAGGTCAAATACCGGTTCGGAAGTCAGCCTTCAACTGACAAGAACCGGCAAGAAACTCAGCAAGATTAAATTGTTTTTTTTTTTTTAAATAATTTATTATAATTATTTATCTATTTTGACTTTTTGGCTATTTTATAATATAAATTTTATATGTTTAAAAATTAAAAATTAATATTAATAATATTAAAAATAATATATAGGTAACATTTAAAAACAAAAAAAGAAATAACAAGACTACAAAATAGAAAATAACAATAATTACTTACAACCTAAACAAGCAAATTAGAGGAGCACTGTGCAAAGAGGAGCTATATCCAAACATTTTTATCATCAATATAATGATTTTCCTTGTAATACGCTCTTTCTTTCAAAACATTCCTAATATAATTCTTGAATTTATTTCATAGCTTTTTCGGCGTCAATAATATCTGTGGCCTGGTGCTAATAGGGCCAATATTAATAATCATTATTTTCAGTAATGAGCGTTATAACAATGAATCAGCATACATTGTTATTATTTAGGTGTTATATTGTAGTATGGCAAACATATTTTTCTTTTATTTGATTTATGTTTTTAAACTGGCATTACAATCTCGTTTCATTAAAACGTACTTTGGCCCTTTTAGTACCAGGCCACAGATATATAACCATGCAAAACTACAGCTTCTTCATACCCAGACTCTTGAGTTAAGCCTAACAGACGGACAGACGAATAAAGCGAAACTATAAGGGTTTATCACTACGGAACCCTAGGACAGGGTTGCTGTAACGGCAACATCTGGACCCACGTCCTATATACGTCACTAATAGTCCACAAAACTTACATTAAAATCTTCGTCAGTCTAAGTTTGATTAAGAAAGTTCCAGCTTTTACTAAACACTTAAGACTTTTGGAGTTTGCGTATGTGTAGGACACTATACTCGTATGTACCTACGTACATATAGTATGTACCTCTTTAGAGTTCTCTCGTGCTAAATAATATGTGTTTAGTTAAAAAGATATTCTAGTTCTATTCGAAAGGCAGCACACCTATAGTTTTAGTTTCATATCTATCTGTCGTAAAGCTCTTAGTACAGAGTTCGTCCGCGGGAGTACCACCTTACCCATTTCCGCCGTGAAGCAGTAGTGCAATTGTTTTACTGTGTTTCAGTTAGAAAGGTAAGGGGGCCGGTGAAATTACAGGCACATGAGACTTAACAACTTCACGTCTCAGGGTCGACAACGCATTGGCGATGCCCCTAGTGTTGCAAATGTCCATAGGCGGCGGTGACCACTTACCATCAGGTGGACCGTCCGCTTGTTTGTCGGCCCACGTGGTATAAAAGAAAAAACATTCTTTGTGACGTTTTCTAGGGTTTTTCTCCGAAATTTTACCACGATTTTTTTTATTGCGTGGATCACTGAACAGAATAAAATGCGTTTTAAAATAATTATTTAAGCGCTGGACAATCAATAAATTATAATATAATAATATGTCTATTTTCGATTTCATAATACCATTTAATTTTGTGTACAATAACAGTTATATAATAACAATTTCATTACATACATATTCATATTGCTATTTTAATAAGAAATGTATATCTAGGGACTTCAAACTATTTTCAATTTAGTTTTCCACTAGACTAACTCTGTATTTCATATCTCCACCATCCTTCTACGCAAATATATCGTTTTTCTTTAAAAAGAAGCGCACAATTTTAATTAAAACGAAGCTTTAGCGAAATACCTCTGTTTTCATAGGTTTTATACACGGTGACCTGAAAAAAATTAATTTTATAGTTCTTTAGGTATATTACTTAGCATCTAGAACCATATGTGAAGTAATATTAGTATTCATAAAATATTTTTTTTTTTTAAATATCGAATCTTTGTAATCACATAATTGGCTTGGTGGTTAGCGACCAGGCTGCTAAGTCGCAGGTCGCAGGTTCGATTCCCAGCCAGGACAAACATTTGTGTGCATGAACAGCTTGTTCTGTGTCAGGGTGTGTCCGGACAGACGTTGACTTGTCGAAATAATTCCCTACAAAAATGCAGGAATTCGATCGCAGCGCTACCTATCGGGTCCAATTATGAATCTAAACCATTCTCGTATCCACTGGAACTGAAAATCTATCCAGCTATTTAGGAGGAGTTCAGTGACATACACACGTACAGTAGAATTATACATATATACTAGCTGCCCGGACAGACGTCGTTCTGTCAAAATAAGTCCATACAAAAATGCAGGAATTCGCTCGCAGCGCCACCTACCGGGTCCAATTGTAAATCTAAACCATTCTCGAATCTCCACGAACACACACAAAAAATTTCATCAAAATCGGTCCAGTCGTTTAGGAGGAGTTCAGTCACATACACACGCACACAAGAAATATATATATTAAGATAATATATAGTATAGTATTTACAAAAAAAGTAGTATATGTATGTAGTATATCAGTTATCTGGTTTCCATAGTACAAGTTCTGCTTAGTTTGGAATTAGATGGCCGTGTGTAAAGAATGTCCCGGGATTTATTATTATACTAGCTGTCCCCCTTGGTTTCACCCGTGTTCCCGAGGAATGCAACATTTTCCCGGCACAAAAAGTATCCTATGTCACTTCTAATAACTCCAAAAATATGTGTACAAACTTTCATGGTGATCGGTTTAGCAGTATTCGCGTGAAAGCGTAAAAAACAAACTCACGTTCACATTTATAATATCAGTAGGGATTATTATTATAATATTGAAAAACACATTTTTTTTTAATGTTATGTACCTATGCCAGATGATATATCGTTTGAAATACCATAGACAGTAGCTATTTCAGATAGAATATCAAACGCAATGCGTATAAATAACATGTACGTACAATTACATTACAAAAGGAAAATCAACATCAAACAAAGTTACACTTTAAATTACTATAGAATTTAGTTCAATTTCGCTCGAAGGCCGCCGCCGCTATTACGTGACAGCACTAAAAAGGACTTCAAATCTACGAAAATGGTCAAAACGAAAGGAAATTACACAAATGAGTCTTTATGAGCGTGGGGAAAGAGTAAAATGCAGTCTGGAGAGGCGATGCAATATGGGGCTGAGTCACAAACCCCGTCTACCCAAACCCATTTCAGTCAGTGTTCGCCGGACCACAGACGCGCTCGGTCGCATCACTCGCTCCAATAATACAACATCTCGAAGTTCAAATCACCCTCTTCCAAATTTGAAAATCAGTGTTCTTTCACGCTCGACTTGTAAACTGATGCTGAGGACGTGATCGGCGACAGCCTTAAGGTAAGTACCCGGTAAATAATTTTTCGGAACGTGTTCGTTACGTATTCAAATGCGGTCTGTTAGACGATTTTTTTTTTTTACGACTAAAGTTTGCCAGTTAATCCTGGCGTCTCGTCCGTTGGGAGGGCTTATTAAAAAAGTTAAAGTTTATACGGATATTTAAAGAGTCATCGGAGAGTATTTAAAACGGGATATTTAAATGAGTCTCGACTTTATTCGCCTTTTCTATTAGTTACATTGAGTTATTTAATATTCCCTTAAGTAAAGCATAAATTCTGGGATTATTTTATCGCTGTTCTGGGGATTAGGGTCGGCTTCTTCTTGTATATTTGACGTTGAATGATGACAAGTTTATCCTTTAAACTTGGAACGCTGTTCTTTGGGCAATTTATTTACAAATTGGAGTGACGTATCTGTGTTTTTACTTTAGCATTCATAATTAAATAAATAATACCCTCAGATATTCTTAGAACACGGCCATCTGATTCCAAATTAAGCAGAACTTGTACTATGGAAACCAGGTAACTGATATACTACACAGATTTTTTTTTTGGGGTTAAAGAACATTTTTTTCCTAAATACCGAAACAGATACTAATGAATTGAATTTGGTTCTGGGTGGAAATCAAACTCGATGCCTGTGGCGTGTCAGTCGGGGTCGCTAACCACCAAGTCAACTGGCCCAATAAATATATGATGAATTATCATTATTAATTTCTTTTCTTTATTTCTTCAAAATCTTTTGTTTCAATTTTGTTTTATTTTATACATTTGAACAAAATTTTACAATTTTATTATCTCGCATTTAATAAAAGTAGAGTATACAAGCAGTTTCGATGATTCAATACGCGTCAATAAATAAACGTAGTACTATTCGGCACAAGTAGGTTATATTTTTGTTATAAGGTGTAGTTTTCACTTATCACTACAAACGTAATGGGATTACAAATGTAAGTTACCGATAATCCTTTAAAAGGAACGGAGCATTCTGTCTCTCTACATTACTCTAGAAATATAACTACACTATTTACTAGAGCTCTTAGTGCAGAGTTCGTCCGGGGAAGTACTACCACCATACCCATTTCCGCCGTGAAGCAGTAGTGCACTTGTATTACTGTGTTTCGATTAGAAAGGTAAGTGGGCCGGTGAAATTACAGGCACAAAAGACTTTCAACTTCACGTCTCAACGAAGACAACGCAACGGCGATGCCTCTGGTGTTGCAAATGTCCATAGGTAGCGGTGACCACTTACCATCAGGTGGACCGTCTGCCTGTATACTTGATTTTTATATTTCATAATGATATTTCTTACTCTTTTGTCTCAAGTTGCTCAGAGTAGCACCAGGGAGTCAGTTAGTCAAAGAGATACATTCGAATCGGGAATATATACCATCACTCAATGTCTGAACTCCTGGTACCTGCGGCAATTTTTCTCGGAATATGAGATATAATTTTAAACATTTACAGAACTGCAAACAAACAAACAAATATTGTGTGTTATTTATTTGCTTTAGGGTACTTTTTGTACATTGGCGCTGTTTTTTTGGGTTCCGTATCTAAAGGATGCCAACGGGACCCTATTACTAAGGCTTCGCTATCCGTCCGTGCGACTGTTTGTCAGCGCGCAGTATCTCATGAAACAAAAGCATAAATAACAAACAACACATAATATAAGTAAAAAATTAAAGGCCCCGCTACAAGGCACTCGTTTATTCAGCGTTTTGTTAAATCCGGTAGGAGGGTGTATCGACTCGGACTTGACCAATCTATTTATTTAGTCTTCTTCTACCACTGCAAATCCTAGCACCTGTATTTCCAAATCCCTGCTGAAGTTTTAGAATTAACTTTCACAAAAAATTGAGGTAAGAATTAAGACTGCTTTAGTAAAGCCTTTCTACAATATAAACGATTATATTTATGACGTCAATGCTTGGATGTAGCGCTCGCTCCAGCAGGACACATCTTTATGTACCAAATCTTATTTTGAAAAGAGTAATTACTAAGTTTATTGCCGGCTCTTCTCAGTAAAAGCAGCCTTCCGACCTGGGGTTAGAGTCTGACAATTCATAAGTGCCTGCGAAAGTCTATTTGAAATATATTTCATAATTTCAATCAATAACTAGTGTTATTTACCATACATTATCGAACACACAATTAAATACAGTTTTTTATTTATCCCACTAATATTATAAATGTGTAAGTTATGGTGAGGAGTTGTGACTTGTTAACCTTTCATGGAAAAACCTCTAAACGGATTTGGATTAAAATTAGCACATAGATAGTTTGTAATCCGGATTAACACATAAGATATTTTTTATTCTGGGAAAATGTTATCTCCCTGAGTTAGTCTCTATAATTTACATTACCTTTATACCATACCTGGAACATCCTATCTACGTTCATGATCACCAATGTCCGTCCTGGCTGGGAATCGACCCTACGACCTGTAATAGCAGTAAGAGTATCTATCTTAATAAGCTGTGGTAAACGGTGTTGGTGTCACTATTATTTTTATAGTCATGTTTTTTTTATAGAGAGAAAGATTTTTAAGAAATTTTAATTTTAAGATTTATTGTGCCACTGTTAGCCTTATACAATAAAAAAAAAACAATGCACCAAACGACCCGTTCTGTATCAATAACTACTTAGCACAGTTGAGAAGCAAAATATAGTTTGGTACATTTAGTCCTTTGTTACTTAGTCGTGTATTTCCTGGGCTGGGATTCCGTAAGGAAAACACTAGCTCAACTATGTATCGCGTCAGCGCTCTGTCTCTTTCGCTAACTACCCAATCACGTGAGAGGTAACCTCTCCGAGGCCTTGTTGCGCTACCTCGCGCACGAAGTTTGTATTAGCTGAATCCACGTTTAATTTACGACATGAACTCTCTATACCACATTTAATCAAAATAGAATGCAGCCCTGCCACAGTACATCTACATAGTACAGTAACTCAAATAGTAGGGTAGTGCTTAATGGCTGACTGAGAATTACTTATATCCGGCATTTAGAATGAAAGAAGAAAAGAAAGAAAGAAAAAACATTTATTCTAACACCACAGATTACACAAAGATTTTTTTTTCTGACAGGATTGCGATTGGCAATCTCATCTGATGGTAAGTGAAGATGAGGCCGAAGATGGAGCTCGCTTTCCCGTTAGTAGCCTATTCACTCTAGATACAAATATAGAAACAACAATACAAACGTACAATAAACACTGTGTGAAGCCAAAAGGCGCCTATCTCAGCGTGTTGCGGCCGTAGATACCGCAGATATGTATATCTACAGACTGATGATAATTGATATATTCACGCATGCTGATAATTGTGCACTGTGCCTTGTTTCTCTAGGAGTCATGACATAGAACACGGAGTTAGACCATTTAAGCTCATGGGACATTCGAAACAGAATTCTAAACGTAACGTTGTACAGTCGCTTTTGTTTTGCGCATCGAAATATTGATCATATGGGTTTTTTAAAGGTATATATTAGTATGAATGAAGGGAGGGTCGACGTCTACGAGCGTCCTCGTCTCTTTGTTGTGGCAGCAACGTAAACCTTTATTTATGATAGTTTTACAGCAATTATTCTAACATCCATTACATAACAGTGTCACTTGTATTATACATACAGAAAAACTGAAGCAATAATCGATACAAAAATATAAATAGCCTACGACATTCTTTACACACGGCCATCTGATCCCAAAGTAAACGGAGCCAGATGATTGATACATTGTTTATACATTTTTCTTCTAAATACAAACTTATACAGTGTGTTACAAAACTACACGTAAAGCCGAAAGGAGATTAAATGGGGTCCATTCACAATATTTAAGAACCGTAGTAACGCTGTATAACATACCCCAAAAAAATAAAAAAAACTGATTTTTATGAATGAAAAATAGAAAAACTATTAAAGTAGACAATTATTAGGTAAAATAGGTACGTAGGCCTTTCTGTTAAATAATCTGGTTCCCTGACATGACAGCTTACTAGGGTTGTTGGCTTTGATAATAATTAATTATATTTTTACGGGGTATTTTGTAACACGTTGTAGAGATATTTTCAACCTGACACAGAACAAACAGACATGTTCATGCACACAAATATTTGTTGCATTAGGTGGAAATCTAACTGGCGTGGGAATCAAAAACTAACCGATAAGCCAACTAGCCTTATATGAGTTGTTTATTGTGTGTGTTGTGGTTTTATTGTATAGTATTATGCAATCTTTCTTTCCGTCCATAAGAAAAGACTACGAACGTAGAAACGTATTAACGGAATATTTATTATTGTGTGTAGTAAGCATTGTTTCTTTTAATTGGATAGAAAATATACCAGTCATAATACCTACCTAACAAAATACCTTCTTAATGTATTCATAGATTTCCAAAGTTAAACCACTGTTAACTACATTAACTACGGCAAAGCCATTACGTTATGAGCATGATACAAACGATACATTACACTAAGGTCTGCGACGGCCATGCAAATGGGTTGACTAAAGATAATATGCACAGATATCTCACTATGTATGTACATATGTGACACAATTACGGTCGGGGAGTCGGGCTGGCGATCGCCGGCCAGATATGAAGCGACATGTCGTCTACAATTATAAGATTAGTTATAAATTGCCAGAGGTCTTTGAGGGTATTATAAATTGCTATTGTATTTTGGACCAAATAGCGCTGATTAGACGAAAGGTTTTCGAGTAGCGACTACGTTCAGGAAACGCCGAGTGGGATGAACTCTCACCAGGTGGACCGACGACCTGGTCAGTCGCTCGAAGCCACTGGATGCAAGCGACTTAGGACCGTTCGAGGTGGAAATCCAAGGGTACAATGTTGATATGATGGGTGATGATTATGTTGTGCAACGCTGAAATTATGTCTATGCACATCCCTTTCTGATTTAATAAGTTGAAGAGAGAAGCAAAGCCTGAATGTTTAGTCCTGTTAAACTTGTGCTAATTGTGTTAGAGGAGACGTGTGTTGGTGTGTTAAAGCCTCTAAATAATAAATGGTTTTGACCAAGGGTGTAATTCTGTAAGGTAAAATGAGAAAAGCTCCAGGATCTTTTGTTGCGGTCTTCATGATCTGTCTCTTTCGCCAACTATGCAAACACGTGAGAGATCCTCTCTCCGAGCCCTCGTCGCAACCCGAAGTTTGTATTAACTGAATCAGAGGGCTGAACGACCAGAATATCTCCCTCTCTCTCTTAAGCATGAGGAAAAGAAAGATAGAGAAAGAATCCTTTAAAGTAGTGGTATTACACATAAAAAATGGCATCGCAATGAAATTGTAATTAAGCAAGCAAATTGAGTTTCTTCTAAGAGAACCTGTATGTGTATACAGGCAAGTAATTCAAAGGAGTGTCACTAATCCGCACTAGTTCTATTAATTATTCTGTGACTGATATCTAGAATCTTGACATTTTATTTTTATTTTTATTTTATTTTATTTGATTAGGATTTCCAACAACAAGTACACTGTGTAAAAATACAAATTATTATAATACAAAAAATTGCTAAGTGCCCTGTTAATTATAGGAAACCTCAGCATGCGACAAATTTTAATATTAGAAACTACTTAATGCTAAAACATAATTTAAAATACTATACATAATTAATTCTTAAACAAGTCTCTTAAATTTGCAGTTGTAAAAAAGTCACAGTTCTCATGATACTCTTCATACAACGAGTACATGCGTGATAAAGGGCAGTACAATCTTAAATTGGTACGACTGTGACATGCTATGATAGTATTATATATATTACCTCCATTATCGAAACTGACAAGAGAGCACTGTATTGTTATAGCTGCTATACATAAGAGACAGTTCTATTCTAGGCTTGGTGTACTTATCAACGTCAGATTTTTTCATACCTTGTTGATATTGTTCTCAATCTAGGATTCAAAACTATTTATGCAGTTAAAGCCTAGAGAGGGCGCTTATAAAGGTCAATATTACTGAAGCTACCTGGTTCTTAAGTCAGTCTTCAACTGAGAAGAACCGGTAAGGACGGAACGGAACGGAAGAACTCAGCAAGGTTATATATTTCTTTTCCAAAATTTGAACACAACCTGTATCTGACTTTTTAGCTGTTTTATTATTTCACATTAACAAAATGCTTCATGTAATAATCAAAAATAAAAAAAAGGAAAAGGAATAATAACATATCTATCAATAGAAAAAATTACAGGCCAGTTGGCTTGGTGGTTACCGACTCTGACTGCCAAGCCGAAGGTCGCGGGTTCGATTCCCACCCAGGACAAACATTTGTGTGCATGAACATGTCTGTTTGTTCTGTGTCTGGGTGTCAATATCTATATAAGTACATATTTAGAAAAAAAAGTAGTATATGTAGTATATCAGTTATCTGGTTTCTATAGTACAAGCTCTGCTTAGTTTGGGATCAGATGGCCGTGTGTAAAGAATGTCCCTGGATATTTTTTTTTATTTTAATATCATCTGTCTAATCTGTAGGTCGATTCTGTAAGGAAAATGTCACTAGCTCGAGGATGTTTCGTCGCGGCCTCTATGCTTTGTCTCTACCGCTAACTACGCAATCACGTGAGAGGTAAACTCTCCGAGGCCTCCGTGCGGCCGCTCGCCGACGAAGTTTGTATTAGCTGAATAAGGGGGCTGTTTCCAAATATTAGGGTATGCGTATAACATACGCTTTGCTACATATTACAAAAGAGTTTTGATGGCCGCCGTCCTGACTCGTTTGCTCTTCGGCAATGATTTTATTGATCACACGGTGCAAAGTGTAAAGTACACGTGGGCAGCGGTACACTCTTTTCTCCCTTCTTACGACACCCTACAGATGAGGTAGTATTCGTCGACCGTACGGTCTTATCTACTAAAAATTCATCATAATAACAAAATTCAAAACATTCCCAGATATTTTTTACGCCAACTGATTTCAAACTAAGCAGAGCTTGTTTATGGAACTAGATATCATATAATACTTTATTTTCTCAATCCATACATATATAGATATTTACATCCATATTACTCCTCAATCATGCCTCACTAATTGGAAATTGTGAGCAAAGAGCGTCACGGACAGTTCTGATGACCAATTCTACAATGAACAGTCAGTCAGTCGTTCTTAAGCGAAATATCTAGACTTGTAAATATTACTAACACGTAGGTATACCTCGTGACAGTCGACGCCTGGACTGCCATTATCTCGTTGACCGACCATTTATTCATTAAACACACCGTTTGACCTCTAAACAACGGATTTTACTTTATTCTGTGTATATCATGATGGAAATTACGGGGCTTTAGGCGTTTCATCCCACGCTTTGTTCATCCTAACGGGTAGTACACCAATCTCCTTTTGCAAGTCTTTACGTCCTTCTTTCAAATACTATAACCTTATATACTTTTTTGTTGTTTTTGGTACCGATAACTGAAAATGTCTTAAATACAAATAACGTAGTTAGTAAAATTGTAATGAAACTACAGGCAGATGAGACATAACAACTTCACGTCTCAGGATCGACAGCGATTTAGTACCTTGCTGCAAATGCATCTGGAAATTGGCCGGCCCATTTGGAAGAAAAGCGTTAAAAAAATACGTTTGAATTTGAGACCTAGTCCCCTCTGATTGAGCTGAAATTAAGCTAACACTGTTTTTGTTAACAATTAACTAAGTGACGTCATCCAAAATCCAAAATGGCGGACGTAACACAATGTCAATTTATTAATTCATAAGCTACCTCCATGTCATGGGTCTCTAAAATGGATGGCGTTTGAATACGGATTATTTGTGACTACCTGTCCCCCGCGGTTTTACCCGCATTCCCGAGGGATGTAACATTTTCCCTAGATAAAAAGTAGCCTATATGTTATTCCAATATATGCATTATCAATGTGCCAAGTTACATCCAAATCCGTTAAGTAGTTTTTGCGTGAAAGATGAACAAACATCCATACATCTATACCTCCATAAATATCTTTCTTATTTCCAGTTTATAATATAAGTGGGATAGGGCTTCAAAATCCATACCTTGAACAACATTTTAGACTCTGAATTTGCAAACTATACCTACATAACATCTAAGCCTACAACACTCACCTAAACTACAATAACTAGTGATGTATATGTAATGGATCCCCAAGAATAATATTTTCAAAGCAAACATTATGAGAACAGAGCCTTTTGTAGACAACGCGAGGACTGGCTTTGTGTACGCACTTACTGCTTGTGAATATGTATAGCATATTATATGTATGTACACATAACGCAGGGGGATAAGTACAAGGTGTTTCCTTGGGGGAAATTTTATCAAAACCAATGTGTAAGCCGAAAGTAATCTTATTTTTACCAAATTGGATATAATAGAGCGTTAACGAAATTTTTAATTAAAATATTTGTTCATTTTAATATGAAATTAAAACGCCGCTAAAGATTTTTTGTTCTTGTTTTCACTCTAAATATAAATTCGAAATTTTGGCTGTAAACTGGGATTAAGAATGGTTTTTTGTTAAGATTTATTAAAAGATTCCAATTTTATACTTACATTAAGAAACCAGTCCAAAATAATAGGGTATACATTTTATTTTTTTAAATATAAAATATTGAAATAAGGGATTACTAGCCGTCCCCCGCAGTTTTACCCGCGTTCCCGAGGGATTTCACGTTTTCCGAGGCAAAAAGTATCCTAAATGTTATTCAAGAAAATGCTCTATCTATGTGCCAAGCTGCATCTAAATCCTATTAGTATTTTTTTCGTGAAAGAATAATTAACATCCATACATAAAAACTTTCGCTGTTATAAAATTAGTACGATATTATTTTTTCCTAGGGGTGATTCAATTTATTCTTAAAACTTATGCGTTACATCTGCTTTTAAAAATATCACCCGTACTTTAGCTATACCAGTGCCAAAAATCGATGCGTTTCTGTAAGGACTCACATTTTCTAAATTAAAAAATTAAAAGAAACGCAAGGACATAACCATAAATGTTCATATCTAAGGATCTTTACATTCAATAATATAAGTCTGGTTGTTTCTATTTAGGTTCTGTAATTATTACATTTCCAAGCTGACTTTATAAATACCATTAACCATAGACTACAGTCTTCCTTGGATCATAAAAAAAAATACATTGTTAGCCCGACGATACCAGGAGAATATAAGCAAAAGGAGAAAATCGGATAACATCGAGGCGCGTATTGTCTACCGCTTATTGTCTTCGGAGGCTCTCATTCGACCCTTTTGTGTTATTATTTCGCAGCGCCATTCTTTCTGCTGCTCTGTTGAAACTTTATGAGTCCTGTAGATTTTTTTCAAATATTTCATCTCATAGTTTCATTATGTAACAATGTATCATTAAATGTCGTTGGCAACACTCTGCCTTTCATATAACAAATTGTGACAAAGTTTCTTACGTAAAATAAATTTGAAAAGCTTAATAATTAGATTTCGGACGACTAAGTATATTTTCATGCCCGCAAAATTAAATTAAAAATGTATAAAACTAAATTTATGTAGTTAATTGCTTTCAAATGGGAGACCGGAAAATACGTTCAGTTTGGCGAGTGGCTAATAAATTCAATTGACATTTTGAAAGCGATATTCCGGCTTCAATGTACTATGCAGATGTACAAAACATTAGAAATTCTATGTACCTAAATAGAGAGATAAATTAAATAAAGTAAATATCTCCACGCCCATCATCCCCGACAAAATATGCAGATATGTTGACACTTTTGTATCCAAGTTCCTTTACAAATGCAATTATTCAAAATTCAAAATTCAAAATTCAAAACCATTTATTCAGTTTAGGCCCTCAGAAGGCACTTATGAAGGTCAAATTTAAAGTTACTGAAGCTACTACCGGTTCGGAAGTCAGCCTTCAACTGAGAAGAACCGGCAAGAAACTCAGCAAGGTTACATTCTTTTTTATTTTATTAAATTCTTTTTTATCTATTCTGACTTTTTGGCTATTTTATAACATCAATTTTACATATTTTTATATTTAACAATTACAAAATACTTAATAAAGCTAACATTCAAAAACAAAAAACAAAAAAAAAAAGAAATAACAAGACTACAAAATAGAAAATGACAATAATTACTTACAACTTAAACAAGAAAATTAGAGGTGCACTGTGCAGAGAGCAGCTATTTCCATACATTTTTATCTTCAATATAATGAACCACCTTGTAATACGCTTTTTCTTTCAAAACTTTCCTAATATAATTTTTAAATTTATGATTAGACATTTTGGTTACTGAAAGCGGTATCTTATTATAAAATCGAACACAATTACCAAGAAATGACTTGTTTACTTTAGTTAGTCTAAAATATGGAACAACTAACTTCTCCCTTTGTCTTGTATTAATATTATGGATATCCAATTTTGACTCAAACATTCCTATGTTTCTACGTATAAACATTATATTTTCATAAATATATAATGAAGGCAATGTCATTATATTTATTTCCCTAAATAAATCTCTTAATGATTCACGGGGACCCATACCGTAAATTGCACGAATTGCTCTTTTTTGTATAATAAATATTGATTCTATATCCGCTGCTGCTCCCCAAAATAAAATACCATAGGACAAGAGGCTATGAAAATATGCAAAATAAACTAATTTGGCTGTCTCAACATTCGTCAATTGTTTAATTTTCCTAACAGCAAATGCAGCCGAACTTAACTTAGCAGCTAGAGTATCAACCTGAGGTCCCCACTGCAATTTATTGTCTAATGTAAGACCCAAAAATACCGTTTTACTAACAAGATCAATATGGCTCCCATCTATTATTATTTGGCTATCTACTTGTGCTACATTCGGTAAAGAAAACCTTAAGCATTTAGTTTTCTTTGAATTTAGTAATAGATTATTTGTAGCAAACCACCCACAGACAATTGACATAGTATGATTAACTTTAGTTAGATCTTTGTCTTTTCTATCAACTTTAAAAATTAATGATGTATCATCAGCAAACAAGACAATATCTGTGAGATCATTTACAACATATGGCAAGTCATTTATATAGACTAAAAACAAAAATGGACCTAAAATTGAACCCTGGGGTACCCCCATTTCGACTAAAGAGCCCTTGGATGTTGTGCCAGTAATCCCTACCTTTTGTTGACGATTTGATAAATAAGATAAAACAAGATCATGAGCAGTTCCACGAATTCCGTAGTAGTCAAGTTTTAGAAGTAGCGTACGGTGGTCAACGCAATCGAAAGCCTTGGATAGATCACAAAAAATGCCAATCGCATCCTGAGAATCCTCCCATGCGCCATAAATGTGTCTCAGCAATGCTGCTGCCGCATCGGATGTAGATCTTCCCTTCGTGAAACCGAACTGATGACCATGCAATATCTTATGCTTAGTAAAGTGACCTAACATTTGATTAAGCAGCAGTTTTTCAAAAATTTTACTAAGTGCTGGCAGAACGGAAACTGGTCTGTAATCAGAAGGATTCTCCTTACAACCGGACTTAAAAATAGGTACTATTTTACTGTATTTCATCAAATCAGGAAAACAACCCTGATCAATACATTCATTAAAAATATTTGACAAAACCGGTGCAATCACTGTTATTATTGATTTTACGATTGTTACTGATAAGCCCCATAAATCTTCAGTACTTTTCATATTGAGCGAATTAAAAGTATTTAAGATATCGCTAGCATTAATATGCTCAAATTTAAAACTAGGAAATATATTATGAATATGCTGTTTGAGTAAAGATTCCGCTACTATAGGACATGATTTAAGGCTTTTAGTAGTTTTACCAGGTATACTCGTGAAGAAGTTTTCGAAAGCACAGGCTACATCTAAATTATTCGTTAAAATTTTATCATTAATTTTAAGAGTTACCTGTTCATTATTATTTCTAATTTTACCAGTTTCCGTATTAATAACATTCCAGACTGTCTTTATTTTATTATTCGCATTACCTATTTTATTACATATATAGTGAGATTTAGCTTGATTACACACTAACTTGAATGTTTTTGAAAAGTTTCTAACATATTTATGAAATTCCTCGTTATGAGTTAGAGATTTTAAATGATAAAGTTCATACAACCTATCCCTGCTCTTACGAATACCTTTAGTAGCCCAGTCACTAAATCCCATTTTACTATTTACCTTCACTATTTTAGTAGGACAGGCTCTATTAAAATTATCGCAAATCCCGGACAATAAACCTTCATACAAGACATTGGGCTCATTACTATGATATATTGTATTACAGAGTTTCAGTTCTAAATTATTCTTAAAGTTGTCTAATCTTGCCTTAGTAGTAGGTCTAATTACTTTCGTTACTTTAAATACTTGTCTTTTAAATGGCAATTCTATTAATTGAGCCTTATGATCCGAGCGAACACCACTAATAATCGATTTCCCTAGTATACTACTATTAGTTAATATATTATCAATACAAGTAGCCGAAGTGGCTGTAGATCTTGTTGACTCATTAAATAATATATCTAAGTTGAATGATTTGAATAAGGCAACTAAATTCCGACTTTCAGATGAGTTACTAAGAGTATCTACATTAAAGTCGCCACATAGAACTATTGACTTGTTACAATTATTAAATAACTTACGAAGAATCTCTTCTATTATAGAGGTAAACAATAAAAAATTTGATGCCGGTGGCCTATAAACACATACAATAATATAGCTCTGCAACTCTGCACAAGACACCTCACAAACACGCTCAACAGAGAGGCTGCAAATATCTTTCCGATCCTTGAATTTAATATTATTATTTATAAGAATTATTGTGCCGCCACCTTCTGCAGATAATCTATTGAATATACTGGCAACTGTAAAGTTTTTAATATTAAAAAGCATAGTGCCCGGTTTCAACCATGTCTCTGTAAAGCATAATATGTCTATAGTTATTTTATCTAACAATAAATGAATATCTAGAATTTTGCCAAAGAAGCGATTAATATTCTGATGTATTACAAAAATCGAACTGTTGAGCTTCTCTGTTGTATGCAAACGGCATTAATAAAGAACATTTTTAAAGCAAACATTTCAGCCTAGTGTGAATTTTTAAATTGCAGAAAAAAAAGCATGTAAAATCCAGGCATGCGACATGAATAATGCCTTCAACTGGCACACGTTTAACACTCTATGTATCAGGCGGCCATATTTTCAAAGAGTTATTTTTCATGTAAACGAGAGGCCGTATAAAGGTGCTGTTATATTTTATGCGGGCTGTGTACTTTTTGCTCGAATTGAGCACAATAGTGTGTCGAGATAACGCTTGTTTGTGTGAACGGCGGACGTGCAGTACCTATATGGATAAATAGGCTTAATAACAAAAGCTGGTGAAACCACGTTCATATGGAATGGTACATTTTTAAAAGGAATAAACTTTTGATGTGGTTTATAACCCGCAAACGTTTATACGACCACTCTGCAACCTTTATACACACAGAACGGTACAATTGCATTATTCAATCACACGGGTAACATTAAGTTCTTTTCCAGAACATTAAAATTCACGAAATCATTGTGTGGTTAACGTAAATCGTGCATGAAATTGTTTGTAGAGATTTATATGGAACGCTTCGAAACGTCTATTCCTGCAGAATATTTATAAGGCTATACGAAATTCGTGGTACTCTTACTTGAGTTGTTTTATCTGTGGTTAATATTATTATTGCCTATTATAATGAAATAAACTAAATTATATTCATTATAAATTACTTCAAAGTTAACTTACTAATAACCTAATATATACATACATTTGTTATAAATGAAAATAGCATTTTAATTGTGTAAGCGATGGGTAAAGTGCCTAAGGCTGACAACATTGCCTGTTAATATTGAATGTTGACATTCAACATATAATTGTAGTCTTAAAAATTTTGTAGTTAATCTAGTTTTTTTTTTTTTTTTTTTTTTAGTGAAATACATTAAATATTTAATTAAACTCAAATTGGCCTATTTAAAAAGAAGGTATGTTAAAAATGTGACCAACACAAAAGTTTTAAAAAACAACAAAAAAATAAAACGCGGTATACCTACATATTTAAAGAAATATTTTTATCTGCAGCTTAAATATTAATAATGAAATCTTCATAAGGCCAGCTTTAATTTTAACAAATTGAGTTTGCACCGGCTCAAGTAGAGATAACGAGTTTTGCTACTATAGTTGGCAGTGAAAACACTTCTTGTTTAATTATAAGCACTGGACTTAAATTGAATGCGGTTGGAAGCGACTGAGGTTTCAATTGCATCTTAATTTTACTTTGCTGCAGTTTTTTTACTGTCGTCTTCTGAGTTTTATTATTTTAGCTTTCGCTTCGTATATACTGCTGTTATGCCATACTTTCCTGGTATAAAGGAACAAATTAATTTCTTAAAAGCCTATTTTTAAAAAGATGATTGTTCCTGAGAGGCCTTTTAAGCCTCTTTTATGAAAATACCCACACAATATCCAAATATAGAATTCGTTTAAGATAAGCCGTGGATATGATATGGGAGTATTTTGTTTTGTCTAACTTAATATGTAGGTAAGTGTTTTTGTGTTATAAATGTTAATTAATATGCTTTTCTATGAATGAATTGGTAAAAGAACTAAGATATCTCTGCGGTTTAGATAATCGGACACATACTGGTGTTTGTCTTATTTTAATTAGAAGACAAGTTATTATCTTGTTAATCCTTAATTGGCTGTAAGTTATATTTATAAGATTCGTGTTTTTTTTTTGTTTTTTAAGAACAGTAAAAAAAAATTTTTTTTTACTTTTGTATTGTACATATTTTTTTAAAACAGTCGCGTATTATAAAAATCGTTATAAACTAAATTCTGTCTCAAAAAAACACCACACAATAGTGGACCATCGCTACGTATTTATATACCTTGAAAATATTGTATTACGTTAAGTTTATAAAAGAAAAAGCACAAGTAATAATGCTTTCAAGTTAAAGCCAAGAGTCAAGCGCCGGTCATCGAGCCGTTGGCCGCCTGCCAATTGTTTAAGTTCTTAGTATTCTTTATTATTTCATGCACTAATGAGAATTGTTTATTTTATTCTTTGTGGAATAAAATCTGCGTTGTATACATCCATTAATGATACGTGTTATGGTGGCTTTCAAAATTATGCAACAACGTATGTGGCCGCCGTCAGGCCGCCAGTTTGTATGGAATTTCCCGCCATTGCACTTGACAGCTAAGTCCCTTCCAGGCTGAGGGTGCTGACTACCTCTATACTACATCATTATTCTAAAATGAAATGATAATATTTTTATTCAAATAGGCCTTTACAAGCACTTATGAATAATCTGACTCTAATACCGGTTCGGAAGGTTGTTTTTTACTGAGAAGAGCCGGCAATAACTTCAGCAATTACTCTTTTTAAATGAACTTTGATTTATTACATAAAATTTATTCCTTATTCACTAGTGACCGTACTCTTTAAAGGCCATCCATTAAAAACAATACAAATTGTATTAGCTGTGTATTATACTTTCGCGAACCAAAAGCATGTTTTTATACTTATAGACCCGATTTATATGGTAAAATATATTGTAAATTTTTGATTATTATATATTTTTTTGGCCCTATAATTCAAAATTAAAACCAAAAGTAATAAAAGATACGTACGTATTTGTAAGCAATGTGTAACATCAATGTACTCTAATTTATTTAAAGCTTTTGTAATTTGTGAAGCGGTAAAGAAAATTCTTTAGTTGTGCAAAAGTTTCGGCGCGCCTTTCTACACCGGCACTACTCTGGAGGAATTCGTAAAATCCTTGTTAATAACTTTTCAGCTGAAAGGAATTTTCATGTTAAATTACCATAGTTTTGTAACGAAATTAATTTTAGATATGAAAATGTAAGTATTTCGTAACTTAACTCTGCTTTTTGAGCTCAAGTACCAGATAGCAGTTTATTTAATAGAGAGGTATAAATTTTTTATATCACTTTTGCACTTATTTCTCTTCCTTTGAGTGGTAGAGTTTAAAGAAGTTCTTATTAAAAGTATTCAGAAGATGAATTCCAGTATAAAATTTCTAAAACTATTGTACGCTGTACATTTATTGGTTTATTACTACCAACAAACAAAAAAGACCAAACACATCCGTAAACAAAGGAAAACTGGTTGTAATTCAAAATGGCAGAGTGGCAGCACAGCACAATGCACGAACAAAGTACCAGGAGCGAAGGAAGCGAGGGAAGTGGTGTACCGGCCTCGAAGCGGAAACCGAGCGCTAGAGGGCGTAATATCCGCTTCCTCCTTTGAAGCCTTGAGATACTTTTATTTATAACATTGAACTATGATACTGGCGTAAATCACCAAACAATTTATTGTTTTTCAAAAATAATTATCGATACGCTTGCCTAGTAAAAGAAAAATATGAAGATATGAATGTCGTCGTACTGGCCAGTCTGATTGATATTTTAAAAAAGCATTTTCTTCTAGACGAGTACTAGGAAAACATAACTTAAGAGAATTATACTCACATTGTCGTAGATGACTACTACCTAGTCATATTTGTCACCATTCGTTCATGCATCGGTGTAAATTTGAGGGCCAATTAGCATCCAGGTCCTCGGGTAAGACTGTGATTTAAGATCCGAGCAAGATTCCTTTTTTTACAATTTCCTTTCAAGTTATTTTTAAACTACACAGCTTTAACGAATTCTTTACAGACTACGGCTTATCTTTCTACATCTCTGTAATACAATATTGTATTATTTTTCATTCTTGACTAACCTTTTGTTTGTGAGAAATAACTTGGAATTTTTGAGATAATATTCATTTTATTAATATTATCCTACAGTATACAAACATCCATTAGGTGGGTATCTCGCCTAAGTCCATGATCCATCGACCTTAGAACAAACAGAAACATTGATCTCGGATCATTTGTCTTGTGGCTCGTTTATACTCTCCTGGTATCCACAGTGGTCTTTGTTTTGTTTTGTCCATTTATACGTGTTTTATCTTTTTTTATATACTTGTTTATCTTATTCTAAGAGATCATTTGTCTTTGCAAGCTGTGTTTCTTTACTCAAATGGATTTGAATCGTGTTTTGCGAACGTTTTTCTCAATTTTATTACAATGTGATTGGGATTAAAATAAACTGTAGTTTATAAAGTAACCCCTAGGACTTTAAATATAAATAAACTATTGTCTGTTTCATACCTAATCTTTTAAAATTAAATATATTATTGTGGTTTTCCATACTTAACTTAACATAATAAAGTATGTACATATTTACTAAAGGCTGATTTATTACATATACTATTTCTATGATAATGCTGATAAAAAAAATATTAACTTAAAGCTCTACACGCCAAACTACTTAAAATTAACTAATAACTAAAGCAATAATGTATAAATAAAAAACTGTATTTAGATTTATTGGAGCCGTCTATGGGTAATAGAAGGCTGGCTATGGTTTAACATATTTTTTTTTAAATAAACAGAGTCTGTGGGACTCGGAGACTGGCTGGAACGGTGTCGTTTGAAACAGTACCACTAATAATAATAATAAATATCCTGGGACATTCTTTACACACGGCCATCTGATCCCAAACTAAGCACAGCTTGTACTATGGAAACCAGATAACTGATATACTACATATACTACCACTATTATTTCTTCTAAATACATACGTATATAGATATTTACACCTTGACACAGAACAAACAGACATATTCATGCACACAAATGTTTGTCCTGGGTGGGAATCGAACCCGCGAACTTTGGCTTGGCAGTCAGAGTCGCTAGCCACCAAGCCAACTGGCCTGTCAATAATAATAATAAACTAATAATTTCGAATGAGTTATTAACACTAATCATACCGACACTTACTAGGTACCTATTTCTACCATAGCGGGTCAAATGTGACTTTATATTTCCTGCTTGTATGTATGAAATATGGTTGTTAGGAAGGGAAATAAATAGTATAACTGTATATTAATTAGTAAGAAACACTCATGAAGTCAAATGTGCAGAAGCAATAACATGATACGTGCATTTTCAATGCAAACTTCAAAATGGGTCATTTGACCCGGTTATGGTATGTTTAGTGTTAAAAAATTTGAATTCTGTTCATTCAGTATTTTACTTTTACAATTTGCAGATGCAGCATTGCATGCTCGCTGGGACGTTCATAATTTCTGTTTGTTTTTGCTGATCATTTTTAATTAATTTTTCCTTTGTCTGTAAAAGAGCGTTTGATTCTGTATCCTGTTAGTTATTTGTTTATTATGTCTGTTTATTTGAAAAGGAAAGAATGTATGGCATTTGGTCCATAATTTACGAAATTAGATGAACCATCGACTAATATTTCGATTAAACAATAATATTTCTTAGTACCACTTCTCTTTCACTTTAGCCACAATCTGACCATATGGTGGAAGCTGTTATGGCGAAAGGTGGCTTACCACCTCGAGTGATGGAAAGCGTCGAGTGGGGAAGATTTGTGCAACTATGAATACTAATATTATGGTGTGAGGTTGAGTGGAGTCGAGGAATTTTCGAGGAAACCTCTTAGAATATAGGTGTAAAACTCATTTAATTGAATACAGTCACAAAAATGAGTATGGCAGACGTTTAGTGCGTTGAGCCAACGTTTTGGAACGTCATGCGCTCTATCGCCATAATGGAACTAATATAGTTTACTTTTGGCAAAATTTCATACTTAATACACACATTAAAAGATAACAAGAACAGCCAAGCTCGACTGTTCCACGGCACCAATATAATTATCATTAATGCAACAACTCTGTCGCCTCTATGTAGCCCTGGTACAATGCAGACTTGCAACGCACGGGTATATATCACGGGGGAAACCGCTGCGGTATATCTATTATTGTACTAGGAACGCAGAGCCATAATGACTAGGAGCAGGTTTAAGTGAGATGTATTGGCTGTATCGTTCGGATAGATTCTCTGTGGTCGTAGAGCCGGGGACTTCAATATAATATATATGATATCCACACGAATGCCTATAAATGTTGCTAGAGTTTTACCACATTCCTATTTTCATTTGTTTTCGCAAATTGGGTCAATTCTAGAACCTATTTTGGTCCTTTCCAACTGTATATCGTAAATCGTACACATCATCTCCAGTCTGCAATATTTGGATCCAGAGTTGGGAGTTCGATATATATTTAGGTTTTTATAGTTAATAATATGCATATATGTCTTTCATTAGACTTTATTCATTATTCTCCCATTCTCATAGTCTGGCAAGTAATTTTAAGAGTGCAAAGAAACTCTATCGAAATATTTCGACACGCATTTCTTGCAACTTTTTTACCGGTATATCCTGTATCTTATAGTATCTTAAGACAAAAACAATGATTATGATAAAATGAGTTATCTAATTGTAAATAAAAGAACTATACTACCGGCACGCTATGATGGCCGTTTTGACGTTTCATATTGTCATAGGAAAAGAAACTTCATTGCTTTGGAATAAGGTTTATTTCTATCATCATACAATTAGCTGTTGGATCAATAGATGCACCTCATGTATGAAGGAATAAAAGTTATTTTTCTTTGTCATTGTTAAACGTCAAAACGGCAATCAAAGCGTGCTGCAAGTTTAATAATAAATTTCAAGCTTAGAGATTTCCTTACGTACACGTATGCAATATCATCCCTTATAACCCGTGTGTATTCATGAGATTAACCAGTTATTTCCCCCCCGAGCCGCTCGTTGTCCGTTGCAAATTATAAATTATAGTTATGCTAACGCTATTCTCAACTTTATCACGGTGTCATTAAGTTGAAAATATATTGTAGTGTTCGCATTGTGAGCTTTCAGAACTGACCACTATGACTTTAAATATGAATTAGGTTTTTGTTTGTGATAAGGTTTATGATTAAGCTTTAGCAATTTTGCGGTTGGTTCTTGAAATATGTATAATGGATATAGAGTATGAGGGAAACGAAAATAAAAGGTCAAACAATGTTTTTACTAATTGAACCAGCGCGGAAAGGTAATGTAAATAAATAATAAATAAATATCCCTGGTCATTTATTTACACGTGGCCATCTGATCCCAAACCAAACAGAACAACGAGAAATTACAGGCACATGAGAGTAACAACTTCACGTCTCAGGTTAACAACGCATTGGCCTAGTGTTGCAAATGTCCATAGACGGCGGTGACCACTTACCATCAGGTGAACCATCTGCGTGTGTGTCGGCTCATGTGCTATATAGAAAAAACAGACATGTTCATGCACATAAACGTCAAAGAAATCCAGCAAAAAGAGTTATTTCACTTTGCACCCTAAATTCTAAATAATGTCAGATTCTACTCATTTAAGTTGTACCATCGATTTGATACTATAACTAGA
This sequence comes from Habrosyne pyritoides, assembly GCA_907165245.1. Taxonomy (NCBI): domain Eukaryota; kingdom Metazoa; phylum Arthropoda; class Insecta; order Lepidoptera; family Drepanidae; genus Habrosyne; species Habrosyne pyritoides. Next base: position 9,522,098 of record OU015606.1, read on the forward strand.
AAGTTATTCAGTTTGGTTATGAAACACCTCTTCCCATACCTTAAGCCTTGGTACCTTTGCAAAACTACAAAGTTAAAGCGAGCAAAGTCACGGACATCAACTTTATTGATGGATTCCAGGTGAAACTTTCACGGACGAAATTCTTGTGCTTAACAATAGAAAACCTACAAAAACTTGCTTACAAGTTTTTTAATTGAAAAAAGTTTGACTTACAAATTATAATTTTTTTCTCCTTGTCTATTATTTTCGACGCCGCGCGCTCTCCGGTATTTAAGTAATTTATATTTAATTATATATTAATATTCTATGGTAGTTTCGTTGCCTGTTATTTTATTTAATGTTTACCTAATTAATTCATTTGGGTATTTGCTTAACCAACCAAGAGACGTATAAATATTTAATAACAAACGAAACTTATATAAAAATAACTATATCTATATATCTGTCTGTAAAATGTTTTTGTCAATCCATGATAAATATTCGATTTATGACTCACTGACAGCAACTAACAATTTTTTTATGTTTCTCTGTTCGTGTATGATTCGATCTTGATGAAAATTGGCAGGTATATATAGTCAGAACATGTTATTGCGCGATGATGATATTGATAAACTCGGGTGAAATCGCGGGGGACAACTATAATACAATAAAAAGAAAATAAGAAAGAAAATGAATATTTTAGCTGGGACTTACCATTAAATCTACCACAACCTTAAAAATCAAACACAACGTAAGGCGAAAACTCTATAGCGATCACATTAACATACCAGGAAAGCATAAGAACCGCAGAAATGGCCAGCTAAGAATTCGACTATGTACAAAGGCATTGCTACTAGAGCGTGTAGTCACAGAGTAAGCGGTTTAGCACAGCATCAGAAGGATTAGCTGTTTATCTCGCTTGGGACTTGGTGCGCACTATTATCCGTTCTACAAGTCGAAATTAAACATGCACATGAGACAAATATACATTGTATATTCTTTCAATTGATTTATTAGTAACAAAATAAGAAGATTTTAATGATAATAAAAAAATGTTTAATTTAAAAATATTTTATTTTGTTATTTACTTGTATGTATTTGTTAAAATATAACTAAAAAAGTATTATTGATTTTTTTTCATTACCAGTAGGGATAGCTCGGTAGGGATAAGTGTACCACCCAGTTATTTCACCGGTCCCCTTACCTTTCCAACCGAAACACGGTAATACAAGAGCTCTACTACTTCACGGTGGAAATGTGTAAGGTGGTACTTCCCCGAACGAACTCTGCACTAAGACCTCTACTACTCAAACAACGCCATATCTAATAATTTGCACCACTCGTCTTTGGTCCAATGGGAGTCCTAGTTGCGGATGCGATGGCTTTACAAAATAATGCGCGAAATCCCACCCACTTAGAGGGGGAACCAATCTCCCCTCTCTTTGAGAATATGCACTGAGGTATCTAACTTTATTACTGAACTAAGCTAATTAGTTTCAACTGAGTATTGCAAAGTTTATGCCGGGTGACCGAGAAATAACTTTGTTACTTATTATTGTTCTTATCTTGTTGCTAATATAATTACTAGATTTATTAGTACTTATATTATAAATGCAATAGTTTGTGTTTCATCTCCATGACAAAATTTATCCAAATCGATGACCCGTTAAAGCGTGATTTTTTATTGCGGTTTAGAAAGACCCATACTGTGTAGAGTACGGGTCAAACGGTATTCAATACAAACATCTTGTTGGTTTAAAGTATAGTATACTAGCTGTCCCCCGCGGTTTTACCCGCGTTCCCGTGGGATGTCGCATGTATTATACATAAAAACCTTCCTCTTCAATCACTCTATCTATTAAAAAAACCGCATCATAATCCGTTGCGTAGTTTTAAAGATTTAAGCATACATAGGGATATATGGACATGGGGACAGAGAAAGCGACTTTGTTTTATACTATGTAGTGATTACTGGCCATCAATCGAGTTTACATGGTTATAAATAAGTTACACATATGTATGTGTCATGTAGGTACGTGTTGGTACATGACAATTGTAAGAAAGTTATAATATGTTGCATATAATTAACATAAATAAATATTAGAATAATATGTATTATAGAATAAAGACAATGAAACAAAAGATACCATGTTTTATTAAAAAATGAAATTTCTAGAGTATTAGAGCTCTTAGTGCAGAGTTCGTCCGGGGAAGTACTACCATCTTACCCATTTCCGCCGTGAAGCTCTAGTGCACTTGTATTACTGTGTGTCGGTTAGAAAGGTAAGGGGCAGTACATAGCCGGCGATGACCACTTACCATCAGGTGGACCGTGTCATTATTTGGCCCCTATGGTATAAAAAAAAGCGGACAAAGTCACAGGGCGGAAGCCAGTATAAAATACAATTAATGCACATGGGACTTAACAACTTCACGTCTCAGGGTCGACAACGCATTGGTGATGCCTCTGTTATAGCAAATGTCCATAGGCGTACCACTTACCATCAGGTGGACCGTCTGTTCTTCTATACCTACTTGACATGTGCCAGTCCATTTATGGCGATTACATGTCACTTAAGCTCAAGTCAGGGCCTCGATTCTGTAAGGAAAATTACACTAACTCGAGGATGTTTCGCCGTGCTCTGTCTCTTTCGCTTGTACTACTAATCACGTGAGAGATAAGCTCTCCGAGGCCTCCGTGAAGCGGATCGCCGACGACGTTTGTATTAGCTGAATAAGGGGGCAGTTTCGCTCAATTGGAACACTTGACACTTTATGAGTCAGTGTAATTACGGTGTACATCCGAATTTGTATAACTTGGGTAAGTTTAATTAGACAAGGCTATTAAAAAGGTTAGTCCCATATTTGTTTAGGACCACTTCATGTATTTGTTTTATTACAGTTCCTTTTGTGAGCCACTAGCTACCATCCCCCAGTTTTACCTGCCTTTTTTTTGTGCGTGTCGATCGTTTTGGCTAAATTTGTTTAGACCAGAATTCTGCCAGACGTACTGTGTCTGTAGCATTACAGGTCTTCTGGCATGCCTGCATTCTCGAGAGTATATAGCACCCAAATTGTGTTACTCGATCGAAATTAATGCTAAAGCTGATTTTATAATAGACTAGCTGACCCCTGCGGTTTCACTCGCGTTACCAAGTGATGTTACATATAATGAGTCCATTTTTTTATCAATGTAAAGTAGAAAAACTATTAAAGTACAATTATTAGGTAAAGTAGTTACGTAGGCCTTTCTGTTAAATAATCTGGTTCCCTGACATGACAGCTTACTATGGTTGTTGGCTTTGATAATGAATTATATTTTTACGGGCTAATTTTTAACACGTTGTATAGATATTTACATCCAGACACACAGAACAAACAGACGTATTCATGTACACAAATGTTTATCCTGGGTGGGAATCGAACCCGCAACCTGCGACTTAGCAGTCAGGGTCGCTAACCACCAAGCCACCTGGCCTGTCAACATAATAAACAAAAAAATAAAGAATAAATGTAACAAAAATAATGTTTAAACTCAATTCTTCATTTAAAAATACTATTCACGAAACACTTTTCAGAGAAATCTCTAATCGGTTGTTGGAAGCTACGCGGGACCCCAGAGCTGGCGGCTACTTAGCCCAAAGAATAAGCCTCGCAATACAGCGAGGCAATGCAGCTAGCATTCTTGGTACTCTGCCACCAGGGGAGGAGTTAGGGGAGGTTTTTTATTTATAATTATTATAATTAGGTTAAGCTCTTATTTACTTCTAAATTGTTATTATTAATAAATTTTTGTGTAAATAATAAAAATAAATAATAATAAATAAAAATAAATAATTCATGAATATAAAATAAGTTTTTAACTTAGATATATTTTTTTTCTTTTTTTTTTTTTTTATGCCACTTGGACGACGGTCCACCTGATGGTAAGTGGTCACCGCCGCCTATGAACATTTGCAACACTAGGAGCATCGCCAATGCGTTGTCGACCCTGAGACGTGAAGTTGTTAAGTCTCATGTGCCTGTAATTTCACCGGCCCCCTTTATATCTTTATATCTACATTTATGGTCTTGAATAACTTAACTAATAAATATACTGGAAGTGTGCCTAACTTAAACAATACTTTAAACTTTACGGCTGTTATAAGACATTTATGTTGGAGCAATTGAATATGTTTGATGTCGTAGTTCCGTATTGTGTTTGTATAGATGTAAAATATAGTTATAGGTGCGTTTGTATGAATACCATCTATTGTTTAAGACCCTTGGGATACGTATATATAAACACTAGTGATGTAGACCAGGTATGATATCGATAAAAAATATCGCATAAATAAAACGTTTTAATTATAACTTCCAATTAATATGATAGGATATTCTTTAGACGGTGTCATGGGATTCTAAACTAAACAGAGATTGTACAATGGAAATTAACGACAGGTAATACATGCTTTTTTTAGATATTTACACCCAGCCAACAAAAAAAAAGTGGTGGGTTTATCCACACAAATTTTTGCCTTGGGTGGAAATTGAAGCCATGATCTGTGGCGTGGAAGTCAGTCTAACCACCCAGCCAACAGGCCCATCATCATTTATGTTAATTTATTATCGTTATTATAATAGTTATACTGATTGTAACTTTTTTTTAATGAGAAGTAACTTTTCGAAGTAGAGTTTTAATCTTTTTTTTTACAAAAAATCAACTGCTATATTGCAATAAAATATCGAATTAAAGCCATTTTAAGAACAGTTTATTGATGGTCCTGTCAAAGTCTGCTGCACGGGAGACGACAGTCATTCTTCACTACCGCTTCGGAGTTCAAGTTTTTATCTTTTAAAAAAGTTATTGATTCTTAGTGTGTGAAATAAGTGAGTCTTTTCAAAGCCTTAAGCGCGTCACACACGATAAAGATACTATAATAGTTTATCATAAGATCAATGAGACAGCAATATACGTTAAAAAGAGAAGAAGCTATCACTATATGACGCTGTCTCATAAATCAAAATTTAAAAATATTTTAGTATTTAGCTTAAGGCTCGGATGGCCGAGCATTGCTCGGGATTTCTTTACTAAAGTGACTTCTACTGTATTCTCTTTTCTAAAGCACTGTCATATACGAGTATACCTAGATACGAATTAGATGCGATAATAAAGGGCTCCCAATAACAGTATTTCTCACAAAAGATGTAACTTGAACACCTTACCTTCTAATGACATTGTAGCAGTTTTTATTGCCTAAAACACGGATAAAACGACATTTTCTGAACATGAATCCTAGCTAGATCGATTTATCGCCCCCGAAACCTCCTGTACACTAAATTTCATTAAAATCGTTGGAGCCGTTTCCGTGATCCTAATTATATATTATGTGTGATATATAATGATATATGTGTATATACAAGAATTGGTCTTTTAAAGGTATTAGATAATCCACCATACTCCTTACACGTTGCTCTCAAAAGACTCACTTTTTTCACACACAAAGTATCAATAACTATTTGAAAGGTAAAAACTAGTTTCTTTAGTTGAAGTGTATACTTTTTATTGATACATAGAAAAACGGGTAAAACCACGGGGCGGATGCTAGTCTTGAATAATACACAAATAACCCCATTCATCGTGTGGACGCAACAACGGAGACATGTCGCATCACTATTTATGGTGTACTCCAGACACTTGTAGCGTCAGAAAATAAATTAGTTTCGATTTAAAGTAATGCTAGATTAAATTAAATAAAAAATGGCTTCGCTTAGTTTTAATGCGAAGTAATCAAATTAAGCACCAGTTTAAATGTATACAAACCAGCTGTTTGATATTTTGGTGATGAGTTAAAACGCAGGTTGTGTTTATTAATAAACTTAAGAGTAATCGAGTATAAAAGAACAATATAAAGCGCAATCATTTTTTTTACATGAAAATTTATACATAATGCCTCAAGGACACATGATTGATACAAATAATTTATCGAGCTTGCATTACAAACATGGAAGCTTCGATAAACAAAAATATTAATACTTTCATCTGAAACTAAAATATGTCTTTTATTATTCACTTCCGCAATATTATTTAATAAATCTTAGTTCGTTTAAAAAATAATAAGCCGAATTTTAAGCCGGCTCTTCCCTGTCAAAAACAACCCTCCGAACCGGTATTAGAGTCAGATTATTCATAAGTGCTTGTAAAGGCCTATTCGGATAAAAATATTTTCATTTTAGACGTTAATTTAAGGTTGTTTAACAAATCGTACATACGAAGGCTATTTTCAAACTTTATAGTTGTGATGTAACTTATAATACTAGTACAATATAGATATTGCATTAGGAACTCCCTAAACACCTGGCCGAACTATCTTGTGACCAGCCCCCTTATGATGCTTCGAGGGCTTGGAGAGCGGACGTTTCACGTGATAGCGTAGTTAGCGAAAGAGACACAGCATATAGCCTGCGACGAAACATCGTGGTAATGACATCAGATTTCTAGAGGCGTTGTCTACTGATAGTAATTTTTATCACTTTATTCACTTCGACTTTCATAAGTGCACTCCACAGGCCTAAACTGAATGAATGGTTAAGAAATTTGTAGTTTAGATTATTTAATTCCCTCTGTTATTTTTTTAAAATATATTTGTTAAACCTGCTCACTATAATGTTTTAAGCGCAGAAGAAACCTACAATAACGCGTTCCCTCTTATCTAACAAATCTTCGCTAAACGAAAATAAAAAAATGAGCGCGTTCACACAAAGCGCCAATTTCCCGGTTTATCTGTGATAAAAAAAGTATCTGGTGAGAACGCGCCGCTCGCAAAATTAAACCAAAAATAATCGTGTCGTGTGAAAATGCGATTGCGCAAAAATCTGAGCAGAAAATATTCGCACGATCGCACAATTTGCCGTGGTTTATAAATCAAGGTAGCTTACAAAGTTTACTTTATAATTTAATAAAAATAATAAAAATCTGTGTAGCTGACTGTTGACGTAGTTCTGTGAATCCTTGCAGGGCCTTTCTATTCTTTTGATGTCAAATAGAACGGCAGTTTGGCAGATGATCCACCTGAAGTGGACCTGGAAGTGATCAACGCCTTGCAATACCAGTCCCCTAGCATGGGCATCTACCGCAAGCGTAGCGTAATCGTATCGAGTGCTCTAAAAAGCTGTTGTATGTAAAATAGCACACCGCGCATATCATAACGTTGCACGATGGTCAAATATCCATTGCATTGGTTTTTGGCGCACTCGATACGATGACGATACACTTGCGACAGATGTTCGAGCTTAAACCTCAGGAACATACCCAATACTTAACAACTAAATAATAAATAAATAAATATCCTGCGACATTCATTACACACGGCCATCTGATCCCAAACTAAGCAGAGCTTGTACTATGGAAACCAGATAACTGATATACTACATATACTTCTTTTTTTTTTCTAAATACATACTTATATAGATATTTACACCCAGACACAGAACAAACAGACATGTTCATGCACACAAATGTTTGTCCTGGGTGGGAATCGAACCCGCGACCTTCGGTTTGGCAGTCAGGGCGTTAACCACCAAGCCAAGTGGCCTGAAGCTGGTTACCCACCTCATTTCGGTATCGTCGGTACAGAAAGCGTACTGTCACCTTAATTTTTTGAATGCAAAACCTTAAAATAAAAAAGTACATTTTCACCAAACTGCACAACACAGCTTGTAGGCGAAAGAGAATATATGCAAACACTTCCAGTAAAAGCCCTACGTGCCGCGTGAAACCGTTGCAACAAAATGGCGGATTGTAACAGTAACGCGGTATTGTTTCGGTACATAGCCGAAAATTGCAGCGCCGATGCCACATCGATAAGTCAGCTTTATTCTCGTATGCAAACTTTATCGGCGAGGCGGTTCAACGAGTCTTGGAGAGCTGATCTCTAATAATAATAAGAAAGAGAGTGAAGGGAGTTTCAAGACAACCGACAAGTCAAATTGAATTCAGAGCTCTTCATTTATTAAACTCAAATCTACTCAAAAAGACTTAAGGCTTTCTTAGGCTTATTATTAGAGGACATTTTAAAAAGTTATAATTAGTCGAATATGTAATGTAATAAGTTATATTATGATTATCTATTATTTAGCTTGTATTATTGTGATGAAATAATCCATATTTTCATTTAAGTTATATTTAGATTTTGAGCTCAATATTAGTTTTAAACGGCACATTTTTGAAGTTATACTTCTTTAGGCACGTTATGAAAAAAATATGAGAGTGAAATTTTAAGATGCGCGCGCATCACTGTTACGTCTGTAGTATAACGGTCTCTCCGGAACATCCCACAAATCGCAACTGTCAGTGTCAATGAGTGGGTAATGATGTTATTGTCAATAATAAGCTAACAACGTCAAAAATTGTTATTCGTTGCTACAGACACGTGCAAAAAGTTGGGACACTACAATAGGGATGTGTCCTGACATGTCAAATCAGCAATTCTTCATGAAATGTCAAAACGATCGAATGTATGAAGTTTTATATGAAACAGCAAGTTGTGACGCCATAATTGTACAGCATCAAATAACATACTCTTTATGATTAGATCGGTACTGAAAAATCGCATTAATGATTTAATTTTGATCATATTTAATGTTTTCGTATTTTTTTGGATGTTAAATACACTAGTTAGTGTTTGATCTTTTATCTTTAATACAGGACACATCCCAATTTCACGACTGAATAGTAAAAAATGCTTTTTCTCACCTATAATTTCGGGCATAACTTCTTACGTGCGTACATTACGCTATTTTTGTTTGTTTCTTGATTTAATATTTTCGGTTTATCCTTTGCTCTGAATTCTTATATTCTAAAAATGACTTCCCGCTGCAAACCGTACAGCTGGTAAGTCACCCCATGACTGCATAAGTCGGTGGCACCGCGCCAAGCGTTCCGTATCTCTGATTCGCTAATAGATAAATCGCTTATCTGTATGGACCTACTGCGTAGTATTTAGTGCTGTGTCTCGTCTCTTAACAGTGCATTGCCTCTGGGGATATATTGTATGCAGTTGTGTACTAGGCCTTCATTTTATACATACTATCTTGAGTTTCCGCACAGCATTCTTGAGATACAGTTTTGTTGATTATACGCATATATCACTGTAGGATTATCTACATTTTCTTCTTAAAATCTTCGATTAGGACGATAGGAGCTTAATTCAAAAAACCACTTTTGGCACATCTCTGATTGCGTTACTTTTGCACGGAGCGGGGAGGGTGGGTCCCGGTGTTAAAGAGGCTGAAGTATCGGTATGCTTATTCTTTCATTAAATTGGCTGTTTTTCTATTCATTGGATAGAGCGTACTTTGTTTAGTCTCTCTATGATCGTAACTCCATTTCGCAAAATTTTGAGTTAAGCCCTTATCGTACTGAGAGTGCGATATTTAGTTTTAGTCTATTTCATCCAACTTTGAATACTTAGTGAAGTAAAATTATTGAACATAAGTATTTTGGACTAAAGTGTTACTTTCAATTGGAATAAGATTTAACTTGGAATTGAAATTTCTTATTGGGAAATAAAAATCGATTTGTCATATTAATAAATTAAATTTTCATACTATATTTTGTTTCTTTTATTTATTTTCTTTAACAAAGATATTTGACAAACATGTAACCGGAGTCTCTTTTAAGGATGTAATGCCTGTACCAGGAGGCTCTGCTTACTTAATTACAATGTTTAGCTTTATTTATACACTATAACACTAACCTAATATAGTGTTACATATATATCTTATTATTAATATTATAAAGTCGATAATTTCTTTGTGAAATGGTTGAACTTTTTTTTATCTACGGTACAGAGAATATGTGAATTTTGATCAATTTAACACTAAACATACCATAACCGGGTCAAATGACCCATATAGAACTGCGCATTGAAGATGCACGTATCATCTTATTGTATTTGCACATTTGACTTCAAGACTTTTTCTTACTAATTAATATACAGTTATACTATTTATTTCCCTTCCTAACAACCATATTTCATACATGCAAGCAGGAAACATAAAGTCACATTTGACCCGCTATGGTAAAAATAGGTACCTAGTAAGTGTTGGTATGAATAGTGTTAAACACGAGTAAGCATTAAATAAAAACCTGAGCCGTAAGCTAGATTTCAATAATACAAAGTAATATTAATAATATTTAAAAAAAACAAATACGTATTACAAAGCAATTTTTACAACATTAACCTTTTTCCTGTTGAAAGAAAATTAAATACATATACAACGCGGTTCGGATTACTGGGGCCAGATTTGGGACATAATCGTAACAAAGGGGCACGTAGGGTCAACGCCTACCTGGTTTTACACTTAAACTTTCATGCAAAAAGTTGAGTCGGTAACTTCCCCTGTTTACACCTTTTTTATTCCGACCTTTACAATAGGGTTGTGCAAACAGAAAAAAATTTGGTATAGGAACATGAGGGTGGATGGAGGAGTCGGCTGTGCTTGAGAAAAAAGGTTGTAAGCGCCTCTATTGATTTTTTTATCATTAAAAGAATATATTAGAACAAATAGTTGTTTAATATTTTTTATTATTAAACAAAGACCACAGAGGTTTATAAAAGGTATTCCATATTCAGTCCTTAAGTTACTAAAGTAGATAGGCATGATTGAAAACAACCTCATCAAGTCATGTGACCGAATGTGGTAATCACGATGCTTTAAAGGGAACAAACCTATAGCTATTGATTGTGGTAGCCAGCCATCTTACCTCTAAAATGAATTTATGTAGAGATCTTCGTAAATTAAAAAAATCATGTGATTTTCATATATAAATAGTGTTTAAGATGATCTTCCCCTTTGTTTAAAGTACCAGGCTATCAGAAATCCGAAGTAGATAGTCAACTTCGTACAAGAACTTATGAACTTTGCCCAGCATCCGGCAAGCGTAAGCCGGATCCGGATCCCCAATGTAACCACAACACAACCTGCTCGTAAATAATTCCGCATTTTACACAAACACTGGCCACAAACATTGGCTGCAAATGTGCCAACGTTAAAGCCAACTATCACTATAACACAACCCTCATAATTTTAAACATTTAAAAATGGAACGTGACAAAAATACTGCCAATTCGTATAGAAATAAATTGTTGCCACATATAAATTGGAATAGGCTATAAAAGCTGGAATACGCACAGTATATTTTTGTTCAGTAGTCAATGTGATTTATGTTTATTATTTTAGGACGATAAAAACTTTGTGAACTCATTGTTTGTTTTATAACCAGGTATATTATCATGAATAAAAATATATAGTATATGTGCTTATACCAAAAACGACGCCGTAGTCCAAACAGATAAACAAACATGGAGTAAACAGCGAAGCATTAAAAATATAAAATCCATTTTCGTAAGCAGCACTTTGCCTACAAAAAACCATCCAACCCTTATCTCCTGCATCCTGTAAGTACCATAAAAATAAACTACCCAAGTCCACAGTACAGACACATTAGTGCAGTATAACAATGTTCATTATAATCCCACTGCGAGTGTTACGATAGGACCGTACCAGACCATGTTGTCCGAACGGAACTGCGTTATCAATATTTATTGCCGGGCGCGTGTGACGTCATTAATTGAGAATGCTCCCTACACACGGATGAAAAGACTTGCCATCAATTTTTTTAAATTATCATTTTATAGTTATTTATTTTTAATGGCTATCAGAATATTAGCAAATTTTCTCACAAAACAAAAAAATATCACATCACTACATAGTATAAAACAATGTCGCTTTCTCTGTCCCTATATCCCTATGTCCCTATGTATGCTTAAATCTTTAAAACTACGCAACGGATTTTGATGCGGTTTTTTTTTTAAGATTTAAGAGGAAGGTTTTTATGTATTCATGTGACATCCCACGGGAACGCGGGTAAAATCGCGGGGCACAGCTAGTTTACTATATACTATAATAGTTGTAAAGGAATTTAGAAAAAAATGTGATAAAAGAGAGTAAGATGAACAAATAGGCGACCGTAAGAAAGGTGACATTTCTGACACAACTGTTATTATTTATTAAAAAACAAAATTAAAACATTATCTATAATAAATAGTAAAATATAAATTAGTTTTTAATGATATTAATGGGTAGATTATTGTGTAAGTAAATAAAAACAGCAATAAATAAATTAATTAGAGCTCGAGCCAAATAGAATGCAACCCATTTGGCTATAACTTTAACTGTAGTCAAGAATAATAATAAATTTGGCAAAAGAACTGTACTAAAACATTTGTAACTATTTTAAACTGAATTAAAACACTGAAAACATAATTTGTCTTACTAAGCAAACAAATTATAAGATATAATTTGTCCATATTAAATAATTTTCATAGATCCTACACTATGACATTTCCGTAGCAATATCTACGAATTTCGTAGCAGTAGACAAAGCTACGAACATAATTATTACTTTGGACCCTGTCCGTAGCACTATCTACAAGAAAGAAATGTACAGCTCCATATAATTACTGTTATAGGTAGTATATTAAATAGAAAATGAGATTACGCCCTTAAACATTTAACTAGCATCATCTATGAGGATTAAAAAAATGTATTTTAAACGTAATAAAATAATAATAAAAATAATGCTTTATTGGCACAAGCCCTTACATAATGCTTAATCTAGCCTTTGACAGGCCAGTTGGCTTGGTGGTTAACGCTCTGACTGCCAAACCTAAGATCGCGGATTCGATTCCCACCCAGGACAAACATTTGTGTGCATGATCGTGTGTGTTTGTTCTGTGTCTGGGTGTAATTATATATTTAAACAATTATTTAGAAAAAAAAGTAGTATATGTAGTATATCAGCTATCTGGTTTCCATAGTACAAGCTCTGCTTAGTTTGGGACCAGATGGCCGTGTGTAAAAAATGTCCTAGGATATTTATATTTATTTAAATTTCACAAGGTTATTAATTAAAGGCGCACAAAACCGTGACTCCGAAACTAGGTCTTCCTATGACTTAGGAGTCAGTGTTCTACTGCCTATTCTACATATAAACTTGTTTGTTTACTAACCGATTCTTCTCAGTTGAAGGCTGACTTCCAAACCGGGAGTAGCTTCAGTAGCTGTGTATTCATAAGTGCCTTTCTGCCTAAACAGAATAAATACTATTTCCCGGGAAAAGTTGAGACCACTCTGGAACGTGAATGACCACGCGGGGAACATCTAATATCCTACTTATATTATAAATCCGAAAGTTTGCATAGGTGTTACTCTTTCAGCCAAAAACTACCAAAGAGATTTGGATGAATCTGGGCACAATTATAAAAAAGGCCCTGGAATAAAAAAAAATAATATCCCAATACATTCTTCACACATGGTTACCTGATCCCAAGTTAAGCAGAGTGTACTGCTTGTAGTATGGCTACCAGGTAACTGGTATACTACATACGGCCTTCTGGTCCCAGACTAAGCAGAGCTTGTACTATGGAAACCAGATAACTGATATACTACTTTTTTTTTTTCTAAATACATACATAAATAGATATTTACAACCAGACTCGGAACAAACAGACATGTACATGTTCACAAATGTTGGTCCTGCGTGGGAATGTAACCCACGACCTTCGGCTTGGCAGTCAGAGTCGCTAACCCCCAAGCCAATTGGCCCCTCAATAATGGAATAACATGTATGATTCTTTTTGTGCCCCGAAAATGTTACATCCCTCGAGAACCCGGGTGAAACCGCGAGGACAGCTTGTATCTGATAATAAAACTAACAAAACTAGCTAACATTTAAATTAGAATGATCAATTAAATCTTGGTTGTTGTGGCCACTTTGATATTTTGGGAGGTTCGTGTATTTTGCGATGTTCGACGAACAGTTCATCCGTACAGCAGTAGTGTAACACGTGTGAGCTCAACTAGCCAAACTGTAACGGCCGTGCTCGAGCATTATTCATGTTTGTGCCGTGTTATGACTATACGAGTTCTAGAAAATTCGCCGCTCGTGATTTTAGATGCTATTTGGTTTTAAATTACTAATATAAACAATACGTTTGGAAACAAACTGTCACGGTTTTTACCTGCCAGTTACCGCCACCATTTAGACAAATCGTTTTTTTACCGGCTATATCCAAAGACGTACAGGGGTTCATTTGGTTTATTTTTCTGGCCTTTGCAGATAATAGAAATGTTTAGGTAGGACTCCTTTTAGAATTTAGTTCCTATATCATTTCTGGGTTTAAGAAACGTTACGATTACGTTTTAAAATAGGTAATTTATTAATACCACCTCTGTGTTTACTCGCCATATATTTATTATCGAATTTAGTTCCATTATCAGTTTTAGTTTTAAGAAACACCTTCAATTTGCTTCTAAAATGAGTTAATTCGAAATACAATATTGAAGTTTTGTTCAGCTCATATTTATCGTGATTACACCGTCGGTTTCATAGTAAAAGCAATATATATTGGTGAGTAAATCCACACGCAAGTATGCAATACCTGGCAATATAATTATTGAAATTGTTTCATTAAATTCGCCCAATAAAATACCTTATCGACTGTCCGTATTAAATAAATTATCACCAAATACGAGAGATACAATCAAAGCAATATTTTCCAATGAGGTTGAATATTGAAAACGTGTTGAAAACATTATTAATGCCACAAGCGTAATTGTGCAATTTGTGGCTTAATTTACGAACTGACCGGAGGGATTCAAAGGTATTACGTCATCGTAATCCATCGTCGTGATTCCTATTAATTTTAATAATACCCTACTTTATTGCACTACTGCATTTTGATTTTTATTTACTGGGTATTAATTTCGAAATTGCAAGTTTTGTTTCGGCGTTGTTGGCGTTTTGGCGAATTAAATATTGAGATATGAATTTATATTATACTTTTAAGGCTTTCGATCTGGGGCTCGATTCTGTAAGGAAAATGACACTAACTCGAGGATTTTTCGTCGCGGCCTCCGTGCTCTGTCTCTTTCGCTAACTACGCTTATACTACTAATCACGTGAGAGGCAAGCTCTCCGAGGCCTCCGTGAAGCGGCTCGCCGACGAAGTTTGTATTGGATGAATAAGGGTAAATAATATAGTTAGCATATTAACGTCTAATTTTGATTTTCATTTCCACATTTTTTTTAATTAGAAATATTTCACTAGGTCTCATTTTTCTCATAAAATATTTAAATAGTAGATTGCTAATATAACTAATGTCCTCGAGATCTTAAAGGCCCATATTAACACCTAAGCATGTCATAGAAAAATCGTTTTTGTTGCTTCAAAGATAAGGTTCATCTATTGATCGAATGGTTAATTGTATAAGCTATTTTTGAGTAGTAGTGCTCTTAGTGCAGAGTTCGTCCGAGGAAGTACTACCACCTTACCCGTTTCCGCCGTGAAGCACTAGTGCACTTGTATTACTGTGTTTCGGTTAGAAAGGTCTTTACCTTGCTGGGCCGGTGAAATAACAGCCACATGACACTTAACAACTTCACGTCTCAGGGTCGACAACGCATTGGCGATGCCTTATTGTTTCAAATTTCTATAGGCGACGCTGGCCACTTAGTATCAGGTGGACCGTCTGCTTGTTTTTCGGTCCATACCGTATAAAAGAAAGGCTGATGGACCTTATCATACCGCCATAGGGTTAATTTTTCAATAACAACAGCCCTATTTAATCGACAACTTTATGACTAAAGTAAAATGTAAATATGCAGAAATAATAATTAAAACAGAACAAAAGGTTCTTTAAACTAAAATACAACGTTATCATAATAAAAGCATACAACAATTATCTATACAATAAGCGTTTATTTTGCAGGTGAAACATTAACCCGGGGGAGCCACTCGGGTAAGTATTACCCTCTTACCGGGGTCGGTTAGGCCCTCTATTATTATGCCTCATATCTTAAACAGACCGCAAAGTTCGCGGTACAAAAGGCTGTATAAAATACCTTGGATATTAATTTTGGAAGCGTAATTTACGGGAAAGAATATGTTATGAGATGCCTTTTTGGGTGGGATTAATATTGAAATACCTGAGCTTGGAGCTTTATTTTTTGGAACGTTGCGTTGAAGTGTAACGTATTCTTAAAAAAACAATATGCAGGTATACTATGGGCGAACGATATTTTAAGGCAGAGTATGATAAGACGGCTTATTATAAGCAGCTGTGGGTTGAAAGGGGCTTATTAGATAAAGCAAAAGCTATGAAAGTATTTTTTTCCTTTATTTATAACAAAAATACATACAATTTACGTAGGTTTGGATGTAGGAGGTAATCTTCAAAGCTACTCTTCAGATTTTAATAATTATTTAATTGATAGATATTTACACGATCCCTTGAAAATGTAAGAGAAACCACGGGACGATATTATGATAAAAATGAACAATTATCAACATTCTTTTTATACTAATCGTTTTTTTTAACTAAAAACGTTATTAAAATTAAAACAGACTAATTAAACAAAATTATATTAATAAAATCGTTTTTAGAGACCCTATGTTTACTTTTCGAATACAATACGTCTTCCTGTGTGCTGCCAGCACCTGAATGATGATAAATGTTGCCAGTAACACGTGGAAATTACCGACGTAGGTACGTGGAAAATGCACTTTCAAGATGGCGTCTTATGAAGATTTATGCTTGTACACACGCGCTGGAATATTTATTATGGATGACGGCGTCGACTGTGGTCCTTTGGTTTTTAAATTACTTTCGTTATATTTTATGCCAGTTATTTGTGATTGTAATATTTTATTACCAAAAAGGTTGAATCTAGTTTTATATACTTCATTTTAGGTATTGCTGATCTATGTAGGTACATATCGTCTCTTGTCAAATATTTACCTGTAATGCTTTATTGTTCTGTCAAAGTCCTCGAATTTAATATTAATATTGTTTGCTTAATTATCCTGCTTCTTTTAATAATATTAACAAAAGTCACTATTTCTGTGTGTTTGTTATTATATCGACATAATAGATTTCCATGCGGTTTTCACGATAACTTAGTTTTTTTCTCTCTCAGGCGAAGCCGCGACGAGTCGACTAGAATATTATAAATGCGAAAGGTTATCGCAAAATAAATTCAAATGAAACTCGCACATTTATCTGAAGTACTTTTATTGTGAGAAACATCTCATGGACGCAAATAAAAATGCAAGGTAAACTTTAAATATGTACCACTACTACATGTACTTCTACCAGGGCAACAAAAAAACAAAGAGTATGCACACAACGAGTTCAAAACTGCAGCGCGTGACGGCTACAGACTGTCAAACGCTTCATCCGTACGTGCTCCTAGCATAAAAGCATTCAACGATTTTGAAAACGACTTTAAAATGACGTGTGCTAGAGTTCTGAATGTAAGCTCCCGGTCCGGATACAGTCCGGAAAAATTGCCGGCCCTAGTTAGTGGGACGTCGCCTGTCATTCGTATTGCAATCGTGGCTGACGCTGACGTTTGAAAAAAAGCTCGACCGGTTAGTTACTGGGCAAAAATTCAAATGGATTCTACATGTTTTGAACAAGTATTTAAATCGTGAAGTTTGGTGACGTCTGACACTACTTTAGCTAGGTAATTTACCAAGTTTCCATTGAAACTTGAAGCATTTGCGCAAAACAGAAATACCCAAAGAGGTCAGGGAACAACTGGCAGAACCAAATTATAAACGCTCGGATTTGTTCGGAATAGTTTGGACTTGTTCGGGGAAAGTCGCCATTGCTCAAATACCTCTCTTCTGGTTTGGAGTGAAAACTATTCGCAGTTACATTTTGAAACATACAAATTAATCAGGTTTAAAACTGTAGGAATAATCTATATATAGAATTATAATATTTTATGAAACATATTTAGTTTTTTCATCCTCTGAGATAATTATAGATTTCTAGACTTTCGATAATCAGTTTTTCAAGCGTGTTTGTACTTTTATGTAGCCTTTCTTATCGGGGATAAGCAACGGTTCCTAGCAAACAATAAGAATTATAAATATAAAACTTAATATTACCAGGGGCACATAAAATTCGTGTAATATTGCGGTCATTTGCAACCGAGACCGTTCCCTACTCGTTCGCAAGGAAATGTTATTTTCAAAGGATATCTCCTTGCGTATGCTTAGGTCCTAGTAGAAAAATCTTCAATAGAATTCCAGCGTGAAATATTTTACCGTAAAATTTACAGCAGCCGAAAAATTCCGGACAAATAGTACAAAGTTCGTCGGTGCGTTAATGAAATATGACTTTTTGGATGTCAATGCCTGAAACGAAATGTGATAGGAACAGAAAAACTAACCTACCAACCTAACATTTTATGATAGTTTAGTTTTTAATGAGAATCGTGGGTTTTTACAGTAAGGAAAACATCGCATGGAAACCATTACTCGGCGGTACTTCGAAGTACCCGCCTGGCTGGCTACTACCCTTAAGTTGAAAAATCTGTTACCAAACACTCTCAAGAGCAGGTCCTTTTTGGGCTTTATATGCTAACCATCTTCGCCTCTATTATCAATAACTTAGTGAGATTGTGTTCAAGACACAAATCAAAACCCAGTAAAAGAAATAATAAATACATGCGCCTCGTATGGCGAAATCACACGGGATAGAAATAAAACCCTCAGGAATCTACCTATCTCTTTCTCTCGCAGTTTGAATTCTATGGATGTATATTTTTGTCTTTTATTAGTTTTGCTTTTTCGTTTCATAGAGTTTCAAATCAAAACGGTGCAAAAGAAGGTTACACTTCAAAAATGAAAAAAAATATATCCTACCCTTTTACCTGTTCGGTGTAATATGCAAATAATCTTTTCATAGCCTCAAATGACATTTATACCGGTATATTTGTGAAACCCGACCACGTACTGTTGAATTAATACCTAATGAAATTACTATTGTGACCGAAACGTTAATGAAATTACTATCATGACCGCAAATGAAACGCTAATATACTCAGTTAGGTAAATAAAGGTGGGCTTTGCATAACATACGTTTGACAATCGATACCTGTTTGAAATTTCACTATTGTTATGCGATGATTAAACTTCAAATAAGCCATTTTGAATACAAAACACACCCTTAAACTGAGAAATTACATGGAAACATGATGTACTCGGTCGTTTTTGTACAATATTCCATTTAAATTACCTCATTCCATTCACATCATATACATAAACTTTTGTTTAATTATTATGCCCTTTTTTAAGCAAATAATGAAGTTTCAGTACAACAATTAGCCGAGTACCAGGAGACCACACCGGGACAAGAGCTCTAGAATCAACTCATTAGCATCGCCACAGAATAAATTTTGGAGAGCCTCACTGAGTTACCGAGTACCGAGTACCTTCGCTTAATATCCACAGAGCGGTCGAGTTAATCTATTCTTCGTTTCCCTGCTCTCCTGGTACTTTCTGTTGAATTTATTTAAATTTTAAACTTGTTCTTACATTTTCATGAATTGTGATGGGATTTAAAGCTGGAAATGCTTTGTAAAAACTTTTACTGTATTTGTAAAATCAACTCATTTACTTTAATGAAGTTTTATGTAAAGAAGGTGTTTTGCACTTAAATAATAAGGTTCACCCGTAGTTTGCGCATACGTATAACCATAAATGCGCATACATTTAATGACAATTTCCAAACAAGAGTTCAGTAATGATGTCTCTAAGATATACGAGACTAATAAAGTCGAGTCCAAATTGCACGTGAATGAATAGGTACATTGGAGCGATGTCGGCACATCTGGCTCTGACAGCAAGAACGGCAAGCGAACTCAAGAAAATTGCCTGCCAGTCCACTAGCTTATCGGTGCAAATTGCTGGAAAAAGATCGTCAACGATCGAACTCCATTAATAAATAATATCTTACGTGAAAATAAAAGTTGTATTTTGTACCGGTTCCAACTTCCTGGTGCCTTGGTATCTTTGTTTACTAGCTGAGCGTGGTTTCAAGCGCGTTCTCGAGGGTTGTTACTTTTTTCCCGGATTAAACGTATCCTATATATTCTCCAAGGTATGCTCTATCTATATGCTAAGTTTCATCAAAATCCGTTCGGTAGTTTTTGCATGGAAGAGTAAAAAGCATTCATACATGCAATAGATCCATCCTCATAAACTTTACAATAATAGTAGGATTGTAGAAGAGGATAGGATGTGTATGTCAAGTAAATATGATAGATTTAATTTACTGCAGTATAATAATCATATGCGACAAATTAATACCAGACCGTAATATATTGTCGTATCACACTCGATATATCATGCTAGAGATAACCTACTATATTTGCGTATTGTAATAAATGCAAATTCCAATAACGGATCACAGTGTGACGTTGATTGGCAATAATCTGGGCCAATGGCCGACATGGTGATATAACGAACAATACTCGCTTGCACCTTGATATTAATTAATATCGCCGGCATGCCGTGTTGCCAGGCATATGATACAATTTAATTTTAAAAGTTTTCATGTTTGAGGTGCGACGGTTTCCCATTTTTTAATTTACGGCCGGAAAACTTTTCATTTCCATTTGACGGCTGGTGTGTGCGTGAATTTATTCGGCTACACTTATGTGGTCATATTAGTCCCACTATTATTAAAAATAACTGTCCCCCGCGGTTTTGCCCGCGTTCCCGAGGGATATCACATTTTCCCGGGATAAAAAGTTGCCTATAGGTTATTCCAGGATATGCTCTATCTATGTGCCAAGTTTCATCCATATCCTTTTAGTAGTTCCTCTTTATAATATTAGTATAGAGTATAGATGTCAATCTTTCTTTGCTTGTGTCTCAATCTCGGATAAACGAATTTATATTAAACAATAGTTATCATTAGGTTTCACCCGCGTTTACAAAGGATGTTACTTTTCCCTGATTTAAATGTATATAGCATACAGTATTAAAGCCTACGTTACTCTTTATAACATCAGCCAATGGAAGTTCCTTCAATATTGGTCCAGTCATTTCGGAGATTATCCGGAACAAATTGTCAGACAGACCTAAAAAAACCCTTTACAACTAATCCCAAACTAATGATGTACATTCATTTTGCTTCGCTCAGGCTTTGCGTATCCAAATAGCTGCCAATTGCTCGGTTTTCAATAAACCATCATAATATGCTGGATTGGCTGCAACAGCCTGGTGTCCTTGTTACTGACTCCACACGAAAGAAATCCTTACTTGTTTATTAAAGTGTAAACTTTTGTTTATGGTCACCATTCACGTTATTTACACGAAAAAAAAATTGGCACTTGTCGCAATTACGTGTGTATTTTTTTAATTGACTGGAATAATTTTATTGTGCACGAAACGCTTTTAAATAAAGTGTTTTTTATTCATTATTATAAACTACTACAAGAAAAAATATATAAAAATTTTCATTTAATGCACTATTGTAGGTACATGAAAAATAATCCACATTTTTTAACATACAAAAATTGCAATCTATTGCATAAAATGTAAATTCTATAAAGTTGTAAGATAAACGGGGCCAATTTATGTAGATAGACATGTCAACAGAGATGTCGGTGACAGTGTCGCGAGTTCAACTCTTTTCCCAACTCAAAAAATGGCCAACGCGCCTAAAGAAGTTTTCACTTCAATAAAGTAGGCCCCTAGGTTCTTCTAGAATATAATAATTTTATTTTATGTACCCCTGACTGCACTTCTCTCCCCTCGTCTGTGTTCCCAGAAACTTACAACTTGGGGCTCTTTAAGAAAAGAGTGAATAGGCTACTAACGGGAAAGCGAGCTCCATCTTGGGCCTCATCTTCACTTATCAGGTGTGATTGAGGTCAATCGTACTATCGTCAGAAAAAAAAATACTTCACAATGAATAAAACACGCATATTGTATGCACATGGTAATCCAATCCATCAATCTATATTAGTAACGAGAAATGACTTGCAAAACAACAGACAATCTACCCTAACAAGCATCCGCCTACAGTCACTTCACAAATCGTCCCCAAAAAAGATTCGAAATGTTACGAAAAATAATGTAGGTTTTTCTAGTTTATAATCATTTGATAGGCCAGTTGGCTTGGTGGCTATCGCTCTGACTGCCAAACCGAAGATTCGGGTCCCCACCCAGGACAAACACTCGTGTGCATGAATATGTCTGTTTGTTCTCTGTCTGGTTGTAAATATCTATTTATGTATGTATTTAGAAAAAAAAATCTGGTTATCTGGTTTCTATAGTACAAGCTCTGCTTAGTTTGGGATCAGATGGCCGTGTGTAAGGAATGTCCCGGGTTATTTATTTATTTGCTTTTTGTCCACCCCTAACTAGACTTCACAATAATTAAAATGTGCATATTATATGCGCATGTTAATCCAATTCATCAATCTATAAAAGTAAAACGAACGTGACTTCCAAATTTACAATAGACAATCTAGCCTAACAAGCACCCGTCCGTCGAAATGTTCAAAAACGGTAGAGCTGGGCTCAAAACTTCTTTTGTTACTTCCAGAAGCATAACTGCGTTCGCAGACATTAAACTGCCCTATTTTTACTTGCCGAGTTTTCCTGCATTGCTGACTTTTCACTATACTTTGCAATTTGTGACTCAACTTTGTTGAAAGTTTTCTAACAACATTTTCAATGTAATTTGTAAGATGAAATGTTATTTAATGAACTTATGTTATGTTGTGAAGTTTATGAAGTACTGTCCTATCATAGTACTACTAAAAATGTTTGTATGGGTGGATGTAATTTTGCCCAAAGATAGATAGTCTGGAATAACACATAGGACACTTTTATTCCCGAATAAACTTCCTTCGGGAAAGCGGATGAAACCGCCGGGGACAGCTACTCTATACTTATATTATAAAGAGGAAGGATTTGTATGTAAGTATGTTTGTTACTCTTTCACGCAAAAACTACTAAACGGATATGGATGAAACTTGGCACATAGATAGAGCATATCCTGGAATAACATATAGGCTACTTTTTATCCCGGCAAAATGTGATCTCCCTCGGGAACGCGGGTAAAACCGCGGGGGAGAGCTAGCAATACTATGAATGTGAAAGTTTGTGAGTATGGACGTTCGTTACTCTTTCACGCTTAAACGAGTAATTCTAACAAGAAACTTGACTCATAGATGGTTCATTACCCGGATAGGATCGTTTTGTTCCGGAAAAATGTAAGAACCCCAGGGAACGCAGGTAAAACCGCAGGGATAGCTCGTTTCAGTATTAATAGTTTTATTTTCTAACTTTTTATTTATAATCTGACGAAGCTATCAACAATTCTGTAAACAATACATTTATATACTGTAATTCAATTTTACTTTTTCCATAACTCAATAATTGGCAAAATATCACATCCCAATGGAATATTTATTCAGATTCCACGACGGCTTTCCTGATGATGATTGATGACGTTTGGCTGATTGATGACATCCATCAATAAGCCTTATCGTAATCGATTTGGAATGCAGCCGACTTTTTTATAAATTAACGCTGATATACGGATCCGAAATCCGGTTTGGTCAGTCTGTGTAGTAGTAGAAATACAGAACATTTCAGGAAAACAAAAGAATATCTTTTAAAATACCCGAAATAGAAAATAAATCAACCAGCCGAGTACCAGGATTACATAAGTGAACAGGTGTTCGCAGTTGCTCTGCGCCAATATATCTGACCGCACCTGAGGGACCACGGGTCGTGCCCTGAAAAGGGTCTAACATAAACAGGGGTTAACCTAAAATAGCCAAAGGCTCGCGAGTCGTCGAACCAATTAAATTGTCACCAATCGCGGTTAAGTTCTTCAACTTGTATCTATCGGTAAATTGCTTAAACTATTGTAAAGAAACAAGGATCAAACTTATTTACTATTATTACCTACCTAGGGATGTAACAATTCCCACCACAAGAAGTATCCTATGTAACTTCTAAACCTCCAAGAATATGTGTACAAAGTTACATGATGATCGGTTACGTAGCTTTCGCGTGAAAGCGTAACAAACAAACTTACATTCACATTTACAGAATATTACTAGCTGTCCCCCGCCGTTTTACCCGCATTCCCATAGGATGTCACATATATTATGCATAAAAACCTTCCTCTTCAATCACTCTATCTATTTAAAAAAAACTGCATCAAAATCCGTGGCGTAGTTTTAAAGAATTGAACATACATAGGGATATAGGGACAGAGAAAGCGACTTTGTTTTATACTGTAGTGATTAGTAGAACAAATTCACTGAAAATTGGTGCCTATAAGAAATTTGTAACACTTAATTATGAATTTAATAACTGAAAATATTTATTGTAAGCAATTTAGGCTGACAAAAAAAATAAATAAATAAAATTTACAATTTTTACCAACATTTGATAGATATACGATTTTTTTAAATTAAAGGCATTGTTTTACTTTGTCTGTGTTCTATCCAAATCAAACAAAGTGTATTTTCATAATCCTTTTGATATTATTAACCATATTACTACGCTTATATGCTAAGTATAGGTATGTCTATAAAAATAGCTCAGTGTAAAGGCGCGTGCTCACAGGCGGTTATCACGCATGACTGCTGATCAAACACGATTATCCTACGAAGCGTGTGTGCGGGACACCTCGGCGAACACTGAGCGTCATCAGTTTTTAATATGTGCCCAGTCTTGTATACTTTTTTTTTATTTACTTTACGGCAACCATTAAATGAAAAAAATTACTGCAAGAAGGTTTTCCCCAACACTTATTATTATTTTCTTTTTTTTTTTCATGGCGCATAGCCTGAGTAACTGGCAGACTGTCAACCTGACGGTAAATGGTTACCATTTAGAACGCCAGAGGCATCGCCAATAACGATCTTCTCTACGTAAAATTGTTAAGCCTAGAGCCTGTAATTACACTGGCCCCATTACCTTTCTAACCGAAACACAGTTACAAGCGCACTTGCACGGCAGAAATGGGTATGGTAGTAGTACATCCCCGGACGAACTCTATTACTTCTCTGAGTTTATGTCGTTCTAAACTACCTTTGGAATTGCATACCCAAAACAAATAAATCTATTAAAATTCAACTCAGCGACCGTACTTACTTCCGATTGTGCATGATAAGCCCTCGGTGGAAAATTATTGTTAAAATTACAGTATCTCCAGCTAAATATTGTACCAGGGCCGCAGGGGCGCGAAATTGCTCTGATAAGCTCGGTTCGTGACCACCTGATTACGTTTATTGATGGCATCTAGGAAAATTGTTTTGGAGAACTATAAATATAATCTTGTTTTTGTACTACCCAAAGATACCGTAGTAATACTAACGGGCTAGCAAATATTATACTAGCCCGCCCCGCGGCTTTACTTTCGTTCCCGAGGAATGTAACATTTTGCCGGCACATTTTTTTTTATGCGAGGCCGGTTTCTATAGTATATGTGCCGTGTGACATCCAAATCCATTTGGTAGTTTTTGCGTGAAAGAGTAACAAACATCACACAAACTTTCGCATTTATATAATGTTCGCAATTGTTTGTGATACCATTTTTTTTTATTAAATCTAAAGTACTTTTTTTTCAATTGGATTATTGTATGAACTCAAGAAAAAATACATATAGAAGACGTATTGATACCAGGAACATCTAGGCCTACCTTATAGAAATAAAGCTAAAATATAAAAATATTAATTAATTCATGGTTTTTATAAAGATTAATAACGTGCCTAAAAATAAAAGGACATCTCTGTCTATTTCGTAGTAATAATTATAATGACCATGTAATAATATAATAGGAGCTCAGCTCAGCGAGGGAGCGTGTCCAACCGTTCATGAAATTTATACGTTCGCAATGCAAATGAACACCACTCCGCTTTCATGTCGCCCTGGTAATTGACAACGGCAATAATATTTCCCTGTACCAGCAGCTAAGCAAGATAGGGGAAACGATTTTGGGTTAATATGGATTGTCGTTGTTATTTGACATTTCTACTAATATCTACTAATATTTTGCAAAAAAGAACAGTTCTAGCAATTTATAATTTGAGTTTTCTAGCTTCCCTCAGAGAAAAGTTTAAACAAAGTGATATCCTCATAGTTGCATCGCAGTGTATTTATGCAAACATAACATTTGTACATCAAAATATTAGTCTATATGTCAAAAATATGATGGAGTGCATATCACTCGATATAGAAATAAGGATAAACTTGTCACTTCTGCATATAGACTGCAAAAAGTGCAAGGCTCATTTTTAGGACTTGTGGACTAGTGCACGCATCTATAATAAAATCCATGCTGAAATTTTATTATTAACCTTTAAAAAAAATTAAGGAAAGAATTAAGACTGTTTTAGTAGAAAAGGCTTTCTACACCACAACTGATTATTTTTTTTAATGACGACAATGCTTGGGTGTAGCGCTCGCTCCAGCAGGACACATCTTTATGTACAAAATCTTATTTTGTAAAGAGTAATTGCTGAGTTTATTGCCGGGTCTTCTCAGTAAAAGCAACCTTCCGAACCGGTGTTAGAGTCTGACCATTCATAAGTGCCTGTGAAGGCCTATTTGAATAAATATTTCATTTTATTTCATTTCATTATTATAAATGCGAAAGTTTTTATGTATGGACGTTTGTTACTCTTTCACGCAAAAACTACCAAACGGATTTGGATGAAACTTAGCACATATATAGAAAATTTCCTTGCTTTTTGTGCCGGGAAAATGTTACATCCCTTGGGAACGCGGGTGAAACAGCTAGTAATATAAATTAAAATTTTATACCTTCATAAAATTTTATGTATAAATGTTTATTACTCTTTTACGCAAAAGGAGTACTAAACGTATTTGGATGAAACTTGGCACATGGATAGAGCTTTCCGTGGAATAACATTATAGGTTATATCTAACCCCGTAAAATGAACCTATTAAATTATATTATAATTAACCTAGTAAATTAAAACTATTTTGCATCGGAATTCAAAATTAATTTAGGGTCATTAGTCACATCACAACTATATTAGAAATATACAATCGGAGTTGTAATCATGATTTTGCATCTTGGTTGGCAGCATCTGGCAATACGCTGTGAAGGGATTGGTCTCGTTTCATATCAAAATCGGTTCTTCGTAACTTTAGTAACTGGAATTTCTTTGAAAGATCAAAAAACTCACTTGGGTACCAGGACAGCATAGCATGAGATGTAGATGTAGTTATGAAGGCTTTAATATGGTAATTTTGAAAGATTTACTGGTACAAGTTGTAACACGCGCTTTTATACTCCACAGAGAGCATTGCTGTGTTATTCAGAGTTACATTTTCACTGTATAATAGACTAGCTGTCCCCCGCGGTTTTACCCGCGTTCCCGTGGGATGTCACATGTATTATACATAAAAGCCTTCCTCTTCAATCGCTCTATCTATTATAAAAAACCGCATTAAAATCCGTTGCGTAGTTTTAAAGATTTAAGCATACATAGGGATATAGGGACATAGGGATATAGGGACAGAGAAAGCGACTTTGTTTTATACTATATAGTGATACAACATTTATACACCAATTTATTTTTTATCAAGAACAGCGACACACTGGCATAGACATTTGCTTCAGAAGCGTGAAGTTGTTAAGACTAATTTCTATTTTTATACCACATGTGCTGACAAACAAGCAGACGGTCCACCTGATAGTAAGTGGTCACCATCGCCTAAAGGTATTTGCAACACTATTAAAACTATATTAAACATCATCAATGCGTTGTCGACCCTGAGACGTGAAGTTGTTAAGTCTCATGTGCCTGTAATTTCACCGGCCCCTTTACCTTTCTAACTGAAACAGTAATACAAGCGCCACTGCTTTACTGTGGAAATGGGTATGGTGTAGTACTTCTCAGCGAACCCTGTTTTAGGAACTCCACTACCCTAAAATGTCCATGTTTAGGTATTAGTAATGAAATTAAATGAAATATTTATTCCAATAGGCCTTCACAGGCATTTCATTTTATTTCATTTCATTATTATAAATGCGAAAGTTTTTATGTATGGACGTTTGTTACTCTTTCACGCAAAAACTACCAAACGGATTTGGATGAAACTTAGCACATATATAGAAAATTTCCTTGCTTTTTGTGCCGGGAAAATGTTACATCCCTTGGGAACGCGGGTGAAACAGCTAGTAATATAAATTAAAATTTTATACCTTCATAAAATTTTATGTATAAATGTTTATTCACAGGCACTTATAAATGGTCAGGCTCTAACACCGGTTCGGTAGGTTGCTTCCACTGAGAAGAGCCGGCAATAAACTCAGACAGTATGATTCTATAAGTCAATCTAAATATTATATATGAAAGGAGAAGCTGACTGACTAACTAACAAATCAACGCAGGGCCTAAACTATAAGGGTTGGAAACTTAAAATTTTGCAACGCCTTTTATAACTTAGGAGAGCACTAAGTGAGGATTTTTGAAAATTCACCCTACAAAAGAGTAGTAGAGCTCTTAATGCAGAGTTCGTCCAGGAAAGTACTACCACCTTACCCATTTCCGCCGTGAAGCAGTAGTGCAATTGTATTACTGTGTTTCGGTTAGAAAGGTAAGGGGGTGAAATTACAGGCACATGAGACTTAACAACTTCACGTCTCAGGGTCGACAACGCATTGGCGATGCTCCTAGTGTTGCAAATGTCCATAGGCGGCGGTGACCACTTACCATCAGGTGGACCGTCTGCTTGTTTGTCGGCCCAAATGGCATAAAAAAAACGGGTAAAACGGGGGTGCAAAATTTGTAGGAAACAATATGTTTTCTTGGTCTGATCAACTTCAAACTAAACGCGGGTGAAACCGCGCGGGAAAGCTAGTCACAAATTAATAATAATTGGCATACAGATAGATACTGTTTTTTATTCACACATAACATACTTTGATGCTGTTAAAACAGCATTTTTATATATCTGTCAGGTAAGCCATACTGCTAGTACATATACATAGCGGTATATAATACATGTAGGTATACATATATGAATTCCAACTCACTGGCTGTGAATGCGATAAGCTCTGCTTACTTATGATTTCTTAGTACATTCGTATAATATTTTTATACAAGATATATGTAGGTATAAGCTGTAAGCTATGTTATGTACTTATTTTTACGAGAAATCTTTGGCGTATAGCTTTACTTAACTTAGTTCTAGCCACACGGCTTTACCCGCGTTCCTAGGATAAAAAGTAGCTTTGAAAGATCTATCGAGAAATATATTATGCCTTCTCCTCTCTAGCTTTCCCCGTGACAAATCAAATCTAAGCCTTACTTGTTATATAAACAAAACACTAACCTAGGACAATATTTTACACACGGCTTGATCCCAAGCTTCTTCTTCAAGTATCTTGTATCTGAATAACTGATGTATACTATTTTTTTTCTAAATACACACTTATATAGATGTTTACTCCCAGACACAGAACAAACAGACATGTTCTTGCACACAAATGTTTGTCCTGGGTGGGAATCGAACCCATGACCATTGGCTTGACAGTTAGGGTATCTACCCTCAAGCCAACTGGCCCGCTGAAACGCCCTGGTACATAGTCGCATAATATATTTTATTTTAATATGTTTTCATGTGAATAAACTTATTATTATACTAACAAGTTTTCGTTTAACTGTTTCTTCATAAAGCTAAAGTCAACGCAATAATAAACTTTCCTTTTATAAGAAACTAAAGCTTTACAAAAGTTTCGAAAGGTGTTTTTGAATCAGTTATTTTTTTGATGCAAAATACCGGTACTGTCAGTGATTTCAATATTGCAAACTTGAAGAAATAAGTATTTTTATGCTTCCACAAATTATTTTCTAATTCTATTCTAATACCTTTAAACGAGCATATGGAATCTCGGAAACGGCTCCAACGATTTTCATGAAATTTAGTATGCAGGGGGTTTCGGGGGCGATAAATCGATCTAGCTAGCGTTTTCAATGATCAACTTTATCGATAATTGACTTAAACATAACCTGAAAAAAATTACTTCCTGACATTAACTGTTTAATCGACACCACAACATGTTTTGGCGTGGTTGATGGCGTTGTTAAGCAACACTAAGCCAATAATCAACTTTACATAATTTACGAAAAAAAAAAATACCAATCAAAGCTCGGGCATAAACATTTATTAGTGTATTAAGACAGATTTTCAACTTGAAGATTGTTTTCCACGATAGAATAACCAGATACCCAGAACGCCAAACCGACGGATACTACAAAGTACAATCAGATTCTACTACCGCCCAATGATTTCCTTACGGTGTATTTCTTTACCGAAAAATCAAGCTCGTTGAATTCAAAATCACGACTCTCGTCCTGGCAGCCAATAGGACACATAATATCAGTATAGGAGTTGGTGCCTAGATAGCCGGTTTGTGAAATGGTATACCCTGACTGCCGCGCCATAAGGTCCCCACCACTGACGCGGAGCTGGGCGGAGAGGAGTGGAGAAGAGCAGTAAAAAGTGGCAAGTCCGCACCTCTCTACTCTGCCCAGCTCCAAGTCAGAAACACACCCTCATTGGTGTACTTTAATAAACAAGTCTCTAAGTTATCTGGTTTCTATAATAAAAGGTCTGCTTAAACTCTCAACTTCTCTGTTACGGGCTTTTTCAAATTGTTCATTAATTCCAACATAACAGCATACAATTCAGTTTACTGAAAATGACACTAACTCTCGAGAATGTTTCGTCGCGGCCTCTATGCTATGTCTCTGTCGCTTTCTACGTTAACACTACTAAACACGTGAGAGGTAAACTCTCGGAGGCCTCCGTGAAACGGCTCGCGGACGAAGTTTGTATTAGCTGAATAAGGGGGCAGTAATTGACATATAACACCCTACGTTCCAAAGACAGCAATTAAAACAAAATACGTTCTAAAGTCAAATAAAAGCCTGAAAAAAAACAAAGAAATGGAGTTGTTATTTTGCAGCAATACATTCATTAATCACATGAAGTGCTCCCGTACAGAAGCCCACCAGACAAATGGGTACATTTGTCTGAAGTGGACAAGTGCCAGTTTCTTTTATGTAGTTTCCTGTTGCTGTACCTTGCTAATTATGTCATAACGCCTCTGGCCTCAGTCATTATGACAAAACCGTTTTCTTACTGGCATTTTATACCAGGCTATCATCTCTGAATAGGAGCTTATGCATCACTTTGTCGTGGAGAAACAAAGAAGCTCTTACATTTCACGTTTCAACGGTTTTAGCTCACTCAAATATTTCCAGTTTAATGAATACTTAGCCTTTATGAGAATTAAGAAATATTTTTTATAATAAAATTATTATTTAAACAGAGCTTAAACTTTGCTATTTGATATAAAAAAACAATCTGCGACATTAAAACAGAGGAAAATAATCCCATTTTCTATGTTACTTGTAAAGCTTACTATGCATCTATTTGAGAATATCTTTCATTATTTGAAAGGGACAGTCTTCAAAATGGACATGGGCTATGTTATAGTGCCGGGATACATTAAATCCCTCGGCGACGCGGGTGAAGCCGCGTGACGGCACCAATATATATATAAGCAGATTATTTGACATTCCAAAATCTTATTAATATACAAAAACCCAGCTAAAGGAGTTCGTTAAGATACGAATTACATAAAAACTGAAAAAAAACAGAACCCAGCAAGTTCGTTAGAGAAAAACAAGTACTAAGACATCAACAACAATCAGTGGTACGTGGGCTTGTATTGTGTATGGCAAACGAGCGGGGAAGAGGGTCCGTGCCCGGTCCTAACGAGGCTAATAACTGTGCCGCCTCTGCGTTCATGTTTGCCTAGTACTGTTATACAATAGGTACCAATAGCAGGCTTACATTTGCCAAACCTATTGAGCAATGGTAATTGTATTTGCTTGGCACAAAATGGTATAAAGGATTTTAAGCTTACAGCCAACCTAATGATACAAAATTGTAACAATAATGTCCATTTAAACACACTCAGGTAACCGATCGTTACGCCAGGCCATATAAGGTAATTTATAACCATAATATATTCAAATATGGAACCCGAGGCATACGACAATTACACTCTGTAGCATACCTACGTATTTTTCCGTGAAACCAGTATTTCCAGCTTATTACAATATATATTTTTTCTAAAAAGCTCGCGTATAAGTATGCCGGAGCCGCAAATATCTCCGACGTTTCCCAACGGAAATGAAATCGGCGGAATTGTCGCGGTTTCGTACCTACCATCAACGTTTAGATGGGACGAGTAGGGTTGTCGCTGAAAAAAGTCTGATGCTATCGTGGTGCGATAAAATTTAATAGATAAGCCTTTTGAGATTAGGACAATGTTCGGCGAACGAAGCTGCGCTGGCTTGCCTTTATCTCAGTGCCTTATACAACTTCAGAGCAAACTATAAGTCTTATCTCGTAATAGTATCGTTTTGTCCAAAGTTTAAACTATCTCCAAAGTGCCACTACATAATTTGATATCCTTAGATGAAGGTTATGCACAATGGCGAGACTTCCGAAACTAAAGTCCTCCTCAAACTAGTAACCAAAGTACCTATAAGTGACTTGAAGACCTGCTGAAGTGAATTTACTTAAGTATGTGACATTTAATTTTATATACTAACATGGCAACCCTAAAAATTTACGAGGGTGTATCACCGATTCAATCGATAAAGCATTTACTGTGCCTACCGTTAAAAAGTCTCGAGCTAATTTCTTCGTTATTTAAATAAAAAAAACATTATAGATTAATTTGCGATTATAGCAAAAGCATAGCAGCAAGCAAGCAAAGATTATAGTACGTTTGCGAGTTGATAGTTTTTATATTAAAATAAGTATATAAATAAAAGAGACTATTTCGGATCGATAAAATTAAAATAACTAATGTCGATATAATAGTAGTTTTAAATAACAATTCAAACCGTAAAAGAAATGTTTTTAAGGCATACAGAGCTAAAGTTAAACGTACTTTATTTTTGATGTGAAACATCTATAGGCGGAGGGTTACCTGATTGTTGGCGTGGCGATACAGGCCGTGGCGACGCTTCGCCAAGCTATATGCTGAGTTGTCAAGATTTGAATATTTTTTCTGACTTTGAATTTTTGAGTTTGAAAACAAATGTTTATTAAATAAACAGTCACTGTTGTTGTTGTGAAAAAAATCGTAATATTTTATTTTTACATTAGGGGGCGTCCATTAATTACGTGAGGCATTTAGGGGGGGGAGGGGGTCAAGCCGAGTCTCACCGAATCTCACGTGGAGGAGAGGGGGGCTCAGCAAATATCACCTAATTTTTTTATTAACAAGAAAAGTGTAAAATTGCTAGAAGAGGGTTATATATAGTATAATATTTTTTCACACCTAAATCTAAATCGATACTTATTAATATAATATCAAATCTCACGTGAGATTAGGGGCGGGGAGAGGGGGTCGAGCAAAATCTCATGATATCTCACCAAGGGGAGTGGGGGGGTCGAAAAATCGCCAAAATCACCTCACGTAATTAATGGAGACCCCCTTATGCCATATTTAGTTCTATAGAGGAGCGACGTATGAGACTCCTCTTTTTAAACGGGAAGATCTTCTGCCAAGCTGCCGCAGATCATGCCTGGGGACCGCCGTACAACTATTTATGGGGACCCGGTGGTCTAGCGGCCTAAAATTTAGCCTATTTTTAAAATTTTTTTTGATATGATAGAAATGACTAAGGGTTTTAAATTTTTTTAGGCTTATTTTATTACTTATTAACAATACAAAAATGATGGTAAACACAATTTTTTTTTTTTTAATTCCAAAAGTGGCGCTGAAGTTCCCCTCTCAAAAAAAAAGGACCTGGCTGCTGAAGGAGGTTTTATCTCTCCCTTTGATCTGAAATTAAAAAATAAGACGGATTTTTAATCAGTATAAGTATAGTTATGGCGGGGACTAGAATAAAAAAAAAAAAAATTGACAAAATGGTGCGTAATTCAAAGTACGAGTCTGAAAACGACTCTTTTTTTGCAATGTTTTTTAATAAAGAAAATAGAAATACTCAACAGAAAATATTTTTTCTAGTCCCGGCGAGAGCCAGTACTATTTAGAATGACCTGTTAAAATTTCAGACGAATCGGTCGAACCGGTTTTTTTTTTTTAGCTTCAGTAGACCAAAAAAAGTAGTTTCAAGATAAACGCGTTTAAAGTTTAATGGAGCCCAACTCACCGATCGTCTACCTGACATTGTAATGGGTTTTAAATATAGAAATACTCGGAATTTTGTCACCAAATTTTAACAGTATATTTTTGAAATACTATACTTTCGAAATATGTAAAAAAAAAAAAACGATTTTTCGAAAATTCTAGACCACCGGGTCCCTTTAAGTTGGATGCTTGTATATATGTCAAATATTGAGAGAATCTCGATATCGCGATGTAGGATTCTCGTGTGTTGCGTGGTGCGGGCGGTGAAGGATTGTATGCGTGTTCATAGATGTCGCCACAGTTCCTATCGTAATCTATTCTTTTATACATATTACTTGTACAAAATAATTTCGACGTATCACATCTGCCAGGCGTCCCGTGACGGCTCACATTTTTTTTACTTATAAATCTATTTATAACTTTCATTTAATAACAGGTAACATTAATAAATAGCAGACAAAAGCCATGTTCCATCTGTCGCTATAGAGACATCGTTATAGTGTAGGGTTTGATACCCTGACTTGCAGGCCACAGAGGGCTTGATTCGGTATACCAGTGACCATCAGGACTCCAAAGTTTACTCTGTGTAATCTGAGGTCAAATATCCGTATATAAAGAGATGAATAATGAATAGAATAGAAATATTGTATATTCATCTTCACACTCCTATAAATCGTCTTTACATGGTTTTAAAAAAATATTACACAATGATATTAAAACATAATAATTTTACAATAAAAATATTTAAATGGATAGCTTGTCAGGCGAGCAATTCATTGCCAAAGGTTATTATCCTCTAAATAAATAATCAGATAAATGAAGAGGGAAAGCTGGCAACACCAAAACCTGCACTAAAAAATCACAAAACATATTCTTTTAATTGGAATTCTATCCTCTTGACAATAGAATTACAATTTATGTAACACAGTAAAGTATTACGGTACGAATTGTAAATAGCCGTTGCTTTATGCAAAACAATTGTCCGTAATATTCACGAGCAGCTATGGCTTGCATCTGCACTGTTTCCCCCATCGCATCGTTACCAGACGTGTTACTATTGCTATTTCATTGTAATCTCGGAATACTAACGCGTAGTCGAGTCGAGTTCAATGTACGAAACAGAAACTGTTCATTTCAATAGATGATAACTTTGCTTAATAATTTTAACATTGTCTTTCTCGTTTTTTTATTGAATAAAAAGACTTATAAATTGAGTGAGCATAAAGTTCTTTTTTTTATGTTGTACAAAAGGGCGACTTAACACATCATCAACAGCCGACTAATACAGATGACAAATTAAACCTGTAGTCGATTATAGCTGTCACAAAAAGCGCCTAGCTTTTAACCTAAGCACCATTAAAAATAAAATCAATATAAGATTTTTTATTATCAAGTAAGTCATCATCATCATCATCAGCCTATCTCCGTCCACTGCTGGACATAGGCCTCACCTATGGCACGCCACTGAGCTCGATCTTCAGCTCATTGTTTCCAACCGCTGCCAGCCAGTTTGCGTATATCATCGCTCCATCTAGCTGGAGGGCGCCCTACACTACGTTTACCGAGCCGTGGTCTCCACTCTAGAACACGTCTACCCCAACGGTTTTCGGTTCTACGGCAGATGTGACCAGCCCACTGCCACTTCAGCTTGCTAATCCTTTGAGCTATATCGATAACTTTGGTTCTCTGACGGATGACTTCATTCCGGATTCGATCCTTCAGAGAGACTCCGAGCATAGCTCTCTCCATAGCTCGCTGAGCGACTTTAAGTTGGTAAACCAGTCGCACCGTCAGTGTCCACGTCATCAAGTAAGTAGGCCGACCGTAAGAGCAAGGTGATTGTAATTTCCCGGGCGAGATCTGCACTAATATCGCTATATTTCTTCTAGTATTTTACAGTGAGATCCATATGACTTATTGTATCCTAGTACCACAGCTGAATCTATGTCGAGTGGGCAACCACTCGGTGTTCCGTTCTTCAACCGCTGCGCCCTCGTCCAACGATAC
This sequence comes from Habrosyne pyritoides, assembly GCA_907165245.1. Classification (NCBI taxonomy): domain Eukaryota; kingdom Metazoa; phylum Arthropoda; class Insecta; order Lepidoptera; family Drepanidae; genus Habrosyne; species Habrosyne pyritoides. The sequence goes on from OU015606.1 coordinate 9,558,177, forward strand.
TATTCGAATGCCCGACCAAAGAGCGTAGCTTTTTATTTTTTTTTTGTACCATAGAGTACGCCTATATTTTCAAATCTGAATTTATAACCGTGAAAAGAATTGCTGCGGTATGATATAATGGGCATAAATGGGGTATGAGGTCAAATATTAGCTTTTTGGTGGGAATTTGTGAAGTGGCGTTGCGTATTCTCTTATTTTCAGACGATCGTGTAATTTTGAATTTAGTAAATAATTTCGGTTGTGTAAAGCAATAAAGATAACATATATCTTTGTTCTTCACGTTGTTAAAAAGCCTTTTTTTTATAATATGGTGGTTTAACTTTGTCTAAACTTGCACAGTGATTGTGTTAATTTACTTGATTTGGACTATCTTTATAACTCGATATTGGTTAAAAATAAGTCTTAAAAAAGTATTTGATTGATATTTAAAAGTGAGGAGAGTAAGGAGTAGTAGTAGTAAGTAGGAGCAAGTATATTAGTAACTAGCTGTCCCCCGCGGGTTTACCCGCATTCCCGAGGGACATCACATTTTCCCGGGATAGAAAGTAGCCTATATGTTATTCCAGGACATGCTCTATCTATGTGCCAAGTGTCATCCATATCCGTTAAATAAGTTTTGCGTAAAAGAGTGACAAACATACTTACATACAAATCATTCCTCTTTATAATATTAATATAGATATAGATTTGATGGTTAAGGTTAAATCCTAGATATATAATGCCGTCGTATACATATAATGAGGTTATACGTGTATTAGGTATTCCATCTGAATATAAACACTAAAAAGCGACAGAATCCGTTCAGAATAATGATCTCGCCTAAATTATGCGTGAAATGAGGAAATATGAGTTTTACGTGATTTAGATTTCTGAATGCGTGACTGACTCGTGATACCATATGTAGGCTTTGAAATAGGTATCAGGTACAGTCGGCGTCATAAGTAACAGAACAAATCCAAATAAATAAAAATTTCATTTCATTTCAAAATTTCATTTCATAAAAAAAATCATTTCATTTCTTTTTTCGTTTGGTAGGTTGTATTTCAGAGGTTCCATGGTCCCAAGTCTGGATAAGTACTATTTTTTTCATTCATTTTCAAAAGTATGGAACACATAGACTTTGAGTATCTGGTCCTACACTAAAATACATAAATATTACAAATAAAACCTTTTAAACCGACGTCAAGTCGGTTTTATTTTTGTAATGAAATTTAATCTTCAAAAACCTATATACTTTCTATATTATAGATTAGTTTTATAGTCTGTCTACTATAAGAAGTCCCTTTTGACGTTTAAGAACGTCATTGAAAAATCAACTTCATTTGTTTAGAAATAAGGTTCATCTGGCCCCACGGTTAAATCTGTGATGATCTAACTAAATGAACCTTCTCTTAAAGCAAAACAGTCCATTTTTCTATAGCATTCTCATAGGTCAAAAATATTTAAATTGAACAGATTATAGCGCTCAGATGTTTTTTTAATTTGATTTCATCGATACATGTTGGTAGCTGTACCACAAGTTCTATCTTTTTTGGAATAATATTTTCCTTTTATTTTGTCAAACCTTTTTTATCTATGTAAATGTAGTTTTTTCATAACTGAAGGATAGGGGTCGTAGGTCATATAGCCTTACCTTTAGTATAAACCTTTCACAGGTTTTTGCGGAAAACTAAAAATTTGATTAACAAGATACTGTATTTACTTCACCTTCACTTGTTCCCTTAACTAAAAGAAAACCGATAAAGTGGAATACAAGTATCATACCTTATATCTAGTCTATACTAATATTATAAAGAGGATTTGTATGTAACTATGTTTGTTACTCTTTCACGCAAAAACTACTAAACGGATATGGATTAAACTTGGCACATAGATAGAGCATATCCTAGAATAACATATAGGCCCGGGAAAATGTGATATCCCTCGGAAAAGAGGGTAAAACCGCGGGTGACAGCTAGTAATGTATAAAATATTACTAAGCGAAGTTAAGTTTGTTTGATTACGCTTTCAGGGCAATACGACGGAACCAATGTTGGTTGTATTTAGCACACACATAGCCATACGTGGATGAAACTGCGGAGGACAGCTAATTATTAAGTAAAACTTAAAATTACACAGCACGCAGGGCACGACAACAGATGTGCCATTGTCTCAGGGGAGGCGCCGCGAGTGCACTGGTTGCTTGTGCTGTAACCCCATCGGCACATTGTCCCTGCAACGGCCGACTTGGGTTCGGAGTCTGTAAAATTACACTTACGCAACGTCACTTTGGATGGTCCCACCAAACGATCAAAGCGAATTCGATCGAAATCTAAAATCTCTGAATTGTTGTAGATTGTTGACAACTGCATTGAAATTTCTATCAAAAACAATGCAACGATTTTGGATTGGGATTGACTATAAAGTCATTTTTATCAATATAACGATATCTTTTTTATTTTTACCGAATGGCCAATCGACGGTTTCTATTCATAGTGAAACTAAAAACCTTTGTTCGGACCGGACATTGCCAGCCAGCCCGCATGTATGAACGAGCGAAATACTGCATTTAGACCAGTCCAGGGTCCGTTCGACAGGAAATTGCACTTTCGCAATAAGTCTTGTCTATGGCTGTATGGGTTTTAACATTTTTCAGGTGCCAAATTATATATTATCTGTCGCAATATATTGTCTGTACTCTATTTAGTGTTACATCAGATGTATTATGATGTGTAAGGAAGGTCTATGCTAGCGTACTGGCCGTTATTACTGTTGCTGGTTGACGATAATTTGAATAAATAAGTTAATATTCGTTTTTTAAAAAAGAAATAGAGAATGACAGTGCGCGGGCACGGACAAAGCTGTTTTTTTTTTATATAAGAATTTGATGGACTAAAAACATTAAAATTAATAATTAATATTTGATAATTTTTTTTTGTAATTACGCCCTCGTTCACAACAGTACTATAACAAGTTTTGACGTTTGAGAACGTCACTGAAAAATCAACTTCATTCGTTTAGAAATAAGGTTAATTTGACCCTACGGTTTAATTTATGATGATCTAAAATTAAATGTACTTTATCTCAAAGCAAGAGGGTATAATATTCCCTATAGGTACGTCAATGGGGACTTCTTCTTATTGAAAAATGAACCCTATGGCGTTATGATAAGTATCATCATACAATTATATATTGGATCAATTATTATATTATTTATTAAACATAAGTTCACTTGTAAAAAAAAGACAATTTACTTTGAAAAGAAAAAAAATGGAACAAATTTTTTTACGGAAGATGAATTTACAATTACCAATGGACCACATTAGCTGTGGCTATGTATATTTATTTTAAAATTACACTCAAAAATGTGCAAGTAATAGAAACACAGACAAGCATTCATACAATATTATACTTATACTTTCTTCTATAAGTATAAAATAATAAATAATAATAAATAAATAAATATCCCGGGACATTCTTTACACACGGCCATCTGGTCCCAAACTAAGCAGAGCTTGTACTATGGAAACCAGATAACTGATATACTACATATACTACTTTTTTTTCTAAATACATACTTATATAGATATTTACACCCAGACACAGAACAAACAGACATGTTCATGCACACAAATGTTTGTCCTGGGTGGGAATCGAACCCGCGACCTTCGGTTTGGCAGTCAGAGCGTTAACCACCAAGCCAAGTGGCCTGTTGAAGGCATTACCGTGCGTTAGTCTCGCTCGAAATGGCTCGACTGATTTGGATATTTTCTTCTGTTTGGTTCTGGACATTGCTGGCGTGGTTTACGAAGAAACTAAATTATGAGAAACCTTTTAATATCTTAACTCTATCATAAGAACCTATATTGAAGTTAAATGTACCGAGATATTTTGTACCTGGTATAAAATACAACTGCCGGAATACACTGTTGCGTTTTTCGGGATTTTAAAGTAGTAGCCAGGTAGGTGCAAAGTAATCTACTGTCGTGCAGTGAGTGGTTTTCTCTCGGTGTTTCCTTTCACCATAATCTCAAGCTTAACATAGTATTCGAATGCAATACCTTCAAGGAATTCGATGTAGCTACCACATTTTCATTCAAAATGTTTGTAACTGTGTTCGGATTTAGTCGGTTTTGGAGCTATAGGTTTTGTATGTATCATGGATGTATCAAAATCAAGAAAATGTTTTGGTAGAAAAATAAATATTCAGAGTTTTTTTCTTTTTATACTACTAAAGTAGCAAACAAGCTGAGGGCCCGTCTGACGGTAAACGGTCACCGCAGCCTATGGACGCTTGCAACAAAGTGGGCATCACTCGCGCGTTGCCGACCCTGCAGAAATTAAAACCACGGCGGGGAGCTCATTCCACAGCTCGTGAAAATTGTTCAGTGTTCATTACCTACCCCCCCCCTCTATATACGCGTATGACAACCCAGATTGTCATGTTACACAAATTACTATGTTGCTGAAAAAAGATGAAGACAAATATAGCTTTAGTGTTAATTTGTAAATATAGTGGCTTATTGTTTCTTACACAGATTGCCATATTGCTAAAAAAGAAGAAAAACGTGATCATTTGTGAGAAGCTTAGTGACAGGCGACTCAATCAGTTCACAGTTTTCAGATTACCAATCCAACGAAAACAAATGCCTTCAATAAAAAATCAATCGCCTTTCCACCGCTCGACAAGAACACCACCCGTAGCTTCTAATTGTTAGCTAAAACATGTGCCCTAGATTCTAGAACGTCTAAAACTGAAAAGCGAGGACATCTAAAATCAAATTAGTCATGTTCCAGCAAGATTGGTAAAACATACATTGAATTTCAGGAGTAATTTGCCTAAATTAGTTTTAGTTGATTAGGCTAGGTTGCTGAACGCCGCAAACTTTGTTATTTATTTGGCTTTGCTAGAAGCTGTGGTGTTTTGAAGGTGGATTGCCCAAACATCTGTCGTTGCATATTGTTTTTTTTAACAACAAGTGCTCAGTAAAGTCTTAATAGCAATTGACTTCGAAATACAAAAGCAAAGAAATTAAACAAGAAAAGATGATACACAAAATGATGAATGTTGCCAAATAAGTCATATCATCAGCCTATGTACCCATTATTTTTTATTAACGCCAGTGATGGTTTTAACGCCCATAGACAGAGGAACACATAATGTGTAAATTTTTAGTATATTATAGCTGTCCCCCACGGATTTATCCACGTTCCCGAGGGATATTACATTTTCCTGGGATAAAAAGTAGCCTATATGTTATTCCAGGATATGCTCTATCTATGTGCCAAGTTTCATCCATATCCGTTTAGTAGTTTTTGCGTGAAAGAGTAACAAATATACTTACATACAAATCTTTCCTCTTTAAATATTACTTTAGATTTAGAGTAGTAGAACTCTTAGTGCAGAGTTACCATTTCCGCCGTGAAGCAGTAGTGCACTTGTATAACTGTTCGATTAAAAAGGTGAACCATGAAACTTAACAACTTCACGTTTCAGGGTCGACAACGCATTGGCGATGCTCCCGGTGTTGCAAATTTCCATAGGCAGCGGCGGCCACTCACCATCAGGTGGACCGACCGCTTGTTTGTCGGTAAAAGTGGTATAAAAAAGTTTTCGGTGAATGATTCTTTTATTATTACATAGTATTAGTATTATATTATATACATATTCACACCCAGACAGACTAAATAGATACGATCATACACAAATGCTGTTAAGAAAATTAAACAAATGACGATCGTTGAGACGGCCAAATTAGTCTATTTAGCATATTTACATAGGCTCTCGTCTACCTGTATTTAACTATAGAATAGCAGAGATAGAAAATATGTTCATAATACAAATAAGAGATATTCGTGGAATGTCTGATCTTAAAATTTAACAAATTCTGTAAGTTTTAAAAGAAAAAGTTTATTGAAAGGTAGGTCATAATATTGATGTTAGAGATATATTGACTGGTTAGCTGCTCTCTCTCCAAGTACACCTTGCACATACATGTTTAGACTATTATTATTTTATTTTGTTACCTATTTTTGCTGAGGAAAGCAGACATCCAAACCGGCGGTAACTTCTGTCACTTTGACCTTCAAAAGTGCTCTTCGCTGGCCCAAACTGAATAACTAGTTTTGAATTTAGAAATTTTGCACTACCAATATTTTTTCTGGACGGGAACCGTACCCGCGATCTGTGACGTGGCCGTCAGAGCTCTAATCACCAAGCCAACAGACCCGCCACAAGGTAAGATAGATTTGTGAAAATGAAATGCAAAAGAATCAAGTTTCATAAAAATATCCTTCACCAAAAACCCAATAATAAATCCAAAGCCTAAACTCAAACCCAGCCAGTAACCACTTGTAAATACTCCATATACCTATCGAATATTCCATAGTATTTTACCAACAAATACTATATACCTAATACCAGTTCATACCTAATCTTTTGCGTTCGAAATTCGAAAAGAAATCCCTACAAATCCCGGCTGCCTTCCGAACTCCAAACTATTCGTGTCTGAGCCGACCTTGGCCAGTCGAAAATAAAACCTCAGGTAGAATCGAATCAATAATCTATAAATGTCAGACACCGGAATAACGCAAACACAATCGTAAATTCAGTGTATTGAGTGTCTTTGTTATCCTGTCTCGGTACTAGATTAATAATCTCACTTCTTACTATTATTATGAATGCGATTCGGCGCCATGACAGGTCGGAATTGAATGATTTTGCACACAAAATATATTGTGGATTAACATATGGGAAACTTTTTATTCTAAAAACCTAAAGATCCCTTGGAGACATGGTTGAAGCTAGTAAACAAATATAACCTGTGCCTTTACTATGAGTTTTTAACGTACGTACTCGCTATCGACGGCGTAAAACATTTCTATGGCAAATGTGTACAGCGCCACTAGCGGTCACCTAAAGAACTAAAATCGATAGTACGAGTCGATAGGTAAAAAACCTATCGAAATGTAAACACTAGCGAGTAACCAGACACAGAACAAACAGACATGTTCATGCACACAAATGTTTTTTCTGGGTGGGAATCGATCCCGCGACCTTCGGTTTGGCAGGCAGAGTACCAACCAAGAGTATCAACCACCAAGCCAACTGGCCTAACTGGGATAACATATTTCAAAATTAATTAGTTTTAATTTGTGTAATTATTCATTAGCGGACACGAAAGCTGGAAATAACGACCGCGACCATTCTCCTCCTGGGGCTCGATTCCGTAAGGAAAATGACACTATAATTTGATAGTTTTGACATTTAATAAAAAGTGGCTGATTTGACATATCCCTATTGTGCTCACAGTCAATCCAATCCATAGTTCAAATAATATATCGTGCAATGTCAAATAAAACAATTGAGGGTGTAAAATTTCAGCTCGATCGAATGGGTAACCTACGGCTCGATTCTGTAAGGAAATTGACACTAACGCGACGATGTTTCGTCGCGGCCTCCGTGCTCTGTCTCTTACACTAACTACGGTAATACTAGCAATCACGTGAGAGATAAGCTCTCCGAGGCCTCTATGAAGCGGCTCGCCGACGAAGATTGTATTAGCTAATGCAGATTTTGTCGGCGTGCCGCCGCACGGAGGCCTCGGAGAGCTAACCTCTCCCGTGATTGTATAGTTAGCGAAAGAGACAGAGCATAGAGGCCGCGACGAAACATCCTCGCGTTAGTGTCATTTTTCAAACAGAATCAAGACCCTGTTCTAAAAATTCAGTTATAAGATATGTACATGATGATATCTACAAGACGTTTACAGATATCACATAATAACAGGTCATCAAGATTCCATATCACAATCACGTTTTCCATAGAGGGTACCTACAGAAATATAGGAGGTAAAAACAAATACTGAATCTAGGTACCTAATAACTTACCCATACGACTATAAAATGGACATAAAACAACGCAAAGAGAAAATCCTCTAGCCTTTTACACGCAGTAAAAACGTTTATATGTCATAAAAATAATACTTTGAGCAATAGAAACAATCTTTGTATTACACAACCGTTTCTTTTAAAACCCTTTTCAGTGCCTAATGGTTCTGTTCACCTGGTAGTTGTTGAAATAAAGATAGTTTTTGTCGGAATATTTTATTGGAAGCCATCTTTGTTTTTAATATTCCAAAGGGGCCATCTTTATCTATGTATATACATACATATATAAAACAAAGTCCTGTTAGTAACACCATTTATAACTCAAATACGGCTGCACAGATTATTGCTGAGCTAAAAAAATATAATCATTTATTGGATTTATCTCCGTCCGGAATAGCTGAACCACTACATAGTACAGTAAAAGCTCCTTATTCGCGGGGTATACGTTCCGTAAATATGCCGCGAATACAGAAACCGTGAATATGGAATGGTAATTTATATGGGATTACAGGGGATACGTTCCTATGTGACAAAATAAATAACAAATATATAAAAAAAAAAACAATTTAATTGAAGTTTTTAACCATATTGAACGTCTAATATGTGGCAGCAATTAACAACATACCTTATACATAGAATAATAAGGTTGCTTTACTTAAACATACTGTTTGCTTACATTCTTGAAAACACTGACCGCGGCGACGGCGGCTTATGTCTAAGGAAAAACCAAACCAATACAGTGGCGATATCATTTAACAACATACTTTAGGGTACTCGTAATAAGGTATATTTTACCTTTTTAATAGTCCATTTGACGACGCGTTTACAAAGGATACCGAATCCTTTTTAAATACATGTATGTACCGATGAACCGATTAGATCCGCGAATAAAGAAATCTTTATATGCGAATATAGGAATTGGATCGCATTTTTTTAATCCGCGAATAGTGAAAACGCGAATGAAGGAAGCGCGAATACGGAGCTTTTACTGTATAAAACAAAGTCGCTTTCTCTGTCCCTATATCCCTATGTATGCTTAAATCTTTAAAACTACGCAACGGATTTTGATGCGTTTTTTTTAATAGATAGAGTGATTAAAGAGGAAGGTTTAAATGTATTAGTATCTACATTGCACCTGAGCGAAGCCGGGGCGGGTCGCTAATATGTAATAAAAAACAATGGTCTCAAACATTGTTCGTCATCAACGCTATCTCTGAGGACTGAAACTGCAATCCTTGGGAACGCAGGTGAAGCTGCGGGGCACAGCTAGCTTGAATTATTTACCTGTAGAAATATAAAAAAAAAGAAACGCGTTTAGGGTAAGGTATGAGTGTGTCATTGTATAAAACGGCTTTACCAAATTTAAAACGGGTCATTGACGTTTCGTTTAACTTCAGAGCTGGTCTATAGATAGTATTTTAGCACTAAAGTCTAGCAAAATATACACTCAATTGAATCGATTTAAAGAATATTTTATGACAGTACCAAATTATACCTTGACATGATAAGTTACTCAATAAAATACTCTGAAAGACAGGCCATGCATGTATGAACTGTAGTTGGCTTATAAAATGTTTTATTTGAAACTTTATACATTTTTCTGTCGTAGGTTTACTGTCGCTACTTTGCAATGTAATAAGTTCTTGAAATTATTTATTTACATTCCTATTTTAAATATAAATCGTGAGTTTTACTCCAGTCTTATTGTCAGATATGAAGTGCAGCCGTGCTATACACAAACTAAAACTCGCCGAGGGATCACGTCAGGTGAACACGCGGATAGCGGACCTCTCGTCTAATTGCGGAGAAGCATGAGAGACAAGGAATAGTCACTGCGTGAATTCATCGTCGAGTTTTATTGCAGAATATCATAGTTGTACTATATCTATTTATTACATTTTAATAAAATGCTGTTTGTTGGTAACCCCGGCAGTTGAGAACGGCTGTACCGATTTAGTTATTAGAAATGTTCGTAATAGTCTTGGAAAATTGGGAAATCGTGTCTAAATTAAAAGTGCTTTTTCTATGGGATTTCAATATATACTTTGGACTGGTCAATTTTTGTTTGGTTTTTATGTTTTATTCAATAAATGTAATCCATTTACCCATTTAGGCCCGCGGAGGACGCTTATTTTGGTCGAAAGTACTGAAGTTATCAATTAGTGTCTCCGAGATAGGCACTGGTTTTAAAAATGTGTATAACATTCTTTGACAATTGCTGTGTTTTCTACGGATTATACGCACACAGCCCCCTTATTCAGCTAATACAAGCTTCGTCGGCGAGCCGCTTTACGGAGGCCTCGGAGAGTTTATATCTCACGTGATTAGTAGTATTAGCGTAGTTAGCGAAAGAGGCAGAGCACGGAGGCCGCGACGAAACATCCTCGAATTAGTGTAATTTTCCTTACAGAATGAACCCCAGATACTGATTTACTCTTTTGTTATTTCATCTATTTTCTTTTAAATATTTAAAACTATAAAAGCTGTTACGTGGAGAGAAAACTAATCGACTAAACTAATCAGTTTTTCTTATACATAAAAAGCTCTATGATAGAATAAAAAATATAAATGTATTAAGTTATTCATCTCGTTTTTAATTAAAAAACTTCGTGACTTCGCAAAGTTATTAGACAGTTTTTATTCGATATTTACCTCATGGTATTTCAATAAATAATTAAATATAATTATTTTTCGAACTCACATTTAAAACTTACTTTTAGATATTTATTAAAATCGCAGCGAACATTCACACTTGGATATCAGCCTCTTATTTAAGCCAATACAAACCTTGTCGGGCCTCGAGGCTTTGGAGAGCGGACTTCTAACTTGATTGCGTAGTTAGCAAAAGAGACAGAGCATAGGGGCCATATGACATGTCGAGGCTGCATAGAACAAACCTTTCACGTGATTAATGGTTAGGGAAAGAGACAGAGCATAGAGGCCGCGATGAAGCAAAGCTAGAGTCATTTACTTGTCCCCTCGGAGAGCGGACCTCTCATTTGATTACATAGTTAGCAAAAGAGACAGACGATAGAGGCTGCGGCAAAATAACGCCGAGCTAGAGACATTCACTTCCTTATTCAGCTTATAAAAATTTGACCGTCGAACTAGAGACATTACAGAATCGAACCCAACAAACTAAACATAGCTTACGCTTAAAAATACATGTCTGTATTAAACTCCCTTTAAAGAAATACTTGAGCGTCTACAGTTTGTTTATTTTCTCGGTTCAAGTTTCATTGAGGAGCAACAACGTCTAGCTAAGCGATGATATTGAAGGGTTTGCGTAGACTAAAGTGCAATAATAGACAGTCTTCAGTTAAGTGGGGAATCTTGAAGTATTTAATCGCTAATAGCTTCTTTGTGAGGGGTCAATTACCGTGAGCCAGCCTCCTTATTCAGTTTATTGAAACTTTGTCGACGAATCATCGCAACGAGGCCTCCGGGTGTACCTCTTACGTGCAACATCCTCGAGCTAGTGTCACAACAGCACAGAATGACACCTCTGGGTGGAAATCTAGCCCACGACTTGGGGCTCGATTCTGAAAGGAAAATGACACTAGCTCGAGGGTGTTTCGTCGCGGCCTCTATGCTCTGTCTCTCTCACTATCCATACAATCACGTGAGAGGTAAGCTCTCGGAGGCAGTTTGTATTAACTGAATAAGGGTTGGGTAAGCATAACTGTGCATATCTGTAAAGGTATGTATAAATAGCTGTGTCCCTGTTCTTTTAAGATTTATTTATATTTAACTTTTTTTATTTATGAGACTTAAATCATGTAAAATTTTTCATCTTAGAAATATAGACCTTGTTCGGTCCCTAGACCTATATTTTACTATATATTTATTCATAATTTTTTGATTGTTACATCTTGTATGGGCCAATGGAATTACAGGCACATGTGACTATAAAACTTCACGTCTCAGATTCAACAAGCATTGGCGATGCCCCTGATGTTGCAAGTTACTAGGCGGCGCCATAAAAAAAATTATAAGTAGGTACATATAACTGGTTGCCATATATAGTACAAGCTCTGCTTAATTTGATATCAGGTAACCGTGTATGAAAAATAACCCTGGGGATATTTATTATTCTTTCTGTGTGGTACTGACGAATTCTACCACAAAATCTCTGGGTTGTCGTAAGAGCCGGTTGCCGGTCATTTAGGGTCGGCACAATGTGTTATTATACCATACATATTGGATAGGCAATGCTTCTACGGCCGGCTGCCTGTGACGACAAGCCTCTTTGAAAATGCACTCGTTGACTATAAGGTGTGGGGTTTGGCTATTTGTCGCTACTTATGACACCTTAGAGATGGTGGAGTGTTATTTGTAACCGCTATCACATAGGAATATATCTACGCTCATATTATTAAGTTACTTTATCAAGCAGTAACAAAGGCTATATATACAATTAGGTCCTTTTGGAACGCGGGTGATATCGTGAGACCGAAGCTAGTCATCAATATATCTTGTATATATACAAACATAAGTAAGAAAATAGCATAAGAATACTATTTATCCGATAGCGATGAGATTTTAGTGAGTTGTTCAACGTTCTTTGAAGGTACTTGATAAAAAAAAACATTCATAGCAACAGTAAATAAATATCCTGGGACATTCTCTTACACACGGCCATCTGGTCCCAAACCAAGCAGAGCTTGTGCTATGGATTTTTTTTTCTAATTACATACTTATAGAGATCACAGGCTCTTATGAATCGTATTTACATGTGTACTAAATATTACAAACAATAATATACATAAATTAATAAATATTCCAAGACATTCTTCACACATGGTTACCTGAACCCAAGTTAAGCAGATTGTACTGCTTGTAATATGGCTACCAGGTAACTGATATACTACTTTTTTAAATACACATATATAGCACAAACAAGCATGTTCATGCACACAAATGTTTGTCCTGGGTGGGAATCGAACCCGCGACCTTCGGCTTGGCTGTCAGAGTCGCTAACCACCAAGCGAACTGGCCTGTCAAGTTGCTGGGAATAGCTAGTATATTAAATGTACCAAAAAGATTGCTATGTTCAAATAAACGTACTAAAGAGTCAATGATTTGTGTTCCAAAACAACAATTTTATGTTTTCTATACCCATCAATGGTAAGGAACTTTGGAACATTTCAAATATAATAATCTAAACAGCGTTGTTTTAACGTAAAAAGATATGTTTGATAAACTCGCGGTACGCTATGATGGCCGTTTTGACGTTTAACAATGACAAAGATAAATAACCTTTATTCCTTCAAACATAAGGTGCATTTATTGATCCAACAGCTAATTGTATGATGATGGAAATCAACCTTATTCCGAAGTAATACAGTTTCTTTTCCTATGACAATCTGAAACGTCTAAACGGCCTTCATAGCGTGCCGGTAGTATAGTTAATTTTAAGTAGTGTTGTAAGTTTAATTTTTTTTATGTCCACATTATCATATTATTATTTATTATAAAACCGTTTTTAAAACATGTTAAGAAAGATAATAAAATAAGTTTTAAACTTAAAACCTTAGGCAATAACGAGAATACAAAATCTGTTCAAATGACTAGCTTTTTCATCACCAAATACTTCTTTCACGTTTCATTTACAAACACGTTCCATCAATGCGATTATATTTCAATATCTGAAAAGGGAAGTCCCACAAAGCCTCGATATCGATAGAGCTTGTATTTTACATCGATATTATTTGTCGGGAGACGTTGATTGATCTCCGGCGGTGTGGCGATGTGAAATGGATTCTTTATAATCGGTCATCGTGAAAAGATTTTTGTAGAATTGTCATTAATTTTTTCCTTTTTATATTCAGAATACCTTCGGCACAGATTTTGCCTTTCATCAATAGCTGATATCCCAACCATTGGTCCATAAGCGGCCCGTCCAACCATATAGCCAGATTTTTGTGATCTTAATATTCTTTTGAAAATATTTCAGGTAGAAAGGTTTCTTTTATATTCGCTTTTGTCGTGTTTTAAATTAATAAAAATAACACGACCATTGCCCTCAAACATAGGCGTATATAGGGGGGGGGGGGGAGTGGGCCGTGCCTACATACGGTGACCACTTACCTTCAGGTGGACTGCCAGCTTATTTGTCGGTCCATGTGGCATAAAAAAATGTCCCATAACACTTTACCAATCCAGGTAATCAATTCTGATCAAAAAACATCATATGTATCTTAATTTTAAGCCAAGCATTATACCGATTAACCAACAAAGCAAGTTATCTCTTATCTTCTTTAGTTTAAAGCCTGTTATAATAAAATTGTATCAATAAAGGACTCTAAGGTATCCATCACGGTCATCTATGTTGATAGTTCAGCCGATGATCGATGTCCATGTCTCAATCTGTCACCTTATTGCCTTTACTTTACTCTGCCATTCCTCCTTCAGTCACCAATTACTCATCCGAAATCACTCTGGAAATCAGGCGAGAATTTTTTTGATTTATCTACAGTAATAAACAAAGCAGGGAAATAGAATCTTTGATTTTCTTAATTTGTTTCGTTTGGAACACCTGAAGGCTTTATTGGAAATAAATGATACCGCTCACGGTGCGGTATAACGCCGGGTATTGGTATGAAGTTCCACTTCATGAAAGAAATTAGAACTCTGCGCGGTACAGTCCAGTTAAGTAGTATCTCATCGCTTGATATGCAAATAAAAAGTCCATACGCTTTCCGATATCCGCTTAGGTTTAAACATAGGATTACCACATCCCCACTCGGTATTTGATACCCATTGCATTAGTGAATACACCGTGTATTTTGGTATTATATAACACGCCTTTATAAGAAATACCTGTGAAATTAAATGTTAGATTCTGTCATATTTAGATAGAGAAAATTTTGCAATTATGTTTCTATTTATTTATCTAAGGCCATAAGGATACACAATAACATAAATAGTTTAAAAAACACGCTATTGATCTTCCCAAATATATTATATAGGACTTGTAAAACAAAACAAATGAGCCCAAACTCGAGGCGTTAACTAGTCGATACTGGGGAGTTCACTATCCACCTCCACCTCCTGACTCCATCATCAAATCAGCTCGATGGCATCAGATTATTATATGCTCATTCAACTCCCACATACTTGCAAATAATTAAATCGATAGGATAATTAGAAAAAGGTTGTAATCGACTTCTAATATTTTAAAACATTTTTACTTATAAGTGAAACTAATATTAAAGCGAATTAAAAAACTAGAAGGTTTAACACTGGCAGGTAACAACAAATTTATTTAGCCGTTCGATGATGAAAATAGCAAATCGAGTCTAATTAAGGCAAGAGTTAATAGGCATTACTTGAGTTCGCGTGTACCATCCTCGACTGCGTCGTCACTATCCATCAGGTGAGATCTAGCCAAATGCGCTCAAGTTTTTTTATACAAAAAAAAATAAAAAAATTCGAGACATTTTATTTACTCCATTTTGACAAAATGAACCCTATAATACATTCTACATGATCGTATAATCAAACATTGGATCTTTAAACTTATTTTGACAGCAATAAAGTTAATTTTACAATGACTCCGTATGACAGTGCTCATACAAAATGTAGGTGCCAGTAAGTTTAGATTACAACTTCAAAACCAACACAGCGCTACGAATCTTAGTGCTACGTAGCATTGCTACAGCTACGACGTAGCCCTTCTACATAGCAGCTAGATTTTTCCGCTTCTATATAAAAGTGCTTCCACAGTATAGTATTTTTTAACACAACATTATATTATAATTAATACATTATATTGGTATTCGTTTTGCTCTACAATAAGTTACTGTTATTAAGTTATTATTGAAAAGATGTTAATTTTTAGAAACACAATACAATTGATCTTAAAATAATTCATCGTAGAATCTTCAAAGAGTACGGACTAAGAGTCCGTAGAAAATGTAAAAAGAAATAAAAAAAAAAAAAAAGTTATTATTGGATCATATCTTTTTATACACATTAATAATTGATCCCGATCCAAAAACGAAGTCAAAAATCTGCATCAACTCAAATATACAGCCGTAACTTTTGTACAGCAAAAACATTTCGCAAAGAACTTTTCAAAATTCAAGACTATTTATTCAGTTTAGGCCTTCGGAGGGCACTTATGGAGGTCAAATTTAAAGTTACTGAAGCTACAACCGGTTCGGAAGTCTGCCTTCGACTGAGAAGAACCGGCAAGAAACTCAGCAAGGTTACATTCTTTTTTATTTGTTATATAAATTTTTATCTATTCTGACTTTTTGGCTATTTTGCACTGTGCAGAGCAGCTATTTCCATACATTTTTATCTTAAATATTTTCTACTGACGACTCTATTACTATCGAATGTAAGTATAACTACCAGTCCCCCGCGGTTTGCCCTCACTTTGCCGAGAGATGTTACACCTTATAACATCAGCTATATGCCAGTAAAAATCCCGTCAAAATCAGTCTAGCCGTTTTGAAATCCATAGGGAATATACATACACACCGATATTTCACATTTATCTAATACCTTTAAACCAGCAATAACAAGATATATATAGTCCTATAGTTCCTGTAGGTCCTATAGTAGATCCTAATTACATATATATATATCTTGTTATTGCTGGTTTAAAGGTATTAGATAAATGTGAAATATCGGTGTGTATGTATATATATATATATATATATATATATGCATTTTCCGATTATATATATATATAATATATATGTAATCGGAAACGGCTCCAACGATTTTCATGAAATTTTGTATGCAGAGGGTTCATTATCAGAAAATGTCAATGTCAATAGAAGGTAAAGTTATCAAGTTACATCTTTTGTGAGAAATACTGTTATTGGGAGCCCTTTATTATCGCATCTAGGTATATATGACAGTGGTTTAAAAAAGAGAATACGGTAGAAGTCACGTTAGTAAAGAAATCCCGAGCAATGCTCGGCCATCCAGGTACTTATTGGTATAATACTAAAATATACAGATTTAACAAACATCTTTGAGTATCGTATAACAGAATGTACAAAGTAAACAGAAGTATTGTAATTCCTCAATAACTAGGCTACGTCCATAAGCCTGGATATTGCAAAGCAAACACAACTCAATATTGAAAGCCTTCGGATGTTAAGAGCAAAGTCGTGTCGCTTGTAGCTCGGAAAATGAGCCGTTTTGTGTTTTATCAAGCACTTCATTTATTTTTAGCATAATTGGAATGATTTATAGTAGAAATGATAATTTTGTTAAGGATTGTAACAATGATCTGAAGATAAATAAACAAATTTTCGATATACTAAAATAAAATTATCTATACTAATAATAATATTATTCATAAAAAAGAAAGATTTGTATGTAAGTATGTTTGTTACTCTTTCACGCAAAAACTACTAAACGGATATGGATAAAACTTGGAACATAGATAGAACATATCCTGGAATAGCATATAGGCTTCTTTTTATCCCGGGAAAATGTGATATCCCTCGGGAACGCGTGTAAAACCGCGGGGGACAGCTAGTTTATTAATACGTATCA
Source organism: Habrosyne pyritoides (assembly GCA_907165245.1). NCBI lineage: Eukaryota > Metazoa > Arthropoda > Insecta > Lepidoptera > Drepanidae > Habrosyne > Habrosyne pyritoides. The sequence goes on from OU015606.1 coordinate 9,575,568, forward strand.
GTTGGTGTTGTGGTCAGGTCCTGTAAATCTGGCCCCTGTTCGTGGTGAGTTCGATTCCCAGTTCCTACCCTAAAAAAATGTTTATGTCCCTGTGGTCCAAATGGTGTCCAAATGGTTATGACCCTGGCCAAGCCGCTGGTCGTGGGTTCGATTCCCACCCAGGACAAAAAATTGTGTTCATTAACATGTCTGTGTGTTGATTGGTTTTATTCAATTATATGGTGCTTGTCTATCGGCTCATGTGGTATAAAAAAAGCTAGTAAAGATTTTATTCATAGGTAGTGTTGACCAGCCACCTTATTCAGCTAATACAAACTTCGTCGGCGAGCCGCTTCATGGATGCGGATTCGGAGAGCTTATCTCTCACGTGATTAGTAGTATTAGCGTAGTTAGCGAAAGAGACAGAGCACGGAGAGCGCGACGAAACATCCTCGAGTTAGTGTAATTTTCCTTAGAGAATCGAGCCCTAAGGAGATTTAACTGTGATATACAAGCCAGAAGAGAGAAAAAATGCATTAAAGTTTATTTTTAACCGACTTCAAAAAAGGAGGTTATCAATTCGTCTGTAATTTTTTTTTTTATGTTTGTTACCTCATAATACAGTGTAAAGAAATTATTGTAGATTAACCGTAATCTTAGTTAAGTTCCTTAGTAAAGGAGTAATTTTGACCAAACTCTCCAACTTTGAACGTGGAAGAGTTACAAACAAGTAACTCGAAAGAAAAGCCTATTTACTTGAAGGGAGCGTTGTTTTTATTACAAACACCCAGTGAAACAACTTTCAATGGAGTTCGGTTCGTCGACGCCAAGTTTTAATGGTATTTTATTTTAGGGACCAGATTCAAACCTCTAATTCTTAGGTGAGTTGTAAACGGCTTTTTGGGTTGTATTTATTTACATACCAAATTCCGTCCCGCAGTTGTACCCGCGTTGGGTTTCAAAGTAGGTTTTCTACCATCTTAAATTGGAATACCACGTGACCTAAACTAATTTGCTTTTTTCAAATGTCACCTTTTACATTCTGAAATCTTTTAACTCATAAACAATACAACTCAGCCTGAACTTGAAATAAAAGTTGATTGTATATATATAAATATAGAAATATTTGTCGCTTGAGGATGCAGATTGGAGCGGAATTCTTGATGACTAAGTGATGATAATACTAATGATTAATTTTCGCCATAAGCCAATAGACAAAACATAATGATGGGCTAGTTGGCTTGGTACCCAAACTGCCACGCCACAGGTTGCGAGTTTGATTCTCATCCAGAAAAAAGTTTTTGTGGATGAGCATGTCTGTTTGTTGTGTCAGGGTGTAAATAAGTTATGCATTTAGAAAAAAAAGATCGAGAATTCGATTCCCATACATTGGGATCATATGGCCGTGTATAATGAATGTCCCAGGGTATGTATTTATTCTAGAAAACATGTTATGGGTGTAACGTGAGGTTACGAGCAACAAACAACAAAGTAGATTTATGCAATCGATTTATTTAAAAAAGTAGGTATTCTAAATACAACGAAACGTAAGACAGTTCCTAGACTAGTTGTCAGCGCGGCGGCCAGCAGAGAAGTGCGTGCTCGGGACAGTCGAATGTGAAAAATCCTGACTCTGTCAAAGCGCTGACGTCATAACGCTTTCGCCTCGTTGTCAAATTAACCCCCGTACTAATGACTCTTCCGACATATTCAATTATAATATTCAAATAGGCTTTCACAGGCACTTATGAATGGTCAGACTCTAACACCAGTGTATATATTAATATTATAGTATATACCTTATATAAGTTACTCTATAATGTTAAGGGCTAAGGTCCCTGTGAGGTATCCCTGTGGAAAACCCAAATTGTCCGTTCCTCTACCGTACAAGTGTAAGTGAACACCGTTTTACTCAGCCAACAATACAGCGAGTTCGCATTAGGTCTGTAGTTACTTCAGTGCGTTTACGGTCAGCAAGACGGTTACATTCAGCCCTTTCTCCATCTTCACCTAATAAGTACATTATTAGCGACGATAAACTATTTAATAGGTTTTAAAGCCTATGATTATGCAGTCTAATCAAAAAGGTTACAGTACACAGTAATACAATACAATACAAATATGCTTTATTGTTCACACCACATACAGAGAAAATTAAATAAAAAAGTATTTTACAAACATTATAAGTGCAAACAAATTAGGCGGCCTTATTGCTGAAGCAATTTCTTCCAGGCAACCTAGGGTAATAGGAAACATATAATAATATGGCTGGCGTTGCTTATTAAATACTTACATAGAGTTCTTGAATATTATAATATATAGCTGTACCCTGCTACGCTTCGCTGTGTCACATTGTGATTAAATGGTTGCGAAATGAGAAACAAAACAAAGACGTTCGCGGATATGTGACTGATGCAAAAAAAATAGATAAAAACAATCCTTGATTGCTAAAATTTCAGCCCGATCGGTGGAGAACTTTTTGAGTTTTTGAAGCGTACACAAACCAACATAAAATTTATATATATATAGATCGTATGAGTCGTATGTTTTCTTGACTGACTCACTTATCAACGCACAGCCCACATCAGCGGGATTAGAAACTTAAAATTCTGCACACGGGTTCCATTTATAACGGATCTGTCTATAACAAAAGATTTTTGGAAATTCTACCCCTACGATGGTAAAATGGGGTAAGAAATTTCATCTGAAATACGTCACTTTTAAAGTTAAGTCTACTAAAAATGAAACGTGGTCTCTCGGTTGGAAAAAAGTGGGTCAAAATTATGATAATATAGCTGCACCCGTGTTCTCCAGGGATTTTACATTTCCCCGGTATAAAAGCATCTTATTTCTTGATCCAGATTATATTTTGAAGAAGAGAGAAAGAACTTGCTTCAGCAATAAGGCCGCCTAAATTGTGTGCACTTATAATGTTTGTAAAATACTTTTTTATTTTATTTTCTTTGTATGTGGTGTGAACAATAAACCATATCTGTATTATAATATATGTGCCAAGCAAGTGTCATCCAAATTTTTTTAATAGTTTTGCACCTCACTTTTGCACACACCTTTACGTAGCATAAAACAAAGTCGCTTCCCGCAGTCTGTGCTCTTAGATCTTTTACACAACGGATTGTGATACGATGGCTTAGTGTGATAGTTACTGATACTAAATTAGTATCTTTATTGCACCCATGCGAAGCCGGGTGGATTGCTAGTTTATAATAAATATTAGTAAGATTACATGTAACACTAGCTCAAGTATCAGTTTTACAGAATTATAAAACATCCACCCGCGTTCCCGAGGGATGTAACATTTTCCCGGCATATTTATCTATTAATTTATTTATTCATAAGGCGCATCAACAACTTATTTACAAATCCATATATATAAAAATTCTTAAAAATAATTCTCAAGAAAACATTATTATAAAATAGTAAGGTAGTGTAAATAGTATTAATAATTATTAAAATATTACAATATAATCACATAATATTATAGCTGTACCCTGCCACGCTTCGCTGTGGTACATTGTGAATGAATGTTTGAGAAATGAGAAACAAAACAAAGACGGTCGCGATATGTGACTGATGCAAAAAATAGATCGCTTTCCTTGATGCGAATTATATATCATGCTTAAATTTCAGCTCGATCGGTGCAGAACTTTTTGAGTTTTTGAAGCGTACACAAACCAACATAACATTTTTATATCTATATAGATAATTGAAAATTGAATTATATTGGAAATTGATATAAAGTATTCTATGTGTATTCTATAATATCAGAGCATTTTCTATAAATATGCCAAGTTTCATCCAAATCCGTTTGGTACTTTTTGCGTGAAAGAGTGACAAACATCCATACATACAAACATTCGCAATTATAATATTAGTATGATAGAAAGACTAGGCACTTTATGAGTCACCTTGCTGTCCCCCGCGGTTTCAACCGCGTTCCCGGGGGATGTAACATTTTCCCGGGATAAAAAGTAACATATATGTTATTCCAATAGCTTCAGTAACTTTAAATTTGACCTTCATAAGTGCCCTCCGAAGGCCTAAACTGAATAAATGGTTTTGAATTTTGAATTGAATTTTGAATATATGCTCTGTCTATGTGCCAAGTTTCATCCAAATCCGTTTTGTAGTTTTAGCGTGAAAGAGGAACAAACATCCATACATACAAATTTTCGCGTTTAGGATGAGCAGAATATAATTACGGTGTATATCCAAATGTGTATGACTTGGGTAAGTTTAATTACTTTAGATAATTATAAACGTTAGTCCCATATTTGTCTAGGATCAGTTGATGTACTCGCTTTAATGGAACACCTTTTATAAGCTATTTCGGTGTCACGTTTTATAATTAGCAGGATTATGTACGAAGGAAAACTGACAGCGGAAAAGCCACAGAGGCGGCTTTTACCCTTTTATCCAGAGAAGCTGCGGGACTTAAAGCCAGTTAATCATAAAATTAACCACTAAATTGTAAAGCATTTCAATTGCCAAATCATTTGGCTGTTCTTATGCCAATTATTTGTGGTTGTTGGAATATGTGCGCTATATCCTTTGCCATTTGGTTCATTATACAACAAGATACTTTATAGGCAGTTTTTTTATAGACTGGCACATGTTTGACTCCAATCGCTTTTCTTAACTTTTGTTGATCACTCGACGCAAAGTGTAAAGGGCTCGGTTTACTCTTTAGTCGCCTTTTACGATACCCTATAGATCTGTTAGTGTGGTAGTGTGGCTGCTACCACACTACCTACGCAAATGAAGAAAAGGTTAATGATCTTATGAAGGATACGGATGTAATTTTGATAACTAGTTAAACCAGTATTGCAGCACGTAATTTAAACATGGGTTAAATTGTGTGTACAGTTAAATTTTAATTCTGAATCTATGGCATGGAATATAATTTCGATTAACACGAAACAAAAAGCATAAAATTCACAATATTTTTAACCATATCAAACCGTATATTCAGTACAAATATGAGGCCGTTTTGCTAAGAAATACAAGACCATATAATCAAATCCTCTAGTTCCGAGGTTCACACCACAACTGCAATAAAAAGATAAAGACAGAGGATATTTTTTGTCGCGATACAACCGGAACGAGACCGCTAGCTTATCTTGAATTTCTTTTTTTCTTTTCCCAACGATAAACGCTGTGGACAAACTTTTTGTAAAAATCGGGTCGAGAAAATAAATACTATGTTTACATTACCCGTTTATTATTACTGTACCATATTATATGATCAGGGGACTAAGTACGCCACATTTGCAGCTTCATATATGCTTCATATTAGAAATGAATTCGAAGTTTTTGTGTCATGAAGCTTAGCTTAAAAATAAATACTATATAGTCTATGTAGTATTATCATTATTTATACATATATTATTTCAGCTTCATATTAGAAATTTATTAAATAAATAAATATCCTGGGACATTCTTTACACACGGCCATCTGGTCCCAAACTAAGCAGAGCTTGTACTATGGAAACCAGATAACTGATATACTACATATACTACTTTTTTTGAAATACATACTTATATAGATATTTACACCCAGACACAGAACAAACAGACATGTTCATGCACACAAATGTTTGTCCTGGGTGGGAATCGAGCCCGCGACCTTCGGTTTGGCAGTCAGAGCGTTAACCACCAAGCCAACTATACTCAACTTAGAAATGTTATTGTTATGAAATAAAAAAAAATGGAAGTCCGGTACTGATACAATTTTTGTGTGACAATGCTGCATAAAGTGGTTTATTATCAAGTTTTAATTCAATGAAGATATGAGGTAATCTTATAGCCCAATGTAATAATTAAGCTTAATTTTACGTCTATCAGATTGAGTATTATAGTTTTGATGAGAGATTATAATTTACAATGAATGTATAAAAAAAATATTATTCGAAAATATGTTGCCAAGGACCTGTCAGTGTGTTCTGACAGCTGTCACTTTGGCATTTATAATATTAGTGAAGATTATTTATTTATATGAAAAAGGCTGTCGAACCCATTTTCACATTTATAATTGAAGTGAAAATAATGATTATATTCTCTTATATTCACGTTATAAAGCAACGTACAAAAGCTCCCATTCATTATCCAAACAGAAAGAGTGCGTCAAAATCCTCTCGTTCATGAAAAATAGTGAATAGAAAGTTCTAAAATGAACTGGTTTCTCGTAATAAATAATTCTTTGCGCATCAGTGGTATCTGGGGGGACAGCGTGAGGGAGCAGGGGGATGGGAGGCTCGTCTGTGTAATTTAAAGGGAACGATAGCAATACAATCTCGATGATTTATTTGGGTCTAGACTTTTGACAGAATCTGATTGAAGACCGAGATTGGGGTTCGGAAAATTTTGGTTTATATTCGATTCGTTGTAGGCACACAATGAGGTATTATGAGCGTTTGGAACCAAGTGGAGATTGGCCCTTTTTGTACCACAACATCACACCATCTATGTCTATTAGGATTTATAATGATCTTCCGGATCTCATCAAAGAATTGCCTATGACGAAGTTTAACGTTCAACTTCGGAAGTGGCTTCAGTTCCACAATTTTTATTCCATTACTGAATACTTTACACATTGCAAGAAAAATACTTACTAGTGACAATTTTTTATAGTAGTACGTTAAATATAAACACACTGACATATTTAATGACATATTTCTAACTAATCTATTAACATTTTATTTGAAAATTTTAACATTTGTAAATTTTGCATGCCTTTATTCTGGCTCATGTGACCACTGTTAATTATTTTTTGTAACATCTAACTGTACACATTACTGCAAATAAAACATATTACTATCGTTTACCATAACAGATTGTGATTAAATAAGTCTTCCTTCTCACATAAACTAAAAGATACTACACTTCGAACATGTTCTCTGTCATCGTTTTCATATTCTCTCGTTTTGCAATTAAATGATTCTTCATGCCTACAGCGACATAGTATACGGTTGGGCCTACAATATTATATGTTCGATTGTTGTTATTTTTAAAACCTAGAGATGACGTCAGGAACCAACCTTCCTGCAAACTATTTCTTAGCACTGTAAGTGAAAAGTATTTAGACAAACAGTGACGGTCCACCTGATGGTAAGTGGTCACCGACACCTTGCAACACCTGGGGCATCGCTAATGCACCATCGGTCCTGAAACGTTATTGTTAAGTCTCATATGGCTGTAATTTCACCGATACCCTTACCTTTCTAATCGAAACACAGTAATACAAGTGCAGTACTGCTTCACGACAGAAATGGTCCCAACAGCAGCTTTGACTTAATTCAAATAATTTAAGGGTGCGTTTTTGTTAAGATTTATGGTGGTAATTACATTTCAGTGATTACAAATATACAACTCTTCAGTAAGAGCTCTATATCTTCCATAAGAGAGATATCTCGTATTAAATTATTAAATATTAAAAATTAACTTTTTCTGCAGTCGGTGAAACACAGGCTGATTGCCGTAGTGACTAATCTCTCTGAATTGAACTAGGCGGACGGTCGGACGGTCGGGCGGACGGTCCGGACGGACCGGACGCTGAATTGGTCCAAGAGCGGGCATTGACTAGGGAACGTTCTACATTTATATCACGACTAGCATTAGTCTGTGGATTTGTCAACTTTTTGATAAAAAATTTTTTTTTTACAAAATGTCCGTGCATCGGTTTCATCCGTGTTCCTTAGCGATAAAATCTATGCCAAGATAGTCCTTATTTTAAAAAATCTATGTTATTGATATTCTATTAGTATGTCATATATTATAATATATTTATACATTAATTAATAAAATAATTTTTCAAAAGCAAACTAAGGGGAAAAGTAATGCCAAGATTATAAAATAGCTTATGTCCGGAATAAAGTACCTTCCAGTTGGTGAAAGAATTTCTCAAATAAGTGGCATATATACTTACCCAAAAAATTGCACTCTGTCTTAATATAATACTAGCTGTCCCCCGCGGTTTCACCCGCGTTCCTGAGGGATGTAACACTTTCCCGGCACAAAAACTATCCTATGATACTTATAATACCTCTAAGAACATGTGTAGGTACATACTTTAAGATATATAATTAATAACGTAAGATAAACAAAATGTAAACCTTAATTCACATGATGCCTTAAAATTGCATGTGGTGTTGACCTGTAAAGATTGTGCAGTAAGTTTTATTATAATGTTTCCTTCTTATAAATTGTGTATGTAAGACTGTAACAATAGTTGATAAACCTAATAAATAAATAAAAAAAAAAGATGATAGATTAATTAGTTTTCGCGTGTAAGCGTAACATACAAACTTACATTCACATTTAAAATATTAGTAGGGATTAGAATTTATAGTACAGAATCAACACAAAGATTTTTTTTAACTTCGATATTTTACTACGCAGATATGTACATTCTGAACAGACATAAGGGCTTTTTGGCAATTATATAGAAAATGACAATACTAAATGCTACAAAAGGAAAAATTTGTTTAAAAATATTATGAAATAAATTGAGGCACAGTACACAAAACAATAACAATGTAAAATTCATTCTGTACTTTTATCTAGCATTGGATTTTAACAAATCTACAGTGGCTAATTGAAGTTTCAAGGTTTCGTTATGAAAGGAATTGTCATTGAAAATAAACTTAATGTTTTTATTTTTAAATTTTGAATAACAAATTAGCTTGGAAAGCCTTGCTGTACCTATTCTATGTAGCAAGAGAGTGACAGCCACGCCACAGATGGGTTCGATTCCCAGAACAAACACTTGTGTGCATGAACATGTCTGTTTGTTCTATGTTAGGGTGTCAATATGTATATAAGCATATATTAAGGAAAAGTTAAAATTCTTGTAGGTATATCAGTTCTCTGGTTTCCATAGTTCTGCTTAGTTTGGTATCAGATGGCGGTGTGTAAAGAATGTACCAGGATATTGATTTGCATATCAGCTATGAATAACTCAAATATTTAACGAATCACGTTTGCACCATTATTAAATTTAATTAACCATTAAAAACGTGGATCGAGTGCTCTCCGGTCGAATGCCATCATATTCCGGGATATACATTTCCCCCGGGAATTACACGCGAGATATTTTCAACATTATATCAACACAATACGCGGCACGGCGGTACTACGATTTTTCAACTCACTCACATCTCATGATTCCCTGGTACTTACAAGCAGTGACTGAATTTACAATCGAAAAAAAAAATGTTTGTTGGTCTATGATAACGTCTATGATGACGTCATATAACAATAACTCAAAATGGCCGCTAAAAATATCAAAAGCATCTTTTGGAGGTACATGTAAATTATTGTAGAACCCATAAAGTGTTCTGTGTTGTTTCACACCTATTTATTAGTAAGTAGCCTTGTCAAAATCTCTAGACTACTGTTTACTAGCTGTCCCCCGCGGTTTCACCCGCGTTCCCGAGGGATATAACATATGTTATTCCAATATATGGTCTATCTGCGTGCCAAGTTTCATCCAAATCCGTTGGAAAGTTTTTGCGTGAAAGAGGAAAAACCATACATACATACAAACTTTCTCGTTTATAATATTAGTAGGATATATTGTACTGCCTATAAGCTGTTGTAAAATAAAATTAAATACAAAAAAATAGTAATTTGCTAAAAAACATCGCGTTTACATGGGTTACCTCGCTAAACCCACAAGTTTCACCATAAAAATGTTAGCAAAGGTGTATTCACACCTTCGTACGTGACATTCCGAACGTGTTTTAATTCGAAAGGGGAATGAGTGACATAACGTTATTACCACGGCTGAGGTAAAAATGTAAATTGCCTCTCACATTTGAATGCTCAGCGGGCGATGCTCTAATGCATATTTTACATTCCATAACGTGTGTCGATAAGCAAATTTGCATGTGTTAAAATGTATGCGATACATCCTCATCGCTATGGCCTCCTGGTACTATATCTATACATCTATTTTGTGTACTTATGCTCGAATTCTCTTGAGTATGGATGGGAAATTATTACTTGCTTTTGCGGCTAATATTAATATTCGGTCTATATCTAAAATTGTAGAATTACAGCGAAATTCTCGTCAAACTGAATATCAATCCAACAACTTTGGATCAGGTTCCAATATTAATTTCGGCCGTTTGACGGTACGAATATCACCAAGCCACCTTGATCTTTGTTAAAGGCAGAAGTTCATTAAAAGAACTTTCATCAATGATAAAATGCGTAAATTCCAATAAGAATACTTTAATATTCTATCTAATTTCTATTATATCTAAACAACCCCGTTTTAAGTCCCTCATTATGATAAAGTACCATTTCTAATGTAAGTAAATAGATAGTAAACATCGTTGAAATTATGCCATCAACATGACGTCGGCGAATTAAATATACAACGTGAATCCTATTTATATAACAAACAAAGTCAAGTAAAAAACATAACACACAATCGCGGAGTAATCGTATGAATACGAGAAAACACAGGAGCAATTTATCTTTTGTTAAGTTGGGGAGTTCTCAAGCGCAGTAGAGACGGCGGCGGCAGAGCGCGGAGCTCGGTGATTGATGTATCGCGTAACTTTGTTACATTACTCTTTGTTTGCTTCGTTTGTCGTGTACATCAACTATTATAACCAAAAATACTTGTTTATAAATGAACCGACCTATATTATTACTGTCGCTAGATGAAAAGACTATCTATTACTTGACATAAACTTTGACTTTGAAGTGCAACATGTTTAGGCGCGCCATGAGAGGAAACAGTATTGGCGTTACGTTTTTTTCTTATACACGCTTTTATTTAGATGTTGACTGAATTCGAGAGCAGTGCCCTAAACATGAACATCAATCGTAAGCGTATCGTCATCGTTTCGAATGCCTCAAGAACTAATGAAATTTTTACATCGCGCAACGTCACGCTATGCGCGATGTTCAGTTTCTGCGCCGGCAGGGCACAGGTCCCCCATCGGATAGAGCTAACATTTTACACAACTGTTCTTATTCACATTGCAGAGGCTATGTGATGTAATTCTAAATCAAATATGGCGGACGTGATAGAACGGTCATTTATTCATTCAAAAGCCACCTTCATATCATGGGTGTCTAATGAAAGGGTTTGCCACGCAGCACACGTGACGTCAGATTTATTTATTATATGAATCAACGCTTGTTAAAAAAAATATATTTTTAACTGAAAATGTTATTATTGATCAGAATGCTGACATGCAATCGTCTCTGGGACGTGGTTACTTTCGTAGTTATAAGCAATGCTAGTAATCGCATCTGACGAACTGTATACCTACAGCTTTGGGGGTAAATGGCTATCAAATGCACTTATCAGTTTTCAGCTTCACGGGGGTAGTTACCCAGACCTATGGATAACCTGCCGTGTTCCCAATTATTTGTAATCGGCGCAATATCCATCAAGTGCATTTTGTATTACTAAAGATTTAGAGTATTTCTTTAAGTCTGGCCACTTGCCTTATGACCATCTTTGGGAATACTTTAAGTAGAACATACATGCATACTTCCAAAATAAATGGGATGAAACGTATTAGATTTCCATATCTCGCTGCAACTTATTTTTGACAAAGCGTCTGTAATATCAATTAATGGATAAATAAAATGCATTACAATATCTTGTCTAAACGCAAAAATATTTTGTGTAAGCACTTCTTTGTGTATGACTTATTAACTAGCTACTGTATATATGTATTACATATTCGAAAGTGTCTCAATCTATTTGTTACGCTCTCTCGGCAATAGCTAACCAATCTTGCTAAAATTTGGCACACACGTAGTCTATGGTACGGAGAAGCTTTCGACTTTTTACCAATTTACTCGCAGATAAAATAGAAGCTAGGATGTTCATGGATAACGACTAAGTCCGTAGGGTTTCCACGACTTTTCCCAGTAAAAATTAAGCTCTAGGCACTGCGAGTAGATATAAAATTAGGTTGTACACACACAAACACCCGGGGCAAGTGTCTGTAACGAAGTGAGGGGTGTTTTCACGGCCGGCTGCGCGGACGCCTCTTCAATTAGCGCACCAGACGGAAAATTACCTTCCATCACCTGCCACGCTCCACGTCGGCGGGCAAACGTAATTTACTAAATTATTAGGTATGGCGTACTTATTCTTAGAACTCATGGTTTAGCCAAATAAATTGTGGAAAAATTTTTTTTTCTGCCAGAGACTAAGATTTACAGAAACAAGTAAATTTTCTATATGATTCCCAACGTGCAATCGTGCAAAGAACCATAGATTTCATTAATACTGTTAATTAAATACTAAAAATATATAACTTGACAATAAATTTATTAATTGCAATACAGATGTATCCATAGATAGAAAATGGCGCGAATACAACTTAAACTCCACAGATCAAATAAAATAACTTTCCGTATAAATATAAAGACTGGAAAATACTTGCTTCAGCTTTGTTTCAACGCATAACTCCGCGTTGACAGCTATCCTCGTGTAAAGAAAAAAATATGGTACGCCTTGAAGGTAGGACAAACATTGTGCCAATTTTTAAATTCTTTATTAGTATGATGAGATTATTTTGATGTTTTTCTCCGGGCATGACATTTGTCACGGGTAGTGGTTTTGATTTCCCCCACCTACGAATTTTGTGAGCATGTCTGTATGTTCGGTCTGAGTTCAAATTCAACTCTTAAATTTCAACGTTTTAAATGCGACAACTTAGCTTAGTTAGTTACTCAGTTTTGGTGATAATTACGACAGCTAGGTAGTACATATTGTTACTAGCTGTCCCTCGCGGGTGAAACCGCCTATGTTACATCTAATACCTCCAAGAATACGTGTAGGGGAGGTAGGGGATTATTGGGCACTTTTTTACATATATGTTAATAAAACTGTTATTTTTTATCATAATCAAAATTTTATTCCAAATATATCGAGTACACATATTTGGCAGTAATTATTGCTAAGAAAAGTTTTGGTATTATAATTAGTCTCAAAGTTACAAAAGATCTTCGAACACATGTCCAACGTGCCCAAACCTCCCGGTGGTCGGGAGGTTTAGCACCCCTGTAGGGAGGTTTGGGCACTGTATTTAATTTGCACGATATTGCTTTACTATGCTTAAGTATTATATAACATTGCTATTAAAAATTATAATACAAACATTTATTCTTATCATAGACTTTAGAAAAATTAAACAATGTGACTTAAAATCAATACTACACGATGTTGGACTTAATTAAACTTATCTTATATTTGGTATGACCCAGAGAGGCTTGTCAAATTTATATTTTAAGCTGCCACGTTTCATTCATGTCGTTGGTGTAGGCAATTTTGAAGGTTAGACATCGGTATATCATATTTAATCGCAGTAGTTTTAATTTTTCCTCCTTTAGAAACCTCTTCCAATGCGCGCAAAATAACATCTTTAGGGATTTCACGTCGCTTATTTTTCTTTTTAAATGAAAACGGCATTGTGCTGAAAAGAAATGATTAACCATTCCATCCAATAGGCATAACAAAAAAGCAGAAAGTATGACACCATAATGAACTAAAAATAGAGGGAGCATTGGGCATGCCCAAACTTCCCTTCTACCTGCGTGCCCAATGCTCCCCATCACCTCATTTTTCAAATAGATTTTAATAAGTTTATTTTTATAAAATGTTGAATCCTTATTGACAGGTAAATATAATCGTCATTAAGCGCATGTTACTTGACAACCAAGTGAAATAACAGCTGACACTTTTGATAAGCTGTGTTGCCAGTTATTGAACTACAGTGCTGTGGTAGAAAACAAAAAATATCTAGAATAGATTTTAAAGCGTAACAAACAAAGTTACTTTCACATTTATAATATTATTAGGGTTAGGATAGAAAATCCTACAACTTATCGCGGAAATGCAAGTGAATCCGTATGGCAAAATCTAGTAATTATGAAAGTAATTTGTAGAACCAATTATTTGGACTTTATAGCTTAAGCTAGTACAGTATCTCGGATGACTCTGAGTGGAGAAAGCTCTGCCAGAAAAAAAAGCAATTACAATGTTGTACCACTAACCACAGACTAAATAACACATAAAACGGTGAAAAAGATAAGGGTTTAATACAGTAATATGCATGGAAATAAAAAGTTATAGGTACTATAATAATATTTTGTAAGTTCTATTTCCTTTACTACCCTTTTAGATTCTCTGCGGAAGTACACCCAGAAAATGGGTTGTACAAATCTAGCAACTGGTTTGAACACCACCTTTATGAGATTTTCTCTCTTTTGAATCCTTTCAGAATGCATTTATAACATAGCTGATATGTATTATCTATTCAAAAATCTTTTTTTATCATTGTTCCCTATCTACTAGTTATGGGCCAGTTGGCTTGGAGGTTAGAAACCCTGACAAGTCACGGGTCCGATTCCCACCCAAGACAAACATTTGTGTGCATGAACATGTCTGTTTGTTCTATGTCTGGGTATATCTATATAAGTAAAAAAAAAAATAAAAAAAAAGAGAGTGATATGCACTCCATCAATACTAGAAATAAGGATAAACTTGTCACTTCTGCATATAGACTGCAAAAAGTGCAAGGCTCATTTTTAGGACTTAGTGCACGCATCTATAATAAAATCCCTGCTGAAAATTTTAAATTTGCCTTTACAAAAATTTAAGGAATGAATTAAGACTGTTTTAGTACAAAAGGCTTTCTACAACACAAATGATTATTTTAATGACAACAATGCTTGAGTAATTGCTGAGTTTATTGCCGGCTCTTCTCAGTAAAAGCAACCTTCCGAACCGGTGTTAGAGTCTGGCCATTCATAAGTGCCTGTGAAGGCCTATTTGAATAAATATTTCATTTAATTTCAGTATGTATTTAAAAAGGAGTATATGTTGTATATCAGTTATTGGTAGCCATACTACAAGCAGTACACTCTCCTTAATTTGGGATCAGGTAACCATGTGTGAAGAATGTTCTGGGATATATTTATCTAATTAACAATGTGTCATAGTTTAGGTCTTTGAGTACTTCTTTTGGTTTTTATATTTAATATTTTGTAAATGTTAAACATTTGAAAAAAATAGAAGCCAAATGTCAGAACACCTTCCTGAGTTATTTCCCGGTTCTACACAGTTGAAGACTTCTGAACCGGTGGTAGCTTCATTCAACTGCTACTCAAGGTATTCGTAAGTGCAGGGATGGGTTGCATAAACTTTATTATTAAATTTTCTGTGTTGCCAGTCCATTCAAAATTTATTCCACAAACCGATTTAAAAAATACTCAATATTATATTGCCTATCTATATTTACTGAACATTACGGTATGGGACTACCATTCGACGCGAAATTTTTCGTACATGGTTATAGGCTATATGATATCGATAAACGCGGGTAAAACTGGGGGACCGCTATATTAAAAAAATTAAACCTTACATAACAGACCAGCTTTGCCAGACCAGATTGGCTTGGTGGTTAATGCTCTGACTGCCAAACCGAAGGTCGCAGGTTCGATTCCCACCCAGGACAAACATTAGTGTGCATGAACATGTCTATTTGCCCTGTGTCTGGGTCTAAATATCTATATAAGTATGTATTTAGAAAAAAAAGTAGTATATCAGTTATCTGGTTTCCATAGTACAAGCTCTGCTTAGTTTGGGACCAGATGGCCGTGTGTAAAGAATGTCCCAGGATAACCATGCAAAATTACAGCTTTTTTGTACCAAGAGTCTCTGAACTAAACCGCGGAAAGACGCTCATGGGAAACTGTGTTGCAGTAGAACCGAAGAGGTCCATCAATCAAGCGACAGATCAAACACGGATCGTTGCGCGCCACAATGTAGATAAATTGTCACTGTAACATACACATACGAGTACATCGTGAAGATTGTGTTGGGGCTTTAAACTAGCGATTTTTATAGAAAACTTTGTCCGCACCCTACAGTGTGATGTATGAGCCTTGATATTATGACACACTAGTTGTCCCCCGCGGTTTTACCCGCGTTTCCGAGGTTTCATAACATTATTTTGTTCTTTCTATCATCAATTGTTTTCGCGATGTAAGGATTTTTACACCTTGGGTTACATTATTGGAGTTTTAGTAAGGATCCCAATTTATTTTTTAGATATAATATAGCTTATGTCATCCGGGGATAGTGTAGCTTCACAACGCTGATAGAATTTTTGAAATAGGTCCAGTAGTTTTTAAGTTTATTCGTTACATACAACAATACAAATCTTTCCTCTTTATAATATTAGTGTAGATTTAAAGTAAGCTTGTGGGTATTTAGTTACTGAAGGGTAAATTTAAATCTATCTTTTATCTTCTTCATATAAATACCTATGTATATTATAAATGCGAAAGTTTGTATGTATGGATGCTTGTAACTCTTTCACGCAAAAACTATCAGACAGATTTGGATAAAACTTCGCACATAGATAGAGCTTATTCTAGAATAACATATACCTAAGCCACGTTTATCTTGGTAAAATGTGACAACTCTCGGGAATCCGCGTAAAACCCCGGGGGACAGCTAGAAAACTGATAACGGTTGATGAAGGTATGTAATATAATAGAGTGAGTTCATTTTTAGAAATTTATCTGTCTGTCTATTTGAACACACAAATCTCCGAATTTTCAATAATAAATGGAACATAGCTTGGGGCAACATATAGGCTTTATTTTATTAAAATCAGGACTCAAATTTGACAGCACAATACCCTACACAAAAAGCGCTAACTGCCCGTTACTATCGGATTGGAATCTAGGCACCTGGTTAAAACTTGCCCTGTAACTTGCCGCGGCTTTATGTTTAGCAATTAAAAAAAACCATAAAAGATATCCTCCAAATCAAACCGGTTCATACCCAGCAGATAAATTAAGTCTAAATAAATAATATTTATTTATAGTTTCTAAATAATAAGATATTTATCTATATTGTCATTTGGGAGTGCTCACTTGCACTTTAATCGCATTTGTCTTGGTATTCATTTCTAGTTTTGTTTTTCCGTATACATATGTTTTGAGTTACAACCCAGCTCTAAATGTATTATTACTTATTATGTGGTTACCTTTTGGTTGTAATTTGTATTGTGTATCGTAAATAAATAAATAAATAAATATATAATTATTAACGTGGGAATTTGTAACATCTCTCAGGAACGCGGGACATCTAGTGTAAAATACAGAGATTTAACATAATACCTTTATGAAAATATTGTTAGTTTTTCTTCTTTTTTAACTTATTTTATGTTTACGTGGAGACCGGCTTCAGCCATACGTTAGCTTCTAAGATATTTGCATATTAAAACTAGAATACTAAATGCGGCTGTTATATTATTTAATTTTGTCGTTTCTCTGTTTGACAAGACAATTGGTTGTTTTTTTTTTTCGTAAGACATTTATTATATGCAATCTCATGATTTTCATATCAAAAACTACACCAATCTTATTATTATGTACCAAAGAAATTCATATTTTCTAATCGCCTTAGCTACCTCGCATTTCGTAGCCGCACCCAACAACAAGCAAACGATATTCGTGTTCATACATATTCAGCGGTATCACACTTACTTACCTCCGTCGGAAGCCTTGGAAAAAACGCGAGGGCCTGTTACAGCTACCTGAAGACATTTACAAATAATAGGCACTTTTACAAATAATAGGCACTATACTATACTCTTGTTATAAAAATAAGCTGTTATACTCGTATGTAAATGCTTTCTGTAATCTTTGTAATGGAATTGTTAACAGTGTAATCTATATCTATACTAATATTATAAAGAGGAAAGATTTGTTTGTTTGTAATGAATAGGCTCCGAAACTACTGGACCGATTTCAAAAATTCTTTCACCTTTGGAAAGCTACATTATCCCCGAGTAACATAGGCTACTTTTTATCCAAGGAAAATGTAAATCCCTCAGGAACGCGGGTGAAACCGCGGGGGACAGCTATTAATATTATTTTCATCACATAGTAAATGCATATCATGTCGAAATTAAAAAGTTGTAGTTTCAAAATTCGGTTTAGGCCCGTTGTGGAAACTTATGACGGTCAAAATTACTGTTAAAACCACCAGTTCGAAAGACGTCTAGAAACTCAGCAAGATAAAGCCTTTATCTACTTCGACTTTTTGGTTATACATTTTTTTTTATACCACATGGGCCGACAAACAAGCGGTCCGCCTGATGGTAAGTGGTCACCGCCGCCTATGGACATTTGCAACAATAGGGGCATCGCCTTACCTTTCCAACCGAAGCACAGAAATACAAGTGCACTACTGCTTAACGGCGGAAATGGGTAAGGTGGTAGTACTAGTACTTCCCCGGTCGAATCTGCACTAAGAGCTCTACTACTCGAAATTCAAAATTCTTTAATATTTGAATTATTACTTCAATAAATACAGGGATTCTGTGGTAATTCATGAAACTAGTAACCCGCCCCTACATTGCCTGAATTATATAATATAAAAGCATTATACATAATATAAACATTCCTGAAGATTTTTTATAAATAATAGTTGAAGCCGTATTATAAGCTATTGAGTATCTAAAGAATTAAGCGTACAAAACAAACGGACAAAAATACTGACTTTATATTATTACAGATAGAGATTCAGAGATTAAACACACTCCAACATTTCATACAATCCTTGTAACCGATAGAGCAGAGGGACGATAACACAAAAATTATTGAAGATGACTTGGCAGCATTTCCTTTTGGCGCCTGTGTTTAATAAATTGCTATTTCCCAATATAATTTATTTTTCCGGAGTTTATTTTGCGTTGGCATAATAGTAAATGGATAATCAATACCTATTCATAGCAGATTATTTTTTAGGGTTCCCTAATGTGGTCAAGAAAGCCAAATATAGAAGGTTTTTTATGAGCATTTTTAATTTTGGGGGACTATGAAAGGATTATGCCACTTTTTCGACATATTTAAAACTGAAGCCAGTAGTTTTGCGTTACTTTGGGTCATCATCATCATCATCATAACAGCCCAGGGATGTCCACTGCTGAACATAGGCCTCCCCCTTGGATTTCCATCTCGAACGGTCTTGAGCCGCCTGCATCCAGCGGCTTCCAGCGACTCTGACCAGGTCGTCGGTCCACCTGGTGGGAGGTCGTTCCACTCGGCGTTTTCCTGTACGTGGTCGCCACTCGAGAACCTTTTTTCCCCATCGGTTATCAGTTCTTCGAGCGATGTGGCCTGCCACTTCAACTGGCTGACTCTACGAGCTATGTCTACAGCCTTTGTTTTTCTACGAGGACATTCGAAGAAAAACAAAGGTTATTTTGCATATCATGTAATAAAGCAGAGTAATGTGTTAGGAATGATTTTGGCTTTCTTTTTGTTTGTATTTATTTATTAGACATCCACTGCAGAATTACATATTTACATTAAAGACTAGCTCGTTAACCGCCGCCTATATACATTAGCAGCACCAGGGGCTTCGCCGATGCGTTGTCGACCCTGAGACGTGAAGTTGATAAGTATCATGTGCCTGTAATTTCACCTACCTTACCTTTCTAACCGAAACACAGTAATACAAGTGCACTACTGCTTCACGGTGGAAATGGGTATAGTGGTAGTACTTCCCCAGATGAATTCTGCACTAAACCTAACCTCTAGTGCACTATAGGAATATTTACAAATATTCCGAATTTGTATTTCAACTTGAATTTACACTTTTACATTGCAGGTGCTATCCGTCTCAAATATCTAAGCTCTCGTAAATTGTCTACGTGTCGTATCAACGAGCGGCAAAGTAGAATCTAAAGTGGCAAGCCAATCGCGCTTCAATGTAACCTATATCTTACTCGACGCTGTGAGCCTGGTACTTTGAATTATTTACGGGGCTTGTTAATGGCGATTCTTGACAATTTCATTATGACCAAAAAGCCCCTGGAATCAGTGAATAGAAAGACCTATATTTGTTTTAAACTCCCAACTCGATACATTTGATACGTCTGTCTGCGTGTCTGTCTGTGGCGCCGTAGCTCTCAAACGGGTGAACCAATTTGAATGTGATTTTTTGTCAAATTCAACAATCTTTTGTTAAGTAACTAAGTAATGTATTTTTTATATAAACTTTGCTGACAAACACGCATTTTCTCCACCTGTTGATAAGAGTCACGACCACCTTCGGGCATTTGCAACATCAGAGGCATTGCTAACGCATTGAAACCCTAAGACGTGTAGTTGTTAAGTCTTATGTGCCTGTAATTTCACCGGCCCCCTCACCTTTCTAACTGAAACAGTAATACAAGTGCACTACTGCTTCACGGCGGAAATGGGTAAGGTGGTAGTACTTCCCTGGATGATCTTTGCACTAAGAGCTCTACTACTTTCAACACTTATATTTAAAATATAATATTAAAAGGAAACTTTTTGTTTCAGATTATCAACATGGGTCACCGTTACTTGTGGCTTTTGAGCATTCTACTCTTGATATCGACTGTTTACAGTCAAACTGGTAAGTTGAAACTATTAGCAGCAATGTATACGTACATAAATTGAAAATTAAACTTAATAGACTAGACTTTTAATTGATCTGATTATTTAGGGAATAATAACTCTTGGCAATGATTTTTTTTCCCTAATAATTGTAATGTAAAATTATGCTACGGGCCAGTTGGCTTGGTGTTTAGAGACCTTGACTGCCAAACCGAAGGTCGCGGGTTCAATTCCCACCCAGGACAAACATCTGGGTGCATGAACATGTATGTTTGTTCTGTGGCTGGGTGTAAGTATCTATATAAGTATGTATTTAAAAAAGTAGTAAATGTAGTATATCAGTTACCTGGTAGCCATACTACAAGCAGTACACTCTGCTTAACTTGGGATCAGGTAACCATGTGTGAAGAATGTCTTGGGATATTTATTTATTAATTTATTTATGTATATTATTGTTTGTTATATTTACTACACATGTAAAGACGATTCATAAGAGCCTGTGAAGGCCTAAAGTAATAAACAATATCTAATCTAGTCATAAAGTAACTACCCATTGAGAAATAGCGAAAAATTTCATACCCTTGATAAAAATGTAGCACACATACTCTTGTATGGTTGGTTTTACGACATGCATCTCGCTCTTCCGTATACGGAATAACGTGACAGAAAGTTACACCGAAGTTTTCGCTAGTCAACGTAGCGTAACTTTTTAATTAATATGCAACACCCTTGTTTATACCATTCTTTAGAACAAGCGTAAAAGAAAATAACAGCAAAAAACCAAGCAAATTTCCAAAAGACAGACTTTAAAACGCCATGATCTAAATAGTTTTATAGTAAATTTTAGTTACACATAACAAAGAAGCTTCCGTTCTCTCGGAAAAACTAAAATTAAACAACCATTTGTTTTTTGTTTAAAAATACAAAATTGTATGATTTTATTTTGTAGCTCAAATGGTACGTACTTAAACGAGTTCCCATTATTAAAAAGCTTTTTTATATATTACTAGTTGTCCCCCGCGGTTTTATCCGCGTTCCCGTGGGATGTCACATGTATTATACATAAAAACCTTCCTCTTCAATCACTCTATCTATTAAAAAAAACCGCATCAAAATCCGTTGCGTTGTTTTAAATATTTAAGCATTCATAGGGATATAGGGACAGAGAAAGCGACTTTGTTTTATACTATGTAGTGATATATTTCATCCTAACCAATATCTTTAGTTTTCCAAGAGAACGAAACCTTCTTTGGTTGTGTGTGTGCTAATACTTGACTAATGATATTTCAGAAACTGAGGCACCTACCACTGCTGCCACTAAATCCCCACCCACCACGACCACAACTCCTACAACCACCATCGTTTGGGAGACGGAGACTCTGAACGAAGGCCAGGCCATTCAGAAGGCCCTGCAGTACTTGCTGCAGCATCGCCAGCTAGATTGGGGATGGGGGAACGATACGCACCATGTTATGCTTACCCTGCAGGTGATTTGAATTGAGGAAAGATCTTCGTAGTAGAACTGTCTTTAGCTCCTTAAATAATGCCCTAGAAATCCCCTCATAGCAATTTATCGTTTATTGAAAAAATTACAAGATTTTCGTAACTTTGATTACAGTTGGCGAACAATACAGGCAAGGAAATAGAACAGCAGGGTCTGGAGATGCAACTGTCAGCTAAGCAAATGGAAATAGAGATATTACTGATGATGTCCAAGTAAGTAATAAAATTACTATCCGTAGCTAGAAAAAGTACAATTCGTATAATATTTATTCCGCAAATTATATAAATTAATAAGTTATATGAGAATTTTCTTTGATTTTGGACCCCCAATAAAAAGCCCTAAGAATCAGTGCCGCACTTATGTTTTCTGTACTCTTTTGAATCATAAACTTAATTTCTGTCCCTCAGGCACCACGAATCACCACCACCCCTAGGCCGCCTCGCCGCCTATACCCTCGCTTTAGGCGCCCTCTGCAAAGACCCGCGCTCGTTCCACGGCCGGGACCTGGTGGCAGCCCTACTCCACCGCGAGCCACCGCACGACCTGGAGTTCGCGTACGCAACCCTAGCGGCGTGCTCGTCGGCCGCGCACGTGCGGCGACGTCATATCAGGAGACTTCTGGATATTGCTAATGCTGCTGCTGATCATAATCTCGGTAAGGAACTACCCACTTTGGATATTACATTTTCGTAAGTCCTTTGATACAAAGGATTTCTCTGACTGATCAAAGCATCATTTTCATTGAACAAAAATTACCGATATGGGAGCAAATTGTCCGCATTATGATTAAGTTCTTAACGCAAATAAACTTTTCTACCATCAGTATCATAACAATAAATATATTATACTCATAAAATTGATCCTATACTCCAGATGCGATCTCAATGGTGATCCTGGCGCTGCGCTGCGTGGTACAGGACCACAGACACCGCAGCCTGATCCACTTCGTGCGACGCCCGATGGCCGGCCTGGCGCGCCAGCAGCACCCCGACGGCAGCTTCGGGAACCTCACCACTACCGCTCTTGCTATACAGGTGACATTATATTCGCTAAGGTTGACAACCTGTTCTGAGATCAGAAAACTTTCATTGTTACCAAAGTTCAGTGACGAAGGGTCGGATGGCTTGGTGGACATAGACATTCTCGCCAACACGCAGCATTACAATCCGGTACAAACATTTGTGTGTCTATCTGTTGTGTTGGCGTAAATGTTTATATCACTACCAATCGAACTATCATCATTTAAAATTATTAAGCGGACACAAACAACATTTAATTTTAAACTATCTACCATCCCGAGATTTCTGTTGTCATCTGGAAGGATCTAATTTACCTCGAAATGATCCCGGGGTATATGAATAAAAATTATAAAACATAACTTCCTTTACTCTTCAGAAATCGGATGAGTAATTCCGAGGATTTTCTCCCACATCCAAACATTATCTC
Source organism: Habrosyne pyritoides (assembly GCA_907165245.1). Lineage (NCBI taxonomy): Eukaryota > Metazoa > Arthropoda > Insecta > Lepidoptera > Drepanidae > Habrosyne > Habrosyne pyritoides. The sequence goes on from OU015606.1 coordinate 9,598,939, forward strand.
ATTATAATTTATAATTAGTGTAGATTTCCTCGTTAATTCATTTACAATGGAATATAATAGTCATGTTTTAATTTAGGCTCTGGAGGACTCGGAGACCGGTCCAGGCGCGCACCAGCACTGGAGTCTGCCCGCGGCTCGCAAGTGGCTGCTGGAGCGGCAGGAGGCTGACGGCGGGTGGGGCGACGTGGCCCGCACCGCCGCCGCCGTCGCTGCGCTCACTCCTGCCTCTCTCGCTGCCGTCAGGCCTCCGCATTGCAGTGACAAGCTGCTTGATAGTCGCCATGAACCCTTGGGTAGGTCTCCTTATAAATAAACTAACTGTCGCGGTTCCCTGAGGTCCCCAGGGATGGTAATTTTTTTCCGGAACAATATATTAACCTGGTATTAAAAATTTACATTACAACGAGACGAAAAATAAGGTCTGAGGTCTAGAGCACGAATATTTATTGTAAACATCAATTTACCATATAGTCTAAGAGACGTTGAAGATCGACCATCACCCATATGATAACCAGATGAGACACATTTTTATCCAATTATTTTAATTTATAACCACGCCAATGATAGCTTGCCAAGCGAAAAGGGTTAAGTTAAGAGCTTTATTATTTTTGATAACCAAAAAAAAAATGTTTCAACTATCTTTTTGTTACTTGTTTCTTTAGACAGTAACGGTGGGGACGGGACCCTGAAACTGGCGTATCAGTCGGGACACACCAGCAACGACTCGGAGGCTCGCAACGTTTCGTTCACTTACACGCTGTGGCTCGGCACTAATGTTACTGAGAACTACACCATGCACATGGTTGCCCCGAGGTATGTCTAGCACACACACACACACATTGCTGAGTTAGAATTTTGAGTGTAAAAAAGATTCGATAGGTGTGGAATGCTTGGTACTGTGAGATGAGCGAATGAGTTAAAGTCAAGTAGTTAAAGGCTTTGGTGCCGGTCTAATTAATAAAAAAATAAAAGACAATATAATAAAATATACACTGGGTTGGGTATAAAATCAAAGAAACTATATTGCTTACAACAATAGAAAACGCTTTTTTAATTAAGTTTGTCCGACTCTTTTTATTTGTTATGTCAAAATTCTATTACACCATGTTTTTCGCCTTTCAATAAATGGTTTTTACACAGCTTCTTAAATGCCAATATGGCCATCAAGAAGGCAGACGGTCCACCTAATGGTAGATCATCACCGAGGCCTATGGAATACGAAAGGCATGGCCAATGTACTGTCAATCCTAAAACATGACTGACATTTGTGGGAACTTCTTATCTGTCTATTCTGTGTCCATAAAACTATTAAAAAAGGTACTAAAAAGGACACCAATTATCTGGTTGCCATAAACCGTGTATCGATTACACCTAGATATTAATTTAGATAACACTACAGGAATGTGTCATTCTACCACGTAATGCAAATGGCGGCGGAACACGAGCCCAAGTTCAAGTTCGAGGCGAGCGAGTGGCCCAATGGTCACTACGTGCACACTCTCGCGGGGCATAAGGAAGAACCCATGGGGTATCACTACTGGCTGCTGTACCGCCTGCCCGAGACCCCCGACCCTGCCAGCCCCCCGGGAAACCAGCTTGTCGCTCCTGTTGGTAAGGACTTTCCTAACTTATATTTAAAATATTAGCTGTTCCCGGCAACGTTGCAATAGGTCTTTGAATCACAAGTTATGGTCTAGTTTCCGAAGTTTTCAGTATTTCTTTCCCTATATCACATTATTTGAACTATTACGAACATTTAAAAAAAATGTCCATAACGGTCCAGCCGCTTTCAAGTGCCAAGAGACCATCGAATAGCATTAATTTATAGGTAAGGTCTGACAAACAGACAGACGGTCCACCTGGTGGACGAAGAGATTACGTTTAGGCTCGCGAAGGGCACTTGAAAGTCAAAGCCTAAAGTTGCCTCCGATTCGGTACTCACCTGATGGAGGCATCTGAGAAGAATCGGGAAGAAACTCAGCATGTCAAAAAAAATTCTTTTCAAATCTGGTCCAGTGTTTCAGATAACTCACAAAACCATTATTTTCAGGTGTGGACGATCTGCTAGTGGAAGACGGAGAGCACTACCTGTTCTGGTATAAGAAGCTGTAATTCCATCGCAGCGACCTTGAAGAATTCTGTTTAATTACTGTTTGGATAACTTGAGATCTTCCATAATCACATCTTACATACCTTTCGATAGAAACGAGTAATTTTTCTGATCATTTCTTCATTATAAAATAATCGGGCTAGCTACTGCCACAGCCTTGCTCATCATAGGCATGTTGACGAAAAAGAAGCAAGCTTGTCCAGATTGCCTATTCACTCTATCCTTGAACTTTAAAGGAAGTAGAAGTCAAAAGACATAGTAGCCCAAAGTGCACATTCCTCTACGTAGGTACTGATTATAACTTATTAACTTCATTATAATGAATAAATATTTCTTCTATCATTAGATATTATTTAGATCTGTAACGAATAAGTAGAACCGTATTTAAAAGCTTATACTCAACTATCGATAAAAAATAACTAAGTTATTATTTATTTTAGTTTAGGTATAAAATAATTTCTGCATGTTTCATAGTGAGTATGTAGGCGTAATGTCTCGCTGAGAGATACCAAAGATCAATAAAACACTTTATATGTATGTAATGGCAGAAATTCATGTAAATATTCATTGCTCTCAATTTTGTCATGAGATTGTGTATGAATTATATACTTTGATAAGAATTGGGAAGATATAAGATTAATATGCATCTTGTTTCTTTCCAATTCTTTCCAACTTATATCTAAGATGGCTATTCAGTTCAATTTAAGATGGTGGAATATTTGGGCAGTCAATTGATACTATCTTCAGAAAAAAATACTCTGATTGTATATGACTACTACGAAAAGGGACAGCAGTGAAGGTGCCAATAGATTTTCTGATGATATATACCTTAATATATTCTACATATTACCGTAAACGAATTATATCTGTAATCTATTTGTTCGTACATCAATCTCATGCCAAGACTCTTCTTTAGACTTTACAATTGAAATTAGTTCAGCAAATACTTAAAATTATAATGTTTATTAATATAAGAGCAATAATTATCAACGCCAGTATTTTTGACAAGGAATAACAACAAAGAGGAACATGAAGATGACAACAACAAAAAGAAAAAAAAAGAATTAAAGTAACAGTGGAACTAACGTCACATTGACTATTGGCAAGTGTTGCCAGTAGCACTGGCAACACTTGCCATTTTAATCAAACAAGAAAAAACCTCACATGTTTCTTGTCAAAAATACTGTTCAATTATTTATCTCCAATAATGGACATGCGTTAGTTGGAAGCATGTAATATAGCTAGAGGTCAACGTTTAAGATTCGTGTTTAAAAGTTAAATAAGCTATTCTCAATTCGAATACATTTTTTATACATGCGCAGTGTCATTGAATAAAACACAGAACATACATGTGTACCAACATAAAATATATATATATTTGAAAGTTCTCATATTATTATCATAATTTTTTTACTGATTTTTTTATTTAGATGCACTTTCCCTCTTTGTAAACTGAAGGCATGATAATAATAAATTACATTTTGCAAGAATAAAATGACGCTACTCAGTGTATATGCCGAACAATTATACACTCTATTCCACGAAACATAGAGTAATATATTCAATGACACAGCGTTTTAAGTTAGTTAAAACATTATGTAATCTCAAACAAGATAGATTTTAATCAACTAATCATTTTAGAGGAGACTGAACGACTTCAATAGTTATCTGTATTAATTCCTTAGTATTTACATTTTTATTGTACCTACTGAATGGTTCTTAATAAAGTATAAAATTAATTGGCATTTTTATTTTCCCTCGCGAACTCCATCCTATACTAAATAGGTTACCATACAAACCTCATATCTTGAACTACCTACCAGCCCCCTTATTCAGCTAATAAAAACTTCGTCGGCGAGCCGCTTCACGGAGGCCTCGGAGAGCTTATCTCTCACGTGATTAAACATGCGGCACGCTATGGTGGCCGTTTTAACGTTTAACAATGACAAGAAAAAATTATTCCTTCACACATAAGGTACATCTAATTGTATGATGATGGAAATCAACCTTACTCCAAAGCAATACTTTCTTTTCCTATGACAATCTGAAACGTCAAAACGGCCATCATAGCGTGCCAGTATTAGCGTAGTTAGTGAAAGAGACAGAGCATGGAGGCCGCGACGAAACATCCTCGAGTTAGTGTCATTTTCCTTACAGAATCGAGCCCCTGTTGCTATCAAAACTCTAATACTGACATGACTGGCCGACAAGATAATCTTTTCACATAGTATGAATTGTGACAGTTGAAGATTTTTACCCATATCTTGTGAAATAGCACTTGATTACTCAGAGATACTACACTAAATGCTTCTTGAGACCTTGCTCTGTTACGGTATCCCCTTATTATGTCGAAATAAACATAAATCGTTGAGAAATCTTATAAAACCCCATGTGTCATCCAGTCATGCTATTTGAAAAATACTATAAAGGACTGACGAAGAAATGACTTGACAGAACAAAAGAAACGGAAGCTCTTTTTATTAATTAGTACGTGGACGACTTTCTAATGATATTGTAGCAGTTTTTCATTGCCTGAAAACAGTAAAACGACGTTTTCTAAAAATTAATCTTAGCTGGATCGATTTATCGCCCCCGAAATCAGCATACTAAATTTCATGAAAATTGTTAGAGCCATTTCCGAGATACAGATTATATATAGATACAAGAATCGTTGGTTTAAAGGTATGAGATAGATACGAAGTCAAGACTGAACACAATCTATTTGAACCAATATTAAAATCTCGTCAAAACAACAAAGTACTCCAGTGTTAAAGAAAAATGTGCCATAAAGCGTTACGATAAAATGCATCAGCATCATCATGCAATACATCAATAGATGAACCTTAACTCAAAAGTGATAAAGATGAATTTTCTATGCTACTCTTAACTGTCAAAACGGACCATTTTTATAGCCTCGACAACTATAGTAGTTTACCTTTTGAATTTTGGCACACCCGTAGCCTATTAACGGAGGATACTTCTTGACAGTCCAATAAAGATTTTGTGGAGTACCGACGTCCATTTAACATTGGCGACGAGGGTGAGATTCTAGGCGATAATCTAGCACGACTATCGTGAAGGTGTGATACCTAGATAGCCTTTGGTTCTAAGATTGCCTCACTCCAGTCCACTATTGCGTTTTTAGCACCAGTAGTGAATAACATCCATAACAGGTAAAAAGTAAGCAATAGAAAAATGTATGTAACACAATGTATATTAAGGAACCACAAGCCTCAGTTCAAAACAACGAGCTGAGCAAGCGTGGAAGGATATTATAATATATTATATTATTATTATAAAACCACAATTAATCTTAAAATAAATTTTCGTAGAATCTTCAAACAGTACGGACTATCAGCGAAAATTAATATGCAATCCCGATCGAAAATCCATGGATTTATGAAACTTTTGACAGTCTTTTTAATACACGTAATGTCAAAATTCTACTTCATTCTTGCGATTTTAGATCGGGATCGTATATTAATTTTGGCCGTATGAGTCCGTAGAAAATGTAAAAAGAAAAAATAAAAATTATGTAAGATCCAACATTTATTAAATTTGTACATTTTACACATAACACCGATACCACATTCGCTAGGTACTTTACAATACCTAATAGTGCACATTAAGCTAATTATTACAATATTAATTTTATACATTGCATCAAAAACATTGGAAAAAAGAATGTCTTCATAAAAATATCGAGTAGCATTTGAATAGTTTTCTATTTTATTAATACTTATATCATAAGAAGTCACTTTATACAATGTGGATTTAAGGTATCTCGCACACGCTATACATTATCAATCACACAGTCGCGCGATTTTTCTTGAACAACATTCTCAATTAACACTGCGTCAATCAGAACTCCAACATTTCCAAAAATTACAAATTTCGCTGTCCAAAATAACTACATAAATGATTTTAATCATTTATAACTTATGGTTAGTCTTAAAAACGCAAAGAATGTATATTGTCCACATTAAATGAGCGGTAAGAACAAGAATTTTAAAATTCATTTACGAATCGATTTATTGACTAATATTTAGTCGAATAAATGTATCAATAGTAAAATAATACGGACTTTCAAAAACCTTACCTGGCAGCACCATCAAGTTATAGTACCACTAAGAATTTTAAATACTTGACCTCGAGATCTTTTACTTATAATTTATCGTGATTAATATTTAGAAATACTAAAGTTCCAAAATCAAACTAAATGTACACAATAAATAATATTTTTGGAAATGTGGGGTATGTGATCACATCAGTAAAAAAAGCGAAAGAATTAACAAATGAGCCCATGATATGTTTTACAATATTTATCCGATAGATTGGTCTTTAAAATGTATGAGATTTTTTTCTGATGCGAATACAATGCATGTCTAAATGTGAATTTTTAACAACATAAAATAACCTTGTAGCATAAGATGGAAAATCTATCGACCGATTTTTCACTACGTGTGCGGAACCTTTATTTTACAACCAGTTGTAATAAAAATAGCTCTCACAAAGTCACAGTAAAAATTATTCACAGTATTTCAACCATTGTTCTGGGTACACACACATTCCAATATTCTTAAAATACGAATTAACATTGAAATAATATGCCTAACGAAGAGTAATTAATTTAAGGAACTTTGATCCTAAAGTGGGACGATTTAAGTTGAAGAGAATAAGTAAAAAAAATCTTTTAAGGCCCCCAACAAAAAAAAAACAGTATTATTAAAATAAGTGCGGTACATAAATAGACTAACAACATGTTTTAAAAATAAATAAAACACATAACTGATATTTGAACTAATATAAACTAGATAACTCTCACTGGCTGGGATGTTTTGCGTCTAGTGTAGATATCAATAGAAATATCTTAATGAAAACATTATTTAACGCACTACCTACGCATAATCAAATAGAAATTAAAAAAATATATAGATACACTAGCTGCCCCTTGCGGTTTCACCCGCGTTCCCGAGGGATGTAACATTTTCTCGGCACAAAAAGTTTCGTATGTATTACTCCAGTGCATTCTTTATATATGTGCCAAGTTTCATCCAAATCCGTTTGGTAGTTTTTGCGTGAAAGAGTAAGTCTTTCGCATTTATAATATTAGTAGGATTGTAAGAAATAAAGTGTGTACCCAGTTACACATATTGAACTAGAAACAACGCGCATCACCCGAACTGTAGAAAAAATACAAAACAAAATACACCACTGAAGAACTGATGGTAGTTTCACTACTGTTGTCTTTTATACTGGAACAAAGTATTTGAAACTAACCTAGAAATTATTATGTATATTTATGAAATACATAAACAGATAGGTGAAAAAAATACTTTTCCTATCCCAATGGTTGGGCAAAAACCCTTACCACATCAATCACAACATACTATGACGTATATTAACTAACTTTGATATTAAAACTTTGCCTAACTGTAGAATAATGGCTTGCTCGAAAATAATTCTAACACCCATTTATATTATTTTACTAAAAATTGTGCATATAAATATTGCTTTAAAAACATCCGTGTAACATGTTAAAAATTAAGTGCAAGTGTTAGGCATCGTCCATAAACTGTGTTACCAAGGTTACACAATTTATGGACAGACCCACAAAATACAATATGCGCAAGACATCTATATATAGGAATTCCAATCTAAATCTCACAATAATAATGTTTGAAATTCCAAATTACAATTAATATATTTTATATAATTCGACATTTATTTCTTGCGACGGCTTATCTACATAGAGAGTTTATCAAAACGGAATATTTTGAAACAATATATAAATATATATATGTACATAGATTTTATATCACATAAAACTTAACTTTAGAGGTAAATAGTTTCAGGTCAAATCACTTTGAGAATATATATGCTCTTCCGGCAAGTTGGCGCACTAAATACGAAATCTCGAAAACAGCTAGACGTATGAAGTTAAAATTTGGTTGGTAAGTAGTTTATAAGTAGGAGACGTCAGCTATGAATGGATTTTGCGATAGGTTCGAATTAAGGGGTGTCTAAAGGCTAAGTCATAAGTATGTATCAAAGTCGTATGTTATTGCGTCCTGACTGACTGACTTAGAAACGCACAGCACACCACTAGGGTTAAGAACTCTAAATTTTGGACACAGGCTCTCCTTAAAACAGAAACAAAAAAAAAATTAGGCTATTGTACCCCTAAGGTCGTAAAATGGACTTTAATGAAAAAACGTCATATTAAAAGTCCACAAACCCTATGTGGGGTGGGCTCTCAGATAGAAATAACGATACGTATTTGAGGTTTTAGAAATTCCATTTAAAATGAGGTAAAAATCATTTGCAAATGTACGCTTGCGTATTATATGCACGGAGATAGCTGATAGGGTGGAAAAGGCCACATAGGCGACATTTTGTCCTTAGAACTCGAGTAAGCTAGTTTTATATATAATTAACCTAAAAAATCAAACAAACAAATATAACCGACTGATAAAAATCCTGCAACCCGTACATCTCATCCAAATTTAAAATGTTCTATACAGCTGTTCTCCAAATTAAGTTAGGTTTATTTATAATTCATTTAAACATAATTTGTGTACCAATAACTCAAGATATGTAACCAAGGACATTAATCAAAATAAAAATCCTAAATATTTCGGCCGTTTAAAAGTGCAATTAAATTGCACCGAGGCACAAAACTCTAATTAAATTTAGTATACGCCAACTGCCTACCAGACTGTGCTTTATTCTGTACGCAATAGAGTCCATATGGCCACGACAGAGGGTCATTTACGGCCGCTTACCGACTACGCGTGTGGTGCCGTGATCTTGTTCATGACCGTCGTGTAGGCGAGCCCCAGCGCCCATGAGACTTCGTGACCGTTCACCTTCTTGAACAACTGTAAAGAATATGTAAATTAGAAAAAAAAATATTTTATTTTTTCGTAAGGTTGACAAGAAACAGGCGGTCCACCAGCAAATGCGAATGTGTCGCCGACTTTGAAGAGCTCTTTTAATGCCCCTTTTGAAGAACCTCACTTCGTAGCAGTGAGGGAAAACCGTAATATATAATTCTCATTTTATTATTATTTACTAAAAAAAAAGATAAAGGGAATAACAATAATATTTTTTCTTTCACAGGTATTACAGATCATTTAACTAAGTTAAACAGTTAGAATAGATATCTAGAAAGCACGAAAAAGCTATCTTATATATATTGCTGAATAGGCACTCAGCAAACTAGAAATTCCCACCTTTGTCGAAATAGACTCCGTGAGGAAGTCTACAGCTAATAACTTTGACGGGACCCCATTTACTTATTTTTGAAAAAAGAAAAAAAATAAGGTAAGAAATACGATATGAAAATATATCTGTGCAATTCTACAAAAAAATATTACAATATCAACTCATTTAGTTTTCGATGTGAAGACCAGTGATATAGCAAACAGAGTAACAGCAACAGAACTTTGTTTTATTTTAAAGTAAATTAGTCCCGAATGTATACCATGTACGATGGTATTATCTACCAGTGTAGTCAGTTGCTGTGTTAGTATAATAGTACTGACAGAGATGGGTTCGTTGTCGTGTATCTTGTAGGCGTCCTGCAGCAGCGCCACGACGTAGACCAGGTCGGCGCAGGCCCAGGGCTGGTCCACGTTGGAGGCGGAGCACGCCTGCACGCCGGCCTGCCGGTACGCCGCCACGCTCACCGTGCCGCCCTTCATCACGTCTGTCGAGGGCGGGGGACTACATTATTATAAATATTAATATGGGCAATTATGGGTAATTTCACCCGTTGTCTATGGTTTTTGTAGAAAGCAATAAAAAAAAATATTTTCTTAAATTACTATGCTTCTAGGGAGTTCGGAAAATATCAACAACAATACTACGTTTCGACTAAAAATAGTCTGTATTATAAATAATATATTAACTTTGCCGTAATTCTTAGGGATTTAAAACTCAGGCTTTGGTTTTTTGAAGTGTTTTTACGCATCAATCGTACATAATATTTATGGCTGCCATAGTTTATTGTATATATATATAAATATATATTAACTCATGGTTATAGTGCACCGGGAAGGCAATCACTCCCATAGTATAATAAGCTATGTAATACTCGACCATCGAATTGTGTAACTTTCTCTTTAATATTGAAGTCAAATTCATAATATATCGCTGGTTCGTCACGCAACGTAGGATAACAGTCGTAGCGCTGTCTATGTAATACAAAATAGAGTGGTCCGAAAGCATATCACAATCGTCCTGCGGGTTGTGGTATGTGGGATGGGCGACTGACCGATGATGCCGGCGTCGGCGGCGACGTCGTAGAAGTAGCTCATGGCGGCGACGCGGCCGCGCGGCGCCTGCTGCGGCTCCCAGTCCAGCGTGGAGAGTACATAGCGGCGCGCGGCGGCGTGGCAGGCCGCGTACACGGCACCTCGCTTCGTCCCACGCTGTCGGGGGGCTCCGCTGTGGGATTGATCATCAAGATTGAATATACGGATAATATGCTGATGGTTGTTGTGGGTTGCTTTGTTATATATTTCTTTCAGTGATACTTTTTGTGGGTAAATAAAATGTCAAAAATATTTTTTTTTTAATTACTGCCTAGTAAAGAAAATCCTTAATTACTTCTTGTTTCGGCCTTAACGATACTAATTTCTTTTTTAAATCAGCATTTTTGTTACACAAACATTTTTGTAATATTTACTTTTGTCCGATTTTTGGTCATCAATTTCAGATCCCAATGAGGCTACAAAAGGTGCCACAAAAAAGCTTACCTAATAAAATATTGTTTGTTTGCGTAGGTCCACGGCTCGCGCTGTACGATGGGGTCGACGCACGCCGACGTGAACTCGCTGCTCTCGTTGTCGCCGGCCTCGAGCCGGAAGATGCCGTAGCGCGCCGCCAGGAGACCCAAGTTCAGGTAACTTGAAAAAAATAAATAGGACGAGGATTATTGACGGAAAAAAATTATGCCACTGGATGGACCTTTGCTCAGATTAACGTAATGTAAAGAAACACTCCATATGTGAAAGTGAAAGAAGTATCGCGGGCACAACTGTGCATAATTTGTGAACTTCTGGACCGATTTAGTCAATTAACTTATTTAAATAGTAATCGTCCAAATAAAGATTTAAAAAATCACAGTATCATGGAAATTTCGGAAAACATTATAATCCTTTTTATGAGATTCCATTCTGTCCATGTTCATCCGTTTTGTAATAACTCACGTTTCAAAAATTGCACGCAATTCCGGGAACAAGTGGTACACAATGAACAACACAAACGGTTTTCTTTCGACCGCCTCAGTTGGCATTTTCTACGGCTCTCGACTGAATAAATGACTGTAGTTACCTATGTGTATATAACGTGACGTTGACCCCGGCGGGCACCACGTACTGGTCGCCGGCGGGCACCAGGTCCGCGTCCGAGGCGCCCAGCTGGTACGTGATCTGCGTCGACCCGCCTCCAAGGTCTAAAGCTGCCATCGTTTCACCACCCATTAGATCTGGAAGCAAACAAACGCATATTAAACAGAATTCGATTATATTGTGGAGCAACAGTTTCAAGTTAATAAGAAAACGACAGGGCTCGGTTGAGAGCCGCGTAAGGGTCTAAAAAAATGTCTTTATTTTTATCCCGACTATAGCGAAGCAAAATGGAGGGTTTTGATTTTGGCCGGTTTGTATGTTTATCAGTCCCCTCATAAATATTTATCATAATTTGACAAATGAAGGATCGTTGGAAGCGTTTTGATCGTAATAGAGCTGGTGATAGTAATAGGCTATATGACATTACATTATACACCGTGAAATTTAGCTGGTTGTTTTCCCGCAGCGAAATGGTTTTGTCTTGGTTATACAACCGTTTTATATACAAATAAAACATTAGAAACCAAAAATTTTTGGCAGATTTAGCATTGTGAAAAACAAAATTCGAAAACGACCACGAAACAATAGTAAAAGTAGATAACTATAATTTAATATTTTATATTTAATATCCCGCCCTATAGATCACATAACACCATAAAAAAAGAAATTACATCCATCCCGCGTTCTCGAGAGAATTAATGTTTTCCCAGGGTAAAAACTTTACCTATATCACTCGGGAATAATATAACTTTCTATCAGTGAAAGTTTTTTTTTATCGGTGGAGAAGTTTCCGAGTACCAAACCTCAATATCATCTTTTTTTGACCAGATTTTTTTATGTATATTATGCAGACAAACAAGCAAACGGTCCACCTGATTATAAGTGGTCAACACCGCCTATGGGTATTTGCAGCAACACGAGCAACAACAATGCGTTGTCGACCCTGAGATGTGAAGTTGTTAAGTGTCATGTGCCTGTAAATATTAATTATTATATTTTAATGTGCTTCATAATTTGAACCTTATCTACTCACTGTGCAATAAGTTGACTGTGTACCAGATGAAGATGCCCTCGTCCGAGCCATCCATGATCTCCACTCCGGACCCCACATCGTAGCCCAATCTGGAATTAACCGTGAAAGCAATATTATATACAAGTTACCTGTACTGCTGACTAATTTATTTATTTATTTTAACAATTACAACGGTTTTCACCAATAACACTAATTACACATATCTACTAAAAAAAGGATAACAATAAATGAGATCAATAAGTTTACAAAAACTAAACCTGTTACTGTAGCGTCTCACAATACCTCAAGCATTCCACAACTATCGTCTGCCATCCGTCCTCCGTGCTCTCGTCTTGTACTCATCATCATGATTTTATCATAACCACATAATATCTTAAGCTGTCCAAGAGACGCAAAACGCAAACTATTTCATGTTGTGTATACAATTGGGATGTGTCCTGTATTGATGAATTATCAAACACTAACCAGTGTATTGAACATCCAAAAACATACGAAAACATTAAATATGATCAAAATTAAACCATTAATGTGATTTTTCAGTACCGATCTAATCATAAAGAGTATGTTATTTGATGCTGTACAATGATGTCACAACTTGCTATTTCATACAAAACTCCATACATTCGATCGTTTTGACATTTCATAAAGAATTGCTGATTTGACTTGTCAGGACACATTCCTATTATATACATATATTGTACTGCCATTTGAAACCCACCTGCCTACAGCTTGAGCGACGTTGGTTAGAAGTTGCTGGGCCTTCTCTTTAGGCAGCAGCCGTAGGCCAGCGGTAGCCCGCACTATGAGGGGAGTGGCCTTTCTCTTATCCGGCGGCGTTAAGAACTCCGCCTTTTTAATAAGTTGCACTATTGTGTCGGCACCCTTAAAGCACAATTATTTTTTAGTAAATACCTACAAACCAGTCTAAGTACAGCACATTCAAGTCTTAAACCATTTATTAATTCTAGGTCCTAGGGAATCCTCCCATAGAGTATAAAGCTCAATCATTTAAAATGTACGTAATTCACTGTGTGCAAGTGCAGATGGCACAAGCAATATTTACTAAACACTCGCCTTTTTTTTTTTTAAAGTTTATTTTCCATATAAAAAACAAAATTTACATATAAATATCCTGGGATATTCTTTAATCCCAAACTAAGCAGAGCTTGTACTATAAAAACCACTGATAATATTAATAATTTATTTTATTTATCTCCACAGATTACTGATATACTACATATTTATACTTTCAAAATACATCAATAAATAAATATTTAACACCCAGACACAGAACAAACAGACATGTTTATGGACACAAATGTTTGTCCTGGATGGGAATCGAACCCGCGACCTGCGACTTGGCAGTCAGGGTCGCTATCCACCATTCCAAGGTAAGGCCTGGCAAGTATATAGTAAGTATGCTATCTTACTATTATTATAAATGCAAAAGTTTAGATGGATGGACCTCTGTTACTCAATCACGGATCGAACGGCTGAACGGATCTGAATGAAACATAGTACAGAGATGGATCATAGCCTGGAATAGCACATAGGATTTTTGACTTTTTATCCCCGAAAAAAATTATAAACCATAGGTGAAACCGCAGGGCATAGCTAGTTGTTTATATGTTAATTAGTATAAATAAGTTATGATTGGTATACCTTCACCGGATCATCGGCAAACGACGACAATCCCGGCTTGGACTGCTCAAAAAATTCATCTACTAAATCCAAATTGGCTTGGCCAAATACTGTAACAAAGCAAAACACAATAATTAGTTATATTAATCAATCACTCTTAAACAAACACATTCGAATACGTTCTGTTAACATTAGGTAATCTATATCGTGAGAAATTACTTTTGAAAATGTAAAACACTGGTATGGAAACCAGATAGATATATTCTCATCATCTTTCCAGAAATCAGGGTACTAAAACATTATACACTGAAGGTATTTAAGCCCCAACACTTTACATACTTAACAAAAAAGTTTAAGTTCACATTCACAAATAGTAAAAAGAAATTCATTTAATTTTCAAGCATTTGTTCTTTGTTTAAAAATAGAATATAATATTAGTTTATTTTGTAACTCTAACGGTTCGTATTGAAATAAGATACCCTACCAGGGTTCTTGTAGTAAGAATGGTAAGTTAGGTTAAGGGGGTATCCCTCTGGTCTAGAAGCATGAAATTTCAGGTAATTTTTGAAGTGCCTTATAAAGGCAATATTTTGGTATCCATTTTTTATAAGTTATTTATTAACATTAAAAGAATTCAGAAAAAAATTTATAAAAAACATACTCTAGATTGATAATCTTTTTTATTTTATTTATTTTAGGTTGCAGGAGGCTTAGAAACGTGGGTATAGTCACGTGCCAATGAGACCCCCCCTTCATCACCTGCAAATATATTAAAATTTTCATCGTTTTAAATTTTTTTACATATAAAAAATGTATACCACAAATATTGATTGCCTTTTTTTTACGGCACTTCAAAAATTACCTGAAATTTCTTGCTTCAATACCCCCTTTAAGCATAGCTGTACGAACTATTATTATTTACATTGTGCAATAAATAAATAAATAAATTATTAAAAAGCCTTTTATTCATAAAAAATGATAACGATAAAATAACTTTAGTTTACAAAGTGAGCGCAAACTTAATTTGTTGTTTGTATTATAAGCATTGTCATCGTTTCTCAGGCTCATACCAAGCCCGGGGCTTAGTAACAAGAAACGTTTCATAATTTCCAAAAACTCTATAACTCCCTTTTCCTGTCAATACATCTTGTGTCATCAGTAAAATCCAGTTCGATGACTTTATAACATAAACATGGTCCATTTATACCAATAATAATTCTAGATATTTACCTCAATAATTCAAGTCAAACCGCAAGGGGAAAATTCTTAGAAGTAGTCGAGTTCATAGTGCTGACTTCCTTTGGGCAAATACTACCACCATACCTATTTCCACTGTGATACAGTTATGCACTTCTACTACTGTGTTTCGGTTAGTTAGTGAAATTAAATGAGACTAGACAACGTTTTGTCTTAGGGTCGATTAACAATAGGGAACTATCCTGTATTAAAGATAAATGATCAAATTAGCCAGTGTAGTGAACATCCAAAAATACATGGATACATCAAAAGTGTTCTTAATTTCACAATTAATATGATTTTTAAGTACAGATGTTACCATGAAGTACCATGTTGTATAATGTTTTGTTAACAGTGTATTGTGTGTTTTTGTCAATGTAAACTCAATATGTGTACTACTATGTAATCATTATTTTATTGTTATTTTTGGGCCTGTAATAAAGGAATAAAAAAAAACCATAAAGAGTAGCTCTTTTGATGCTATACAATTATGACGTCACAACTTGGTATTTCATACAAAACTCCATGCATTCGATCGTTTTGACATTTAATAAAAAGTTGCTGATTTGACATGATAATCAACATCCCTATTCCCCTGGTAAGATTATACAAAAACAAAACGACGGAAGGCGAGGTAACACGTCTGTGGTGCTAGTGCGTCGAGTCAGTGACAGCGGGTCTAATACGTGAAGATGCTTCGTGTGGAAGCGAAACATACATTTCCTATTGAATTTTCTTGTTTGGGGCTTGCCAGATAAGGAGATAAATATTTGTTTTTGTATTATCTTACAATGGATTTCCACACGCTTGAGTCAATTAGTTAATTTCCCTATAATAATAAATACGTAGTAACAGTGAACAAATAAGCATCAGCGTTCCAGTCGATGCAGTCAATTTCGTATTACATTGACGGCTATACGACTATTATCTTACATTGCTCGCGCGCCGAACCAGCAATCTATTATGAAATATGCTTGAACATTGAAACCGACCGTTCCACAATTGGGGTGTGTCCTGTATAAATGCATAAATGATCAAACACTAACCAGTGTATTGAACATTAAAAAATATACGAAACATTAAATATGATCAAAATTAAATCATTAATGTGATTTTTTTGTATCGATCTAATCATGAAGAGTAAGTCATTTGATGCTGTACAATTATGACGTCACAACTTGCTATTTCATACAAAACTCCATACATTCGATCGTTTTTACATTTCATAAAGAATTGCTGATTTGACATGTCAGGACATCCCTATTCTGGTACAGGTCTGTTGGTTACCCTATTTGATATAAAATGATTGGACTTACCTGTAAAAGGTACTCTAAACTTATATGCCAGGACCCTGGATCCCGACGACCCGGCATCAATGATGACAGCATGATGGTAAACGCTCTCGTACCCGAGACTGTTAGCGATACCATCCAGCCAGTTGGACTGACCGGCGAACAGACCTGCAAAACACCTCAAACTTATAACGAATAATATTGTGAGACCCAACAACATTGCAGAAAAAGAAATTATTTCTTTTTTTCTCTATTTAAACGTTTTATTGTTAGCCAGTACGGATGTACACTAATCGAGGCTATGATAGTGTAGTAATCTCAAGTGAACTATGATCGAACTTTAGTATTATGTACATAGATGTAATCTACTTATAAAATTGTGTATTAAGAGAGCGGCCAAGTGTGAGTCGGACTAACAAGCATAGGGTTCCGTAACACCGTACAATATTTAATAAAATGCCGAAAAAAATACGTACCACACTCATACCACAACATAACAAGAATGGTGTCGTATTTTAAAAAATAGTACAGGTCATCACCATTGATGATAGTTAAAACCCCATCAAAATCTATTGCGTAGTTTGAAAAAAAAAACAGACACAAAGATATTGTTTATGCAATTAAATTTCATATCGCTTTATTTACCAGAAATAGACACAAAAAACTAATTTTATCACAAAAGAAAAAACATGATAGAAAATAAAAAATATATTAAATTTCTCTCCTCGGCAAGTCTATTTACGTTGTAAAATTATTATTCTAGATTGTCATCACAATAACTTCACAGAGTGTCGCCTTGGCATTTAAATATACACTTCTCGCAAAAATTAAAGGAACAAAAAAAATCGACTCTAGTTTTCAAATTTTTTAGTTTAAAATTTTTCGGAGCATTGGTAGCCATGCAATCCTTGGATAAAGCACGAAGAAAAATTTTTCCAAATTTTTTAAAAATCTGTCACGATTAAATTAAAAAAAATTTTTTTCATCCTGTAACGTTAACGCAAAAAAAGTGCAAAAAAATGCCATTTTTCCTTTTTTTGGTTAATAGACTGTATCTTCGTCAATATTGGGGGGAAGACTGGGGTCATAGGAAAATTCTTTAGCATAATGTACCTTGAAGAACCCCCTAAATTTTTAGATCGATCGGTTCAGCGGTTTTTCTGGGCCGATCGATTGAAATTTCGAAAAAATTAAGGGAACAAGGTTTTTGTTCCTTAAACTTACCCTAATCTTTTTAAAAATCAATAATTTCTTTTTTTTTACTTTGTACTCGATTTTGTGTTTTTCGAAGATTAATTAAAAAAAATGTAAAAAATTTGGAATTTTTTTTCTTCGTGCTTTATCCAAGGATTGCATGGCTACCAATGCTCCGAAAATTTTTAAACTAAAAAATTTGAAAACTAGAGTCTTCAAGCTTCAAAAGTTTTGTTTTTTTATTTCCTGTACGACCATTTTTCACTGAAACTGTATTTCAGTGTCATATGTACTGTTTATTAAATAGCATTAAATATGGCAAAAATAAAATGAAATGAAGTAAAATTTAATTTAGTTTAGAATAGAATATATGAATCCTAAAAAGTTTTATTGTAAATATTTTTGTAAATTTAATTAGACTATATTAAATATTAAGTTAACATGTTTTTATTTTATGTTGCTGTGTTATAATAATAAACGTTACTAGATTATAATAAAAAAAAAATAAAAAAAAGACATACTACATAATATTTTAAATCCGAAAGTTTGTGAGTGTGGATGTTTATATGTTTGTTAGACATTCACGCTAAAACTGCCGAACCGATTTGGATTAAACTTGGCACATAGAGTGTTTACAACCTGGATTAACACATGGGATACTTTTTATCCCGGGATAATATAATTTCGCTCGGGAACGCGAGTGAAACCGCGAGGGACAGCTTCTCTTCGATGGTTTTTGCGTGAAAGAGTAAATATACGTCTATACTCACAAAGCTTCGCATGTATATTATTAGTAAGATAGTATTGGATGGACCATCCCTACTATTATTAGAAATGTGAAAAATTTTGGGATCCTTACTAAAAGTCCAATAAATGTAACCCAAAGTATAAAAGAATTACCCGAAAAAATCCTTACACCGCTGCGAAAAACTATTAAATAAATAAATATAAATATATCCTGGGACTTTTTACACACGGCCATCTGATCCCAAACTAAGCAGAGCTTGTACTATGGAAACCAGATAACTGATATACTACATATACTACTTTTTTTTCTAAATATATACTTATATACAAATTTACACCCAGACACAGAACAAACGGACATGTTCATGCACACAAATGTTTGTCCTGGGTGGGAATCGAACCCGCGACCTTCGGTTTGGCAGTCAGAGTCGCTAACCACCAAGCCAACTGGCCAACTGCCTGATTATAGAACAAAACAATGTACTAACTACCACTTTGCAGAACATATAATTGTCTACAAAAAATAATATTACAAATGTGAATGTAAGTTTGTTTGTTACGCTTTCACGCGTAAACTACTTAACCGATCATCATGAAACATTGTACACATATTCTTGGAGATATAAGAAGTAACACAGGATACTTTTTGTGCCGGGAAAATTGTTACATCCCTCGGGAACGCGGGTGAAACCGCGAGGGACAACTAGTATATTATAAGTCGGGAGTTGTGTGTTTATGTGTCTTTACGCTGAGCGTGTATTCGGTACATAATTATAAGATTGGTGTAATTTTTGATATGGAAATCATGAGATTGCATATACCTAATATACGTCTTACGAAAAAAAAAACAACCAATTGTCTTGTCAAACAGAGAAACGACAAAATTAAATAATTGAACACCAGCATTTAGTAGTGTAGTTTAAATGTGTAAATATTTTAGAAGCAAACGTAAACCGATTATTTGACTCTGAACTCTTTTAAAGTAACTAAATCTTTTAGGAAGAAGCATTTACAATTTAAAGTAAAATTAAAAATGACCCTGAAACCCATGAAACAAAATTACAATAATAAATTAGTAACTGTTAATGAATTTACTTTTAAACTGGTATTACTTGTAAGAAATCATTTACTTATTTAACTAAGTTACATGTAAAACACCTTCGATAAGCGGATAACATTAAAAAAATAATGCTACGAAAATGTACACACAACCTTACATATTAGGTTGGGGAAAAAGTCTTTTCGCATTATAGTATGTATGAACTTGTAATAAAATCTCTTTGGCTATTTGTATCTGGCTGGTTTTGGTACCATTGAGGGTTTAAATTTTAAAAAACATTTTTTTTTTAAAAGAAGTAACTTTTTCCCCAACCTATTATTTTATTCAAAATTCAAAATTCAAAACCATTTATTCAGTTTAGGCCTTCGGAGGGCACTTATGAAGGTCAAATTTAAAGTTACTGAAGCTACAACCGGTTCGGAAGTCAGCCTTCAACTGAGAAGAACCGGCAAGAAACTCAGCAAGGTTACATTCTTTTTTATTTGTTATATAAATTTTTATCTATTCTGACTTTTTGGCTATTTTATAATTTCAATTTTACATAATTTTATATTTAGCAATTACAAAATACTTATAATAGGTAACATGAAAAAAAAAAAAAACAAAACAAATAAAAATATGACAAGACTGCAAAATAGAAAATAACAATAATTAGGTACTTACAACTTAAACAAGAGATTTAGAGGTGCACTGTGCAGAGAGCAGCTATTTCCATACATTTTTATCTTCAATATAATGAACTACCTTGTAATACGCTTTTTCTTTCAAAACTTTCCTAATATAATTTTTAAATTTATGATCAGACATTTTGGTTATTGAAAGCGGTATCTTATTATAAAATCGAACACAATTACCAAGAAATGACTTGTTAACTTTAGTTAGTCTAAAGTATGGAACAACTAACTTCTCCCTTTGTCTTGTATTTATACTATGAATATCTAATTTTGACTCAAACGTTCCTATGTTTCTACGTATAAACATTATATTTTCATAAATATATAGTGAAGGTAATGTCATTATATTTATTTCCCTAAATAAATCTCTTAATGATTCACGGGGACCCATACTGTAAATTGCACGAATTGCTCTTTTTTGTATAATAAATATTGATTCTATATCCGCTGCTGCTCCCCAAAACAAAATACCATAGGACAAGAGGCTATGAAAATATGCAAAATAAACTAATTTGGCCGTCTCAACATTCGTCAATTGTTTAATTTTCCTAACAGCAAAAGCAGCCGAACTTAATTTAGCAGCTAGAGTATCAACCTGAGGTCCCCATTGCAATTTATTGTCTAATGTAAGACCCAAAAATACCGTTTTATTTACAAGATCAATATGGCTCCCATCTATTATTATTTGGCTATCTACTTGTGCTACATTTGGTAAAGAAAACCTTAAGCATTTAGTTTTCTTTGAATTTAGTAATAGATTATTTGTAGCAAACCACCCACAGACAATTGACATAGTATGATTAACTTTAGTTAGATCTTTGTCTTTTCTATTAACTTTAAAAATTAATGATGTATCATCAGCAAACAAGACAATATCTGTGAGGTCATTTACAACATATGGCAAATCATTTATATATACTAAAAACAAAAATGGACCTAAAATTGAACCCTGGGGTACCCCCATTTCGACTAAAGAGCCCTTGGATGTTGTGCCGGTAATCCCTACCTTTTGCTGGCGATTTGATAAATAAGATAAAACAAGATCATGAGCAGTTCCACGAATTCCGTAGAAGTCAAGTTTTAGTAGTAGCGTACGGTGGTCAACGCAATCGAATGCCTTGGACAGATCACAAAAAATGCCAATCGCATCCTGTGAATCCTCCCATGCGCCATAAATGTGCCTCAGCAATGTTGCTGCCGCATCGGATGTAGATCTTCCCTTCGTGAAACCGAACTGATGACCATGCAATACCTTATGCTTAGTAAAGTGACTTGACATTTGATTAAGCAGCAATTTTTCAAAGATTTTACTAAGTGCTGGCAGAACGGAAACTGGTCTGTAATCAGATGGATTCTCCCTACAACCGGACTTGAAAATAGGTACTATTTTACTATATTTCATTAAATCAGGAAAACAACCCTGATCAATGCATTCATTAAAAATATTTGACAAAACAGGTGCAATCACTGTTATTATTGATTTTACGATTGTTACTGATAAGCCCCATAAATCTTCAGTACTTTTCATATTGAGAGAATTAAAAGTTATTATGATATCGCTAGCATTAATATGGTCAAATTTAAAACTTGGAAATGTATTATGAATATGCTGCTTGAGTAAAGATTCCGCTGCTATAGGACATGATTTAAGGCTTTTAGTAGTTTTACCAGGTATACTCGTGAAGAAGTTTTCAAAAGCACAGGCTACATCTAAATTATTTGTTAGAATTTTTTCATTAATTTTAAGAGTTACCTGTTCATTATTATTTCTAATTTTACCAGTTTCCGTATTAATAACATTCCAGACTGTCTTTATTTTGTTATTAGCATTACCTATTTTATTACATATAAAGTAAGATTTAGCTTGATTACACACTAACTTGAAAGTCTTTGAAAATTTTCTAACATATTTATGAAATTCTTCGTTCTGAGTTAGAGATTTTAAATGATAAAGTTCATACAACCTATCCCTGCTCTTACGAATACCTTTTGTAGCCCAGTCACTAAATCCCATTTTACTATTTACCTTCACTATTTTAGTAGGACAGGCTCTATTAAAATTATCGCAAATCCCAGACAATAAACCTTTATACAAGACATTGGGCTCATCACTATGATATATTGTATTACAGAGTTTCAGCTCTAAATTATTCTTAAAGGTGTCTAATCTTGCCTTAGTAGTAGGTCTAATTACTTTCGTTACTTTAAATACTTGTCTTTTAAATGGCAATTCTATTAATTGAGCCTTATGATCCGAGCGAACACCACTAATAATCGATTTCCCTAGTATACTACTATTAGTTAATATATTATCAATACAAGTAGCCGAAGTGGCTGTAGATCTTGTTGACTCACTAAACAATAAATCTAAGTTGAACGATTTGAATAAGGCAACAAAATTCCGACTTTCAGATGAATTACTAAGAGTATCTACATTAAAGTCGCCACATACAACTATTGACTTGTTAGAATTATTAAATAACTTACGAAGAATCTCTTCCATTATAGACGTAAACAATAAAAAATTTGATGCCGGTGGCCTATAAACACAAACAATAATATAGTTCTGCAACTCTGCACAAGACACCTCACAAACACGCTCAACAGAGAGGCTACAAATATCTTTACGATCCTTGAATTTAATATTATTATTTATAAGAATTATTGTGCCGCCACCTTCTGCAGATAATCTATTGAATATACTGGCAACTGTAAAGTTTTTAATATTAAAAAGCATAGTGCCCGGTTTCAACCATGTCTCTGTAAAACATAATATATCTATATTTATTTTATCTAATAATAAATGAATATCAAGAATTTTGCCAAAGAAGCGATTAATATTCTGATGTAATAAAAAAGTCGAACTGTTTAGCTTCTCTGTTGTCAAAAGTTTTTGTTTAAAGAACTATTCTGAGATTTAATGTTAAAATGACTTGTTCTTACTGTGTTATCCCTTATCCTATTAATATTATATGCTACAAGTGATGCAATCAATTTCTTAAGTTTTTTTGGAATAAACAGGGTATCCTGTTTCAATTTCAAATTACTAACAAACTTGTTAGTATCAAAATAAATAAAATTAGCACTATGACATGTAACATTATGCATATGGTTATTTAAATGCCAAATATAATTATTCTCCATATCTGAATAGTTGGAAGAGTATGGGAAAGCACATAACATTTTTTTCATTACCTCTAATTTTGATAAAGAATTGAGACTATTTATCAAGTCTTTTTTACTTATATTTATAACATTGCCAATTAAAATTATTATTATGGTATTTTCATCAAACTTTGTATGCAAAATCTTATCTATTATTTGTTTGTATGATGCTCCTGGCATACAATAATTTATTACTGAATCAGTTATTTGGTTACTTATTATTGAGCCAAAGTCAGATCCTATTTTATCCGAAAAAACTATTGTCTTTGTGATTGTAGGACAAGGATTGGAATCTAATTGCATGACCCGAACATCAGTCTGATTCATTTGTGATATTGGAAGCGACTCACCTGGCCCAGCTGGTGAAGGGTCACAATCACATATATGATTATGGGACAGAGATCTTAATGTGTCCTCATTGTACTTACATAAGTCAACCAGGTGTGTTGCCGCCAATATATGCTCATTTATTTGTTTTTGAGCAATTTCATACCTAGAAACTAAGTCCCTAAGACAGATCTCCTTGTGCTCAAGGTCTGAGAGCAAGCGCTGAGTGTCAGTATCATACAATTTTTGACAATTATTTAATTTATTATTGCAATCTTTTAAATTTCTAATTATTTGAATCCTTTCTTTCCTCAATTCAACATTTTTATAAAAACATTTTTGTTTTTTAACTACTGAGTTTACTTTTCTAATAAATTTATTTAATTTTAAATATTTCTTAATTTTATTGTGACTTCTTAATTCAACTTTTGCACTATTTGCTTCAGAATTTGCCGGCTGAGTACACAAATCACTCCCAATCAGCTCATCATAGAGGCTCAATGTATTGTTGGTTTGGTGACAACTTGCTTCGGTTTCCAGGCGGTTAATTTTGTCCTTCGCCTGACCCAAGCTGCTCTCCAGACCAGATAACCGAGTCAGTGTTTTCTCATAAGTGGTACTACACTCATTGAATGTAGCCACCACCTTCTCTAAGTGGTCGCGCTGATCAGTGACTTCCATGTAGTTGTTGTGAAGCTCAGCCAGGTCCTTCTTCAGCTGACTATTTCTGTTGTTCACATTTCTAACTTCCTCCTCGCCTTCTTCACGTTCCTGAATTAGCCGGTCACAGAGAAGTTGGGAGGCCTTAAGGTCTTCTAAAGCCTTTCTGAGCTTGATCTCGACATCACGGGCACAGGCCTTTATGTTTATGATATAAAAAAATCATTTACATAATATTATCGTGCTTAAATACGTACCATTCGCAAAACGTAATAAATTAATTTAACTTGTATTTTTAAACAAAATAGAAATAAATTTCAAAAAGATTCAGTCACCAAGCGATCCAAAATTAGCTAAATTGACAGAGACGACTAAATATAAAATGGCGAGAAATAAACAAAACACGCTAAAATTATGACGCGCCATCACTTCGCGCCCACTCTCGCTTAAAATAAAACAGCAATAATATTTTGCGTAACGATAGAATGTTTTCCCAGGTGGTATAAATACTTCTAAAAACACAAACTATATAAAAAAAACAGTTAAAAATCAGTCCATCTGTTCCGGAGCTACGGTGCCACAGACAGACAGAGACACACAGACACGTCAAACTTATAGCACCCTATCGTTTATGCATCGGGGGTTAAAAAAATTAAGAATACCTGCTACAATAATCGGTATGGTACGCACTAACGCCGCAGTATCGTTTGCCATTTCCAACATACACTAAGTTGACTGTTTGTAAAAAAGATATTGCCACACGAATATGCACTTTAAATATTCGTCGTTACATGTTATTTATATTTTATAAGTTAATTATAATTTGTTATATTCTTGTGACATGATACCGATACGAAACCACGTACTGAATGATTTGTTCGCGACTGTTACGGGTCGTATTGTCTGTCTATAAAGGCCTTGACACAAGTAGTTATTTGTTCTCATTTGACCCGAACAATTTCTAATATATTAAACAGCTGTTTTACAAGAGACGTGAGCCTCAAATATTTATTTAAATTATATTTTACTAGATGTCTCCCGCGGTTTTACCCGTGTTTCCGAGAGATGTTAAAATTTCTTGGGATAAAAAGTACCCTATGTGTTAAAACAGGTTATGAAGTATCTATGTGGCATGTTTCATCGATATTTGTTATGTCGTTTTTGCGTAAAATAGTGACAAGCATCCATCCTCATAAACTTGCGCATTTATAATATTACTAGCTGTCCCCCGCGGTTTTACCCGCGTTCTCGAGGGCTGTCACATTTTTGCGGGATAAAAAGTACCCTATATATTATTCCAGGTTATGCTCTATCTATGTACCAAGTTTCATCCAAATCTGTCCGGTAGTTTTTGCGTGAAAGAGTAACAAACATCCAAACATTCACATTTATAATATTATAAGTAGGATATATGATTTTTTATTATAGGTATAATACATTTTATAATAAAAAATATTTTTACTATTGCCAATAGCAATAAAATGTGGGAATTTCATTAAAAAAAAGTTCAACCTCATATATATTTAAACTATTCCGTAATGTTTTGCAAATATTCATGCGGAAAATCTAGATATCCTTGTTTGTAAGTAGGTATTTATAGTGGTAGCTTTAAATAAGAGTATTAGAGTGAAAATATTTCGTTATTTTTAAATCGTCACAATTTAAGGCCATTCTGAAAGATAAAAATATTTTAGAAAAATGTACTCTATGGTGTTACAATAAGGTTAATTTGCATAATGACACAATTGCCTAGGTACTGATCTATTTATATAAGGAAAATAGGGTTCCTTTGACGCACCATCACCTCAAAACTACTGAACATATCGGGATGGGACTGCTACTATTCGACGCGAAATTTTTCCTATATGGTTATAGGCTATAAATGACATCAACGTGAGTGAAACCGCGGGGGACAGCTAGTAAATAATATTATTATTATTATTTCAAAAGCTTTCAAGTTACTTTTCGTTCACACGGTAGGGCACGTGCCTCACCTAAGCCTTATCGCAATTTTATGTTGTTATTTTGTGATAATATGGTAATTAAAACATCGGCTAAAAACAGTATTTCTATTTAACAATGTTACTTTCCATACGATTATAAATTGAATATACATAATGTTACAAAACTACCCGTAAATCCGAAAGGAGGTTAAACGGGGCCCTATAACGAGTCCATTCACAATATTTAACAACCGTAGTAACGGTATATAACATACCCCAAAAAAAACTGATTTTCATGAAAGAAAACTATTAAATTAGATAATTATTAGGTAAAATAGGTACGTAGGCCTTTGACATGACAGCTTACTAGGGTTGTTGGCTTTGATAATTAATTATATTTTTACGGGGTATTTTATAACAAGTTGTATATTTACAAATCTATAAGATTATATTCTATGTCCTACAAAAATATTTTGGTATTGTTGTTTTTTACGTGTGTCTGTTTGTTTGTCAGCGGGGTGTATCTCGTGATTTTTTTTGCAGTTTTATAGATAATTATACGGAACCCTTCGTGCGCGAGGCTGACTCGCACTTGGCCG
The DNA here is from genome assembly GCA_907165245.1 of Habrosyne pyritoides. Lineage (NCBI taxonomy): Eukaryota > Metazoa > Arthropoda > Insecta > Lepidoptera > Drepanidae > Habrosyne > Habrosyne pyritoides. The sequence goes on from OU015606.1 coordinate 9,625,976, forward strand.
GTTTTTCATAAATTTCACATGACAAAATACATTATGTTTTTTTAACTGTACATTTGTGAAATTGGTTACCCGACTGCATTGACGTAGGTCACATACAATGGTGCTCTATCCTTTATTATTATGTTAAGAAAACATGTATGACAAATGTTTAAACAACGGTTTACATACAATTATAAAACAATAGCTCTCAAGTTACGCTTAACATGTGAGATCGTATTGATGCTTACATAGACTTCAGAGAAACCATATATATGCACATAGCAAATATATTACATTCACTCGGAAAACTTATTATTAGGTATTCTTATAATAAAATGTATTTTTAATAATGCTCTTGTTTCAATACGAAACATTTGTGCTAGAAATAAAATTATATTATTCGGTATTAAAACAAAGAACAAAAGCTTAAAAACAATAAATAATAATAAATATCCTGGGACATTCTTTTACACACGGCCATCTGGTTCCAAACTAAGCAGAGCTTGTACTATGAAGACCAGATAACGGATATACTACATATACTACTTTTTTTTTTCTAAATACATACTTATATAGATATTTACACCCAGACACAGAACAAACAGACATGTTCATGCACACAAATGTTTGTCCTAGGTGGGAATCGAACCAGCGACCTTCGGATTGGCAGTCAGAGTGTTAACCACCAAGCCAACTGGCCTGTCCAATAAATTACAATAAAACAAAAGATTTTCCAAGTGAATGCAAACTATTTTATGGTCTATATATTGTCAAAATTAATAATCATTCGAGCTGATTATACTGTATAATGCCTAAATAAACTTAACCTTACTGTAAAGATGAATGATAATGACAGATTATTATTTCAATTTGATATTTAAGTCATTTGTTATACACTCACCTAAGAAGTATGTGACGAACAGAACAAGTACGATGAGAAGGATGAATACTTTCTTCAAACGCCGGGGCTGTTTTATAGTCCTACTTCTTGCGTTGATATGTGGGACTGAGCTCTCATCTTTTAACTGAAAAAAATAATATTATATCAGGCATATGAACATGTTGGTCTTATAGTAACACTAGCTGTGCCCTGCAGCTTCACCTATTCTGAGGGACATAAACCATCCTCTTGAATCACTCTGTCTATTGATAAAAACCACATCAAAATCCATTGCATAGTTTAACAGATCTCAGCGTACAAATGGCAGAACATTTCCTTTATACTATTTTCCACTTTCTGTCCTGTTGATGAAGTAAATGTCTATGGTGCTAGTATGTCGAGTCAGTGACAGCGGGTCAGAAGATGATTTTTGTAGAAGTGAAACATGTATCAATTTCCTGTTGAGTTTTCAAGTCATTTGCAACTTGGCAGAGAAGGAGATCCAGCAAAATTTGTTACTAGATATTTGTTTTTGTACAATCTTACTTGTTCAGTGAACAACTACATGCTAGAAATAAGAACAACTAGCTGACATTCTTTATAATATTAAGAATGTCCTGAAGCCCTTCAAAAATTGAAGCTGTCATACAAAAATTTACTTTATTGGCCTTGAAATAAGGTTTGACTATTGTTCCAATGGTTTATTGTATATTCATGAAAATAAACTTTATCATTAAGGAATAAACTTGAATTTTCAATAACAGTTACACATCTTAAGGGGCTTCTTATATTGGAATACAGTGTAAACTCTTTATAACGAAACTCAAGGGACTGAGCATTTTTTGTCGTTATAGAGAGTTATCGTTATATGGAGTGAACAAAAAAAAACAAAACAAAGTGAACAAACCAACCAACTTGGGCTCACTTCAACGTTATAGGGAGTTTATCGTTATAAAGGATAACGTTATAAAGAGTTTACACTGTATATAGTCTTGATAGTCAAAATATTTTTTATTCTTTATGTGATCATGCATCAAATACCTGTGTATTAATACGTTAACTGTTGGCGTCACATATATTATTGATATAAAATTCATAATAATACCAATATGTTAGTAATGACTTCATGACCAATGTGTGGAGAAATGTACCACTAGGTCTTTGTCAAAGAAGATGTGTATCGTGAAGTGCAACCAACAATGGTAAGAAAGTGCTGTTTTTAATTAAAAACATCTGGAAAAGGTGGTTAGTGACACAAACCGACCTATGACTGACAGAGTGAAAGAAGGAATTACAGCAAGACTTATCATTTAAAATAAGCAGTATGTTTATTGTAAATTATTACAAAATAGATAGTTATAATCCATTTAAAAATATTATTATCCACCAAAATTTAGGTATTGTATATTTAAACTAACTAGGAAATGTCAAACTGATAATTCTTCAGGTGCATTAGGGATATCATCAAGTTCAGATAAGATCTCTTTTAATTTCTTATCAAAGTTAAACATTCTCTTATCAAAGTGGTTTTATTGTTAGACAAGCAAGACAATTTTCAATATGGGTATATTACTAAAAAATAATTACTCACATACACAAATAGGTTTTTTTAAGGGTTATATGATACCTTTTTTTTACCATTTCTTTGTCACTCAACTATGTAGACTATAACAGGTGATAAAAATCTTTATGGTACCTATTCAATGAATAAATGAACAATGTGATAAATAATTTACCAAAACGATGATTTTACATTGTTGAAAGTATTGAAACTCACCTCTAAATACCTGTAAGTACTGAATTTTCCCATGTCGACTTAAAATCAACATCACAACCGGTTAAATATTTAAATAAAACTATATTTTATTATAATACTGTTTACGCACAACATATCTTTAATTTATTAAAATACCTAACTAGAATAATTTCGAAAATTATAACGCCAGTTCGCGATATTTTCTTACAAAATACAACAACAAACGTCAAACAAGTATAGGGATGCACAATTTACTTAGATGAAATCTATTAGAAACACTCGATTTACTAAAACGATATATTTGACGAGTCGATGATTTATATTCGATATTTCATATGTTAATTGTTATTTTTTTATCGAAACCAATATATTGTAATCTATCGTTAATGCCAGTATATCATTATTCGATTGATTTGATTATATCGAAATTTGTTGTAGTTAGCAATTGTTAACCACATCCTAGCATGGTATTGTAATAGTTACAGGGAGCTAAAAGCTAGTCGAGGTTAACGAACCGATTGCTTGTTTAGTTGTTTCTATCTAATTGAGAACGAGGCACTCGAGCGTTCATGACAGCATTAGCGCAATTTTCACCCAATAAAACTGTTTCTATTGATAGGAATGAACCGAGTAAATATAGATTAGAGGAATATTCTTGTTATATATTTATTATTTAGTCGATTATCAAATAATACGTTATTTTTATACAATAGCGTTACTTTGACGTATCTAGTCAGGGGACTACACTACACACAAACATGAAAACTTTTTGATAAACATTAAATAAAAATAATAGGCTACATTATATTAAATTTTACTTACATAGTATCTGTCTGTATGAATGAACTGTATATATAAAATACAGTAAATCCAGTAAATTTACTACATAAACTAGGCTAGGCACTAAGCGAACGAGAAAAAAAAATAGGTAAGTGGCAAAGCATTTGTAAACTATCAGTCATATTTATTTATAGCTGATATATACCTTATTGGTCATGATATTAGTGATATTTTCTAAAGTATCTGTATACAATATTATGTACCTACTAACTTCATTAGCTTCGGCCATAGGTTGCGTAAAGTAAAGAGTTTATTAGTAGTATTTAAAACATAACCTCACCAACTCACGATATTGTTTTGTTTCTCTTACCTTTCTTTGGCGCACATTCATTTTGGTTTTTTATTTGTAAACAATTTATAGTAAGCGGTGATTATCACAAAAACTACAATTGTAATCACTGTAACTTATAACTATTATTTTACTATTGGAATACAACTGAGTTTGGTCTTAGAACTTGTTAATTTGATAGTTGCTGCGTCCTCAAAACGCAGCGTATTATTTAACTGTAAAACAGATAAATTAACTTGGATGCTCCAAGCCGCGACGCAGATCACAGGCAGACTTCAATAACTACTGTAGATTTTGTTACGTACAAAGCATAGATAGATAATAAATAACCAGCCAACCACGTGATATATACTCGTAATGGTGACTGGGCGGCATTTTATTCTTCAGGGATAATATTATTGACATGCATGACTCCACAAGTTACGACACAATCATTAGTCTCAAGGTCAAATCTACTTTGGCACTTAAGATATATAAAATAGAGTTGCTTATTTAATAACTTGCCTACGAGAATCTGAACGAGATCTTACGATATTTTTAATAATTTTTATGGATTTTATATTCAGCCAGTTGACAAATATGTGTCATAAAGTTATGCTACTGATTGCGTAGATAATCTTTTGCTCTATGCATCATCATACAATTAATATTGAATAAATAGTCACCGTATAAAGAAAGCAATAAAGTATTTTTTTCTGTGACATTCTTAAGAGCCGATAGCTTTCCGCTATATGAGAACATCACAAAGCTAGAGACAAAACTAGAGCTATGTAATAGCGAGGATATATAAACATACAAAATCTATTTTAATCTGAGTGTATTGAATACGTATTTATTTGACCTTGACAATCCTAGCCTTGTAAGACGATTATATAATTAACAAGTAGGTACGTAGGTTTTATCTGATTTTGTCTAGATAGGTCGTTTTGACAGTTAAACATTTCAAAGAAAAATAATCTTCATTTCTTTTGAGATAATGTTTCTATCTATTTACTATTCTTATCTAACAATACAATGGTTAGTTTGGGCTATTTATTCTATTATTTACTCTTAGCTGTCAAAGATCTCTACAACTATAGTAGGTATCTGCTATGCAATTGCAATTTAAAATATATGTTGCAAAGTGGCCAAGAGGGTCCCGCAAACCGGCAATTTGTCAATTAGCGTTAAAACGAGACCCGAATTCGATGTAATAACTTAGGGTTCCTGTACAATTAAATAATGTCCGGATGAGCCAAATCTATAGCTTTTCTCTAAAGTCGTCACGATCTCACAGTCCAGTTTTGACAGCCAAGACACGAAAAAGCAACACAGAATCCAAATATTGTTAGTAAGATCTTACTAAACTTGCGGCACGCTATTGTGGCCGTTTTGACGTTTAACAATGACATAGAAAAATAACCTTTATTCCTTCAAACATAAGATGCATCTATTGATCCAACAGCTAATTGTATGATGAAATCAACGTTATTCCAAAGAAATACAGTTTCTTTTCCTATGACAACAATGAAACTTCAAAACGGACACCATAGCGTGCCGGTAGTATAAGTTAATTGGAGCGGTAAATAAAACTAAAACTGAAGAAATATTGGTTCTCATCCTCTGTGGTAGCTTCCACATCAGAGGACAATCCACCTTATTAGCTATCATATTTAGAATACTGTTGCTACTCTCACGGACTCTTCCTAGCAGAGGGGCTGTTTTCTTACGCCAGATAGCATCTAAGCCCGTAAGTGCGTGTCTAAGTGTCTCTAAGTACGTGCATTGATGCTCTGTAGAATCGTGGCATTCTAAACAACAGATGGCGCAACAGCATTCTTAATACATTATTATATTGGACACGTAGAAAATTATAAGCCCTTTAGGTAAAGCCGATCCACAGAGTCACCGAATACAAAAATGCAGTATGCCTTAAACATATGTTCATCTGTTGTTCCAATAGTTAATTGTATGACGATGCAAATGGACTTTGTCGTGAGACAATAAGGGTTATTTTTCTTTCACATTCATAGGTGTTAAAACGGCCTTATTCGATAGTTAACAGCATAGAAGGTTCCCAACCATACCGATAGAAACAGTATTTTACTTATTTTCATTCGCTAATACTTATTACTGTTCTATTAAAAAATCATGGGTGCCATTGTCAGAACTGCGCCACACCAGCGCAAGTACCAGCTTTCAAATAAAAAAAGAATCATTAAAATCGCTTCGCCCAGTCGAAAGTTATGAGGTAACAAACATAAAAAAAATACAGACGGATTGATAACCTCCTCCTTTGTTGAAGTCGGTTAAAACCGTGTACAAAATACTGTTCTTATGTCTGCTGAGTGGAGAGGCTTATGAATATTTTAAAATTGATAATAATTTGTGCAAGAGGTCCAAAAAATATGCTTTTGAAATGTCAAGAAAATTAAATATACCTATCATTTTATTTCTCCTATCGTAATATACTACATTTCTCGCACCAAAAATTAGGAACCCTAGTTACAACGGCCTTAAACGATAGTGAGCAGCATTATTTTTTTTCTCCTCCTTTATGACCACAATCTCACCTGATGGTAAGTGAAGATGAGGCCGGAGATGGAGCTCGCTTTTCCGTTAGTAGCCTATTCACTCTTTTCTTAAAGAGCCCCAAGTTGTAAGTTTCTGGGAACACAGACGTGGGGAGAGAATTCCAATCTTTAGCTGTGCGCATGAGGAAGGAAGCTGCAATGCGCTTCGTGCGAATTGGTGATGTCTACAATATAAGGGTGAAAACTCTCCCCACGCCTAGTTCGATGACGAAAAGGTGATTATATAATAATAATAATTTATTGATACAAGTCCTTACAAAATGCTTAATAATAATAAATGCTTAGCTAAAGTTCACAAGGTTATTAATTAAAGGCGCAGAAAAGTTCTAACCGTGACTCCTAAACTAGGACTACCTGTGACTTAGGAGTCAGTGTTCTACTTTCACTTGGATACTATAAACCCTTATGCAAGTTAAGAACTAGTAAGCTGATATTATACAAAAGAGTACATTATTATGTTGCGAATATTATAGATTTAGCGTATTTAGATAGGTACAATACCTAAGACCTTAGCCATCAAAATACCAACTAAAATACCATGGCATTTACCTTCTTATTGAAACACCTATGTATTTGGTAGTGAATTAACATAACTTTCCGTAAAAAGTTAAAATAAATGTTCCTTCTGTATAGATGCAACAATCTCACATTCATTTCGCACTTTTTGGAAAAGATTTCCTTTTTTTTATTTTTTCAGCTTTTCGTTCTACGAAGAAGGTTGCGATTTCATATTATGGAAACTCCGTGTCTGTAATACTTTTACTAACAAACTTTTTCTCACATGAGTGTTACCAGGTACATAGTTAAATCTAGTGTTAAAAATGTAAGCAGACTATTTAGTGCTCATAATGGGCACTTAAAATTCGCTATCAAACGGTGTAAAGTTCCGAGATAAGAATAATTCAATTGCTTGCATAATGTTATTAATCGTTACATCACACTATATTTATGGCCGAGGCCGAGCCGAGAGACCTTTTGATAAGCAATTATTTTAAGCATAGCAGCAGTAGGTATCTTTTTTTGAAAAGTTTTTTTTTTCATTTACGTGTCTATGGCTCTGAGGTTTCTGATGAAGGTCGAATTCGGAAATAAGATGGAAGATGGAGTAATGTTTTTTTAATCCAGGTACTTACGATGCTAACTTTACTAGGGTGCCTTTTATAGCGGTTTTGACATTTAAGTCTCTCATAGAAAAATAAACCTTATGACTTTCTATGTATACTATACTAACTGTCCCCCGCGGTTTCACCCGCGTTTCCGAGGGATGTTAGATTACATTATTTTGTTCTTTCATCATCAATAGTTTTCGCAGCGCGCGCGATGTAAGGATTTGCTTTACACCTTGGGTTACATAATTGGAGTTTTAGTAAGGATCTTAAATTTCTTTGAAAATATAATATAGCCTGTGTCAGTGTAGCTTAACAACGCTGAAAGAATTTTTGAAATCGGTACCGTACGTTTTAGTTATTATTATTTTAAGTTTATTCGTTACATACAAAAATACAAATCTTTCCTTTTTATAATATAGTATAGATGTAGATATAAGATTTATCTGCATCGTCATTCAAAAAGCTATTGGATCAATATATGCATTTTAATTCAAATGCAATAGAGTTCATTTTCCTTTGTCTCTTAAACGTCATACCAAACATCGATTGCCGCTAGTTATGTCATTATTCAGTTTTATTCTACAATTAGCTGCGCCGTGCAGTTTTGCCCTGCATAGTTTACGATTCTATAAAGGATCTTTTTTTTTTATATCACTTGGGCCGACAAACAAGCAGACGGTCCACCTGACCACCTGATGGTAAGTGGTCACCGCCGCCTATGGACATTTGCAACATTAGGGGCATCGCTAATGCGTTATCGACCCCGAGACGTGAAGTTGTTAAGTCTCATGTGCCTGTAATTTCACCGGCCCCCTTACCTTTGTAACCGAAACACAGTAATACATGTACACTACTGCTTCACGGCGGAAATAGGTAAGGTGGTAGTACTTCCCCGGACGAACTCTGCACTAAGATCTCTACTACTCTTCATACATACAAACAAACATCACATTGGATTACCACAACATGCTTGAAAAAGCTCTAAGTCAAGGGCAAAGAGCCTTACGGGGGTCTAAACTTTCAAATAAATTAATTTAAAAATAGACATGTTGGATTTTTTATTCTTCTAGATAATGGAGCTAAACGCTATCCTTCTGGAGCAGTTGAAATTATTCGGAATTGGTCGTCGCAAGTTGGATGACCAACTTTTTGCTCAAGATAAACCACCTCCAAGACTTGGTATTTACGATTTGGATGACGAGGAATTATGTCATGAAGTGTAAGTAAATTATTACAGCATCGACAAGAGAGTACCTACGCCTTTGGCAAGTTAGTCTGTAGACAATGATATTTATACTATAGATACGTTGTTGACGCTCAGAAATGGAAAAATAATATGCCGGTAATTGACTTAATTTCATTTAGTCCCGCACCAACCATTGCGACGGTACGCAAAGATACTCTTATTCTATATTTATTAACGTAACTAACAATGCATCTTCATTTCTCGATATTAAAAACAACTACACTGTAAGTTGGCATTTATTTTCTTTCCATTTCTTCGCGCGTATTGATTGTACTGATGTATGCGATTGTTGGTAAATGACGTATCTGTATTAAAATACTTGTAGGTATGAACATAAGTGATCACATTATTTTGTTGTTTCTATCATCAATAGTTATCACAGTCCACGCGCTTTAGGTAAGGATTTTCTTAAGTCATTTTTTTTATACTGTTTTAGTAATGATTCCTATTTTTTTTATAAATATAATATTGTATCGGACACCCGTGGATAGTGTAGCTTCCCAACGGTGGAAGAATTTTTCAAATCGGTCCAGTGGTTTCGGTGGCTATTCAATGCAAACAAACAATCAGATCTTTACTCTTTGTATATAAGTATATAGGCGGCCTTAGGGGGTGGCGAACGGGACAATCGCCCGGGGCTTCGCTCTTGTCTCGAGCAACCCAAGCAAATAAGAAAAATATGGATTTCAAATTTATTTATTTGTATAACTTTAGCATTTCTTGTCAAAAATTACAAATACCTAAACCAGACTTACTTTCGCATCACATACTTTTCACGAGGGACAAAGGGCCTCGCAATGACCTGCCGCCCGGAGCCTCGCAGTGGGTAAGGTAAGGCCGGCGCTGTATAAGTACCTATAGATTTATACTTAAGGCGGTCTTAACCTTAAATAGGCGCGCGGGGTCGCCGCGACCCCAAGTGATCTTCAAGTTAAGTTTTTTTTATACCTATTAACGCTGTCAACCCGAATTTCTTGCTAGCTTCCTAACTCTCTAGTCCCCTAGGTCTAGTTTCTAATTTCATACCTATCAATTTGGTAACTGCAGACTCCACGCGACTAACAATGTTAGTTTATTGGCGCGCCTAATTAAAGGTTAATAGGTACATAATATTTACCGTAGTAACTAGCGAAGTTTGATAACGATGAATGGAGACTCATGCAGCCTCAGCACCTCTAGCAAACAGTAGAGATCGTAGATATAGATTTTTTTCAATTTTACAATTGTATTTAATACATAGTCACAAACTTTACATCGCCAATCTGCTCAGCAGTTTGTAGGCGCTCTGCTCTTTTAACAATAAATGTATCTTATACTACCTAACTACATTCTTATACTATTTTAATAATCTACTACTACTACCAACATTCAGAAGAAAAGTGCTTTTAATAAGTCATCAATTCCTTAAACTGTTTTGAGGTTCATTTTACATTTAATTCTTTCACCATCTCATTACAACGGATTAATACATGCTTTGGCCTAACGTTTACACTCGTGCCCATCTAATGATTTCCCGGTATCCTTGTGGTAATCCAGAACATTTTCTATCTGTGTGCCAAATTTTATTCAAAACCGATCAGCCGTTACGGAGCTGAATGTGAGCTAAGTGGTAACAACCACACACATATACATCTATGTAGGTTAGAAGTAAGTTGCTATAGAGTATCGATTTTTTAACGGAATTAATTTATGCTAAATAAAGTCAATAAGTATCATAAATAACTAAAAACTGAGTGTGTCGTATACACACACGATATAAATCAAATTTGTTTAACAGGGAAACATTTTAATTATTCATCAATCACTTTTAGAATAGCATAGAGTGTCATTATCATTCATGTTTGCGTCACACAAAAAGGCGCAACCTTTTTCGGATCGGAAATTCTAAGCCCTCACATGAAAGATTTTACTAAAACCTATTATACAACGTGTTACAAAATACCCAGTAATAATATAATGAATTATCAAAGTCATCAACCCTAGTAAGCTATCATGTCAGGGAACCAGATTATTAAACAGAAAGGCCTACGTACCTATTTTACCTAATAATTGTCTACTTTATTAGTTTTTCTATTTTTCATTCCTAAAAATCAGTGTTTTATTTTTTTGGGGTATGTTATACAGCGTTACTAAGGTTCTTAAATATTGTGAATGTACTCGTTATAAGGCCCCATTTAACCTCCTTTCGGCTTTACGGGTACTTTTGTAACATCCTGTATAGATCTAGTTAAAATGATAACTTACTTGTGACGTAATGTTCGTGAACAAATATGAATGCCCTCAATACTTCACTTCTGACTTTAAACTTCTTCGGCGAAATGTGTCTCGGTACTTTGTCCACCTCTTTTAGTATAATAGGCGTATATATATATATATATATTTCTTTCGTTTTTCATTTATATAAAAATAAATAATAAAAAAACAAATAAATCAGATTAGATAAAATTTTAAATCAAAAATTAATCTTCTACCATGTCGAGTTTTTTGCGGGTATTCATTACTTGAAGACACTTCCGAACCGGTTGTAGCTTTATTAACTTTGACTTTAATAAGTGCCCACTAAGTAACTGAATAAATATTACAATTTTTAAAATTAATGTTCAGTCTCCTTTGACCCGTTAGGGATGTGTCCTGACATGTCAAATCAGCAATTCTTTATGAAATGTCAAAACGATCGAATGTATGGAGTTTTGTATGAAATAGCAAGTTATGACGTCATAATTGTACAGCGTCAAATAACATACTCTTTGCGATTAGATCGGTACTTAAAAATCACATTAATAACTTAATTTTGAACTTATTTGATGTTTTTGTACATCTTTACATGTTCAATACACTGTTTAGTGTTTGATCATTCATCTTTAATACAAAGTTCTATTCTAATTCCAGATTGAAATCAACATGTCACATTCCAGGATGCACTTTCACCACAGAATCATTATTGGAATTTGAAAACCATTACAACTCATCACATAGGTATACTTGTTGTCAATGCAAGAAAGTGTTACCCTCCCCACATTTCTTGGACCTGCACCTACAGGAACGTCACGATTCATATTTCGCTGTGTTAGCCACTAAAAAACCTTCAGTAAGTATATCCTTTCTTTTTACTAATTCATTAATATCTAATCAGCATTCTATTTATCTACTTAAGATATAAGAATATTAAAAGAAACAGTGTCTAATTAAAACATATTACAGGGAAATAATAGGGAACTGTCCTGTATTAAAAATAAATGATCAAACACTAACCAGAGTATTAAACATCAAAAAATACACGAAAACGTCAAACATGATCAAAGAAAAAAAAATACATTTTTAAGTACCTATCTAATGAGAAAGAGTATGTTGTTTGATGTTGTACAATTATGACGTCACAACTTGCTATTTCATACAAAACTTCGTACATTCGATCGTTTTGACATTTCATAAAGAATTGCTGATTTGACATGTCAGGACAACCCTATTATAATTATATTTGAAATTTGTGTTTTTATAAAAGAGTCGTAAAGACACACGATAGAAGTGATACTTTTTTATTACAGGGATTTTCGGCAATACATAACCCTCTAAAAGCCTATTTGATTTTATATGAAATTGTCTTTTTCAGTACTGCTGTTACATAGAAGTGTGTAAAGAGAAATTTATGACAGCCGACGAACGCTCAAACCACTGCGTCATAGACCATAAACTACCCAAACACTTCAGATTCGAAGATAAACCCAAATTCGCCAAAAAAGCGAAAAAAAAGACGAAACAGGAAAACGCAATGGAGTTAGATAGCATTGGAGAAGATAAAAAGATTTACTTTAATAATAATAAACAGAAAGTATTTTCACAATATACTGGTAAAAAATTCACCAAGAATACCAAAGAAAAGCCGTCAGGAGATATTAATATGGAAGCTATTGTAGCTGATTTAAGAGAAAGTCTACCAGAATAAATAACTTCAGTTTTTTTCACATGAAGTTTTATTTTCGATTCTCAAATGTGCACATCAACGCTTATAAATTAATTGCTATGACAACAATTCAACATTATTGGCTTACATCCAATTTTCTCAACTAGTTTGGTTACTATGCGAGATCAACTCACTCCCGTTCGAAAAATCTATCGTATTATATTCATACATTTGAATGCTTTAACCACAAATAAAAGCAAGGTAACTCTATACAATAAATATTTTCTTAAATATATTATTTGTTATTTTACTTGGCTTTGCCTTGAGCAGCAACGGCAGCCATAGCTTTCTTGACTGTTTCCTCATCGCCGAGGAATACCATTGAGTCTACTGGCTTCATGTTCTCATCTAATTCATACACAAATGGAATACCGGTTGGAAGATTCAACTCCATGATGGCAGCATCACTCAATCCTGAAAAAAAAATCATAATTTTAGGACTTATTTCTTTGGTTCTACTATGTATAACAGTTTTGAGTTTATCTTTGTTTAACAACCATTGGCATGTCTAGGGTTAGTATTCAGTGTCTGGTCCCATTAAAATGACAAAATTTTTTTTATTATTGTGTGCAGTTATTTACATATTCTAGAAAATTGGTCCAACATCCTGGTGAGGTATGGTCTAGAACCATACTGGGATGGGCACGGCCAACCTGGCCTCCCCCCTATATATGCCTATGTTAACAACAATCACAATGCTAATAAACACCAGACTTATATTGATATCTCTGCAAATAAGTTAGACTCATCTGAAAATGATGTATGAATAATATTCCTGTGTATTATTATTGCTATCCACAAGGAAGAATAGGAATTCCAGCATATTGGCAATTTTTTAACATGATCCATTATATATATATATGTATGAAATTGATTGATTTATATTGCTGAAACAAGACAATTTAAAGTTTATTTATATTGACTTACCATCTAAATGCTTGACAATGCCTCTCAAGCTGTTGCCGTGGGCAGCAATGATGATTTTCTTGCCTTCTTTGATCTGAAGTATTAAGAAAATTTCCCATAGCTCCACATATTATATTTTAAAGTATGTATTAAGATTTGAAATTATTTTGTTCAGAAACCAAAACAATACAATTTAAGCAAATATTTACCTGAGGCACAATAACATTGTTCCAGTAGGGCAGAGTCCTGTCAATTGTGAGCTTCAAGCTCTCAAACATGGGGAACTCCTCGGGCTTTGGGTCACCAGCATAACGGGGGTCCTTCACAATCGCCTCATAGTATTGGTGATCCTTTTCCATAGGTGGGGGAGGTACATCGAAGCTGCGACGCCAAATTTGTACCTGTAATTATGTGATAACAGGACTTTGATTACAAAACATATTTATATGTATTGGTCTATTATAATTCAGTGCAAAAGTGACCATAGAAACAAAACTGACTATGGCAATGCCAAAAAGAAAATGATTTTAACAAGCTAGAAAGAAAACATTTATCTTGGACTCACACAGCATCAACATAGACAATAATATGAATTTCTTATGACCTCTAGATTAAGTACCTGTTCTTCTCCATATTTCGCTGCAGTTTCAGCTTTGTTCAGACCAGTGAGACCTCCATAGTGTCTTTCGTTCAAACGCCAAGTCTTATTGGTAGGTAAATCCGTTTGTCCTATCTCCTTGAGGACCGAATTTAATGTGATTTGAGCACGTTTCAGCACAGATGTGTGAGCGACGTCGAATTGGTAACCCTCAGCTTTCAACGCCTTTCCCGCAGACACAGCTTCCTCGCGACCTTTCAAAGATATATTAAAGTATAAAAATAATGAAATGCAATTTATCCTAATTGCACTGTAATGAAAGATATGTCACCTTTGTCGCTAAGGTCAGCGTCGAACCAGCCGCAGAAGAGATTCTTCTGATTCCATTCACTCTCGCCGTGGCGAATCATAACAATTTTGTATTTAGCGGTCATTTTTAATGATTTTTATTTGAAGAAATTGAGACCGGCAAAGCCTGCAAATCGATTTTTATTTTCTGACTGACGTAAATAACCTCTTTGACCTTTACAATAGATAGTCTACCTACCTACAACTATGATAGATAAAGTACGACCGTTGACAGTGCTTTTCTGACGTCTGTCAGTTGTTCATAACTAGTGATGGGAAATAAGTAACACTATTCATTACTTTTTTCAACCTACACCCTTGAAGAAGAGTAACGTACGTTTAATTTCTGAATGTATCTAGAGGACTTTCGGTTTGGTTGCAGTTTTTAAATATTATTAACTTTATTACTACATTTTATATCATTACAACAATAAACAGTTAATACAAGCTTGAAACAGCGCAGTATGAATTTAAAAAGTATTGTTTTCCTTTTATTAGACATTAGCACAAAATTATACTACTTAATATATAATGACAAGATAATATTTTTTTCCATTGGTTGACGTTAAAAAATATCGCCAAAATTACATCGTCCATTGGATCACCACCTGTCAGGAATACATTGAGTCAGAGGCCGTTGTAGGTACTATAAACGTATAAATACCATGAATGAAAGGCTCATTGCAAATATGTAAATGAAATCTTTTTTAAATATGCATATTCACGTGCCGTATCAATGTACGAATTATAAAATCGACTTATTAGTTGGTACTATATTCATTCAACACGAAGACGTCACTATAAAAGTAAAAAAAAAATGTTGTTAAATTTGTAAAAGTCGTCTTTTTTAATGCTTGATTGGCGTTAACCTTATATTATCTGATTTTAATTATTACAGGAGTTCAAACAAATAATGTTCCAATACATCATTCAAGTTGATTATTTCAATCTTTTAAATATTTAAATTGAGTCAGGCGACAATACTTTCTCCATTGACAAAATGCCACCAAAGAAAAATAAAACTCCAACTACGGAGAAAAAAACACCGGAAAAGGTGGTTAAGAAGAAAGTGGCAGCTGTAAAGCCTAAATTGAAAGTACCAACCGTCGTGAAGATTAAAATTCCATCTAGCCAAAGTTGTAAGTAATTGCTTACCCAGTAAAAACTTGTACTGATCATATTTCGCCAGACTGCGCTTATACTAAACAAAATACTGTTTAACAACATATTTGCTGATTTCCAAGCAGTCGATAAAATTACCAACGAAATTGGAATAGCCAGATATTTATCAAACTCACTATAGTCTTGTTATTTTTTTTTGGAACTGTTTTCAGTTAAATATAGTTTAATTCATTGCTTTATGCATGTTAGGGTTATATAAAGCAAATACATATTTTATTTAAAATATTCTACACACTTATTCTGATTGATATAAAATTATTTTATTATTATTTGAGTTCATCTTTTAATATACATAATTATTTTACATAGAATACAATCAAATCTATGCAATAGGTTTAAAATACACCTTAAATGATGTTAAATCAAACTTGCGGCATGCTATGATGGCCGTTTTGATGTTTAACAATGACAAAGAAAAATAACCTTTACCCCTTCAAACATAAGGTGCATCTGTCCTACAACTAATTGTATGATGATGGAAATCAACCTTATTCCAAAGCAATACAGTTTCTTTTCCTATGACAATCTGAATGTCAAACCGGCCATCATAGCGTGCCCGTAGTATAGTTGTCCACATTGTGGCCGGACAATTGTTAGAACAGTTAGAATGCTACTAATAATATGAATGTGAAAGTTTCTGAGGATGAACAGATGTATGTTTTTTAATCTTTCCCTCCAAAATTATTTAGAGGTTTTAAATGAAACTATATCATTATATTTAGCTTATAGATTATTATAGCATTTGCAATTTTTTTATGACAAAGCAGAGCTTGTACTAATGTAATGAAATCAGCGCTTACTTCATCTACATATTGGGTTTTAGTCTCTGGGAGATGCACTCTCCATCTAATATCTACAACTCACCTATCTAATATATAAAAATCAATGTTTGTTGCCACTTGTGCGAATGTGTTACAATTAACTCACAGTAGGTGGCGCGCGTGTCGTACCGGCGAATGTAATAGAGAGAACATTTCTGCAATTCCACTTTCTACCAAACTTCACAGGTTCACCTCCTGGGCTAATCTGAAGATTGCCTGAAAATTTAATCAAAATCGATTCAGTCAGTGTCAGACAAACACACATCGATTTTTATATATACTATATAGATAGATATGTAGGTATGTCCCTCCTTCAGATTTATTTATTTGTTTCAGTAACCAAGCCTGCCTCTAAAAGCACAAAAAAACAGCTGACTGCACAAGTTAAATTAGATTTGGCTAATGAAGGTAATCATTTAGACACATTGATTATTTATTTATTTAGAAACTGGTGAAAGTGAAACAAACTAACTCATAATCATTCACTTTCCTAATCAGTCAAAATCATAACCACTAGCATTAGGTGAAGGAAACCTGCATGCCCATGGTGATGGGCTTGTGGCCCTGCAGTGGGGAGGTGTGATATGTAGATGCTAAAGGGTGCAATTGGATCCCGTACGTCCAGATGGGCTTCAGTATTGCCTTATACAAGAGTATTTTGTTTTCGAGAGATAGCAGAGACTTTCGCCCTATGAGCCAGTAAAGTTTTCGTGTTTGGATACCAAGTTGCTTCCTCTTAGTGAAAATATGTTTTTGCCAAGTAAGTCTTTTATCTAAATGCAGTCCAAGATATCTCACATGATCTGCTTGTGGGACTTCAATGTTGTTTTGTGTAACTGGAGGACAGGATCCTCTAAAATAAACGTAACATTGACAGATTTGCTTTTATTGGCTTTTATCCACCACTTTTTAAGCCAGTCTGATATGTCATTTAGTCCTTCTTGGAGTATTTGTGAGGCAATTTTTGGGTCACTATGTGCAGCTAGTATGGCGGTATCGTCAGCAAAGGTCCCAGTAGTTAGTGATTCAGATGTCGGCAGGTCTGCAGTGAACAGTAGGTAGAGTATGGGACCAAGTACGCTACCGTGTGGTACTCCTGCCTGTATGGGGCAAAGATGAGACAGTGCTTTCCCACATTGTACTATGAAGTGGCGCTGTTGTAGAAATGATTTTAGTATTCCGTACAGGTAGGGCGAAAAAGCAGACCTGCATGCCAAACGCGGTCAAACGCTTGAGATATGTCCAAAAATGCACTGGTACAGTAAGACTTTGCCTCGAGTGATTCCATGATCTTGTTTGTTAGTCTGTGCACTTGGTCGACAGTGGCCTGTTTACTGCGGAACCCAAACTGATGGTCAGGAATTAGTCCTTTTTCTTTGAGTATAGGTAGAATTTGTAGCAGCAGTAGAGATTCAAATATTTTGGATGGGATGGATAGCAGGCTTATGGGTCTATACTATTTTGCTTCTTCTGGTTGTTTGTCTGGTTTCAGTAGCATTATAAATTCAAAAAAATTCAAAATTCAAAACCATTTATTCAGTTTAGGCCTTCGGAGGGCACTTATGAAGGTCAAATTTAAAGTTACTGAAGCTACAACCGGTTCGGAAGTCAGCCTTCAACTGAGAAGAACCGGCAAGAAACTCAGCAAGGTTACATTCTTTTTTATTTGTTATATAATTTTTTATCTATTCTGACTTTTTGGCTATTTTATAATTTCAATTTTACATAATTTTATATTTAACAATTACAAAATACTTATTATAGGTAACATTAATAAAAACAAAACAAAAAAAAATATGACAAGACTACAAAATAGAAAATAACAATAATTAGGTACTTACAACTTAAACAAGAGATTTAGAGGTGCACTGTGCAGAGAGCAGCTATTTCCATACATTTTTATCTTCAATATAATGAACTACCTTGTAATACGCTTTTTCTTTCAAAACTTTCCTAATATAATTTTTAAATTTATGATCAGACATTTTGGTTATTGAAAGCGGTATCTTATTATAAAATCGAACACAATTACCAAGAAATGACTTGTTAACTTTAGTTAGTCTAAAGTATGGAACTACTAACTTCTCCCTTTGTCTTGTATTTATACTATGAATATCTAATTTTGCCTCAAACATTCCTATGTTTCTACGTATAAACATTATATTTTCATAAATATATAGTGAAGGTAATGTCATTATATTTATTTCCCTAAATAAATCTCTTAATGATTCACGGGGACCCATACTGTAAATTGCACGAATTGCTCTTTTTTGTATAATAAATATTGATTCTATATCCGCTGCTGCTCCCCAAAACAAAATACCATAGGACAAGAGGCTATGAAAATATGCAAAATAAACTAATTTGGCCGTCTCAACATTCGTCAATTGTTTAATTTTCCTAACAGCAAAAGCAGCCGAACTTAATTTAGCAGCTAGAGTATCAACCTGAGGTCCCCATTGCAATTTATTGTCTAATGTAAGACCCAAAAATACCGTTTTATTTACAAGATCAATATGGCTCCCATCTATTATAATTTGCGCAACCTTCAACTCCAGGGGAAAGAACTGTAGTCTTGTTATGGCGCTAAATAATGACGTCAGAAAAGTTATGCCAGAATCTGGTAGTTCTTGTAATATGCGGTTTGTAATAAGGTCGTATCCTGGTGACTTTTGGGTCCGATTTTTTTATGATTCGGGCGACTTCCGTCTTTGTAAATTTTAAGGGTATTTCATCCGTATTTTTTGGAGTATTCAAATAGTCAGTAATTTCTGTAGCATCTAGTGAAGAGCCTTCATATGAATGAGGAATAAAGACTTTTGAGAGGTGTTCTGAGACGGTTTCGGCTTTCTCTTGGTCAATCCGTGCCCAGGAACCATCAGATTTTCTTATAGGAGGAGAGACACTAACAGGCCGTTTCAGTCTTCTGGTGGCTTTCCATAATGAATAATCTGAGGACGCAGTAGCATCCAGGCCAGTAAGATAATTCTGAAATCCGTCATTACGATCCTTGTCTAAAATGTGTTTCAGCTGTCTGTTGATGTGATAGAGTTGCTTTTTCACACCAGGGTCTCTGCTTTTCTGCCAATGCTTCCTTATTCACCGTTTTTTGGATTATTTTGTCTAATATATGTTCCGCTACATAGTTGTCCGTGCTTCTATGTGGAAGTTGTGGGGTTGAATACCAGGCTGCATCCTGCACTGTTGTTGAGGTGCAGAACAGCTTCTGTTATTTCGTCTTCAGTTTTTAGGCTAACTGGTTCCTGGAGTGATTTGTCGATGAGCTCTCGAAATAGGGGCCAGTTAGTTTTTTTGTTATGCAGAACGCATTTGGCGCATTCTTGGGCGGTAGTGTGTAGTTCTACTATGATTGGAGAGTAGTCTGAGGACAGATCCCAGCAACTCCGACACGATATATTGTTATTTGCAAATCCTTTGCTGACGCAAAAGTCGATAACATCCGGGATTTTTCTTTTGTCTGTTGGCCAGTAAGTGGGTGGACCAGACGATATCACGTTCATATTTCTTGTTTGGATGCATTTAAAGAGTTCGCGCCCTCTGGGTAGAGCAAGCCTAGAACCCCAAAACGTGTGCTTGGCATTATAGTCATCTCCCGCAATAAATCTGCCTCCAAGGAATTGAAAAAAGTCATTAAACTCCGTTTCCTTGATAGTAAATCTCGGCGGACAGTAGAGGGCCGATACTGTAATGTCACTGATCCAGTCCGTTATTACAACGTTTGTAGCTTGGATGTAGTTTTTACAGTAGTCTTGTAGTACATGATGCTTGATGTTTGACCTGATGAGTACAGCAGATCCTCCATGTGCTTTGTTGTCAGGGTGGTTAGTGTGGTACATAATAATAATATATAAGTGAGTTTCTGAGATTAGTAAAACATCTCTGTGGTGAATTTTAAGAAATATTTTTAACTCTTCCGAGGGATTTGACAAGTCATTAGCATTCCATACACCTAATTTTAGTGCTGTGAATGTAATGACATTTTTGAGATTAGAGCGGTTAACGTTTGGGTCATAATTAGCATTTGGTTCATAAGGGCAACGAGTGTTTCTGTAATGGCTTTGAATTCGTTGGTTTTTTGGTTGTCATCGTCTACGTTGACGGTTTGCGTCATAGGTTGTTTGGGGAGTTCTTTTGTGGCTGATGCATACGATTTTCCGTTATTCGTTGTTTTATTTGTAGATGCTTGTTCAACACTCATAAGTCTTCTTTTGTGTTGGGTGATTGGCGGAGGATATCGGACTTTCAACAACTCCTTGTAGACTGTACAGCCCTTGTAGTTAGCTGGGTGGTTTTCCTCGCAGAGGACGCATTAAACCTGGTTTGATCTTTCTTTTCGTGGGCAATGTGAAGTGTGATGCGAACCTGCACATTTGACGCATCTGGGCTTTCTATTGCAGAACTTTTGAGTGTGATTATAATCCTGGCAATTAGTGCATCGAGAGATTACTCGCTTAAGTCTGGGTACTTCAAATAATATGCGACAGTGTAATAGAGATTTTACGCTATATATGTCTATTATTTGTATTATTGGTAACGCCTGTTTTGTTCTCGAGTTTTGGATGTTCCAGACATTTGTAACTTTATGGCCAAGCTCCTCAATAGCTATATTTTTTTTTCTTTAACTGTCGATGCGTGTAAATTTTTGAGCACCACTCTAAAGCTGCGATCTTGTTTAGGCTGGTAACTGAAGAATTCTGTGTGTTTAGCTTTCAGTGGGGGGGGGGGGTCTTATAAATGTTGGTGCTTGTATTTCAGGTTTATCTGCTTGCTCTTTATCGCCGAGCCCTGTAAAACTGTTGGATGTTGGTACTGCTGGTGCTGCCAGTAACTCAATTTTGTTTGTTTTTGGCAACGCATTATTGCGCCTGGACTGGATCTTAGCCTTTTGCCATAGTGCACTTCTGTGAACTGTTGTTCTTCGGGTTCTCTATCTGTTTTATCTGATAGATCAATGGTCACTTTGTCTTGATTAGTTGTTCCGCTAAAGGAACTTGATTGGATTTGATTGGAACTTGAAGCCGCATGGTCGATTCATATACATTCCTTTGTGGAAGAGCTGTTGAGTCAACGTGTTCTTATCTAATTTTAGCATATTTTCAGAAGTATTTAAATTGTTAATTTTGTTCCCACGTGTGAGGACGATTTAAAAGTCGCTACCTGGGGTGACATTAAGGACTGATTTCCCATCAGTCATACATCCTCTCGGCACGTTGCCCACCTTAGGATTGGAGTTATTTATTTATTTTTCTTTGTAGCGAGGTTTTCTTCCTCGGAGACCCGACAATTAAGCCAAGCCTCGTAGGTGTTCCGAAATTCAGAGGCCATTTCCTGCCTTTGATTGGCCGAGTATTCGAGTTAGTTGACCCCCGCACGATACTCGGCGTTGTTGCTCGTTTAGCACCACCCGGGGGACACGTGTAGGGTGGGTCAGGAAAGATGGTAAATCCTACGGACGCGAGCAGCTCCACCCCCCATTTTACATTGAGGTTCTAATAAAAGGTGGACAGCTACCTTCCCTAGCCTGGGAATGCAAGAGTAATAGCCGAGTTTCACCACAGAGCTGGTTTTAATGATAAACCTTTATATGGTCTATTCCAGTTGCTAAGGCTCAGTTGGTGAAACCTATAACTGTGACACCAATTATTGAAGAACCAGTCAAGACTGTCAAACGAAGGGCAAAAAAGAAAGTTGTCTCTGATTTTTTCTATGATGCAGATGCCCCCCCTCTCACAGGTTTGTTATTCTTTGGAGACATTCTCTATTTTTAAATAATGTACATTTCTTTTTTGATAATGTTTTTAAAAATACTTTTTTTAAGATCCTCCAAAGCGAAATGGTAAAGTTAACAAGTCAAAAGTTACAGAAGACTCTGAAATTGGAAAGAAACCCATTGGTATGAGAGTTTGCTTAGATATATATTATATTTAATTAGCTGCCTCCCGCGGATTCACTCGCATTCTCGAAGGACGTTCCATTTTCCCAGGATAAAAAATGACCTAAGTTACTCCTTATTACAATAGCTATCTGCCCGTGAAGGTCCCGTCTAAATAGGTCAGCCGTTTTAGAGATTAGCCGGAACAAATAGACAGACAGACAAAGATTTTCGAAATAGATTTTTGTTATATGTATATACTTTAATATACATACTTTGTTAAAACATTTGACATTACAAATAGACTCTTCAAATTAATTTATTTGTAAAGATCAAAGTATAAACTCGCTATGGTCAATGTAATTTTAATTTCAGCAGCGCCAAAAAAGAGAGAGAGCACTACAGGTAAAACAAAATCAGCAAAGAAACCAAAAACTGACACGTCTAAAGCTGAAATTAACAATGATAATACAATAAAAAATAAAGAAGAGATCACTGGTGAACAGCCACAAGAGTTGGTAGTACCTAAGAGTAAGGTTAATGTAAGACAGTTACGATCTAGACAAGTTAAAGGTAAAGTTGACAAATCAGACGACGTTCCTGCAGATAATACTCCCAATTCTCCATCAATATTGCAATCGACGATTGACGATATAGTATCTCCAACCAAAGCTGTCAATGTAGTGGAGGAAAACGCTGTTCCAATCGAATCTCGTAAGACTTCTGTAACAAGCAATTCCAGTTTATCATGGACCAAAGACATATCAAGTTCTAGCACCACCACTTGCGTGACAGTAACCTCAAATGATTTTGTCAGATTCAACAGAAAACTTCCTGTAATTTCACTAACTAATGTAGCTCTTGCAAATGGAGGTAAAAGAACTGGATCATTATCAGTTTCATCTTCATCGTCAGAGCCCGAAACTAGAATAAACACATCAGAAATCGATGAGTCATTATTGGAAGAAAACTCTCACCTTCATTTGAGTACATCCTCTCTATCAATTTTGCATACCGATAGTACGACTGAGATAAAAAATAATGTCACCAAAATAGGTGCAGCCCTCAACGAATTGTCGGCCAGATTAAAAAATTTCGATTCTGAAATCATGAATTGGATCGGTTATGAAAACGAATCGAATAACGGAGATGCGAGAAAGTACCAAGATAATATTATTGAAGTTTTCAAGGCGGAGAGTGAAGTCATAATGCACTGCCGACAGATAAAAAAAGTTCTCGCAGAAGAGACTGATAAGAGAGTAGGGAAATGGCCCGTCCATTCTTCATCACAAAACTCGCGAAAGAATATCAATTTTGATGAAACAATTGCTGAAGATCACAACATGACACATGACGATTTCGATAGCGAAACCCATTGTGATTCAGAAAATGATGATACTGATATGAAGGGTTGTGACGAAACTAAAACTACCCCAGTTAATGTTAGGATAGAGGTATCGACTAATGACAAGGAGAATGTCACTGGAGAAAAAAATGATTATGTATTGTTCGATCATAACGATGACGATGATGCACTGTCACTGTTCGCTGAAAGTATTTCGGGCTTGGAATCCTCGCGAATGAACACTTCGATGCCCTCAACGTCTTCTGTTCAGCACGAGGAATATATACCCGAACCAATAATTAAAGAATGTGAATCACCAGAAAAAGTAGTGTACTGTCCTACAAAAATTGACAGAACAGCTAATGACAACCAGAGTACAAATGGAACTTTATGTGATAAATATAGCGATTCAACGTCCATTAAAGAATCACAAGCCAAGAGTATAGAACTTCGAAGAGATAACATTTTCGCTGCTCCAAAACGACTCGCTGTAAGCAATGATCATGTTAAAAATCTACGGGAGATCTCAACAGTATCGATCGGTGATACACCATGCCTTATGGCGTCACTGTACAAACGCTTGCACGGTCCAAAGAGTACAATTTTCAAGGGGGTCTGTTTCTTTTATCTCATATCCAGTTGCAAGAATCTCCGGTGCAGTTTTCCCCATCTTGAATTGGATATAGCGGAAATCCAAAAGAGGTTGGTGAGACTGACCGAAATTCTGTTCATTCAAGAGTATATGTTGATGCGTAACTGGCCGACTCTCAGGCGAAAATACGGGATGATATTTTTAGAAGAGTGCAAGAGGAGAGATCTGACTAGAATTTTAATTGAGATGTCGATAGATTGCATTATGAAAGCCAATATTAATTCGAAGGAGGATGCTTTACTCAAGACTGAAGCCGTAGAATCAACATTGCTGTATTTGAACGCGGTGAATTTGAACGATTTCAAAGACTTACTCATGTTTAAATTCTTTAAAAATTTACTCTTGTGCGATGTGTACATGCAAGTGATAGCTGATACACAAAACTTTTCTCGATTTAAACTAGTGTTTCATTGTTTGATTCAGTTCATGATCGACAATGGTCGGACTTTCAAATTGAGTGTATCGGAGCATATTCTAGAGAGAGTGAGTATTCTCCCCTACGAAGAACCGCTGATCAGGGCAGTTGTCAATATGATACGTAACACTGACACGGGCATTCTGCAGAACTCTATGCTGCATATATTTGAAAAGCATGTAGCCAATGTTGGCGTAGAGTTTTATGAAGAATTTGTGGCGTTTAAAAAAGAGGCGAGTATGACCCAGCCGGTGTTAGTGGCCCCGTACGTAGAGTCACCATCGCAGCTGAGACAGGAAACAGTAGCTCTGAATAACGGGGAGAGGGAAAGAGAGAAAAACTGTACGTCTCCTGAACCCACAGATTTGAACGGCTCGGTAAGTTTGTTTTGATGTTTCTTTGTTAACTTTAAACTGTTTGAACTTTTGCTGACATCATGAAACCGTTTTTGTTAAATTCAACTCTTTGCGGGTATCTCTAAAAAAACGGGAGTGTTTATTGCAAGCTGCTCGGAATAATCTGTTCTTGGATTTTTCGGAAGCATTTTGGGATGAAAGATTTAAATGACATGGTGGCAATTTTTATTTCGCATCCAACATCAAATTAAGTTGCCACTTTAAATACAGTGAATGAACAAAAACACTTCACGTCCCCAAATTTAAATTATGGCTTTATTTTGTAAATCAAGCTGTTGTCATACTGTCTTTTAGAAGGAACAATAGATTCGGGGCGTGATGGTCATTTATAATTACCAAAACTAATCTGAACTTTAAATCTTTATAATACAGCATATAACACTGCGTTACAAACGAAAAAAAAAAAATTAAGTACCCGCTTTGAAATGTCATGTTTTCCTATTAATTCCTATCGTTTAGTAAGGATACATGGATATTTTTTTCCCATCACGTCTCATTTTTTTTCCGTGAGGATGTGTCAAATTATGCAAAAAATTGAAAGAAACAAACATAATTTAAAGAAATCTAATAAAATATACCAGATTTTTATACATCAATCCCGGGACATTCTTTACACACGGCCATCTGGTCCCAAACTAAGCAGAGCTTGTACTATGGAAACCAGATAACTGATATACTACATATACTTTTTTTTTCTAAATACATACTTATATAGATATTTACACCCAGACACAGAACAAACAGACATGTTCATGCACACAAAATGTTTGTCCTGGGTGGGAATCGAACCCGCGACCTTCGGTTTGGCAGTCAGAGCGCTAACCACCAAGCCAACTGGCCTGTCGAGTTTATTCTTTATCATTTAGGTATAAAAAATATAAGAAAAATCAATTCATACAATTAAAACCCAGAATATCTTTAAATTATAACTTTGTCTTGTGTGTTTTGAAGGATCTTCTCTGTTTAAAGGCCAACAGTGATCGCGTAGCATAGTTGTGTCCCAACGGCCTTGTATGGCCTTGAGATGGTATGCAAGAAAAGAGGGAATAAAGAAAGTGCATTTTTAACGACATTCTACAACCCAACTTATCGTATGCTATTAACATGTTGTTAACTAGTTGTTCTACATTTTTTGGTCTTAAAATATAAAAATCCAACTCCCTCTTTATTCATAGCCTTAAAAAAAATTTTCATCAGACCAAGTTTTATGTGGGGTGGTAAAATTATATTTTTGGGATCTACTAATGGTGTATGTTTCACATTAGCTTTTCCGCAAACAAACTGACCTTTCAGGTCATACTTTTGTAGTATTTACGACACAAATAATGGATAAAAACTGGTATCCATGGTTTATGTTGATTAATAGCATGTCCAAAATAAAGTAAATTTGCACTTCTTACTTTTTCAGAATCATTTTTTGTTTGTGATTTCACAATGTACTGTCCACAAACGGAACAAAACTTATATGGTGCATTTTTGCAGTTGCGATGGCCACTTAGTTCAGTAGTCATGTTGGATTATCAAATAAATGTTCAGAGATATCGAGGTTATTGAATAGAAACGATTTATAAATAAAACAAAACTATAAAAAAGTTTAATAACATCGAAAACCTCAACTGTTTCTTATACGCCTAAAGTGAGGGTAGTTGAAATAATGACTGACATGTACCTCGAGCACTAGACGTGATGGATACATATGTTTGAAACTTTTTATCTATGAATTACCTATTCATTCCAGCTATAAGTTTAAAGGGTACCAAAATCGTGTATCGCAGTGTAATTAGTTATTCACTCAAATCGATAACGAGACGAGTCGGATGGGGTAAGGGAAGCACTGGACCATGTTCAGAAAAATACTATGTTTGTGTACTGCATTATTCTTTTTATATACAAGAACATTGGTTCTTTTTGTGGCGAAAAATAATAAATAAATATCCTGGTACATTCTTTACGCACAGCCATCTGATGCCAAACTAAGCAGACCCTGTACTGTGGAACCTGACAACCTGATAACTGATTATTACATATACATTTCTTTCAAATACATATATGTATAGATATTTACACCCAGACCAGTGCCGGATTAAACAAGCGCGGGGCCCGTAGCTAATTCCATCGAGGGTCACTAGGGGGAGTGGGGAAGTCGAAATATCGCCAAAATCACCTCACGTAATAATGTACGCCCCCTTTAGGCCTTACATACGCGGGGCCCTCTTTTGCGCGGGGCCTGTAGCAATTGCTATTCTTGCTACGTAGTTAATCCGGCACTGGCCCAGACACAGAACAGACATGCTCATGCACACAAATATTCCTGTCAGTCGCTAACCACCAAGAAGGCCTGTCAATAATTTTAACATTCCACAGGAGAAAGTCCCAGAGGAGCCGATTATAACGAGAATAATCAACATAAACCCGTCTCTAATTGCCGACGACTTCAGGCCGAAGAACAACTTCAAAAGTTGGAAAAATAAGAGTATAATACCGAAAATGCTAAAGCGTCTATCTCCCCAAATGAATGGGCTATCAAATAGGCGTTCCATGACTCCCCCTGCGAATCTTCAAATGAACCAACGCCATGTGTCTTATAGAACGAGTCCTACTGTATGTACAGAGGCCTAACCACGAACATATATCGTAATCGTAACGTCAGCGTATCTGGCTGTCATCATGGCTATCAAATCTGGTTTGTACGGAAAATTTAACAACGCGCATACCGTGACGTTGCGCTTCAATTTCCCATTGCATTGATTTTTGACGCACTCGATGACGATACGATTACGATAGTTGTCCGTGCTCATGGCACAGTTTAGCGAATGCTCAAACTTACACCCATAGTCTAAGACGTTTCTTCGAAAATTCCTCGACTCCACTCAACCTCACTTAAAGATATTAGTATTCTAATTACAAAAATCGCCACTCGATTTGACATCTCTCACTCGAGGTGGGGAAGTAACTGTCAGCTTCAAGGTACGTCGGGACCAACCTTAAGGAAGCTTATTGCTTGTAAATAGTTACTGAAACTCATTATTTTATTTCATTAATATTTTATCTATAATAGAATGACGTTACTAATGACATGTTACCTTGACTACACTTCGAAATTACATCAGTCGGGATTGCTCGAGTTATGACTTAAGGCGGGTTACTATATACGATCCCGATCGAAAATCCATGGATTGATGAACCTTTTGACAGTAATTTTAATACACGTAATGTAAAAATTCTACTTCAATCTTGCGATTTCAGTTCGGGATCGTATATAGTAACCCGGCATTAGAGTACCAATTTTGAGAATTCTTGGAGTCGAGTGCCGTTTGAGGAAACGTCTTAGAATATGGGTGTAAGTCTTCTTTAATAGGCTTAGTCCGGCGCAATTGGATTTTGGTCTAGTTTAAAACATCCCCCGCACCGAGGCGCTAAATACGCTAACGCGGCGGATATTCAGCGCAAAATATATATATATGGTTTAAACACGCCTTTGTATAATATGGAAATTTATACGAGATGAATTCAAAGAGCAACTTGTGTCGAACGATAATTAGAGATTGTTTATGATTTTTTATGCTGCAGTATTTTGAACTGCGTTGCGTGGGATGATTTTTAATTAAGGTCCATATTTGTATGGTTCCATATTAATAGTAATAATAAGCCATAATAGTAAAAGATATTCTAAAATTAAATATATATATTTTTTAAATCAAGTCAATGATTTACTGGTTGTTCATTCTGTGTAGAAAACGATTTGTTTGTGCCAGCCTAGAGTTTCTTGTATGCATGATGTTTTTACAGTGGTGGAATTAAACTAGCAACCTTCACGTCATTAAAATAAGGGACATATTTCCGTGTGAATGTAACATAATATCGTATAAGTTGAAATACTATATGCCTATAATTCCGCTACTGTTCTTTATCAATCTATGTGCGTTTATTTGTAATATACATTTACAACATTAGCTGTTCCCCGCGGTTTCAATCGCATTCAGAATTAAAAAAAAAATCAAAATTCAAATCCATTTATTCAGTTTAGGCCCTCGGAAGGCACTTATGAAGGTCAAATTTAAAGTTACTGAAGCGACATTCTCGTTACGGGTCGGGACATAGACAATCTATGGTCCATAAAATATGTCTTTGCAATAAATTCCGATCGCTCGCGCTATTTAGTAGTAGAAGAGCTCTTAGTGCAGAGTTCGTCCGGGGAAGTACTACCACCTTACCCATTTCCGCCGTGAAGCAGAAATGCAATTGTATTACTGTGTTTCGGTTAGAAAGGTAAGGGGGCCGGTGAAATTACAGGCACATGAGACTTAACAACTTCACGTCTCAGGGTCGACAACGCATTGGCGATGCTCCTAGTGTTGCAAATGTTCATAGGCGGCGGTGACCACTTACCATCAGGTGGACCGTCTGCTTGTTTGTCGGCCCAAGTAGCATAAAAAAAAAAAAATATATATTATTTTCGCTTAGCGTTCTTTCTAACTGTTACTTTTCTTGCTCGGCTCCTAAGAATTGTAGCGTGAAGTTAAATCCTAAAACCTTCTTGAAAAATAGGGATGTGCACTGACATGTCAAATCAGCACTTTGCGATTAGATCGGTAATTTTGATATTCATGTATTTTTGGATGCTCAATATATAGTGTTTGATCCTTTATATTGAATACAGGATAATTCCCTATTGGGCAGATGCAAGAAGAGCTTTTGAAATCCGACAGGTAGCTTCAAAGCCCGTTCAAACATAAACACCAAACAATCTTAAATGGAATTTTTAATAGAAGCTTTATTATCCTTACTTTTATGCCCGATATTATTTGTTTTTTAATAATAAATATCCCAAGACATTTCACACATGGTTACCTGATCCCGGTTTTCTTATTTGATTTGTTTTTCGACACGCTTTCACGAGTAAATGCCTGAACCGATCTTGCTAAAATATGGTAAAAGCATAGCCTATGATATGGAAAGCATCTATTCCGGGAACGGGGGTGAAACCGCAGTGAACAGCTTGTATTAGTACAGGTTATGCGATCAAATACAATTCTAAGTCCCCCTGTTATTATTTAACGGTTTAAACTGGCAAGTTTTATAGTGATTTAAAATTACTTAATATCGGAATATTTAATAAAATGGGATGGGAAATATACAGGTGTGAGGTTTATTTCGATTGATTATTAGTCACTACAAAATCTTTTTACAAATGAGACAATAAACCAAGCATTATGTATAAAACTGTCTCAACTAAATGATAACCTACATAATTTCTGTTTCAGGTGTATACAAGAAGATCGATCGGTGATTTCTAAATTGCACTGCAAAGTTATAAACACTGTTACTCTATTGTCGTCAAAAATGATGTGGTTATTAAGTATAAAATAGACGGTCCAGGGGCTAAACAATGCGACCGTCTTGCTGACCGAAAAAGTGCGCTAAAGTCGCTGTACTGTTGGCTCAGCAATACTATGTTCGATTGCAAAGCATCATACATTAAATTAACCCCCCAAATAATCCTATAGTGTTTTAAGTGACATATGTGAATGAATAACAATTTATTAATTGTGTTCTGTTTAGAATATAACGACTCGGTCGTCGAGCGGTATAGTGATCGGTTTAGAGACCGGACAACAATTGGACTCGATTCCTAGGGATAAGCATAGTTAATTGTTTTGTAAGGAATAATTATGTTATGTATGTGAGAGACATTACCCACCACGTGTTGGGATAAGATACAGCGCTGAAACCAAACGTCTGACGCTTCGAGGATAATAGGCGTGAAGATATGCTATATTCTTGTAAAAGCATCGTTAAGATTAAATCTATAATTAACTTTTTTAAATATCTTGACTAAATATGTGATACAAATTGCTAAAAAAAGACAGCACCATACAGATTTGCATATCTGTATAACTCTGTCCCTGTCTCACTGCGTTTGTTTCATTAAGCCTTATTATAAAGTGATTCGAGTCATTATGTAGGTATTAAGCATCTGTGGCATTTTATTTTTATTTAATTTTAGTTAAAAAACAGACTGCCATTTAGTTTAAAATATTTTGATAATCACAGTAAATGTGTGCTAGTTTCCGCCTCGCGAATCAACCCATAAATGATGTCTCTGAAAAGAAGACCTTATGACTTAAGTTAATAAAGTACATTATTATTTTCTATAACCTACTGTTTAGTTTTTTATAATGCTGAATAAACAGCGAAAATCTCATACATATCTGTTCAGTGGATTTTAATGTGGGTAATGAAACGCGAAAATAGCTTTTATTTGTTAGTTATATGGTCTTTGGTACAGTTAGCACCATAAGTATACTAATATTATAAATGTGAACGTAAGTTTGTTTGTTACGCTTTCACGCGAAGACTTCCTAACTCATCATGAAACTTTGTACACATATTCTTGGAGGTATTAGAAGTAAGATAGGATACTTTTTGTGCCGGGAAAATGTTACATCCGTCGGGAACGCGGGTGAAGCCGCGGGGGACAGCTAGTATGATATGCAACTAATGCACAACGAAGAAATGTAAATGGCATTGGATTTTGTGGTCATATTTATAAAACTGTTTTTATCTTTCCACACTGAATAGTTGTTTTTGTTGAAGTTATTTGGGTGTTCTAGAATTTCAAATCGGTCCAACATCCTGGAAGGGCACAGGCTGTATCTGCCTGGATACCTATGGCCCTTGAGTACTGAAATCTGTATTTCGGCAG
Source organism: Habrosyne pyritoides (assembly GCA_907165245.1). NCBI lineage: Eukaryota > Metazoa > Arthropoda > Insecta > Lepidoptera > Drepanidae > Habrosyne > Habrosyne pyritoides. The sequence continues at coordinate 9,657,891 of OU015606.1, forward strand.
CTTTCCTTCTAGGTTTGCATAACTAAATAGCCCACATCGTCCACATACCGTTGTTACTTTGACAAATGCAAGTTAAAAAAAAAAATCTCTAACAATACCAACAGTATTTTGACAAGTTTTAATAGTGATTCTTTAAGCTTTACTTAAGTTAAATCTAAGCCATTATTAAGCATATATGCCTTATTGTGATACAACTTAACTCCTATTAAAAACATTATTAATGTTACCAGAATATTGAGTTATATAACTCTACATTTAAGGTCTACATTTGATATAACGATTAGAATATGATTCTAGACAACTGTTCAATTTATTTCTAAAAGCATGTATGTAAATTATTAAACTTAAAAAAGGATTAATCAGGGTTTTCAAGAGTGGTTTATTTTTCCATATAGTAGTACTATACAGGGAATTTTTGTTTCAAAATTTTTAATATAATATCGCCAAAAAAAGCTAATGTTAAATTGTTTTTCTATAGCAATTTCTTTTTTTTCGCAACTTCAAAACATTCTATCACTGATACAAATTATTAATATAAGTACAGATGTTATAAAAATGTAAATAAATCACACACATCCTTTATTTTGTTATAAGTTGTTATAAAAACTAATTTTGTGATGACATTTGCCCTTTTACGAACTAATCGTAAGTAGATAATTTGTTTTATATCATATTGTTTGCCATTCCGATGGGTAGGAATATTTTTATAACATGTAATGTATGCTAATGCTGTTATAGTCGCTGTTTTTAACTGTAATCGTGTGCCGATGTGTACCGAATAAATGTAAAAAACAATATAGAAACCAAATGATTCTCTATGTCCAAATTGGTTTGGCAGCCGAGCAGTTTTCTATAACCATTACTGCATTATATAAAAAGAAAAATAAATAATTGCATATTTTTTGACGCGGCGTTAATTAAAAAGTTCTTAAAATTCATAACTAAAAAATAAATAAATAAAATGTGACACCAAATCTTCATAAGCGAACCTTTTCATAAAAGTTCATCGATATCTCAATAGATGGCACTGTTTAGAACTTATTTAATTATAGTACAAGTTAGATCTATCAGATGGATCACTTTTAAATGTAAGGACAAGTGTTTTTGTTATTAATACTAAATTCCAAAAAAAAAATTGTTTTTTAATACGTCAAGATTGGTAATAAACCGGTAAAAAAATAAAGTGTTTTATTTTAAAATTTATTTATTATACCTATTTGAAATTGGTGTTTTTATAAAAACAGGTGTCCTCAAGACACACGATAGAAGTGAAACTTTTGAAAATTACAGGTATACATTTTAATTATTCATCAATCACTTTTGAATAGCATTGCTTGTGTTTATCATTCATTTATTTTTCGTTGCACAAAATGGTTGCGGATGAGAGTTTCAAAGCCGTCCCATCAGAAGTTCAATTCAATAAATATACAACAGAGAAGCGGTATAAGAGACAATCTTTAATTGACCTGGAACCTCAAATAAATACTAAATATCTGAAGCCATCTCGACAGAGGCGCTTAAATTTCAATAAATGTGATTACACAAATATTAGATATAAATTACAAATGATTGATTGGCACACATTATTGCCTACGGATGATATAGATGCAGCTGTCGAAATATTTTACGATACAATCAATGAGATCAACCTTATGCACACCCCTTTTGTTTGTGTGCGCAAAGATAAATTTCCAACATGGTTTACCCCAGCTCTGAAAACTTGTCTTCAAAGAAAAAACAAGTGCCATAGGCGGTTCAAGATGTACGGAAATCCTAGGGATTTGATGAATTGACTGCTTTACGTACTAAATGTAAGGATCTGATTAGCTCTTGTTATAAATCTTTTCTTAATTCCGTTGAGAATTCATTGAGTACTAACCTTAGGTACTTTTGGACATTTGTAAATACCAAGAAAAAATCTAATGGAGTACCTCTTGTCATGAAGTTCGATAACCGTACAGCATCTGACAGTGAGGCAATATGCGAACTTTTTTCAGATGTTTTTGGCTCCGTATTTGATAATAATAATAATAATGATTTGATAAGCCCCAAACCTCTGTCAATTACATTTCTAATTTGAGTTTGACCAGAGCTGAAATTTTGTGTAGTTTCGTCGAAGCTTGGATCCAGGGAAAGGCCCTGGTCATGATGGTATACCTTCAAAATTTTTAAAAGCCTGTGCTACGGAGTTGTGTGCACCATTGCATATACTATTTAATATGTCATTAAAACTTGGTGTATTTGCTACATATTGGAAAACTGCACATATCGTCCCAATTTACAAATCTGGCGATAAGGCAGACTGTTCTAATTATCGCCCTATTAGTATACTATCTGGCATTGCCAAGCTTTTCGAGAGTGTTGTATATGACCACATATTTAACCACGTTAAGTCTGTTCTTTCTCCTCGTGGGTTTATTAAGAACAGATCTACAGTCACGAATCTGTTGGAATATAAAAATTATATTTGAGCTTCTTTTGCTAAGGGCGGTCAAGTGGACTCTGTATATACTAATTTTAGAAAGGCATTTGACAGAGTTAATCATTTGCTGCTTTGTCGGAAGCTGAACTGGTATGGTGTGCATGGATGCTTGTTGAGGTGGATAAGCTCATATCTTAAAAATAGGAGTCAGCTGGTGGCGTTGAAAGGTTTTACGTCCGTTTCTGATTAATTCTGGTGTCCCACAGGGTTCCCACCTAGGTCCATTATTTTTCATAATTTTTATTAACACTAATCATACCAACACTTACTAGGTACCAATATCTACCATAGCGGGTCAAATGTGACTTTATATTTCCTGCTCGTATGTATGAAATATGGTTGTTAGGAAGGGAAATAAATAGTATAACTGTATATTAATTAGTAAGAAAAAGTCATGAAGTCAAATGTGCAAAAGCAATAAGATGATACGTGTATTTTCAATGCAAAGTTCAATATGGGTCATTTGACCCGGTTATGGTATGTTTAGTGTTAATGACCTAATTGAGAAGCTAACATGTCCCTGTCTTTTATATGCAGATGACTTAAAAATATATAATTCAATTGCGGATATCAATAGCTGTTTCACTCTTCAGCGCGATCTGGACACCATAACGGATTGGTGTAAGTTAAACTAAACCATATGTCTCTTAGTGTTTCAAAGTGCCACATTATGTCTTTTACGAAAAAGAAGAATAAAACAGTATTTAACTATCACCTGGATGGTAACGTACTCAATCGTCCACAAGTTGTCAGGGATCTAGGTGTTCTGTTTGACGATCAATTAACCTTCCGGGATCATTATGACAGTATCATTAAAAAAGGTCTCAAATCCCTTGGTTTCATAGCCCGCGTTACGACGGATTTTAAAAGTACACAGAGCCTATTCTACCTTTATAAAAGTCTTGTAAGAACATCACTCGAGTACGCCTCTGTAATCTGGTCACCCTATTACACGACTCATTCTGAGCACGTGGAAAGTGTCCAACGAAAATTTTTGAAAATTCTTTCTTACAGACAAGGCCTGAGCCGAAGGCTGACTTCTTATTCTGACAGATTGCAATATTTCAAATTTACTTCCCTGCAAACTCGTCACAATCAGCAAGGTCTCTTCATTCTTCATAAAATCCTCCACTCAGTTTACGATGCTCCTGTTTTGCTTTCTCTTCTAAATATCAACACAAGACATACTAGTCGATGCCCTAAGACATTTGCACTACAAGTATATATTAATAACACCTCATACTACAATCCTTTAATAAGAATGTGCAGATCATACAATGATTTATCAGCCGTAAACGGACAGGTAGACATATTTGACTATCACCACCATACATTCAGAAAATGTATCCTAAGTATCCTCGTTTGATAAGATAGTATAATTAATTTCTATTTGTAATTTAATATTAAATACATATTTTAGTGGTTTTTTTTTTCTTTTTTTATATGTTAAGATTTTATGTTTTTATTTCTATGTTTTTGTAGTACTATGTGTGTGTATACGCTCTTGGGTCTCAATCTAGACTAAATATTTTTGTTTCAATTTTACATTTATATTCGATTGTGATCTGTTGTATATGCCTATGAAATAAATAAATCTAATTCACAAAATTGTAGGTATTTTTGAGAATTTACCATATCACGTGTTGGTTGCTGATCCGGTACGGTTCATCAGTGTTGAAAGAATGTAAATGTAATACATAAACCTTCAGAAAGATTCTACAGTTTTGAGATATACATACAAAACTGTTCAAGGTGTTCTAATCACAATTTAAATAAAAAAAACCTAATATTTTTAGTTTCCTGCCTATGGTTCGCAGTCGTTTTTTTTTATTATGAGTCATAACCACAAATTACAGTTTTAGTACTTGTTTAAAACAATGAGATGGCTAGTCTTAACTGTATGTAAAAAAAAATCTATGGGAGATCTTTAATTTTGAAAACTATCATAAAAACGTGTGCGTCTCGGGACGCCGGACAGAAGTGATAACTTAAAATAACCTTTCCTCCTAAATTTCAATTAAATTATTTTACTTAGGTAAAGTTGGGAAAATTTATTATAAAGTAAAAAATAATAAATATGAAAAAACATGAAATTTTATTCTTGAAGTTTGAGTATGTACATTATTAGTATCATTATTTAATCCTATAAAAGGAACAATTGGCTTATGGTAGCTATAATAGCAACGATTTTTTTTTAGAGAAAGGGATGCCCGTCCCTCTGGCGCCATAACGCGTTACGTAACGAAGCGGTTTACCGTCCCATGAGAAGTCCCTTGAAAAAGAAGTATACTTTTTCGAGTTTTTCGCGTGATTTCCAATTAAAGGTTCCTTCCATAAAAACTTTTACAATCTTTAAAACAATTCCCATATTGGTCCAGCTTTTCATAAATGATGCGCTTAACAACAACACATCGAGCAGAATTTGCCTCAAGGTCGATCAAGGTTTTTTTTGTCAATCTCCCTACTTAAAAAAAATGGCTAAGCAGAAGATAACTTGATTTGAGGTAACGATAAGAAACGATGCTTTAGGATTTTTTGCACTAGTTTTTGTTAATCTACCTAATAAAAGAGATGCATAACCAAATAATGGATGTAATTGAGTGACATCATAAATCATCAAAGTGTAATAAAAACCATTTATAAGCCTTTAACTATTTTGTGCTCAAAATCAAAAGGTCAAAGGTTACCTTACAGGTAAAGTACAGTGATGTTGTGTAAGCTTAATAGATAGATATTTAACTGTTAAAGTAAATGTAATACCTACCTACTATAGCTGTCTCAGTCTTCGCTATTTATAAAGTGCGGGATATATGATACCTGTGGTCCAAATAATACGTTTTGGCGGGAATAAATAACAGACAGATCGAGCGGAAAATTGCCAAGCTTTATTATATCTATGGATTATTTTTCTAGGATTAACTGTCATGCGCATTTCTTATTTGTCTAGCCATTGCTTTTTTTAATTTCTAATGCTGTGTGGAGTATAACCGAAACTGTTTATTTTATAGAAATCAACGGCTAGACCAATGTGGCATTTTTTCTTTTTTAATATTCGTAATAGTCCGAATAAGGTTTTAATTAAAGAAGAACTGGAATAAAGCCCGGAAAATTGTAACATTCATGAAGGATTTTAAGTTCTTTACTATCTATGAGATTTTTGTATGCACTCAAGAACTTATTACACGCGATTTGACCTCGCATTGCAATAGGTACATGCCGGGAGCAGCTAGCTAGTAGAATATAAATAAAAGCTAATCACTTTAGCAGTATAAAGGTCGGCTTAGAGACCGGAGTAGGTTCCATACCCAGGTCGGGTATGGAACTTAGGACCACCGCTATTCTTGAGTGTTCAATTGTAATGTCTTTTCTAGAAATTATTACCTGATCCACCTAAAGGTGGCATTATAACTCAAGATCGGCTGGACAGATTTCAATGATCTGTGATTTTTGTTGGATTTATCTCCGCCCTGAATAGCAGAATAAGTAATTAAATAACAAAAAAATACAAATTAAAATTTTTCGAAGATTGGTTTCCTCAGGTATTTTTTGTTATCAACGCTATCTCTGAGAACTGAAACTACAATCCTCGGTAACGCGGGTGGAACTGCGGGGCACAGCTAGTTATTTATAAATAAAAGAAATACAGCAGTCATTGCTATCAAGATACTTTAATACCTAGATAATACAGATTAACTTTTATCTTGACATTATTTATCACAATCTATCACAGTATTATCAGGTCTCAATACCTTTTGTCTGTTCGTAAATTTTACGTACAAGACTTTTACTCATTGGTAAATATACTTAGCTAGGTTAGAGGCCGTAAAAGTATACTTTAGACCGTTTAGACCGTTCGCCAAAACCGAGACGTAACAACTTACCTACTAAAATAAAACATCTAAAAAAATCTATAATAGTTACCTATATCCTAAATCAATAAACAAAATCATGGTTGACACAACATAACTGCAATCACGCTACCGACAGCTGTTTAATATATAAATTAATGTATTTATATTAACAAGTCAGTACGATTTTGAGAGGCGGCAAAAATGAGCGTCCTTTATACAACATTTGCGTTTTTGATTCTGATAGTGTTTTTAATTTACTTTTTAACTACAAGGAAGTTTAATTACTGGAGCAAACGGAATGTGCCACATCTAAAACCAGTGCCAATTTTTGGAAACTACGCGGATTTTATTCTATTAAAAACATGGTCCGGGAAAGTAGCTCAAAAAATATGCCAACAGTTCCCCGGCGCTCCCTACATCGGGAGCTTCTACGGGACGGAACCAGCGCTCTTAATACAGGACCCGGAAATGATAAAGCAGGTGTTGACAAAGGATTTCTACTACTTCAACAGCCGGGAAGTAGGTGCTTACACGCACAGGGAAATGGTTACCAAAAATCTATTCTTCTCAGGGGGCGATGACTGGAGAATCGTCCGTCAGAATATAACGCCTCTGTTCTCCTCAGCGAAAATGAAGAATATGTTTCATTTGGTTAAGAAATGTACGCTCGCGTTTGAGAGAATGCTCGATGTTGAGACGAGCGTAACTGACGTGTTGGAAACGAGGGCCCTGCTGGCCAGGTACACCATGGACTGTATAGTCTCTTGTGGCTTCGGCATTGACGCCAACACGATGGGAAGAGACGAGGTCAACAACCCTTTTAAGACTATAGCTGGCGTGATATTCGACAACTCAAAATTCAGGGGGTTCAAGGTCGTCACTCGTGCGATTTGGCCAGCCATTTTCTACGGATTTGGATTTCAATTATTCTCGAAGCAAATTGAAGATTTCTTCTCGCACGTACTAACAAACGTTTTCGTCCAGCGAAAATATGAGCCCACACAGAGGCATGATTTCGTCGACCTGCTGCTGAATATGAAGAAGGAGAGTCATATTACTGGTGACAGTATGCTGAGTATGAAGACTGGGCAAGTTGAGAAGATAACTCGTGAAGTCGAGGACGAATTAATGGTGACACAGAGTGCTTTGTTTTTTGGTGCAGGTTTTGAGACATCGTCTGGTACGCTGAGTTTCACGTTATTCGAGCTGGCCAAGAACCAGGAGGCTCAGAACCGTGTCATCGAAGAGGTGGATGCATATCTGCTGAGAAAGAACGAACTTGATTATGAGTGCATTCTAGATCTGCCTTACCTTTTAGCTTGTACTTACGAGGCAGTGCGGCTTTACCCCATTTTTGGTATCCTCACAAGGGAGGTAGTAGAAGACTACACGTTTCCTAATGGTTTACAGTTAGACAAAGGTACGCGGATCCACCTACCTTTATACCATTTGCAAAGAGACCCTGATGTGTTCCCTGATCCCGAAGAATTTAAGCCCGAACGTTTTCTACCTGAAGAGAGGCAGAAACTTAAGCCTTATACGTTTTTGCCGTACGGTGAAGGACCACGGATTTGCATTGGTAAGTTATTCAGAACTCATAAAATTATTACATATAATTCGATCAGATCGACAGACTACATATCCGGATTTAGATATTTTTTACTTATAGGTAAAAAATAATTGTTAGTCGACGACTGAAATTCGTTAAGCAAATGTTTTTATACATACGAGTGTACTAGCTGACCCGGCAAACGTTGTTTTGCTATATTTACTTCATTATAAACTATACAATTATTATATTCGACTGCCATCTTACAACCCTATTGCGGATCTGGGGATGGAACAGAATAATATAACTATCACGATTAAAAAACAGGGGCAGATCGTAAAAGGGTGAAATTTTAAAATAGTGTGTATTATATACCGCTAAATCATAATAAAATAAAAAAATAAAAATTTGTTCAAAAAATAAAAATAGCATGTTAGGGGTGGACAATCCTTATCACTTTGGGGTATGAAAAATAGATAGTAACCGATTCTCAGACCTACTGAATATGCATAAAAAGTTGCATAAAAATCGGTCAAGCCGTTTCGGACGAGTATGGTACCTAACTAACATTGTGAGACGAGAATTTTATATATATGATTTTAGCTATGGAATTGATGAGACTAGCTTTTAACCCACGACTTATGGTCAAATTTATAATATTTGGGATATAAGGACCTGATGTAGGTAATCACAAAAATCTACATCAATTCTGACATTTTAGTTTTGGATTGTTTTTTTTTTTCCTTATTTTTTTGTTTTATTATTATCACACTCAATATTACTAAAATATCACGCGTGATATAATATCAAAATGATTAAATCCTAGATGATAATCTAAAAATAAATAAATATCCTGGGACACATTTTACACGCGGCCATCTGATCCCAAACTGAGCAGAGCTTGTACTATGGAAACCAGATAACTGATATACTACATATACTACATTTTTTTAAATACTCTTATAATATATGTGGTAAATCTCTTTGCTATCAGGTTCAAGATTTGCCAAGATGGTGATGATATCATGCTTGGTGACGTTTTTCAAGAAGTTCAGAGTTGAGCTGGCTGATGGAATGTCCCGCACCGTGGAGCTAGATCCCAACGCAATCCTGACACAATCCAGAGATGGAATAAACTTGAAATTAATTCGTAGAAAGATACTGGAGCGATAAATTCCTGTCACCTATAACTATCAAGCATCATAACCCATGGATTAAACCAGAGCTAAGGTATAGGTGGTGTTTACCATGGTACAGTTAGCGACAGAATTGTTTTTTTTTTTTTTATTTCTTTATACATTTTAAGTATACTTTTATTTTATTTTTCTTTATACTTTTAGTCCGTACTCTTTGAAGATTCTACGATAAATTATTTTAAGATCTATTGTATTGTGTTTCTAAAAATTAACATCTTTCCGCGCTTGCTCAGCTCGTTGTTTTGAACTGAAGCTTGTGGTTCCTTAATAATAGTGTTATATTGAATTTTTCTATTGCCGATACATGGATTATAAATAAATAACTTAGCATTTACTTAAATTTAGTTACACTTATTCATCAAAATTTATAGTTCTAAATATTAAAGTTTAAGCTATTTCGGCCTCGGATGGTTTCGCTCCCAAAAGACTTTCCATGACAGTTGTCATGGAAAGCCATTTTTAAGTTGTATTCGAAAATGGCTCTTGTCGACGCGGCCGTCGCCCGCTGGATAAACCTGCCGATCGCGTCATCACCGTCGTCTGCAGCCAACGGTGTGTCTCGATATCGCCACTACCGCGTGCGGCACGCTGTCGTGGAGTTGGAGTTTTTTGGCCTTTGTTTTAAAGATGAGAACCGACTCGTACGTGGCTCCTTGCGCTTCGTGGATGGTAAGGACGCGTGACCCTGTGCCCTCTCCATATCCCTTGCTGGTCAGGAATGCCTTTTCTTCCTGGGTATGGACCCGGTAAGGAATAGGGTGTTAGGGAGTGTTTTGGGTACTTGCGCATCCGTATATCTCATTAGCTTCATGGAGTTTATTACAACAGAATTGTTTAAATAGATCCAAATTTGCACCAGTGCCCTAAGCACGAATACCTATCGCAAGCGTATCGTCATCGTATCGATTGCGCCAAAAACCAATGCGCGATGTTCAACTTCCCATAAAGACCAGCTTGATAGATGTTCATGCTAAGGCCTCTCTATGCAAAAACTAACCTTGATATAGAAAGATAAACTTGAGAGGCAGTTTCCATATAGGCATTATGCTTTATCACCTTTGGTCACATCATCACATACCATAGTGATATTGTAGTCAAACACAAGACTTATAAAAAGAAAGATAAAAAGTAGGGTTTTGTAAACGTATATTTATATCTTAATATTCCGTTACTTGCATTGGAACTGTGCCCTAAGGCCTTAGCGCGAACATGCCCGTAAAAGCTAGAGTGTATGTAAAATTGACACCGTGCATACCGTGACGTTGCGCGATGTTCAATTTTCATAGTTTTTGGCGCACTCGATACGATGTCGATACGTTTCCGATAGATGTTCGTGCTAAGGCATCTGATCATGTTAAACTACGATTAAATTCTTGTGAAGTCTTGAATAGTTAGCTACCTTGGCTAGCAACTTGTGATGTATTATATTCTATTCCATACAAGACGTCCTTTTTGAGGCCTCTTGTTTTTGAGGGTCTTTTTGGGGAAGAATGTCAAAGAAAAATTAACCCTATTGCTTATATTGAAGGTCCACTGAATCCTTATACAAATTGATAATTGGATCAGAAGATGATCCTTAGTTTATTCGAACCCAAGACGCCGGGAAAAGTTCCACCCACACGTCGTCGACATCCCGCTTACACGTTTCACTTATTCGTTCCTCATACGAACAGCAAAGGAACTCTCTTCGAGGGTCAATGTTTCCCGACACCATTAACCTAAGTATATTAAACGCTAGAGCGAATAGGCATTTTCTGGGTAAGCGTGCGACATCCTCGGCCTCATTATTACTCCTTCTGGGATCAGTCGACAAACTGCCATCCCATTCGAAATAAAAAAAAAAAGAAATGAAACCGATAATGTTGACAGTATTAAACGATTAAAAGGACTTCTTAAATGGAACATACTATAAATATTCGAGATTATCTGATTATGTGAATAATCGTATGTGTATAAACCATATTATATGTTTATTTTCAGTATAAATAAATAAAAAAAATAGTAATCTACATCATAAGCTGTAAAAATGTTAATTAATAGAATTTAAAATTAAGGTTTTGTGAATACATCTGGATTACCTCTGAAAAAATTGTACCTATTTTAAAAATCACTGGTAGAAACTTCTCTATTCCCGATTGCTTTAGGCTAAATAAAAAGCCGGTATATATTAGATAAATAATAATAATAATGGCCATCTGGTACCAAACTAAACAGAGCTTGTACCAGCGTGGAAACCAGATAACTGATACACTACATAACCATTTTTATAAATACATATTTAAATAGGTATATACACCCAGACACAGAAAAAAAGACATATTCATTATTCATATACACAAATATTTGTACCTGTCGGGAATCGAACCCGCAACATGTGGCTTGACAGTCAGAGTCGCTTACCACCAAACTCTCAAATCCCTTGGTAAAGCAAGTGAAACTGCAGTATAAATAAATATGTCTTACAAGGTTACCCAGTGTCATAAAAAAGGAGCTACGAGACAGCGTGCCTTACTGAATAAGAAGTGTGCAGACATGTCTAGAATAATGCACCATAGACAGATTAGTTCCATTTTTAGCACTTCATCAAAAAAAAAATTTGGTTCTCCATTTGAATGTGACATTCAATGCCAATGTCAAATGGTGTCACGATAATATGTTACGTGTATGCCAAATAAATGATCACATTATCGGTATCTAGTATTGATACAGTGATGTGTAGGTATATAATATGAATAGATATTCGCTAAAACAGGATGTGTCGTAAAGGTACATGATAGAAGTAAAACTTGTATTACACGGAAACAATTTATTTATTTTTCAATCACATTTGAATAGCACAGTTTGAATAACATCATCAGCCTATCTCCGTCCACTGCTGGACATAGGCCTCACTTATGGCACGCGACGGAGGTCGAACTTCAACTCTTTGTTTTGTGTGATGTGTTTATCATTAATTTATTTTTCGTCACACAATAGATTGCTGATAAAAATTTAAAAACAGTCCCTTAAGAAGCTTCTTTTAAAAAACAGACTCGTAAAGACACAAGATAGGCGTGAATCTTTTGTATTACAGGAAAAAAATATTATTCATCAATCACTTTTGAATAGCATAGATTGTGTTTATCATTAATGTATTTATTTTGCGGGACGGTAACTTGGTATATGTCAAATGGATGTTGTTATATAACTTTTACTGATAAGACTTCGAGGCAGTTTGACCTATCACCATGAAAATTGATACAATCTACCGAGTCATCCCCTGCGTTTCCAAGGGATGCGATGTTAAATAAATAATAAATATCCTGGGACATTCTCTTACACAAGCCATCTGATCCCAAACTAAGCAGAGCGTGTACTATGGAAACCAGATGGCTGATATACTACATATACTATTTTTTTTCTAAATACATACTTATATAGATATTTACACCCAGACAAAGAACAAACAAACATGTTCATGCACACAAATGTTTGTCCTGGGTGGGAATGGAACCAGCGACCTTCGGCTTGGCAGTCAGAGTCGCTAACCACCAAGCCAACTGGCCTGTTACATTGTCCCGGGATAAAAATTCCTATGTACATATTAATCCTGGTTTAATTTAAATCCGTTTTGTAGTATTTGCGTGAAAGGCTAAGATAACAAGATTCCATATACCCATCTTCACAAACTTTCGCATTGCCATTAAAAATGGTATACAATTATCAACAGTAAGTTAGCTTTAATACATTTTTGAAAGATGAAAAAAAAAACAAATACATTTTTATTATATGAGAACGCAGGAATACGTCTGCGTGTTGTTCTGGTAAATTATGAAGCCACATTACAATTTCGATCGCCGCGCCATCTAAGTAACAAATGGCATTCTCGTAGTGATACAATATTTTTTGGCAGAAATTTCTGATATGTCATAATTCTACATCAAACCAGAGATTTCAGATATTGAATGAAAACAAAACTTGACCGATTTACTCCCAAAATAGACCGAAATATAAAATTTTAATGAGATAAGATCGAATCTAATTATGTAAATTAATGAACGGTCGGTAATGACCTTACTAGCCGACTTCAAAAAAAGGAAGGAGGTTCTTTATATACTTCTCAGCTATAAATGCTTTTATTGTAGGCGATACTAAATAAATTCCATATTATTTTTTTTTAATAGTAATTGTTGATTTTATTACCGGTTCTAAACTAAGAACAACCTTCTAAACCGGTATTAGAGTCAGACAACTGCTTGTGAAGGCATTGGCGTAGGTGTCTAGGGTTATTTTTCTCTGGTCCCTGCGATGCTATGGCCGATGTGATCAAGCAGAGACGACATAAATTGTTGTTAGATAGTAACGACAAACTATGCGGCACATTAAAAAAAAAACAAAAGTTTTGTTAATTTTGTGTGAAGTTATTTAGGTATTCTAGAATTTTAAATCGGTCCAACATTCTGGGATGGGCACGGCCCACCCGGCCCCCCTCCTATATACGCCTATGCGTGAAGGTCTATTTCAGGGGTCGCCAAAGGGCGGACCGCGGACCCATTTTGTGTGGACCGTGAGAACACAGCAATTTGCACTACAGAGTACGTAATTTAAAAAACACCTAATCAAATATGTAAAAAATCCCTTTTTCAGCCCCCCATCTCGGAAAGAGTATTTTTGATCTTCGATATGTGAGTTAGTGATTTCAAAATATTCATACCTTCATGGTGCCGAATTTATCATATAACCTTTTTTAATTTGTTAAAATATCGGAACCTTCTTGGTGTACTTTAATTTGCTTTTTGCATTTAGTCATTTCCTCGTTGAAGTGGGATGAAAAGTTATGTGTGGCACTCGAGTGCAAAGATTATTCACCTTGTGCTCTTTTGATTCCCTCTAGTATAACAAATAACTGCATTTATTTAATACATGTTTTTTTTATAAAATATTGTACGGACCGCGATGGTCATTTCATTTCTTAAAACGGACCGAAAAAAACTAATTGGTGACCCCTGGTCTATTATAAATAAAAAAATATAAACAAAAATAAATAAAAATTATTTCTGATTGACACATTGACTGAACAAAATAGTTCATCATTTCAGCCGTAGGACGTCCACTGCTGAACATAGGCCTCCCCCAATGACTCCCAGATTGGCCGGTTGGAAGCGACCTGCATCCAGCGGCTTCCTGCGACCTTTATAAGGTCGTCTGTCCACCTTGTGGGTGGACGTCCCACACTGCGCTTGCCGGTACGTGGCTTCCATTCGAGAACCTTTCTGCCCCATCGGCCGTCAGTTCTCCACGCTATGTGCCCCGCCCACTGCCATTTCAGCTCCTCATTTCTGATTCGATCTCGCAAAGAAACACCGAGCACAAAATGTTCCGAGAACAAAATAGTAAAATTATAGAATATTCAATAACACAAGCATCTGACATGTACAAGCAAAATCTATCATTGATGAAAAGATAAAACAAATAGGTGTTTAGTAAAATGTGTCGACAAAAACTGATATTATTAATAAATAAATATCCCGGGACACTCAAGTAGAGCTAGTTCTGTAGAAACAAATTAAATGAATAACTACATATAATACAATATTTTTTTCAAATTACATATTATACCTGTTACAAAATACCCCATAAAAATATAATTATCAAAGCCTACAACCCTAGTAAGCTGTCATGTCAGGGAACCAGATTATTTAACAGAAAGGCCTACGTACCTATTTTACCTAACAATTGTCTACTTTAATAGTTTTTTCTATTTTTCATTCATAAAAATGAGTTTTTCCCAAAGGATTGATTGTATCTTTGAATTATAACACAGCCTAACTGGAAATACGCAGCTTTCTTTCTTCAGAATCGGAGCCTGATCATCATCAAGTACCTGTGAAGGCCTATTTGAATAAATATATATTTCATTTTATCTTTCAGCAATTTAAAACAGGTGCAGTGGTTTCGAAGATTACTCCACATACACAAAAGCTCTGAAATTCGCACTCTTTTGTTAATATTAGTGTAAGGTTTACAAAATAAAATTTTAATAGTTTTGTAAATGTTAATCTATTTAGGTTTATGTTGTTGACAGTACAAACATATTATTTTAGTTGTATGGTCAAAGAATATAACAATAATTAATTAATTCAATAATTAAATTAGCATTCAAACCATGACCTTCACCATCAGCACTAAAAGCCACATCCACTGAGTTATCTTACTTTTAAAATAACTGTGTATCATTAACGAATATTAATCTATTATTAAGGTGGGTACTGACTAGTATTATGTGGCGTAATGTAACGTGTTACGGGGTATAATGTAACATGTTACGGGCTATAATGTAATGTGTTACGGGGTTATAATGGTTCGTGTTACGGGACGAAATATAACGTGTTACGGAGCATAAGGTAGCGTATTACAGGGCTTCATGTTACGTTTGACACAGCGAGCGTTCCTGCAGTCAGTACGGGGAAACAAGGCGCTGCGAGTGATCCACTCCGCTGTTTATTGGCGAATCCAATGAGAGTTGCACCCTTCGTTTGGAATCTGGAGCAGCAGAGTTCGAGACGAGCACGGATTAGGGCAATACGTAACGTAATATGCTCGCAGCGCGTGATACATCACGCCCCGTAACACTTGTGTGTACCTTTATAGGTGGCAACATTGGGTAGGTTTAAAACAAACAATATTCAGTAGAAAAAACAATATAATTACCTCAATTAATAGCACAATAGCTTGCAATATTCGCATAGATGCCAAAAAATCACACGATAAATATAACTAAATTATAAGTTAAGCTGATTGATTTTTAAAACGTTGACATGTTTTTAGGAGTGAATTAAGAAAAAAGCAATAATTCAACGTAAATGTCATAAGCACAAATATATAACCAAGGACAGTTCTGAAACAATATCTGTTACTATTTACAACGACATAGTAGTTGAGCCTTTATAAATCAAAGAAGAGAAATTAATATATTATTATTAGATCAGCTGTTTCAACTGAAAGCAACTGATTTATCTTTTCTTTTCTATTAATTTTTTATGTCATTTTAAATTTTATTTAGGCTAGTAATAAACATATGTATATCATTTTGTAAATACAGTGGACCTAAGGTAATCTGACAAACGTTTAGCAGGGCAGTGTCGGACTACCGAATTTGTCGGACTATAGAGTACTGCCTAAGACCCCCTATAGTCCGGATTTTTTTTAAAAGAGTACCTTGTAATCCGACAAATTATAGATCAAAATTATACCATTGTACCTGAACTACAAATCACATTTGTGAAAATTTGCCAAAATAATGATTGTGTAACTACATTCAATAATGATTGGCAAGTCGGATGACAGGGGCCGGATTAACGGGGGTCCACTGTATTAGTTATGTTGAACTCTGTGGTTATATATTTAGTGCCATGACTTAATCACTTTTTTTTAATTCACATGTAGGTAATCCTAAAATACAGCACCCCTTTAAAGGCCAACGATTTAAATATCAGCCTGTATAACATTGAGCCTCATTTGAAAAATACTTGTACTATAATACCTTACCCAAGGTACTGAAAAAGAGTTTGGGTATCAGATCTTCCATTAAACAGTAACTCTACTCCTTCAGTCTTACAAATATGTGGTGGCAATGAATAAAATTAAAAACACAAATTGCCACCCTAAAATTTTCCTACTCCAATACTACGATTTTCATTGGCAACCCTTTGGCGTAGAGACACTCCTCATTACCTATACCCAATTGAACAATTATGTTATAAACTCAACATAGATGATGGTTTTAAATGAAAGCTGCGACAACACCAGTAGCGAAATAAAAAGGAAAAAAATCGATAAGTAAACGGCATTATTAGATATAAGGCCTCTTTGACAGTTATGTGTTATAGGAAAATGAACCCTATGGCGTATTGAGAAGGTTCATCAACATCATCATATCGCATACACCATAAGGTAAATTTTTCTATAAGAAAGACAGCTAAAATTATTAATTCACTAGCTGCGCCCTACGGCTTTGCACGCATTCAATCCTGATTATAAACCTTCCTCTTGAATTACTCTATCTATTGTTGAAAATTGCATTAAAATCCGTTGCATAGTTTACGATTCTATAAACGACATACAGACAAACTTTCACTTTTATATATATAGATAGCAGATATACCCATTAGGTTGGTACCCATGAAAATCGTAATATACAAAATTATGATAAATCCTTGGTTTTCAGCACGATCCAGAATAAAGAAACAAAGTGTTGTCTTGAACGACTGAAAACCAAGTACTACCCCTCATTGACCTAAAAATAAAAGGTTTATAAAACTAAAAGTGTACTTTACCACAGTATAATACATAGCTAATACAGTAATTCAACTGGACGTGTAATTTCTGTTAATATTACCCATTTTGTCCGGGGAAGGACTACCACCTTACCCATTTCCACCGTGAAGCAGTAGTGCACATGTATTACTGTGTTTCGGTTAGAAAGATAATGGGGCCGGTGACATTGCAGGCACATGAGACTTAACAGCTTTGTCTTAGGGACGAGAGCGCATTGGCGGTGACCACTTACCATCAGGTGGACTGTCTGCTTGTTTGTCGGACCATGTGGACAAAAAAAATATGTTAATTGTAAGGAACAATTTTTAATTACTTAACAGACCAACCGTCTGCAAAATTGATATTATTGTTCGATAACCGTCCATGTACTCATCCAGCGAGTAATTTAAATGGAGAAGGCAGCTGGAGTGTGAGTACTCGCCTGCGAGTAGTCGTACCAGCATCACTATATGAAATAAAAAAAAAACAAATAGGCCGACAAACAGGCAGACGGTACGTGGCCGACGGTAAGTGGTCACCGCCGCCAACGGACATTTGCAACACTAAGGGCATCACCAATGCTATGTTGACTCTGTTGACGTGAAGTTGTTAAGTCTCATGTTGCTGTAATTTCACCGGCCCCCTTACCTATCTAACAGACACACAGTAATACAAGTGCACTTCTGCCTCACAGTGGAAATGGGTAAGGTGGTACTTTCCGGGGCGAACTGCACTTAAAGCTCTACTACAAAATCATATATCTATAATAATACACTACGAAAGGAACTTCTATCTAACAGAGTTTTCTACGACACTCACGCATTTATACGAGTATACGAGGTGCGTAAATAGTATTGTAGTGTATTAACACTACAATACAATTTACGAGGTAAGGTAAATTTTACGCCTCTCACAACCAAACAAAAAATGCTATACACTTGAAACTTGGTACATATGTTCGGGAAGAGTGTACCAACATAACAAAACAAAAAAAAATCGATAATCGATAGTATGTTGCCCGCGAAATTTGAAAAGTCACCTTACTTTTTGAACACACCTCGTATATATAAATAGATTAAATGACAATGTTGTATTAGTTAGTACCTATATTATTTACAACATAACTCATTCCTTATTTGAAATTCTTAATGGCATTTTCAAAAACTTGTTTAAAGTTAACCTTCTGTTTTAGCTATGTATTTACTGTGGCATTACCAAACTTACTATTTCGAATAATAATTATAAATAAATTTACACCATTCTTACACAATAAAATAGCAGCATATTAATATAAATATTGTCTTAGCGAAGCGTAATGCAGTATAAAAATCTATAATGAGAAGTAATTACGGAATATCACAAATAAATTAATTATTTATTACATTTGCAAGTTTTACTCAACAAAATGACTCTCATAGTCAAATAACATTAAAAGTGGCTGTGAAAAATAAACCCTGAGCTGGTTTCCTCGATAATTACTCCTCATTTAATTACACAAATTCTCATTTCTCAAACATGAAGCAAAATACAATTTGGCGTTTTAATACTGGATATGATTCAATACTGTCACTGACCAATTATAATTCCATTCAATTAGAATCTCATTCCAAACTGACCAATTTGATGGAGCAATTATTATAGCACAGTTGCGATTCCATACAAAACTAAACTTCATACAATGGACTGGTGTAGCAACGTTCGATTCACGAATATTATTTTCTAATCAATAATGCAGATAGTGTGTTAAATATGATTTGAAAATCCCATCTATTATATAGTTGGTCCCTAAAAACAAACATTAAACCAGCAATTACTTTTTACAGTCATTAAAAATGTATGTATGAAAACACATACCGGTTCTTATAAAGGCCTGTTCAGATAAAAGCGATATTCAGTGGTATCACTTTAGTCGCGTACTTCATACCCTGATATCCAGGCGCGGATCCAACACACAAAAAAGGTTGTGGTCACAGCTATTCGAAAATCAACCAGAGTCGGAGTATGAACTCGCTCATAATCGATATACAGTTTAGGAAGGCACCATATCACCCATCACAATCACAGAAGAAAAATAAAGGCTTTGGATATAATATCATCCGCCTTTCGACCTGAATAGACCGTGAAAGTGTGACGTCACAACTCTATTAGGGTTGTCATGCCCATCGTGCCCACAACGGTGGATCCGCGGTGATATCGCTTATATCTAAATAGGCTTTAACAAGAAAGCCGACCGCAAATGTACAAAACCAATACGAGCATATCGTTTAACACGAACATTGAAAAGGTATACATGTGTCCACATTCCACACATGGGAGGGGCAGTCTCGTACCTAACACAATACATAGCACCAATTGCATAAAATATCGACACTAACATTCGAACAAAGCTATAAACTTATTATTAAGCGGTGGGTTACATTATTTGTGCGTTTTGTTGAGATAGTAAAGTTGATCAGTGGAAGAGAGCACGTGGTCTCTTCTTGGCTAGGATATGCCAGGAGTGTGTGACGCCTTTACGTCGTTTTGGTGACAACCTGAAAATGGTCGAAGAACATTATGCCACTGGTATTGTTAACTAGTATCTGCCCCACTGTCTCACTCGGTTGTAGTATGATACTGAAATTGGTTTTGCCCATACATAGCTCATTATATTGAATACTAGCTGTCCCCCGCGGTTTCACTCGCGTTTATTGATATCATATATGTATAACTATTAACCAAAAATTCGCGTCGAATGGGAGCAGTTCCATCTCAATATGTTCAGTAGTTTTGATTAAACTATATATTTAAATAGCAAAATAAAGTATATGACACAGTAGCCTTGCCCACTTCCTTGATGGTACTCAGTTCTTCATATGACAGTTTTTAGGGCCTAAAATAACTAATTAAATTGCTTTGTGTTTTCTTTTTTCAAATTTCAAGCATTAATAATAGGGTTTTGAGTGGAATATAAAAGAACGTAATCTTACCCATGGTCTGGAGTGTCAGGCATATAGGGAGACATCCTAAAGTCGCGGCTGTGCGGCGTCTCAATTCCGAACGGGCTGTACAACTTTGCAGGACTTCGACCAAGCACCTGGAGGTAGAACAAGTGATTAAATATTACTTTGAGATTAAGAAATAATCTACAAATAATTTTATATATTTATGTGCGTTTTTAATTTTATTTCATATGTTAGGGTATTGTATTTTAACAGATATTATTGCCTATATATATGTATTTATGTATGCATTCACAGTATAAAACACTTTTGTATATGTAGTAAATCAGTGTTGGGAACAGGGCAGGATGATGATAGATATAAGTTTCTTGTATGTAATAAGTAATATTTTCAGTTGACTGACAATGGTTGTTGAAAACTTAATATAATAAATATCCTGGGACATTCTCTTACACATGGCCATCTGATCCCAAACTAAGCAGAGCTTGTACTATGGAAACCAGATAACTGATATACTATATGTATATACAATTTTTTTCTAAATATATACTTATAGATATTTACACCAGGACACAGAACAAACAGACATGTTCATGCACACAAATGTTTGTCCTGGGTAGGAATCGAACCCGCGACCTTTGGCTTGGCAGTCAGAGTCGCTAACCACCAAGCCAACTGGCCTGAATTTGAACATGTATTACCTGCTTCTTCTTCATGACTGGCGTGGATGGTGTGCGGCACGGAGATCCTGTCTCCGTCAGCCGATGCCGGCGCCTGCCTCCCAGCCTGAAATGCTATAAGCAACCATCAGTTTTCATAGTGCTACTGGAAATGGATATTTTATCTGAGATATTGTAGATTGTAGAGATCTTTGAGTAGTAGAGCTCTTAGTGCAGAGTTCGTCCGGGGAAGTACCTTACCCATTTCTGCCGTGAAGCAGTAGTGCAATTGTGTTACTGTGTTTTGGTTAGAAAGGTAAGGGGGCCGGTGAAATTACAGGCACATGAGACTTAATAACTTCACATCTCAGGGTCGACAACGCATTGGCGATGCCCCTAGTATTGCAAATGTCTATAGGTGGCAGTGAGCACTTACCATCAGGTGGACCGTCCGCTTGTTTGTCGGCCCATTTGGCATAAAAAAAAATATGTATTGTATATTTGAATGATGTGATTTTACCGCTTTGGTATTGACTTAATTTCAATGAAATAGAGAAAATATAAACTACAGTGTAAACTCTTTATAACGAAACTCAAGGGACTGAGCATTTTTTGTCGTTATAGAGAGTTATCGTTATATGGAGTGAACAAAAAAAAACAAAACAAAGTGAACAAACCAACCAACTTTGGCTCACTTCCACGTTATAGGGAGTTTATCGTTATAAAGGATAACGTTATAAAGAGTTTACACTGTATTTCAGGTATAACTTAAGGGAAAGTAAGTAACTTTTAGTACTGGTCAAATGGGGTGAATAAAAACAAAACATTGAAAGGAATTTTAAAGTTGAATGATTCTATATTGTTACCCAAAACTCATTTATTTTTGAGCACACCCTTTCAAAGTTTTGTCCCCATTTACCCGAGCGCCTTTCGATCAACAGATTTCAAATAAGCTTCAAATTGCTTATTTGATAAGGACTCTTAGGTTCAAACAGACAGACAGTTCACCTGGTGGTAAGTGGCAACTGGTGTTGATGGATATTTGCAACAGCTGGGGCATTCCCAATGTGTTGTCAACCCTGAGATGTAAAGTTGTCACGTCTTATGTGTCTGTAATTTCACCCCTTAGCTATCTATCAGAACCACAGCAATACAAGTGCACTAGTGCCCACTAGATAAGGCAATACTCATGGTTTGTTTGGGGACAAATCCTACATTCTCTAACATTGAAGTTTTATATTAATATTAAAATAGATATTTTATGATTTGTTTAGATTTAAACATTGATAGACAACACTGTGTAGATTGATATTAAAGAGATATAGAGCCTTTACTTACGAGTCAAGGTTTTTATAAAAAAAAATATCTACACTAATATTATAAAGAGACAGGGTTGTATTTTTGTATGTAACAAATAAACTTAAAAACTACTGGACCAATTTCAAAAATATAATATTAAGTTTGCCAGGAATCTTAATGTGACAGAAGTGAGCTGCAGGAAGAATACAGCCCAGTTGCTAAGCAATGACAAGAGTTTATTTTTGACCGAGCCTTTTTACTCCTTAAGCTTCCTTTTTGCTGTCTTTCTGCACTTAACATAATAACCCCATAAAAAGGTTTAATAGCGGCTACTCAAATATAGTAGTAGGTAGTAAGACATCCTTTCCGAGTAATAGTGACCAAAGAATATTTTTCTCTCTGAAAACTGTCTCGGCGAAGCTGACTCATGATACAATACTGACAATAAAGTTAATCTAAAAACAGTTTTCGGCGAGCAAACCTGAGATATGTTTCCAAAGGTGTTCCTAACGCTCCGAAGCGTCCTCGATATCTTATCGGCGCCCGACTGCAAGGCACGACGTGAATTAGCAAACGAATTAGTCTTAAATATGTTCCTGTTGTAGCAACCATCGACGTTTTTCAGGCTGTCGTGAGCCGGTGAATCGATCGCCGAATCCTTCACAAAGGGATCCTTCATTTTTACAATAATTGTGCGTCGCGCTATAAAGATAAGTACACTAGCAAGCTCCTAACATTACTTTCTTAATATAAAAATGTAGAAAATTCACGCTTTAATACACATTTTCGAATATAGAATTAAAATCGATCGATGCACGCACAGCCGTTCCCGTCCGTTGCTTTTTTTTTGTTGTTTTTTTTAAAACTGGCGGTGCTGCCATTGCTAAAATAGTTTGGTTTGGTGCTACCACTATTCAATTTAAATAATGCTGCGTTCCAGGGTACACCGCATTTCGCACTATAATAAGCATACAAATAATAACCGATTTTAAATGGAGTTATACGATTAAATGTGTAATTGACTGAGCCACAAAATAATATAGGCATATAGTAAAACAAATGTAAATCGAATCGATGCAGGTGGCTCAGGACCGCTCGAATTGAAAATCCAAGAGAGCTTGTTTAGCAGTATACATCCCTAGGCCGATACGATGATGAAATAGAATGCCTGCCTTTATTATCCTCGAGTTAGAATCCATATTCTTAGAGCACATTGGCATTTTGAAATGTATATCTAGAGCGTCCAGCTCTCATTTACCTCACTAGTCTAAAGTCTAGATGATAGGTACATACAAAAAGTATGATATAAATATTGTTCTTAGTCAGTATTAAGAAACGATTTAAATAATCGAAAATACAGTATATAAGCATAATATGAGTATGAGCATAGAAAAAATATAAAAAAACCCTATTATAAATTTAGAGAAAATATAAATAAACCACTTTTTCTATTACTAAATAATTTAATTCTAATAGGTATTGTAATTTGTTTAAGTCCCACGTTGGTGCATGTAATAGTCGATCACTGTTGAAAAAGCCGCAAAGCCTGCCGCGCCAAAAACACCAGCCCTGAGACCACCTGAATAAAAACAAATAATTTTATTTTTAAATTATCCAAAAGAATTATATCTTTTGTCTATGACTATGACTATTAAACTATTGCTTTTATATAAATTTATTGACTAGTAAAAGCAATAGGATATTATTTTTGTAGGAAATAAATTGATGTATGTACTTTATTAAAAAAAAACCTTTCGAGTGTTTACCTCTTAATCCTATTAATCCACCCGTAACACCACCAGCATATGTCCCGTTTTTCCAATCAGACTTCCCTCGAGCTGTTTCTATACAGCATTCAATGCCAGAAAACACTGCACCCAACATGGCAAAATTCTTTGCATAGCTTAACATTGAGTTTTTCATTTCTCGCAATATTTCTCTAGCAGTTTGATTCTGCTGTGCCATTGGGTCTGTTACATTTGGCATG
Source organism: Habrosyne pyritoides (assembly GCA_907165245.1). Classification (NCBI taxonomy): domain Eukaryota; kingdom Metazoa; phylum Arthropoda; class Insecta; order Lepidoptera; family Drepanidae; genus Habrosyne; species Habrosyne pyritoides. The sequence continues at coordinate 9,682,151 of OU015606.1, forward strand.
AGGGATGATGTGAAAAGACCGACTGCTGCACCAAGACCATAGCCTGGAAAAAATATGAAAAAGTTAATTACATTTCTTTTTTTTTTTGTTCCTAATCATGCGATCAGCCCTTTTGGCTATAAGCAGATGTGATGGTGGTGATCTTTGAGTAGGATTGTACTCCTAGTGATGTATATCCCTTTTATTAAAGTAGTCAGGCTTTGCTGGCTATCGTGGTCAAAGATGTTTTGTCTCTTTTTTAGCCGACGAACAATCTCAGGTATTGTTAGTTGCCCCGCGAGTTGGTTTGAGTGCTTTTGTAGTCTTGCTACATATTTATCGCCCTAGAAAGCAGTTTCATCTTTAAGAGTGGGTATATTCAGGATTTCGTGGAGCTCTGTTGTTTTGAGAAACCATGGTGCATTTGATATCTAAGTATAATGTTCTGCACCCTTTGGATTATCGTTAGATTAGTGGCACTGGCAGTCCCCCATAGTTGTATGCCATATGTCTAAATTGGCTTTAAAATTACAATTACTTTTGTAAAAAATATCTTTCAAAATGAACTATAAAGTGTAAACACTGTGTGATATAGACACATCAAGCTGGTTGTCTATAAATAAATATAGAGACATCAGCGACCTATCTGCTTGTCTATACATAAATCATAATTAACTATTGCTATGCCATTTTTCATTGAAATCCCTTCAGCCAATATGGTGTGTAAGTGGTAGGGAACATACACACACAAAGTTTCCAATTTATAGTTTGAGCAGGAACTATGATTAGAAGGGTCTACCTAGTTGGAACGGCAAAAATATTATTATATTCAACTTTTTTCTTTTTGATCAATTAAAACTCAGTTTCTATTTGATAGGCGTCACTTCAAACTATGCAGGACTTTACTCATCATTCAATAAATATTTAAGAAATATAAAACGCAAATTTATTTATAGACAAGCAGCTTGGTGTCTGATGTGTCTACATAATAGAGTGTTGAAAGTCAATTCACACTTTGTAGGTCACTTTTGACGATTTTTAGTCTTTTGTCGAATTGGAGTAGCAGATTCTACTTCGTCCGGTAGTCGGTTTCAATTGACGACAAGAGTTAAACTGTGTATGCACTTACCAATAATACAGCTGGTTAAAGATTTAAACGGACAACTCTCAACTGTGGCTTCTATCATCTTCTCCTCATTAGTTTTAATGATCACAGGCCCTAGTATCCTCGGTATTATTATATTTTCACGAAAACGGTAATTGTTACCAACCAAGTATTTCGACAACGAATCGTAGTCATTATTTTGCATAAATTGAACTAAATTGGGGTCAGGTGGTAGTTTAGTATATTCTGTCATGGTATGTTTATCAGATTATTACCGGTGTCAATAAGATTTTTACAATAATGTTGAAATAAATGCCTTTTTATTGGCCGATCAATATTAGCGATTCTAACCTACAAATAAAATGATCAGCTGTAAAATGACGTTAACTAACTGACACTGACATTAGAAGATACGTTTTCAAAATATTGTATTTGGTTTTATTATTTAGATTAGCTTATTTTTTTGTTTGCACATTTTATTGAATTATTATAATATGAAAGAACAGTAATAAATAATACAATAAGAATATTTTTTAACCAATTTATTTAAATCCAATTTCTCAAAGTCAAGGATAAGTATGTAAGTCTTTGACAGTTTCGACAGTTTTATTTCAGCTATCTTCACAAATAAAAGTAAATAAACATAACGTTATAATTCATCGTGTATTTTATAATACTTTTCTTTCTAAATATAAAATAAAAGAAAGTATAAATCATGTCCGATTCATCCGAAGATGAAGATTTATCACGATTCCAAGAAGCTGTCGACACTTCCTTCTCTAAATTGATTGACGAATCTAGAAGAAACCCCCAAAATAGTACTACGGAGAAAGGTGCGCAACAATATTGTTTGATTGTTTAAAGATATCAAAGCCAATTTTTGTAGCATCAATTTTCTCAATATTTTATTAAATATTTTAAGTGAAATGTGCATTTTTGGGTAATGTTACATTGGATAACCTCACTTCTCAGGGTCGCACTTGGGAATTAATTAATGTGGGCTTTATGTTTTAATAACAAAAAGGGCTCATAATAAAGATTTATTATATTTTATAATATTATTATACTTATACCGCTTAATGAGATGACACATTGAGACATATTTTTATTTCAGAATTTTTGTTTCAATAATGTATTTTGATAATCGTAAATATATTTTAGTAACGAAAATACAAAAGTCCGAGCGATATTTGGAGGAAGCTTCACATTACAATGATGTCAAAGTGTCGGAAGAACTACAAAGACGGATTGGCAACAAAGTTTCTGCAATTATAGAGAAGGCTGTTGAATTTGTGGATATTGAACAAAATGGGGTTAAGTGAGTTTTATGATTACGATAACATATAACTATTTCAATTATGTGTCCAGTTTCCATTTTTTATGATAATGTATTTATAGAGATATAAAAAATAGCTGTCCCCCGCGGTTTCACTCACATTTCCAAGGGATGTTACACTACATTATTTTGTTCTTTCTATCATCAATAGTTTTCACAGCGCATGCAATGTATGGATTTTTTTACACCTTGGTTTACATTATTGGAGTTTCAGTAAGGATCACTAATTTCTTTGAAAATATTATATAGCCTGTGTCACCCGGGGATAGTGTAGCTTCACAACGCTGAAAGAATTTTTGAAATCGGTCCAGTAGTTTTAAAGTTTATAATATTATTGTAGATAAACAAAATGATCCCAAGCTATGTATTGTTGTGTATATTGAAAAATATTTGTCCGGAAGAAAATACAACTTTTCAAAGCTACCTAATTATTTATATATGTTTTTTAGAAAACGTAAAATCAAAGGTGGAGTGAAGCTATTTAAAGGCTCAGAAGGATTTTTATCATGGGAAGAAGAAAGAGATACTTACACTGAAGTTCACAACAGTAAATCGAAAAAGCTTAAGAAAACCAGACGACAAATTGACTCTGATGATATTGCTTTAGATGAAAATGGTAAGTACCTATTAGTATAATAAATAAATGTCCTGGGACATTCTTTACACACGGCTGTCTTGTTCCAAACTAAGCAGAGCTAGTACTATGGAAACCAGATAACTGATATACTACATATAGTATTTTTTTTTCTAAATACATACTTATATAGATATTTAAAACCAGACACAGAGCAAACAGACATGTTCATGCATACAAATGTTTGTCGTGGGTGGGAATCGAACCCGCGACCTTGGGTTTGGCAGTCAGAGTCGCTAACCGCCAAGCCAACTGGCTCTTATGTTCTCAAATTCCTAAAGACATACAAGAATTACCTGTGCATTTATTTAAAAAGGGAGTATAGATTATTTTATATCAAAAGGGCCTTATAATAATTTATACAATCATATATTTGATTATTTAGAGGATAATAAAATAATAACCCTTGGCAATGAATCTCCAGACAAGATCTCTATTTAATTTTTCTATTGTAAAATGAGTAATTAATTATTGTTTGTTGAAACATTAAAGACGAGTTTTAAAGAATAATTGTTCGGTTTATATATTCATGTGAACATATAATAATGAAATCTTGAATACAAAAGGAATTATTGTCTGCTTGTTAAATAAATAAAAGTAAAATAATGTGAGGTTTTTTCAATTATTTTTAAAGAAAAAATCAATGCTGTTGCTGTAAGCGGAGAGTATGTCTCCTCTAAAGAAGAAGTAAAATGCTGGAAGTCAAGAAGGAAAGAGAAACTATTTAAATACAAATCTAAAGGTAAAAGTAAAGTTCTGTTTGCTGTTGAATAAATGTATGATAGTGTAAATAGTAATTGTTTTAATTTTAATTGATTCTTCTTATTGGTAGATGTGGCAACCAAATCTTTATTGTTTATCAAGTCAGGGTTATTTAAAGTGACGTTGTTTATGTTTGAATTTACACTAGGGGCACTCAGGGCTAGTTCTCGGGGTGGAAAATTTTTCGAGGTGATAAATTTTTTTTCACTAAAATTCTTAGTGTTATCGAAATTGCTTTATAGAGTGTAATTATGCTAGAACCTCATAATTTCATGTAATCCTCGTAATTTATAATTCAAGAAACTCAATTATATAGAAAAGCTAAAAAAAAAATATTATTAAGATATGTAATTCTAATTATTAAAATAAAGGCGGTGATGGCTCGGCATTTTCTACAGTGCCTAGGGGCGGCACTAAAGCTAAATTCGGCTTTGGACGTTGTATGAATAATATGATATGCCAGACACCATTCTTAAAAATTGAGGTCTATGTAAAATTCGTCCAATCTGATAAAAAAAGTTATAGTGACGTTTTAAATTATCTTGTAAAGCTGAATAAATAGTAAAAAAAAATAAATACAGTTAAATCAGATGAGGGGTAATATGAAAATAATGTAAGTTCTCATAAACATCAAAACATTTATTTACAATAATTAATTAAATTAAGAAATAAATATGTACAAAAGGTAGTTATCACATTAATAACTGCTTTTCATTAAGTATTTTTTTATAATAATCATTATGAGCATTTTGTTATTGTCATGGTTAGAAGAATGAACACATTAAGATTTGTCATATTGTCAACAATATAAAAATAGCAACCTTGTTTTAAATTCTATGCTTTTTTTCTTTGAATAAAAGAATTTGAACACAATGTTTTGTTCCTTTATACAAATATTGGGTTGGCATCCACCCTAGTAATTAGCTTTTTAGCGGTTGCAACAAACAGCAGAATTTCGAAAATTTAAATATACCTAGGAGATGCGCTTTCATATAATTAATAAATATATAAAAATATAGATCAGAACCTGTACCTCCTTATTTTTTTAAAGTTGCTCACATGCTGGAAATTTATTTTTAAATATTAGTTTTTGCTCCACGGTTTGTCTAACGTTCCATATACTAATGAACTCTTAACATATATATATATTTTGCAGATTTTATATTGGCTCTAACAAACAAACAAACAAAAACACATCACAATATATAGACTTGCGTATAATCATACATATGACATACAAAAATTTTAAATGAATGTTTTATTAAATTTGAAAAGGACATGCATAAACGAGTTCTAATTGTAAGTATGACTAATAAATCAAAGTTATTAACAGACGACAATTAACACAATGTACTTAAATATAAATTACAACGACTTAATTCTAAATAATGTAACACTACAAGGGCAAACTATTAGGTAAGTAGTAACGCATCAAAAATTACGGTAACTAAATAATAATTACGAACAATCGGTGAACTTGAGATTCAATAAAATGAGCATCATGATCCCTGAGCACGATTATCGCATAGATGTCAAAATACAGTGTAAACTCTTTATAACGTTATCCTTTATAACGATAAACTCCCTATAACGTTGAAGTGAGCCCAAGTTGGTTGGTTTGTTCACTTTGTTTTGTTTTTTTTTGTTCACTCCATATAACGATAACTCTCTATAACGACAAAAAATGCTCAGTCCCTTGAGTTTCGTTATAAAGAGTTTACACTGTACATATTATTATCAATTTTAGATAGCAAAGTTAACATTTGTGGAGAGGAAATATTGCAGACCAGTGACGGAGTTACACATTTACCAAGTTTCTCACCTCTACAATGCTCAGCTCCATTTTTGATAGTTATTTATGAGTTGTTACAAAATGAATGTGAAAAATAAAATGAAGAGATTCAGTTCTCGACTCTAAAATTTGCCGTTCAAGGCTCATGAATACTCAGCCGGTAAATCCGCCACTGTTGCAGACATAAAATAAAACTATTAACATCACAATTACTTATTGCTTTAAAAAGGAACATAATAACATTGTAGTATTTATTGCCCATTTCATGCCCCATTTTGGGGCTTCTGACATCCACGTGATCACGTCTTTCTAATTACGGCCCTGCATTAAAAGTCTTTATTCTATAACCAATATATAAAAAATTGGTAATTTTTGTTCGTTTACTTCCTTGCTGATAATTCGTCGTGAGTGTAAGCTCTGTTATCTAAACCATGCGTTGTTTTAGGTAAAGTTGAAACTGCTGTTTCTTCTTGCTTCTCCACTGGTCCGTCCATCAGGAACATTGTTAGGAAGAACAGTATACTACCTGTAAAACCAATGTTACAATAAATCGTTTCTTTTTCGAAATCATTGCAATATTTTATTGAAATTTACTTTTAGACACGTTTCTTTTATATTATGTTACATTTACTAGTATAATATGTTAATTAATTCGTTTCTTGCATTATATATAATGTTAAGAATATTGAAAAGCCAATATTATTCTTATCTCACAAAATTTTAATCGAAGTATCAAAAGACTTTTCCTTAAATTACAATGTAATTACCAAAAAAGCCAGTGACCGAGGTTCACATCGTCCCATATAAACCTTTGCTTCATCATCATCTGCCTGTTTAGATTTCGGTTCTACATAATTTAAATTACACTAGCTCGATGATATTTCGTCACGGCCTCTATCCTATGTCTCTTTCGCCAAATTCACAATCAGGTGAGAGGTACGCTCTCCAAAGCCTCGTCTTTGTCACTTCCTTATTTTGTCTCTGTTAACTGTTCTCTGCTCTTACTCCTACTCTCTTTAATATAATTGTTATCATGCAACCCTGTCTGGACTTCACTACACGGCCCCAACGGAAGACCAGCGCTGGTTATGCAGCTTCATGCTGAGTTGGTGGACCTTTTTGTGACACATCAGTTAATTTAACTTGTAAATTTATACATATAATATATTTTTTTTAGGTTTATTAATATTTTTTGTTTATTATTTTTTTTATGTAATATTCGTCACAAATAAACATTTCTTTCTTTTCTTTTATTTCTTTTATTTCTTTCTTTACTTTCTTTCTATTCACTAAATACCAACAAAACATACTTATTCCATAAAATCCAGCGTAGAAGATCATAATCGCCTCCCTGTAGCCGATAGCCTTAGATACTGGGTCGACAAGGATAGGCAGGTTCCCTCCGACATTGTTCATTACGAAAAGGAAGACACCGACAGTTGTTGAGCGCACTGACAGGGGGACGATCTCGACGAGGATAGCGAATACTATTCCGAACCACATCTCGGCTGGAATAAACATATTTTATCAAAAAAAGCTCCCTAACACGTTTTGGGGTGGATTTATTTGCGTTGTAGTTTAGAGCTTTTAGTAATATCCCGGACTAGCTGTCCCCCGCGGTTTCACCCGCTTATCATTATATATATTATTGATATCATATATAGCCTATAACCATCTAGGAAAAATTCTGGGCTGAATGGTGGCAGTCCCATCCCGACATGTTCTGTAGTTTTGAGGTGATGGTTTGTCAAAGGAACCCTATTTTTCTGATAGATTACACAAAACTAGCTGAATTGGCAGATATTCTACCCATTTTCTATGCTGAAATTTATAAACATAAAAAATAATCCCTATCCGGTCCAGATTATTGCTTTTTTAAATAGAAGAGATTACTACGGTGAGTCAATTATTAAAAGCGTAGGTAATTGCAGAGTGTAAGTCTTTGCGATTTAAACATTCTTACCAAAGAAATATGAAATGGCGAGGGTGATCATAGCCCACAGGGGTCCGAACACGACTGATCCGAAGGCGGGCAGGGTCGCAATCAACTGTGATATCGCCAACACGAAGACACGCGACCTGATACCCATTTTAGCGACGAATCTGAAAAACAAGCCTTAGTTATTACAATATTACTTGGGAATCATTAATCGTCTATCATTGTTCCTAGATCTAGTGTGTATGAAAAAAATGTCAAGCACTCCCTAGTTCATTATTATTGGCTAGGAAACCAAGCTGTGCCTGGGTTTTGTCAAAGAGGTTTGTTTTAGCAAAGTTATAACCATGACAGATCGATTACTCAATGGCCAAAACGTGCAGTCCAATGTTTAAAAATAAGAAGGCCAAAGCTACTCTAAAGTTACCAGTTCGGAGGTCGGGCCTCAAATGAAAAGTACCGGCAAGACAATTTATTTTGGCTATGTTTCAATGGCACACATACAAAAATACAGGAATACATAAAGTTAGTAAGTTTGGGTCAACCGATTTTAATCATGCTTTCACTGGTGGGAATCTAGACTATTCCCTATAGCCGTAGGCTGTACGGGATACATATGATCCTTAGGGTAAGCTTGTAAAACCGCGAGGCAGTAGCTACTATAGAATAAACTTACTTATCAGAGATGATTCCACCAACAACAACACCGATGGAGCCAATGCCGACAGTGACGGCGAACAGCCACCAACCTAGATCCACGTCGGGGAAGTAATCGCGGTAGTACAAGTCAGCGTTGTATGCGAAGCACATACCACCTGGTGATGTAAAAGAAATTTTAAATGACCGCTTGTTTTAAACCAACATTCGAACACAGTACCAGAAGAAAATACAAAATTAGGTCAGCCCCCTTATTCAGCTAATACAAACTTCGTCAGCGAGCCGCTTCACGCAGGCTTCGGAGAGCGTGATTAGTAGTATTAGCGTATTTAGCGAAAGAGACAGAGCACGGAGGCCGCGACGAAACATCCTCGAGATAGTGTGATTTTCCTTACAGAATCGAGCCCCAGGATATTTTTAAATCCCCGGGAACTCGAGTAATCGCGAGCGGAAGTGAATATTGGTATGTACCTATGGATATATATCGTCGGAAAAATTGATTTGATTTCCGGCGCGATAAAGCCTTTAAGCTGTAAGGCCTTGGGTTTCGCAGCAAGTCACCTATTGCCGTGACTGGCAGGATACAATCAACAAACTTAGTATTTACTACCGTGTGACATGTTAACATGGTAATTTAAACTTTATTCTCGTAAGCATAAAGTCGCAATAATAACTGGTGAACGGAATTAAGAAGGTGGCACGAGCTTTTGTCGTGAAGGAGGTTTTTCTTGACGCCTTGATCATGTACTTGTGTGCAGTACAGTCAAGTACAAAAGCAGTTCACACCATTAATAAAGGGGGGCTACGCAGGCCAACTAAAAGGACCAGGCCTTCTGTAAGGAGAATGACACCAGCTGGAGGATGTTTCGTCGTAGGCTCTGTGCTCCGTCTCTTTCGCTAACCACGCAATCATGTGAGAGGTAAGCTCTCCGAGGCCGAGCTGAATAAGGCGACAGTTCTTTGGTCTAAAATCCAGGCAATTAAGTTACGTTAAGTTGTGCTGGGTTCCAAGCTACTACAGCGTAAAGCTTTATCCATATTTCAATAGTTTATAATTAACTTTGACATTGAAAATATTATTACTCAGCACAATTGTCGTACCCGACTGTACTTGCAATGTAACAAATGAATTGATTACTCATTGTTTATGCATATAAAGGTTTTTAGTGGCGCATATCCTTTGCATATTAAAACTTGATAGCTTATAAACCTATCTATTGATTTATGAATATAGATCAATGTTATTGTGTAACTATATCATTAATTATATTGTTAGCCTGTTATATTAAAACTAACTGTTGCCGGCGTTGCAATGCGTGTTTTTCTTCTAAATTAACAACAACTTTCCAATGTTTCATCATAGTCGGGTGAATGAAAGCAGAGACAAACAGAAAGAAAGAGACGCGAAGTTGTTAAGTCTCATGTGCCTGTAATTTCACCGGCTCTCTATCTAACCGAAACACAGTAATACAACTGCATTGTTTTACAGCGAAAATAGGCACTAACAGTTTTATAAAACTCTTTTAGAGTTTCTATGTGACTTACCGCAATGTCTGATAGAGGCAGCAACACAGAGGAGGATGATTCTTGGTTGTGCGATCACGTGCCAGATCGTTACTTGAGGCATCTTCTTACCGGACTCCAGGGTTGAATCTCCGCCCTTCGTGTTACCAGCGCCTGATGAGGTAACATAGAGTTTTATGGGATATATAAGGAGTATTTGACAGGCCAGTTGGCTTCGTGGTTAGCGAGTCTGACTTCCAAACCGAAGGTCGCGGATTCGATTCCCACCCAGGACAAACATTTGTGTGCATGAACATGTCTGTTTGATCTGTGTCTGGGTGTAAATTCAAAATCTATATAAGTATGTATTTAGAAAAAAAAAAGTAGTATATGTAGTATATCAGTTATCCGGTTTCCATAGTACAAGCTCTGCTTAGTTTGGGATCAGATGGCCGTGCGTAAAGAATGTCCCATTATTTATTAGCACGATAGGTACCCATTAGCTCGTTGCAGGCCTATCATGGCCACTCTGGGTAAGCAAATAGAGCTTCTTAGTTCCTGCCTGATCACCAAGCGATGAACTATATTCCCGGAGGAACATGGACGTGGACAGCCATAGGTTACAGAAAACGCATGCGACGGATCGTGTCGTCAGTTCGAATCGGCGTATGGAGTGGAATGTGATGTCATATCATAGTCTTGATGCCCTATTATTTTAAAGTGCCCAGGGCCTCCAACAGGTTAAGGCGGCTGGCTTCTTGATTCTCCTAAAGGATGAGTGACTGTCTAACAGTAACCCTCCCCTACGGGCCCGTAGTGACGAGGCGTTAGGGAAATCTAAGGGTTTACAGCCCTATTATGACGATGAAATGTACCTAAAAATTAACATTGTACCTTTGTATCACTTTATGATTCAAATCATTGCTCACCTATTTAAAATCAACAGCCGTTTATGATGGTCGGCCATACTTTATTTTTTATGTTTCGCTTACTCATATATCTTATAGGTACAACTAAAGTACTCATAAATTGAATAAATTACTGGTATTCTTCCATATTTTGCAAAGCGCATTTTATAATTATAAATTAATCACATTGCTTCATCATTGTTGGTAGTTGAGATCATATAAAAAACTACTTACTTATCAATTATGAAGGTACCTTTCAACAATATTAACAGAATTAAAATTTACTGTGAGAATATATCTGTCTATGCATTATTATTTCCTATTATTCTTAAATGTCAAGATTTTAAGTTTTGGGCCATAGTGACTCCAATGATCAACTCTCAACATTTCTTCAAACCCATTTAATTTTTTCACCTCTCAATCTAACCCTTAGACTACTTGTGATTAGGACCCATAATGGAATGTAACTTTACCTTCTTCGCCAATGGTGGTCCTTTCAGGTTCGCGAAGTGTCAGGAAGGTGAGCGCAGCAATGAACAGACCGATGATGCCAGCGCTATAGTAGCAGAGACGCCAACTCTGTGTAAATAGGAGGATGTGAGAATATCATGTAATAGTTCAGCTCAAAAACTGTAATCCCAATGCCAATAGGGGTGAAAGACAAGAAAATTTGAAGTAACAAGATGGCAAAACTCTTGGCTCGGAGAGAAAAGGTGACATCTTCCGCCAAGCTGATCAAGAACTCTGTGATAAAATTTTGCTTGTGCAATTCAAGTTCACCATTTTCTTTGTACTGTCGAGTGCATTCAAGTGTTTTTTTTTCATGTGGTACCATCTGGATTGACGGATATCTTATTTGTAGTTCTTGCTGCTTCACTGCTACGATACTGATACGAAGGTACTTACGTAGTTTTGGCCATCGTCACTTATGTAAAGATTCAGGTCTAACGCAAGCGCAGCGCCCAGTATATGAGTAAATATTAGTTCTATAGAGAGTATCTACTAGAGTAGTAAACCATTGTAACGTACTTACGAAGCTATTACTACCAGTCTTTTTTTAAAGTACTAGCGAGTCATACACCTTAGGATAATTAATGATGGTCTAATACAAATCAATCTTACCAGGCCCCAGGCATTCACATCAGGAATGTACCTTCCAACAGGGAAAGCGATACCATATCCTCCGTAAATGCCCCAATTGAAGATCGACAGCACCAGCGCCCTCTGATGTTCAGCGAAGAGATCCGTAAGGATTCCTGTAGCTAGAGGATTGCACCCTGATTCTCCCGCTGCCATGATCATTCTGAGGATGACGAGGTGCCAGTATTCTGTCACAGTGCCCATCAGCAGGATGGCTATGACGAAGACAAGGGTGCAGAATCCGAGGATGCGGGCTCTATTGTATCTGTAAAATTATTAGAATAGGTAAGACTATGTTCTCGTTGCTCTTGCTTTTCCATTGTTAGCTGAACATAGATATTTGTCTTCAGGTAAACCTTTTCTCATCTAGATGACGACAGCCATACTGTCTAAAGTCCGTCAAAATACTCGGTGCGTATATTTGTTCTACTCAGCTCCAAACAACTGATTGGATTTAATCAATTGGCAAACTCACAGATATATGCTATACTTTTATACCCTGCTTGGGCTTTAGTAGCGAACTTACAAGGTTTATGCTACTGAAGTCCTGTTCGGAAATCAGCCTTCAAAACATAAGATCCCCTGAGAATGCGAAAGCGAAGGGTGGAATTTGTCTTTCTTATTATACTTACTTATCAGCAACTACTCCAAGGATGACGCCGACGACAGTGAACACTGCCATGAAGGCAGGCCCTGCGAGGACCTGATAGTCTATCCCCAGTCCATTGTAGCCCCACTCGCAGTATCTAGTTCCGTTCAACTCCAATGTCTCGCATCTGGGAAACAAAGATATATTTTAATTATTTATCTTCTTCCTTAAATCGAATTACCATATACTTCCGTGGTAGGCCTGTCCTTAGCTACAACCACTTACTCTGGTATCGACTGAGGAATGGGAAATCTTATGGTTGGATATCACTACATAGTATAAAACAAAGTCGCTTTCTCTGCCCCTATATCCCTATGTATGCTTAAATCTTTAAAACTAAGCAACGGATTTTGATGCGGTATTTTTTAATAGATAGAGTGATTATACGTAGAAACATAGGAATGTTTGAGTCAAATTGGATATTCATAGTATAAATACAAGACAAAGGGAGAAGTTAGTTGTTCCATACTTTAGACTAACTAAAGTTAACAAGTCATATCTTGGTAATTGTGTTCGATTTTATAATAAGATACCGCTCTCAGTAACCAAAATGTCTGATCATAAATTTAAAAATTATATTAGGAAAGTTTTGAAAGAAAAAGCGTATTACAAGGTAGTTCATTATATTGAAGATAAAAATGTATGGAAATAGCTACTCTCTGCACAGTGCACCTCTAATTTTCTTGTAGTTGTAAGTATCCTAATTATTGTTATTTTCTATTTTGTAGTCTTCTTATTTCTTGTTTGTTCTGTTTTTTAATGCTACCTATAATAAGTATTTTGTAATTGTCAAATATATAATTATGTAAAATTGAAATTATAAAATAGCCAAAAAGTCAGAATAGATAAAATTTATATAAAAAATTATTTAATAAAAAATAAAAAATAATGTAACCTTGCTGAGTTTCTTGCCGGTTCTTCTCAGTTGAAGGCTGACTGCCGAACCGGTTGTAGCTTCAGTAACTTTAAATTTGACCTTCATAAGTGCCCTCCGAGGGCCTAAACTGAATAAATGGTTTTGAATTTTGAATTGAAGAGGAAGGTTTTTATGTATAATACATGAGACATCCCACGGGAACGCGGGTAAAACCGCGGGGGACAGCTAGTTATATAATATAGTTACCCTGCTAATTGTCTCAGAGAACGAGCGACATAAACCTCGGCTAGAGAGCTCGGTTCTGAGTTTAATTCCCGGATCGGGAAGATATATTTAATATTCTATGTTTGGTTAGAAATAATTACTGGGATGTGCAATATACTCGTATATAATAATATCATAAGCCTGGTAACTACAATGATATATCTTCAGTGAATTGTGGGTCTATTCCTGCCTCTTCTGGTAGTCATTATGGGTGTGTATTTATTTAATATAATAGATACACAAGCAAAGTCACAATATTAACAATCACAATATGTAATTGATCAGCTAAAGCACGCTCGGCAAGGTCACTATGCAATGTCGATATTATTTTCAACTCTGATAGCTACCTGAACCGTTTATGTCATTAATTATGTAAGTATTTATTACTGGTCGGTGTAGGAGTTCCGGTCGCGAAGTTCTTGGCATTTGTAATGAGGTTTACAACGTTTGTAATTTATATAAGTGACGTCATGTCAAAGTTGTAGGGTTTTTGTTATGAAATAGATTTATATTGACGTCAAAAGATGCAAAAAGGTACTGATAAATGTAGAGGAGGCGAAGTGAGTCAGGTGCGTAGCTAAAGGAAATCCTATCAAATGGGAGACATACGTAATATCTAAGTATGTAATTATAAAGATAAAATATACAAAGAATTAAGGACTGAATCCTGAAGTCTTCGGTGTTATTCGGAGCTGTTCGGGTAGAATCGAATAGTCTCTTTTTTGGTTTTAAAATCATGAATGAGGTATCGATCGTTACACGAGAAAGTATAAAATTCTGCAAACCGAATTTTAAAAAGAAATTCATTGAACCGGTGGTTGATCGATTTAAAGTTCGCCTAAAAAGGAGGTCCAACTATATAACTAATACAAACTTCGACGGCGAGCCCACGAGGCCTCCGAGAGTGGAATTCTCACGCGTTTCCGTAGTAAGCAAAGAAGACAGAGCACAACGCAATGAAATATCCTCAAGCTAGTATCATAGCATCTTACAGAATGACACCCATTTCGTCAACTTACAGCTTTGTCGCTTCGTCACAAACAACTTAACAACTACTTTGTTACAATAGGGGATCAGGTTTTTACTGACAGTTCCTTGTTATGACAAAAAGCTTGCACGCCGCACGCACCATTTTATCTTTTTGTACTATAACTATCGTCTAGACTAGGCTGAGATATTAATCTAGATTTCTTCCGCACCATGTTTTTGCTGGACTCAAATATCTATTACACTGTATTGTATTCTAATGTACCACGTTTTCGGTCGATCTGTTTATTTCTATCAGCAAACTTTGATGTTTGGAGATTATTATTATTTTGATGAGGTGTCCTTATAAACGCTTCTTATTCCTTATTACAACTCTTCTTCTACTCTGATTAAAGTGGTAATTGTTGCCAATTATGTCTCTGAGTGAGGACCTGTAAATGGCTAATTGACTTAATCTCAGATTATTTTTGTACACAGTTTTGTAAGCTCGTTCAAAAATGAAATAAATAAATTTGCTTTTCTGTCAAACGTCTTCTCCATCTTGACTTCCATTGACAGAAATGCAATTTAAATTAAACTGAGTTCAATTGCAATGAGTTGAATTCAAATTCAAAACCATTTATTCAGTTTAGGCCCTCGGAGGGCACTTATGAAGGTCAAATTTAAAGTTACTGAAGCTACCAAAGATTATCGAGAGAAACCAATTTTTGAGGCGACAGTAGAGTTTCTGATCACTTTTAGGCTTTGATCAAAATGTCATCACTTACCATAGGGTGGTGCAAATATCATTTGAAATAAAACCTTATTTGTTATGTATTAAATAGCAATTCCATAAACTTTTTATTAATCTCCTGAAAGATAAGCTAAAGAAGATTATGATAATTTTTGACACTTTTAACAATTTGATTATGTATTGTAAATTCCGTTTTTTTTTGTTTAATGAATATTACTTTTTACTTAAAATGGGCTTGGGTTTACCCTTTGACTGATCCCAGGAGGGGTACCCATTAATTTTGGGCACAAATATTACCCCAACTGATATTTAGGGCGTCGTATGAGGTAATTCAAGGGTATACTGGCCACACTTTGAACCACGATGTCACCAAAAGTATCCCCAAAGCTGGCGTAAGACAGGATGGTCGTAAAAATCTGCCAAATCTCTGGTAATCTATACTAATATTATAAAGAGGAAAGATTTGTTTGTTTGTAATGAATAGGCTCCGAAACTACTGGACCGATTTCAAAAATTCTTTCACCTTTGGAAAGCTACATTATCCCCGAGTAACATAGGCTATATTATATTTAAAAAAAAAATAGGGATCCTTACTAAAACTCCAATAATGTAACATAAGGTGTAAAAAAATGACCTGAAAAATTCCTTACGTCGCGTGCGCTGCGAAAACTATTGATGATAGAACAAAATCATTTACTACGACTTTGCAGAACTCATCATTATCTACAAAAAGTGTCGCGACAGCAATTGTCTAAATATTATAGTTATGTCACAGTAAGCAGTTTTTTATTCTAAAATATTAATTTATATATGCCGCCTCTTGAAAAGGCTCTTCATTTGTACCTTGGTATTAATCCTCATCAAAATAAATTACTTTATATTCAAGACGGCCTTAATACCTTTTTATAACTTTTTGAATTATTCAATTCGGACATTTCATTCGGAAGATATCACGAGTTTAAAAATGCAAGTATTAGAAAAAAGTCGCGTGGTTGTCGCTCACCGCGCTCAGCTAGCCAGCATGCGATGTAGGCTCCATGTAAGCGTCACTGGGGTACGGGGGGGGGGGGGGGGGGGGGGGAGTCGAGTCAATGTAATCTACACTAATATTATAAAGAGGAAAGATTTGTATTTTTGTATGTTACGAATAAACTCAAAAAGTACTGGACCGATTTTAATAATTCTTTTTTTATTAGAAAGCTACATTATCACTGAGTAACAAAGGCTACTTTTCATCCAGGGAAAATGTAAATCCCTCAGAGACGCGGGTGAAACCGCGGGGGACAGCTAGTATGTAGTAAACTGAATGGATAGAAAGCCCCAAATTATTAGAATCAGGATATATATGAAGTAGCATTTCCGAATTATCGTGTAAATGTTGATTGTATGAAATGTGTTCTTAGTCCCTTAATAAATTGTTGTTACAATATAAAACAACCTGTAGAGTACATAAGTCTTATTAACAAATTCACTTAAGAATAACAGAGCTTTCCGGAAACTGAATTAGCATAAATTCATGAATAAAATTAATGTTTCAATTGGCGGATGCTAATTTTATTATTCTTGCTTGCTTTCTTAATTTTTTTTCAGGGTGCATTTTCTTAATTGTCAGTATGGTTGGTTTGGTAGTTAGGGAACCCGAATACTAACAGGTATTCGATTTTTACCCCTGACAAATATTTGTATACATGGAAATGTCTGTTCTGTTAAACACAGTGTGTATTTAAAAGTTATTCGTCTCTCTCGCTCATCTGCCTGACCTATACCTAGTCATGTGGGGTCGAGACTATATGCTAATTTCTTCCATTGAGCAATCACTCCCTTCCTTATTCATACACAATACAGCCATTTTTCCTCTTCCTCTAAAGGCCCACTTTCATATTCACCACTCCTTTAGTCACATGGCCGTCCATTCTCATGGCAAGTCCATGTTATGACTTACTAGCTGTACCCTGCAGTTTCACCCGCGTTCCCCAGGGAAGTTACATTTTCCCGGAATACATAGTATTATATGTGCTAACCCAGGGTATAAACTATCTAGGTGCCAAGTTTCATCCAAATCCGTTCAGTAGTTTTTGCGTGAAAGAGTAACAAACATCCATAAATCCATTATCACAAACTTTCGCATTTATAATATTGGCATTATGTTTTTTTAAGGTTATATTTATAAGCTGCTGGGTTTGAGATCAATGGCCGTGTGTAAAAGACATGTCTCAAGATAATTGTTACTAACATTTATGTTATATACTTACGTCTTATTGTAAATTAGACATTGAAAAACTGCTTGTCCTGAGGTCACAACAACTATTTTCGAGCACTTAATGTTGCCTGATAAAAAATAAAGTTAATTAGCCAATTATACCAACTAAAACTTTAAATATATCTAGTGGTAAGATATGGCGTATGTATGTCATATATTTTTAGCCAAGGTTGTTTGTATCTTTTGAAAAATCCTTCCGTGATTGGGGAGAGAAAATGTAGGTTCAGCGAAACTACTTTCCTAATCTCTGAATGATGTGTGGGTACTATTTTGCTATATTTATACGGGTAATAAAATATGTACTTATATTATAAATGGAAAGTGGGATTTTTGTGAGGTTGTACTTAGGAGGGTAATACAACTTAGGTACCTATTCTTCACTAAATAGTAGATATAAAATAAAGTCCCTTTCTCTGTCCCTATATAGGGATATAAGTTTTAAAGATTTAAGCATACATAGGGACTACATACTAACATAAAACTACGCAACGGATTTTGATGCGGTTTTTTTTAAATAGATAGAGTGATTGAAGAGGAAGGTTTATATGTATTAGTATCTACATTGCACCTGAGCGAAGCCGGGGCGGGTCGCTAGTTTTTCATAAATAAAAAAAATATCAAATAGGTGACTTAAATAGGTTACTTTCAAATTTGAAAGGAACATTCTTCCAGATGGACAAAGGCTATGTTATAATACCGGGATGCATTAAATCCTTCAAGAACGCGGGTGAAACCGCGGCACAGTAAGCTAGTCCTTACATAGTACAAAACAAAGTCGCTTTCGCCGTTTGTGCGCTTATACCTTTTAAACTACGAAACGGATTTTGATGCGCTTTTCATTAATAGACAGAATTATTCAAGTGGAAGGTTATATGTATGCTTATATTACTCAGGAACGCGGGTGAAACCGGGGGAATAGCTAGTATTATAAAATAGTAATACGAAGATATTGTCATTTGATAATTAGGTTCTTACAAGTGACGTTTAACAAACGAAATTACTAATTGACACTTATGTAGGGGCGTAATATAAAGGGAAGTGAAACAAAAAAAAAACAAAATAAATATTTCACCGAAGATATTTAACGGACATGTGGTTTATTTAATGCACTTTATTAATCTATTTATACAGATAATTTAAACGAATAATGTTTATTCTATATATCTAGGGCTGATATCACCTAAATGGCCAACACCGGACAAAAACTTAAAAAACTCCGGACATTTAAGTGAAATTGGGTTTTTTCCGGACACGCCTAAAAATATTTTTACACTTAAAGGTTACATTTTAATTGGATGCGGTTCACGATTACGAATAAATTTTAACTGCTTATCTACTAATAGCTGTCCCCCACGGTTTCACCCGCGTTCCCGAGGGATATCACATTTACCCGGGATAAAAAGTAGCTTATATATTATTCCAGGATATGCTCTATCTATGTGCCAAGTTTAACCCTATCTAATCCTATAATAAATAAATAATATTAGTATAGATGAATTAGGATTCCCCTGACACTCCGGATGCTCCCCGGACACCCTCTAAACTAGGACAAATCCGGACCCGTAGCCCTATATATACCTAAAACACGTAGAAAAGTATACGTAAAATACGTAAAAAGTAACACGATGCCACTACTGTTTCTCAGCTATTTATTGTTTGGTGAAACTTCCATGGACGAACTCTGCACTAAGAGCTCTAAAGACTAGCTCGGTAGCCCTTCGAGAAGGTCAATTATACTAGTTGACCTTGGGCCAGGCCTACTCGGACCTTGAATGGAGACAAGGCAACATTAGATCGTATCATAATGAATGACTAATGTCGATTAAACGTGTTTTTGTAAAAAAAAAACCCGGCAAAGTGTAAGTTGGGTCTGTTCCGTTTAGTGATTTTTATCGTTTGATAAACTGGAGCATAATCATAAAAAAACAAAATTGTTTGATACTAGTTTAATACTTGCTGTGTTATGTAGACTATTTTCACGCAGTTATCTCAACCTATAAATATGTGATTTCATTTATTTTACTTCTTAAGTACACACTATTAAGAACTATTTTTAACTGTTATATATCCTCGAATATTTTCACACAGTTATCTAGGTCAATATATAGATATATACATTTATTTCATTTAGTTTACCCCTTAAAGTTTAGAATACACCTGTGTTCCTGAAGGATCGGATATAACCCTAGATTAAAACATAGTCTATGTTACTCTGGATCTGTCTAAGCTACCTACTTTAGTAGCTGTCTAATAGTGAAAGAATGATTAAAATCGGTCCAGTATTTCTGAGTTAATTGATTACAAACAAAATACAAGTTTATTCTCTTTATAATATTAGTATTTACCACATAATTGACCACATACTGTTAATTAAGTAGCCTTTACATTAATTATTATAGTTTATTTCCATCTAAATACGCAGTTTTAAACCTTTATATGCCCTTATTATGATTATTCTTTTTTTTTTTTTTTTCATTGTAAATTTCCGTATTTTTTACCTCTTATGTATTGTAGGTACATTGTTGCGAACTCTGTTCTTTTGAGAAAATGAGGTTTACTTGAACCTACTTGTGACCGGTTTCATAGAATATTTTTTATACTGCTAATAAATTGCTAAAAATGTCCAATTTCAATAATTAAAAAAGCCGATAGACATAATTATTACTTCCCGTATTATAAATTATATATTAACATCTAATAAACTTGTTTATTTAGGTATAGTTTGTGGTTATATGTTGGAATTATCCGCCCGCCCACATTCGTGGTTCTTTTACAATTTGGACAGTTCAAAAAAATTAAAATAAGGATATCAATACACCTTTATTTATTTGAGATTAATAGACTTCGATACAGTGTAACCGATCACCTTGAAAATTGACATACCTATATATTGAATCTACTTCCCCGTGTTTTCACTCGCATTCCCAAGCGATGTTACATTTTCGAAAAAACGAAAATATTATATTAGCTAGAACTTAAATTATTATGATTATTATAATAGCTCGTACTATTTTTTTCACCGATTATCAAAAAAGAGGAGCTTCTCAATTCGGGTGCATAAGTATATATATTAATTTTTGGTCTGTTACCTGATATCTTAACCGATCGTGAACAGATTTTGAAAATTATTAATTTTTTGATAAAGTAACTGTTCCTAGTTGATCCCATTTAGTAACGCCTCGAAAAAATACTAATTAAATAAATTTTATCGATTAAGTACCTAACTAATACATCAATTTAGTATTTTAGTTTCAGTTATAAACATAACAATAAAAAAATTGCGACACTTGGAAAAGTAAAGATATATTATGGTTATATATGATAGAATATACTAAAAAAAAGGTTTTTAATAATGATATCTGGGTTAAATACCATCTAAGCTACAAAATAAATTAATATTGTCTTATATCTTTAAACAAAGACAAAAGCTAAAAATAAAATTCAAAACTTTTTGGTCTCCAAGCGAATGCAAACTTTTTTTATTGGTTTTTCGAGTAATTTTATTTTTTATTTTTTTTTTGTAGGTTGCTTTTTTTTAATGTATTAGGTTACATATAATACTTACATATCGCTAGAGTTGACATTCTCACAGATGACTGGCAGCTGGTTCAGTCTCAGGTGAGTAGCGTTCAGCATGCATGACTTGTCGCCGTAGTGTAGGTCCTCTGCCGTCACTTTTGATGTCGTACCTGGTGAGAAGAGAGTCGTTAAGAACTAGTTTTGTATGACAGGCCTATATACCCTGATGGCCATGTTGCTGGCAAGTGCTCGACTCAATAAAAAAAAAAAACCTAATGTGAAAAAAACACTTCGATGTAATTAAATATAAGTCGGTTCTGAATTTAAAATGAAATAAAAGTACGTTAACGTCACCAAGATGGCCGAATAGTTTTGTGATCTTTGCTTTTTTTATTCTTTTTTCTTAAATTTTCTCCCAAATCATTTTATTCAGCCGTAAAATGGCGCTTAAGAATGAAAAAAAAAACAAGAATTCAATATATAAATCAAATAGTGTTCGAAATTATAAAAAAAAGTTTTAATAGTTAAATAGGCATAGGATGATACTTGTGTTTAAAAATGAATTTTGACAATTGTGTGCATGAACATGTTTGTTTGTTCTTTAAATGTAAAGGTAAAGAAATATATTAACTTAAGACTACCTACAGTTTAAATAAAGCCTTCACTTAAAATAATAGTACATTTACAAGCAGTAGGTACTTATATGTAGCGTATAAGTTATCTAGTTTCCATTTAACAAGCTCTGTTTAGTTTGGGATCAGATGGCCGTGTGCTTAGAATGTCCCTGGGTATTTATTTATTATTTACTAGCAACCCGCCTCGGCTTCGCTTGAGTTGAATAATTTATATCTTTTAAATACACAATCCTTCTGTAACAAATCCCCTAAATTATAGTGAAAACCGTTTCAAAATCTATTGTGTAATTAAAAATATATAAGCCGAAGAATAGACAGACAGAAAAAAGGACTATATTTTATATTATTTGATTTACTTCTTAATATTATAAAAATGCCGTAGCGGCGGAGAGAGAACACATCGGTTACCTACTTTTTATATTGGGAAATAAAAAAATCCGTGAAACCAAGAGGCGAAAGCTAGTTTAAGAAGAGAACACGTATCTCAAACTTTGCAATGGGCCCCCATTGTGGACCATGCCCTTAACGCTCTGTTAGTGGAGGCTGGTGCCTGATGTATATGTGTATATCATATTCCTCCCTAGGCTCTACTTTCCACTCTGCGTCACTTATTCAAAGTATAAGTTAGTGCGAGGTAGATTCACGGTGATTCGACGCGGGAGTTGTTAAATTATAAAATAGACAATCAAAAGTTAAATTTCGGCCCACGCTGCTTAACAAAACATTGACCCTTGGGTATTTGAAGCCATGATTTGGAGGGATTTTTTTGTGGTAAACTTTGAAACACAAAGGAGGCGAGTTTAAAAATAAATAAATATACTGGGATATACACTGATCAAACTAAGCAGAGCTTGTACATTAGAAACCAAATAAAAAAAAGTTATATAAAATCTCCTCTTCCAGATAACCGACATAAAGTAGGTATATGTCAGTTATCTGGAAGAGAAACTGTCACCACAATAGTTGCACTCTACCAACGTACCTTAATACTATTATAACAAATTAAAAAAACGAAAGGAATGTTGTTGTTTGATACCTCAATAGCACAACCAAGCCTGACAATATTTGGCACGCACACAGCCTATATCAAGGAGGGAGAAACAGAGTAGTAGAGCTCTTAGTGCAGAGTTCGTCCAGGGAAGTACCCTAACCCATTTCCACCGTGAAGCAGTAGTGCACTTGTATTACTGTGTTTCGGTTAGAAAGGTATGGGGGCCGGTGAAATTACAGGCACATGAGACTTAACAATTTCACATCTCATGTCGACAACGCACTTGCGATGCCCCTAGTGTTGCAAATGCCCATAGGCGGCAGTGACCACTTACCATCAGGTGGACCGTCTGCTTGTTTGTCGGCCCAAGTGGATAAAACAAAAAAGTCCTAAATCCATCGGCGAAGCAAGTAAAACCGCGGGGCGGACGCTAGTTCATATATATCCGGGATAAGTTCCTACTAAATCATAAATATCCATAGACAGAAGTAATCAATCAATTATATAGTTATAAATTAATTAGGTAACAACAGTTTTTACTACACTAAATAATGGAGGTGCGCGACGAAGTGGCCATGACTTTGAACGGCCTTGATAATGAAACTTGACAATCATTACAACTTAATCGTTTATTGGCGATTATAATCGGTTTTTTATCGGTATACTATTATCGGTAACTTCATGATTATTGTTGTTATAGCATACAGTGTAGGTTAAGTCTATGGTATGTATATTTATGCTATGTACATCATCATTACATAGTATAAAACAATGTTGTATCCCGTTGTCTGTCTGTCCCTACGTATGCTTAGATCTTTAAAACTACTTAACGGATTTTGATGCGGTTTTTTTAATAGATAGAGTGATTTCAAGAGAAAGATTTTTATGTACAATACATGTATATTATTATATAATTGAGAAAATGCGAGAATTTTAAAGAATTACAACTTTTTTAACTGCGCGCGTAAAGTTCGCGTATTACAGACGTCCGAGGCGCGGGTGAAACCGCGGGGGACTGCAAGTTGATATTATAAAGAGTAAAGATTTGTATTTTTTTATGACCTTAAAAAATACTGGATCGATTTTAATCATTCTTTGACTATTAAAAAGCTACCTCATCAAGAAATAACATAAGTTATGATAATCTCGGGGCTTTATACGGGCACGTGGTTGGAAGCAAGAAACGATAGATAGTCTATTATAAAGAGGTAAAGTTATCTATACTAAAATTATATAGAAGAAAGATTTGTATGTAAGTATGTTTGTTACTCTTTCACGCAAAAACTACTAAACGGATAAGGATGAAACTTGGGACATAGATAGAGCATATCCTGGAGTAACATATAGGCTACTTTTTATCCCGGGAAAATGTGATATCCCTCGGGAACGCGGGTAAAACCGCGGGGGACTGCTAGTTAGAAAATATTTTTGGTCCCAACATGTGGTAATTATTGTCACCGTTTAGGGCAGATGGTCAAACCTGGCCTCCAACCTGGTTTCCAATATGTACTCCACGGGGCATATCGTCTTTACCCGTATCTGATCTGGTAAATTTTCGAGATAAATGGCATAAATAAATTTGAGCGCACACACAAACACAATCTTTCACCTTTTCCTCTCCGTGGATAAATTAAAATAGGCAATTTTAGTGTCGAGCTCAGTGGCGTTCTATAGGTGAGACCTGTCCTCTAGTAGACGGAGATAGGCCGATGAGTGTCATTCAACAGATACCCAAATTGCATATAGGATAATTCGTTTATTGTCATGCAAATTTGGTGTAGTTTAGCTTATAATAAATAAATAAATATCCCGGGACATTCTTAACACACGGCCATCTGGACCCAAACTAAGCAGACCTTGTACTAGGAAACCAGATAACTGATATACTACATATACTAATTTTCTTTTTTTTAAATACATACATAAATAGATATTTACAACCAGACATAGAACAAACAGTCATGCACACAAATGTTTGTCCTGGGTGGGAATAGAACCCGCGACCTTCGGTTTGGCAGTCAGAGCGCTAACCACCAAGCCAACTGGGCTGTCAATATTTATAGTTAATACTCACCAATAAGGTAATGTCCAAGTTCCCCGAGGATGTAGCCGACGGAGACCAGCCCCAACACATACCACTTGTAGAAGCCCTGAAACCTCGTCCATATGCCTCCGTGAAACATCTTGATTTATTCTGTGAACAAGAGAATATAGATATTAAAATCTGTGAACAAGAGAATAAAGGGCCAACCTGGGCCTCGAATGTCAACAAATCCTCTTGCTTAGAGGCAGGCACTGGCAAAGATAAAACCACTGGTAACAACTCTAATGTGTAACAAAAATTAACACTATGGACAGAGGTTCTCAAAAAATAATAATGTCCCCCTTTTATTTTCTTCTTTTTCTATTTATTGTTTAAATGTTCAATTTACTTTACCAATAGCTAAACACTGTCATTTCTAAACAATTATTAACTCGTGATTCTACATAATAGATCACATACTCGTATACTCTGGCCAATTAGCCTGTCATAGAGACTTATTTTCGGCCGCCGTTGGAACAACAATGACCCAGTTGACAACAATGACGTAATTAAGTGCATTTGACGTTGCGTGTCACTTCCATTGTACTGTCTTGTTCACGGCATGACACCGCTAGGGTTATCTAAATCTTTTATAAGACGAGGTCTCGGTTTAATTAAAAATTCTATGGAATTTCTATCTTTATGTCATATTTACATGACAAATGATTTTAGCGGAATTACGAGCGAATTCAACATGCAATTATGGGTAATAAATAAAATATAAGTTCTTCGTCTATTGTGGCTTATTATAGGGAGATAAATTATTTATTGTCAGAGATTGATTGACTGTCAATAGGTGGTAAAGGTTGAGTGTTAAATGCGAATGTAATGAACTAAGTCAGAACAATTTAAAAGCACCATTTTGATAGCTACGAATTTTATAGAAAAATTGACTTTATAGCCTTTGTAACAAGGTCAACTATTGATTCTATGAGGTTATGAACGTTATACTAAAGCCGTAGGGTTGACTTCTCTATAACATTCTGAGCTAACAAAAAGGTCCAAAATTCATTTGACGATTTTAGTACACCGAGTGTGATTAGAAGCGTTCATGTGTCTTTTATTATTCGTTTTAAATCTATTAAGCCTTACAGAACAAATATCAGACTACACGCTATTTAATATCTATTTAACTTTAATTACTTAAGCTAAATCAACAAGTGTATTGCCAATTGTAGCTAATTAAAATCAATCAAACAGTGAGACTGCTCAATGAACAAGATACGTCAGGGCATGTTGCAACTCTATCACAGGCAGCCTTGCACTTGTCAACCACGTATTTTCTCACATAATTAAAAGGCTTCTAATACAGAATGTTAATCGAAACAGTTGAGTCGTCAAGACAGTATTGACAACAGTTTAATTTAAACCCTAAGCCAATGATATAGGATTTATTTTCCTTTACGACATTCTTGAGACTATGTCAAAAGTTTCGATGCTTGTTTTACAACGTTCATTAATGTTAGTAATTTCCAGAAATTACTTTGTTCAGTAAAATCGTCTACCAAATGTATGCCCGTGGGTTTTATACAAACTTAATTTGAGCTTAAAATGATTTCAAACTTTATGTTACTTTTTATATTCATTTGATGTATGGATAGAGTCCATCTTACACGGCCGAAAGTCATGTCTTTATCTTTCTTTTTTGTACAAAAAGTTAAAAGTAATTGAATTTGTAATGCGTTCCACAGTAATACTAAAAATAAAGCTATTTTTAATTAGACTTAGATTCATTTATCGCGTCAGTGGGTCTTCGTTAATTCCTATTAAGCAATAAAAATACTGTTCCGTGTTCGCCTTTTATAGCCCTCAATATTTATATGGGATGTGTAGAATAATGATATAAAAAATATTGATATCACAAATAACTCGGTTATTAAAAAAATATGGTAATTGGTGTCATAAGTTTGCTATAATTTGTAACTTATTTGACCTTGCTTTTATAACGCGAATTAAAATTATTAGGAAATGGCGAATTTAGTTTGGCTAGACACCAGAGGCCCTGGATTTGGGCAATATAATATTATCGTTTCCTTTGTTCAGAAATTACAATCAATAGCCAGAGATTGGTCATAACCAAACTAAGACTTAATGTGATTGAATTGAGTCTTAAAACACTTCCGGTTGAATGTGGTCTCATTACTGAGACCTCTGCCTACCTATTCGGGGATAATGGGGATGAAGATGTGCTTTGTAAAAAATCCTAAAGCTGGGAATGTTGATAAACTAGCTGTTCCCCGCGTTGTCACCCGCGTGCCCGAGGTTACATTTTCCCGGGATGAAAAGTATCCTATGTGTTATTCACGCAGCGCACGCCACGGAGGCTCTCAAAAGATATATTTTCTAAAACGGGGTTTTTGGAACATTTTTCATGGGTGCTCCGATCCTATTGGTCTTAGCGTGATGATATATAGCATATAGCCTTCAACGATAAATGCACTATCCAACACTGAAAGAATTTTTCAAATCGGACCAGCGGTTCCTGAGATGAGCGCGTTCAAACAAACTATATTAGTTATAAATAATAATATAATATTAGTATAGATAGTAAATTTCCTTAATCTTCATGGAAAAGAAATTGATCAAATCAAAAGAACAATTTTCTATGCGACGAACCTACAAACTAAATATAATACCTACATATACTTATAGTTAGGAATTATTAAGATCATGGCTAGTAGGAACTGCAAAATAAAATAATAATAATGACTCATGTAACGAATACGCTATGAAATTAACAATGTGCAGTCTTAATTAACATCATGTCTTATTACTTCACTACTTTATTATTAAAAGGATATTAAAACTATTCAATCAGTTTCATTGCCAATTTCATGATTACTAATTCTGATACAGTATTCAATTCAAAGATAAAAATATTAATTGAAAAACAACAGTCAAGAAAATCAAAAGATAATTGACGTTTAATTTTTCTGCAAGAAATTAGGTTGTTTTTAATTTTATTACTGTCAGACATGATGCATTCAGTTTAATTAAAAATAGCCTTATTCTAAAGGTCACAGTACCAATTGTCTACCGATTATTCTTTATCAAACAATGACAACTGCATCAAAATTTGTCAAGCGATCAATTGACGCCGTAATTTTTTGCACTAATCGTCCCCCTGACCGCCATTTTGAGAACAACTGCACGAAATAATTCATAAATCCGTGACGAATTACTCATCCATGATAAATAATAATGGATTAAATGAAAAAATTAAGGCAACATGCATTCTGAAGGCGAATTAAATCGACCTTATGGTATGCATAGTAAAATTGTATAACAAAGGTGCAATGAAAAAAGTTTGAGGTCAATAGGCAATTATTGGGTTGATTTATTGTAAAAGGCAGAATCCGTATTTACCTGTTACACGGATGGCACTGGATTGGACTTTGTTTTTAAATAGAGTAGTGCAGTACCTTGACCTAGTTCCGTGGGAAGCCACGCGACCCAGATCCGATGTAAAATCGAGATGAGGCTCAAAATACCAGTTTCATATCTATCGGCGATTTGAATGTGGAATATGTTAAAAATAAAGTCAGTAATATGATTACCTTTAGGGAAATTATCCGATAATTTTATGATTTATTTCTACTGTAATTTCAAACCAGATTGGAATCCGTTAAAAAATACTAAATATTACCTGCTCAAGAAGAGCGGACAAAATTTATTATTCATAAGGTTTTCCCTGCAGTTTTACTAACGTTCCCGAGGGATTATATGTTTTCCCGAATAAATATTATATACACAAACCATATTCGTTTTGTGATTTCTCGTGATTGAGTCACAAATATACACTTATAATATGAGTGGGAAATTTGTTTATTTTCTAAAACGTAGCGTAGTGAAACTGACGCGTTTATAAACCAAGTTGACATTGGCCTCGAGGCGAGACGCCCTCACACCTCACCTTACATGCATATAAGCACGGATATTTAAGTTTTTATTTTTTATTCATAACAAATTTAAAAAAGGAATATACAACCAGTAACAACTTAATTTGGTAGGTTCAGAATCTATGCAGTTTGAGGTGAAATGCAATCCTGAAAACTTTTATATATATATTATATAATATATATTTTAGAATTTTTGAATTTTGAACTTTTATCCAGCCCCTTCTAGTATAGTGCTTTGATCTATGAGAAAGCTGCTCTCAGCACTTTCAGATGAAGATTATGTCAAGGTTAATTTTGAGACGAAGATAACATGGCATTCTCGAAAATGGTTCTGACAGTGTTGATGAAAATCACAGCAGCGGCTTTACGCCTATTATCTTTAGGTAGGTCTGATTGCTGAGGACATTTCACTGAAGATAAAGTTCCAAAGTGACATGTACTGAGTATTGTCACCGACTAGGGGAAAATTCCCAAACCCGAGCTACAGGTGAAAAGGCCCTTCCATAAATAAGTCTTTGAGGCTTCCGTTGTAGCTACATAAACTATGTAAATTATTATTAGTTTTGAATTTATAACAACAGGGTGTCTCGTAAAGACACAGGGTAGAGGTGAAACTTTTGTATTACAGTGAAACATTTTAGTTATTCTTCAATCACGTTTTAATAGCATAGATTGTGTATATCATTTATTTATTTTTCGTCACGCAAATAGGTTGCGGATCAGAATTTAAAAGCCCTCCCATAAGAAGTTTCACGTCAAAAAAAGGTATTCATTTCTACATGGAAACGTTTTTACTACGTTTCTTACCCGACCGGGCCCAATTCTACTAAATGCAACGTTCGAGTAGCACGTTTGGTTCGGCAATGGTATGGTTACGATTAATGTCAAATTGAAGTTTGACATTTTATAAATACACAAAAACACGGATCCAAGTGAATATGAACGAACGAATATGAACCATTACCGAAACACAACCGCAGTTCGATCGTTGGTGTGTTTAGTACAATAAGATTAAACGTCAAATTTGTCGTTTGGTTGTGATATGGTAGTGGTATCTTAGGTCGATTACCTACGTACGATAACTACTCACGTAATGATTATAATCTGTGGGCTATATAGAGACCAGAGACAATACAGAACAAACCAATAGTACAGTAATCGAGACACTTCCACATTCAACTAAGTGATTGGCATAGTTATTGAAACGTCCCGTTCTATTGACTATGGTCTGTTTACGAATGTCGCAACTGTCGTCAATAGATTGAATAGTTTTGTCCTCTGTTAATGCTGGGATATTCAAGCTATTCGTTAAGATATTAATGTGTCATTGAAGAATCAACCCTACTGCTTTGTGTTAAGGTGTATCTGCTTTATCGTAGAATTAATTATTATTGGACCAATAGATGTACGTTATTCCAAAAGTAATAATGTTCATTTTTCGATGAGATTTTTCAACGTACACTACGACGACTGCTATTGTAATGGCGATAAGTGGCGCGGTGGTAGCTCTATTGATACAAGCTGTAATTCTATGTAAATACGTTATATCGAAAGTACTTACTTAAATAATCGGGAAGAACCCTTCTATTTAAAAAATGACAGATATTTATCGAGAAATTTATGCTGAAATTGTGTATTTTTTTAGTGGACGACTGGAGAATGTTGAATACTTTACGATAGAATAACAGTAGGAATATAAAAAATACGAAAATACAGTGCAAACTCGCGGTTAAACCATAGTCAGAATACATAAATATTCTCGTCTCCAGAGGTATCTGTCACCCCTCATACCTATTAGTGGTAATAGGAGGGTGGGGTTGACAATAAACCCCCCGCTGTGATAATGAAAGCAGCACTCACCTCGCATTATGGCATCGAGTTACAAGATGATATTGTTTGACAGTTTATTAGAATAACAAACATAATGAAAACCTAGGAGGGCTTAATTCTAACTTTGATTTATGTTGTGAAAAAAAAAATCAAATCTACTTGGCATATTCAGCCTTTATTAATCTGTGGAATCAGTTATGTCATACGCATATTGTTCATTTTAATTTCATTAAGCAAAAAAAATATATATTAAAAACCTATCATAGTGACAGCTCAAAGAAGAAAATTTGGCGCCATTTTCTTTTAACTGATGTACATGGATACCTAATCACAAATTGCAATAGATTCTGATCACTAATTAAGATAAAAACTGGCGGTGCCTAATATTATTTTGTTAATAATCCCTTTTTTCTCCAAAACAATAAATGGGTAGGAATTGCAGCCTTATCTTCTATTAGTATATAATATTAGGTCACTCTGTTCTTTATGCTATGTCACTCACGGACTCATGGTAATGTCACTCCTACATGACAACAAATGACGATCACTCCAACCTTGACATTGTTTTAAAGCGGATTTATAAAAAAAAACAAATGGAATTTGGAATAAATAGTTCGATGTTCGAAGAATTTAAAGTGCTACATGCGTGGTACTTCGTAACAACATGTGCTTGTTACATCATGTCATAGGTGTGAGGTGAATATAAAAATTTTGTAGACCCGGATATTTGAAACCGGATTTTTGAAAAATATCATATTAATGTTAGTTTAAAAAATATTTTAAGACAAGCTATTATGAAATATGTAAAAATATAAACATGGTTGTTATTTTTTTTGGGAAATATAAAATTTATTGCAATAAATAAGGAACTGTAAGTGCATTTGGCTCGTCAAGGGAAGTCATAAAATTTATATTAGTGTCATTATTTTTGTACACAAAGGATAACAAACCCGGATAAAATCACAATGGAAAATGTTAATAAATTTTACGACTGATTTTACTGGTTTCATATCTCCTTTTATTTTACGCATCAGAAATATTTTTTTTTTATATAATTCCGCTAATCCGAACTCACTAGCCATATAGAAGCCCATAAAGGCTTTTGTGGTTTTAAGTATAAGAACGATAGCTATGTATATTGCTATTTTGATCAGAAATAAAAAAAATCATTGTTTTTCTTGTTTGGTGTTACAATAAAGTGTTCTATCTAAGTATTGCATAGGAAATAAAGTCGTACATAAATCAGCACACTCGTCTTAGACTAGATTGTTGTCTAAAATACCGGTTAAAACTAGCTTTATTGTAAACATTCCTAAATGGAGTAGGTAGTTATTTTCCAAAGATAATTTACTTACGTTTTTTGTCATCGCAATCATTTGTTTTTTTGCCAATCATAGTAAATAGTGAAAGTCATCGTCAGAGACAATTATTTGGCAACCTTGAGGCGAGACGGGGCGGGCTATACGTTTTACGCATAGTCATAGCCTCTTCAAGTCCCCGCTGTGAGGAGTTATTTTCCAACCTCTATTTATGAGACGTTTATTTTAGCTGATGATTCATTATTTTCATAACGATGCGTTATTGCGGAAAAGTATTATACTTCGGTAATTAAAGACGCATTATAAAGTAGGTAATAAAGTTTAAATATTACTTCACTTTTTTTTTACACCACATAGGCCGACAAACAAGCGGACGGTGCACCGTCCGCTTGTGCACCTGATGGTAAGTGATCACCGCTGCCTATGGAGATTTGCAACACTAGGGGCATCGCCAATGCGTTGTCGACCCTGAGAGGTGAAGTTGTTAAGTCTCATGTGCCTGTAATATCACCGCCCCCTTACCTTTCTAACCGAAACACAGTAATTACAAGTGCACTACTGCTTCACGGCAGAAATGGGTAAGGTGGTAGAATTTCCCCGGACGAACTCTGCACTAGCTCTACTACTCGAAAAGATATTAATATTATAAATGTATGAGTCAGATTGTGTGATACATCTTGATACCTCAACGACTCGACGAATCTACTGTAGATTGTGATGAAATTTGGCATGAACGTTGTCTATGGGATAATTATGGTCCTCGTGTCTCTCATGTCAAAAGTTGGTAAAACCGTCAGACGTAAGATTATACATTTTTGTTTATTATATCCCCAAGAAAAGCGGGTAAAACCACACGGCGTATATAAATATGATTTGTATTTGAAATTGAGACTATCGTTTGGTAATTTAATCGTTATCCTTATTTTATTTATTATATTATGTCCTTGGATATACATATTAATATTCTGTTTATATCTTATATAAAACTTAAATTGCCTCCAAAACCACAACCGCACAATTAACAGCGTAGCTTATTAAAACCGGTGACATGACATTTGCTATCTTATAACGTTGATATTAAGTTCTTAAATTCAAGAACACATTGTCTAGAGTTCCACCTACATGTTATTTTATTTCCCTACATATTAATTCAGGGTTTCTGCCTTTCCTGGCAATCTGTTGAATGACGTCATAAGCCGTTTTAATCGTAGTATATAATGAAATAGTTTTCATGTACCTAGAGAATAAGAAATTAGTATGCTTGTCTCACTCTTATCATGAATGTCCAATGCCTTATCTAAGGTCATGGAGTTCGAATACTACTAGGTATGAGCTTTCGGTGAAGAAAAATATCGTAGAAATATCTAGAGTAGTAAAGCTCTTAGTGCAGAGTTCGTCCGGGGAAGTACTAACACCTTACCTATTTCCACCGTGAAGCAGTAGTGCACTTGGGCCGGTGAAACTACAGACGCATTAACAACTTCACGTCTCAGGTTAGGCAACGTGTTAGCGATGCCTCTGGTGTTGCAAATAGGTGGCGGTGACTGACCATCAGGTGGACCGCCTGCTTGTTTGTCGGCTCATGTGGTATAATAACAAACAAAAAATATCTTGAGGAAACCGTTGTTAGGCAAAGTTGCTGACCACCCTCACGTTGGAAATCTATCGCCAAGAACTTTCCAGCGAGTTGGAAGCTGCTCTTGAAAGTTAGCTTCTAAACTTTGTACCTATGCTTACCTTCGGCCACATTTTATTTTATTTATTCTATATAGGCCGACAAACACCAGGGACATGGCCAAAGCGTTGTCGACCCTGAGACGTGTAGTTGTTAAGTCTCATGTGCCTGTAATTTCACCAGCCTTTTACCTTTCTAACCGAAACACAGTAATAGAAGTGCGCTACTGCTTCACGGTGGAAATGGGTAAGGTGGTAGTACTTCTCCGAACTGTGCATTAAGAGCTCTAATACTCTAAAAACACCATCATTTAATATCATCAGAGTTATAAAAGGTCATAAAACGAATATTTATCTCAAAATTTCATTAAAAATGAAATGACAGACAGATCCTACAGATTTAGGTACCTATAGATTTAGGAGCGAGATGGTGATCGAAGTCCATCTATATCTATACAAATATTATAATATTATCTTTCACGCAATAACTACAAAACGAATATGGATGAAACTTGGCACATAGATAGAGCATAACCTGGAATAACATATAGGCTACTTTTTATCCCGGGAAAATGTGATATCCCTCGGGAATGCGGGTAAAACAGAACAGCTAGTAAGAAGTAGTTCTTAGTAGTAGTAGCTTCAGTAACTTTAAACTTTAAATTTGACCTTCATAAGTGCCTTCCGAGGGCCTAAACTGAATAAATGGTTTTGAATTTTGAAGATAAAAGATATTATAGTTATGTACAGCATAAAACTAAAAAGAGTAATGTATATTTATGCACGCCTATTTTCGTTGCGAGGTATGAAAGATTTAGAAGCATGACTGGTTATATGTGTCACCGGGTACGGTGCGCGAGCGGTTAGACAGGCGTGTGATCGTGTAATGTCCATACCACAAGTTATGGTGGATACATTTCTGTTTGAAGTGGAGTTTATTGCTGTTTCTGATAAGCTTTATTGCGATAAATATCTTTACCAACCATCCTTTTAGACATTTGGTATACTAGGGGCCAGTAGCGTAGCTAGGTAACCATAGGCCCTGAGGCAAAAAATTAAGTAAGGCCCCAACAAAACTATTTAAAATCGTTTGTCCCCCAGCCGAAGCTTTGGGGCCCCGTGGCACTACCCCGTCTAGCCCTCCGGTAGCTACGCCACTGCTAGAGGCATTGCCAAGCGTTTTCGACCCTGAGACGTGAAGTTAAGTCTCACGTGCCAATTTTCACCCGCCCCCTTACCTTTCTGACTGAAACACAATAGTACAAGTGCACTACTGCTTCACGGTAAATAAGGATGGGTAAGGTGGCAGAACTTCCCCGGAGGAGCTCTGCTACTTCTAAATATACTATACTACTACTTTTCACTCTTTATATTGGCTTCACTTGTATGTTTGTAACCGACTCCTTTAGGCGCCATTTTGACCCACTTTGAACGGTCAGATTTCATTCAAACTTTGTAGATTTATCGAGGACCGATGACAATTCAATATTTTAAACAGTTAGACCCGTTATCCTTACTAGAATAATCAAGATTAGCGGTTTAACTTAAAAAAATAAAAACAAATGATAGTTTAAAAATATTAATAACACGCTTTTATATATAAAATAGATAATAAATTTGAATTATGAACAGTGTAAATAAAAAAAAATGTATTTTATTGTAAATAAGCGTGGGGTGCTTTTTAAGATATTACCAAAATGATAATCCTTCTACTCATATCTGTCAATAAAATATTTATAGCTATTGACACCCTGCACCCCACGTTTTTTTTACAATAAAATACATTTTTTACTTTTTCTTATTTAAATAACTTATCTACTTCAACGGTTATCAGCAAGGCATAATAAATTCTTTACGCACTTCAATTACGTTAAATTACCTCGTTTCGATAACATGATTTGCATGCCTCAGACTAATAGTTATTAGTAACTTCATCATTATCATGTAGCTGCATGAAAAACAGTAAATATCTAAACAGAACATCTTACAATGAAATGCTATAATAACGCATGTGTGTCAAGGCTGTTGCTTTGGTATTGACCGCGGGATTACTATAGGGTTGTAGTTCTCATATCGTAAAAAGTCTGAAAGAGGAGTACAGCATCATTTGAGTGTTGTTTCCTGCGTTTTGAGAATAATACAAATTTGGATGATTATTAGGTTTACTTTTTTTGAAAACATTTAGTTGAGAGCTATGGATTCGCCGATTTTTTTGGATAGGAGTGTAAAAGAGGAAGCATAATTTTAATGACAAATAATTGTTACCTGCTAGCGTTTTGAGAATTTTAACACAAATTTGGATTATTTGTGGCTTTAATATTTTCAAAACTTTTAGCTTTGGCCGAATAATTTGAATATAGGTTAGATTAAAAATATTCGGCCAAAGCAAACATACTAGTAGAGTAATAATAGTAATAATGTAGTAAGTAAATAAACTACATATATGTCACGTTTAATCCAAATCCGATAAGGAGCCATTCATTCATTACAAAGGGTCCCGTGGGAGAAGGGGACAAAAAATAACTCTACATGCCCTTATCTTGGAGGGAGGTAAAAAATATTCTTACGTAATTCATTAATAGCCGCTAAGTAGCTTTGCATGACAGTGTAACAAAGATGCATACATCAATCCTTAAACACTTTCGCTTTATAATAATAGCAGGATGATTAAAGCCAACAATGCAGTGCACATCCCTGATTAATCCATCACGTGCACTAAAACCCATTCATTGTAAACAATTGATATGCTCATATCATTATTAGGCTGGTACGATGCAACTACATCAGCTGTGACCATGCTGCGTATTACGACCTTTATTCGCTTATAGGTAACATAGTAATCAACTGTCAGTCGGCCATCTTGACATTCGGTCAAACTTTCGGCTTCAGTGAAAATTGATCGTTGTTTTGGCCGAACCCGAAGTTTTGGCAAGCGACGAAATTTTACGCACTGTTATGATTGATAAGTTTTTAGGAAATAAATTATTATAATTACCTTTTTTTATGTGCTATTATTTTTGGCAAGCTGTTAATACAGTCAGTTTTAAACAAAATTTTTGAGGTAAAACTATTCTTCTTCTAGACTTCATCCAAAAATCAACCCTGTACTATAAATATTAGGTCTCTTTTTCAGTATTCGAATTTACCCTAACAATTTTGTTTTGATATTCTAATAGGAGACTGTTCGTTGACTACTTATTGGGGAGACGAGTAGATGCTTGCGTCACAGCCCAAATGTTATTATCGTCTGTCTACCCTGCCCTCTTATTCAGCTAATACAAACTTCGTCAGCGAGCCGCCACACTGATGCCTCAGAGAGCTTACCTCTCAGGTGATCACGTAGTTAGCGAAAGAGACAGAGCATACACGCGCCGCGACGAAACATCCTCGAGCTAGTATCATTTTCCTCACAGAATCGAGCCCTTAAGTCAATAATAATTGTTTGGAACAATGTATATATTTGTGCTTTCGCCTTTCGCTAATTATACGAGTATATACATATTTTTTTAATAGATATCAAAAGCCATCTCTCATAGGGAATGCTTTTATTGACACAAATGTATAGTTATCTATTCAATCAATATCAATTTGAGACATATCGTAATATATTTGTTTGAAAATCTTTACATAGTATAAAACAAAGTAGCTTCCCGCCTTCTGTAAGCTTAGATCTTTTAAACTACGCCACGAATTTTAATGTAGTCTCCATCAATAGATATAATTATTCAAGAGGAAGGTTTTTGTATAATACATGCATATTATAGTAGAATAAAGGTGAGAATTTCATATAATTAAATAAATTAATATACCTGGACATTCTTTACACTGTGCCATCTGGGGCCCAATTCCACTAAATGCAACGTTCGAGTAGCACGTTTGGTTCGGCAATGGTATGGTTACGATTAATGTCAAATTGAATTTTGACACATATAAACACCATATTTATGAAAATAAATATGGTATTCCTACGCACTACAACCGAAACAAACATACATTTTGACGTAATCTTTCGTACGAATGTGAACCGTTACCGAAACACAACCGCAGTTCGATCGTTGGTGTGTTTAGTACAATACGATTAAACGTCAAATATGAAGTTTGGTTGTGATATGGTAATGGTTCGGTGCATAATATGTTAGTGGGATTGCCCCCCTGATCCCAAACTAAGCAGAGCTTGTACTATGGCAACCAGATAACTGATATACAATTTTTTTTTTCTAAATACATACTTGATACTTATTGATATTTACACCCAGGCACAGAACAAACAGACATATTCATGCACACAAATGTTTGTCTTGGGTTCGAATCGCACCCGCGAGCTTCGGTTTGGCAGTCAGAGTCGCTAGCCACCAAGCCAATTGGTCTAACGAATTGGGACTATTTCAACTGCGCGTTTGACAGTTCGCGCCATAGCCGTCCACCGGAACGGACGAAACCGTGCGGAACAGCTTATGGTTTGATATAGTATTGACTAAATATCTAGAGACAGTTATGGTTGATTTCTCTGTCTTAAACCTAGCAGTCACAGTAGTAATTGAAAGTTGATTGATTAATTAAAAACACTTGTTAAGGTTGAATAAGAATATACCTTTGTACGTGACTCTAGCTCGTAAAATATGCATTTTAAATGCAAAGTTAGTGAAATATTAGCGAAGGCAATGTAGCGTTAATTGACGATTTATCTTAGGAATAAAAACAGGCAGAGACAGACTTCTATTACATTGATAAAGGCCATTTCTCGGTACGATACTAATGTATGCAATTTATGTTGATGCTGTGTAGTCAAAGCATTTTAAACTGCAGTGTAATCTGAGCACGAACATCAATCGTAAGCGTATCGTCATCGTATCGTGTCCGTCAAAAACCTATGCAATGGGAAATTGAACATCGCGCTACGTCACGGTCCTGTCAGATTTCAAATAGAAATTAGAAGTTAGAGAAAAGAAGCCATTAAATTCTGTCGTTGATTTAATTGTAGCCTACTGCGCTGTGATTCTGTTAGATAAATGATAGCTTTACGATATTTCACCGCAGTCCTATGCTCTGTCTCTTTCGATAATTAAGCAACGACGTGAGACGTTCACTCGAAGTTTGTGCTAGCTGAATAACCGCTGGACAACTATTAATCGTGTATCATTAATTCTGAAAACTATATATCCGGGTTCCTGACGCATATTTTAATATGTAGCAAACTTTTAAATCGTAGTCGTTCGTGTGTAGGCGGCTTTACCATAACTTATTGTACCTAAGTACATGTAGTAAAACACGTAATGCCGTCATGTCTGCAACTTGAAGATAATCAACTTAGTGCTTAGTTCGTGACACGTTTTGAGTATGACTGTTCTTATAGGAAACGGTTAGGAGTCTCTTTTGACGTTTATAAATTCCATACCAAAATAAAGTTTAATGTTTGTGACATAAGGTTTGATTTAATAGTAAATAGTATGACGATGCAGTATCACCTTATTTTAAAGGCATAGGGTATAATTTTGTATGACATTTTTAAATGTCAAAAGGACCTAAATGTAACACGGTATCACTGGCTTTCCGGAATTACTTAACCGGTTATTAAATAAATGCATTACTGTGATTTGAGACCTATGGAGAATATTTTAAAGAATCATAACTTGAATATAAATATTAGATTCTAACATAACCCAATTCTACTCTGTTTGCGGAAAGTCTGTTTCATTTGCGTAACTTCAGCACTGACGTTTGCGTTCTAGATCTGTGCCCTGTGCACGAACGTCTATTGCAAGGGTAGCGCCAAAAAGCTGGTTTGTATGGAAAATAAATCACCACGCATATCGTGACGTTGCGCCGATGTTCAATTCTTCATTGCATTGGATTTTGGCTACGCTTGCTATAGATGTTCATGCTCAGACCTCTGTTAATACCAATTACTATTTGGATCCATTCTGTTTTTAATGTCTAGTTATTTTTTTTTATGCAAGAAATCTAATAAATAAAATTCAAAACAACTCCAGAGTAATCTATAAATATATTTATTAATCTATGAGCATATTTAATAATAAACTCAATTCTAGTTACTCCATGGTCTGTAATTATGGATTGCGAAATAGGAAAGCGAGTTTCACTTGCGGAACTTCAGCAAAGACCTTTTATGTCAGTTAATAAATTGTTATATTTATGTTTTTTTCTGTTTCCAATTAATCAATAAATATTGATAAATCCGTCAGCATATTTAATGATAACTTCAAGTCCAGTTCTTCTATGTCCTGGCATTGTGGATTGCGTAATAGAAAAGTGGGTTTTACTTGCGAAACTTCAGTTATGACGTTTACTCTCTATATCACTTGATGATACCATGTATTATTTGAGTTCCTTCTGTTTTGAGTTATTAGTTGTGGTAGTAGATTATAATTATTACATAGTCTGTAATTGTGGATTGCGTTAAAGGAAAGTAGGTTGTATCTACTTGCGTTGATCAGTTTATAACATGTATTATTGCGTTCCTTCTGTTTTTGATTTATTAGTTGTAGTAGTAGATAACTACTATATAGTCTGTAATTGTGGATTGCGTAATAGGAGAGTGGGTTCTACTTGCACTTGCGTAACTTCAGTATATATAACATGTATTTTATGCTTGTCAGTTTCCAATTAATCAATAAATATTGATAAACCCAGCATATTTAATTACAAGTTCAAGTCTAGTTTCATGGTCTGTTATCAATTTAAATACATTTTCATATTTAACTTAATGACGGAATATTAATCGTGGAATGTACGGTAACCTAGCAACGACTTACAAGTTCAAGATCGTAATATGACATTTTTTTTATTAATAATTATTAATAGTAATTGTATGTAATTAATAATATCAATGTCACTTCCAAACTTCCGCGGATATTCCGAGGTTGGTATTCGGTCTTGACCGCGATGATTAGTATCTGCGAAATTATTGTATACGTGCGAAGGTTCAACAGATAGACAAATATGCACATTGATGATATGGTGTTTGTTTTCGTAAAGAGTTCCAGTTCACCCTTATTCAGTTAATAAAAACTTCGTCGGCGAGCCGCTTCACGGAGGCCTCAGAGAGCTTACCTTTCACGTGATTAGTTGTATTAGCGTAGTAAGCGACAGAGATAGAGCATAGATGCCGCGACGAAACATCCTCGTTAGTGTCATTTTCCTTACAGAATTGAGTATAGTATGACAGTTCGGTGGTAGTGATGGAAAAGATAATGGCCAAGAATATGCGCAACACTCTTCGATGCTCCTGAAAAGAATGCGCTGCGATGCACCAAAGCCGATCACTGAGCGTTCTAATATATACCTTACTAACTAACCCCCGCTGTTTTACCCGCGTTCACGAGTGATGTCACATTTTCCCGGGATAATGCTCCGTGGGGTATTAGAAAGTGGGGTAAATCGCCCCATTGAAATAAACTAAGTAATCAAATAACGAGCAAACAAACACCTCTGCACTCTACCATCAAGGCGACTGCAAACCTATGATAGGATACTTACCTGTAGCCCGGGATTGACCATGTGCCCTAAACGATGACAATACTTTCTACATGTTGGGACTAAAAATATCTTGTAACTATCTGTCCCCCGCGGTTTTACCCGCGTTCCCGAGGGATGTCCCGTTTTCCCGGGATAAAAAGTAGCCTATATGTTATATCAGGATATGCTCTATCTCTGTACCTAGTTCCATCTAATTCCTTTTATACGTGAAAGAGTAACAATTATTCATACTCACAAACTTTCTCATTTATAATATTAGTGGGATTACTATAACTATTCTAGGATAACTATTAAATTCAATTGATTGACAATGAGCTCGAGTATTGGGTGAAGGAAAACATCGAGAAAACTAAAGGTGGTTTATAAGTCTTTTTGTATTTGTAATTCATCTAATGGTTAATTATGATGAAGCATTTGAACCATAATATAAAGCTGTAAGGTAATTTTTTCTTTGACATTTTATCTGTCAATATGGCCCTTTTATATGACTTTAAACTCTTACTTGACGGGAAACAAAAGCCGCATTTCTAAAACAATCATCATCGCCAACGAGGCCGTTGGGGCCATTTGGACCTTACATCTACTAGACAATTAAAACAATGGACTGCGAAGAGTTTCAATCTGTTAACCAAATTAAAGGTAGGGTACCCGTGTCCTTCCAGGCTTTTTATAGGTAGGCACCATTGGTACTCGTGGTAGCTTCAGTATCTTTAAATTTGACCTTCATAAGTGCCTTCCTAGGGCCTAAACTGAATAAAAGGTTTTGAATTTTGAATTTTTGAAAAAATGGGGTATCAAAGCATGTCATTGGTAGGTATTGTTTATTTCTTAAGGCCTAAGTGACCTAAGTGACTCAGTGACTACTTACCATCGGATGGACCGCCTGCGTGCCTACAATCATACATGAATATGAATCTTATTTCAAAAGTAATAAAATTTATTTTTCTATAATTCCTAGCGGGTCCATTAGATTTTGACAAAATTATAAAATAAAAAAAATGTATAAAATAATAAATTCACAGAAAATAAAAATAATCATAAAATATAATATCTTAATAAACGCGGAAGCGATTGGTAAATGATATTAATGTAAAATCCAGTTTTTCATAATGTTTTGATTCCCATAGTGTTGTTTTGCATAAAATACATAATATTTGCATAAATTAATTGTCAATGTTCGTGATCACTATGCCCTGGTCCGGTATTGTAACCACAAAGGTAACTAGATCAGGGTTTTGTGTGTTATTACCAGGCTTTCGTTGATTTATGGGACAGTCCTGTTTAG
Source organism: Habrosyne pyritoides (assembly GCA_907165245.1). Taxonomy (NCBI): domain Eukaryota; kingdom Metazoa; phylum Arthropoda; class Insecta; order Lepidoptera; family Drepanidae; genus Habrosyne; species Habrosyne pyritoides. The sequence continues at coordinate 9,724,405 of OU015606.1, forward strand.
AACTGGGGATTTTTAATGTAAATGCAGTAGAAGCCTGGTGTTGCGGACCACCAATCATCCGGACTGACGATTATCCGGACATCCGATTATCCGGTCTCTTATGTCACAGCTCTAATTGCGCGCAGACACAAAGTGGTGTGACGCCTCTTTACGTACCCGGAATAAAAATCAAACGAAAATTTACGATCGACGTAATCTAGAACCAGACTTTCACTGATATCTTTACTTTCATAATATTTTCATTTAAAATTTACTGTTTACATACCAAAAAAATTACGATGTAAAATCATAGTTTGATATAACTTTGAAATCGATTATCCGGATTTTCGATTTTACGGAATATCCCAGGTTTAAAATACAAACTATATGTTAAATACTTTTAAATAATGATTTATGGGTTAGGTAGAAAGGAGGTTTTATAGATATTTGATGACAAAATAATATACTTAAAAAACGGCCCCCAAAAAAAGAAAGATATCCAATGCTATAAAAACGGGTATACATACAGTGTCATAGGGTCACGTAAAAAAGTGGATAAAAGAGAAAAATATAAGTCTATTTCATATAAAAAGCTTTCCATTTAAAACTAAACCCTATGCCACACCATTACAGTTCACTTCAGATCGTAGATAATTAATAATTAGTCTGCGAAAAACATTTTCCTTTTAATAGGAAATTTATACAAAAAATTTAATAATTTACAAGCAATTTTTTAATTAAACGTTTGTTTTTTCGTCTCATAACGCCAATAAATGTCGAGAATATAAAAGATGGTTCTTTATTGTTGCGAACATGATATTGTTCAAGCTTGCTGTTGATCATAAAAAGGTTATTTATGATGTAACGAGTGATGCTGCATCATGAACGCATATTGCAAAAGTTTTCGTAAACTGATTCCTTTTTTTCTATTTAGCGTGTAAAAGCCATCTGCGACCAACACAGATTTTCCATAATTTTTTTTTTTAAATCGGTTCCTAAATGACAGTTTGACATATTGACAAATTGAAATCCTCCTCCTTTTTTGAAGTCAGTTAAAAACAAGCACGTAGTAAGAAATCATTCACCATATAGTATTTTGAAGCTACCTTTAGAATTCAGTAACGTGAAGAATTGATACTGGCAATAATATTCTATGAATTATTGTCTATGTACGTATTTTTTTATCTGTAATCTCTAATATTATTGTCAGTGTTAATTTTTGAGCTTGTTTATATGCGGAAGGTAATCAAAGGAACCACGTTACCTATTTGAAAAATTCTTATACCATTTCTAAGGTGCGTTATTTAGGATGGACATTGGCTATGTTAAATCTCAGAATACGTTGGATCCCTCGAGAAAGCGGGTAAAACCGCGGCATAGAAAGCTATTGGCACCTATTTAATCAAATGAATCCTTAGGAGAAAATTGGGAGCATCATTCACTTCGATAGTTTATGGAATTTTATCTCAGAGAATATTTTTTGTTTTTAAAGTAGGTATATGTAAAAATTTCAGCTAAATGAGCTATAGTATAGACGAAGCTAGAGAGAAACTACCTCTAGATAAGTAACAATAAACAGAACGATTCTATCTAAAATTAGCATAATGCTTCAAGGCTTAATGCTTTTTTCTGCTAAATTCTCGTGACTAAATACCTATCAATTACCTACCAATTTATTTATTCATTATCCTCAACCACAACACAGTAGGCCTGCATAAAAACTAAACAAAAAATATATTTTGACCTTGAACTTCAAGCAAACTAGTCTTAAGTGAAAGGGTGATGGATGGTTTCATTCAATAAGCAAGCATCGATATAAATATGTTTTTTTTCCTTAACAAAACATTTTCCGCGTTAAATGACCTCATGTTGAATGACGTTTATCTCTCTTTAAATCCTTAAAGACGGTTCGGGTCGAATCGGAAAATTTTTGAGGTTTAAGTTGATCTGCTTTATTTTTTGCGCCTTTTAAATATAATGTAACTATTATGTGCGATAAAACTAAAATAAATCCTTTTAATAACATGGTACAACCCACATCTCATATAACGAATATGCAAATAAAGCGCTTGTCCGCATTAAACTCGTAAAATATATTTTTTATGTAGTTACTAGAAGCGCTCGTTTAAGGTATCCAGTTTTTGATGACTGCAATTTCTAGTCAACAGCGACCGAGTCAAGGCAGTTCAGTTATATACCATTTCAATGCAGTCAAATTAGTTTTGTATTAACATGGTATTTTTTTGTGTGTTTTCAAACGTATTTTTTCTTGTTCTCACAACATTGTTTGTTCAACAGCGCGTGAGTAGCAAGAATTTTTTTTTGGGGCAGAAAATCACCATTTAAATCGACTTCCGGAGCGCATTAACTTGTAATTTCGATATGGCAACATTACACTGTATTTACCGTTGAAATATCCCTGTCGATATGAAAACTGCTTTTTAATTATTTAAACAATAAAGGTTATGTAGAGTCATCCTACTAATATTATAAATGCAATTGTTTGTGTGGATGAATTTAAGTTTTTTACCCATTCATACAAAAACTACCATACAGATTTGGATGAAACTTAACACATACATAGGACATGCCCTGGAATATTATATTGGCTAGTTTTTATCCCGGGAAAATGTTACATCCCTCGGGAACGCGGGTGAAACCGCGGGGGACATCTTGTATACTATAATTGCGAAAGATTGTAAGGGTGGATATATGTTTGTTACTCTTCCATGCAAACGCTGTCAAACGGATTTGGATGAAACTTGACACATGGATAGAACATGCCCTGGACTTATATATAGGCTAGTTTTTAATCCGGGAAAATGAAACATGTCTGAACAACAAGTTGTCAATATCCGAGAAATGCCCAAGGTATGCCTATTAACTCAATTAAATATTAAAAACTATTAAACTGCTATAACACTGATTGTATTGAAATGAACCTAGACGGATAACAACGCAATTGTAATTATAAAAGGTAACTAAGTGTTTATTTTTTTTTAATTTATTTAAATGAATTACAATCGCTGACAATTAACATGTTTGATAGTTGTATTTGTACAGATATTGTTGTATTTGTAATATTTTCCTTAAGGTAAATCAGCCATGTTTTTATTTAATTTTTTAACATCAACTTTTTATTTATACAATCAAATATTATATTATACTAGCTGACCTGACAAACGTTTTCCTGTCTTCAATCGCGCCAACTGTTAAACGACTGACAATAATATCAAACATGTTACATTAAAAAAGTCTAAATGTATTGTCAAAAGCCCTAGTACAGTCGTTGAGTTTTCTAAAATTTTCCACGCAACTTTCAAAAAATTTTTTTTCATAAGAACCATCTCCTGACAATAACAAACACAACAAAAAAAGAATTAGCGAAATCGGTCTAGCCGTCCATGCGTGATGCCGTGACCAAGGGAAATAGGGATTAATTTTTATATATATAGATTTATCGAACTCCATTATAATGGGCTGTGGAGCTGAATTGAATGTGTTTAAATAGATTATTAAAAAAAAAACTACTGTTGGGCAAAATATATTTTTTATAGTATATGAATTTTATAATAATAAATTTAATAGATAATTATTTATAAATAAAATAAGAAGGCAAATTTAAATAGTAAAAAATGCTATTAAAATCATGTAAATCCGAATAATAAATAATAAACATAGCCTTGGATTTTACACACGGCCATCTGATCCCAAACTAAGCAAAGCTTGTACTATGGAAACCAGATAACTGATATAATATACTACATATAAAATTTGTTTTTTCAAGAAACATAGAACAGACAGACATGTTCATGCATACAATACAAATGTTTGTCTTGGGTGGAAATTGAAACCGCGAATTGAACTGCGGCGCGGAAGTCAGGGTCACTAACTGCTGCCAAGCAAAACCAACTGGCCCGTCGGATAATATTTCGATCAGACTTTTGCAATTGATTGAATATAATTACAGATATAACGATAGTGACATTACTTAAATTAGTATGCAATTGATAGAACACAGATAAACGATATTTTATTATCTATAAACTTAGTAAAACACTGCCCATAAAGTTACCGGAGTGCTAAGATGAATGTTAATCTTGTAATGTGATTTAAAATGTCTGTATCTGACACAACATATTTATTATTACATGCAATAAAATGTATTAAACGTGTTGAACGCTAGTTAGAGCGATTATAAAATAATTGGTACAATTTTTTAATTACTTTACTGCCAATCGATAAAAAATATTGAGTCTATTTTTACAGTCACTGTGAATTCTATATATGTATTTTCTTTTTGCCAATTAATTTAATATTTTTTTATATGGCAGCATTTTTTACTGATCCATTAACGTATAACACCATCCAATGCAATTTGTATTGTTACGGATATTGACCCCGAGTGGTCGATCTTGTTCAGCGGAAATTCTGTCTGCCTCTTACTATTGTTTATTTTTATTTTTTTTAAGCGCGGGCATCGGTTGACGTTTTTTTTCTTTCAACTTTAGGTATTGAAATAAACCTGTCGTTACCTAGATATCTTTGTGTGAAGGCTACATTAAATATAATATTCGGTTTTTATTTATAATATTGATCAAAGCAGGTTCTATAGTTTATTTTAATGGTTTACTTGTTGAAGTGACACTATCATGGTTTAGTTGCCTAAATCAAAATGTTAATACTATATTGTACTATACTACCGGCACGCTATGATGGCCGTTTTGACGTTTCAGATCGTCATAGGAAAAGAAACTGTATTGCTTTGGAATAAGATTGATTACCATCATCATACAATTAGCTGTTGGATCAATAGATGCACCTTATGTATAAAGGAATAAAGGTTATTTTTCTTTGTCATTGTTAAACGTCAAAACGGGCATCATAGCGTGCCGCGAGTTTAGTTTAGTATAAGTAGACTATAGTGACAATAAGAAGGTTTTATGTGCTATATTTGAGATGTTGGCAAAAAGGCCATGAATAAATGTAATATCCTTTTGAGGCTTTTTAATTTTTTCGTTTCAAATATGATCCAAGGAGTTTGTACTGCTTTTTTTAAAGGCTTGGTTCCTAGAATCAAAATTTTATTTAATATTTTGTACTACATAGTTTAGTATACGTAGACTATAGTGACAGTAAAAAGGTTTTATGTTGGGCAAAATGTACATGAATTAATAATTACAAAATGAGGTGTTAACCTGGAAGGAATTAGGGCCATAATGCCGTAGCTGGCTTAAATTTGGTCAGGATTATTATATATATATACTAGCTGCCCGGACAGACGTCGTTCTGTCGAAATAAGTCCATACAAAAATGCAGGAATTCGCTCGCAGCGCCACCTACCGGGTCCAATTGTGAATCTAAACCATCCAGGGCACCACCCAAACGCAAACAAAAAAAAACATTCCAATCGGTCCAGCCGTATTAAAAAAGAAGAAATAATTGAATTTCACGGTATTTCGTTTACTACAAAATAAATTTAATTTATACATTAGCCTCAATAACACGTGGTAATCATGATATTGAATTGTAGCTTATATGACACGTTCGTAGATTTACCATAGCAGCGCCATCTATTGATGACTTACTCAACCCAGTCGAAAGGTATCGACATCTCTTAGAATCATTTGGAGTTAACAGATAATTGTGACTGTCAAATAATAACAGACAAATAATTAGCAATAAATTAAAATTGCGACTATAATTTGAGATTTAAACTATCCTATCTCTCAAGTTGGATCGAACTGCACATGGTGTGCGAATTTTATTATAATCGGTTAAGTGGTTTAGGAGTCCATTGAGGACAAACATTGTGACACGAGATTTATATATATTAAGATATTATATTACCTATTTGTAATAGGTAAGTTTGAAAGTTGTGTAATGAGTTTCAAGGCGAACATGATAATGTATTATTAACTGACTTCCGCCCGCGGTTTCACCCGCGTAAAGGTACCTAGCCTTTGTTTTTCTCCGACAAGTCAGCTATCCGTGCAAACATTTTAATCAACACGTTCCTATGCTTATTCGTTTAGGATAGACGAACAAACGCATTATCGCATGATTATAAAATAATAATATATAAAAATAATTTAGTAAATCAAAAGACCTTTTAACTATTTTGAAGGTGACATTGAAGTTATTATTTAATTTATGATTATTTAAATTCATCATAAATATGGACTATTAATTTTATTACTCATTTTTATTAAAATAATCAAAATGATTATAAATACGATAAAATATTTTTTACTTGACCATATTGACATACCTACATAATTAATTACAATCTAATATTTCATGCTATATTTTAAGTATATTTTTTGCGAACCCAATTACCAAAAACCTACAATATTAAGTATTTATTCAAATGCTAAAAATATTAAATAATTATTTCCTCTTCTGTATCTAAACTAGCCTACATGCACTATACCAAGGAGGGGCAATCTTATTTCAGTGGGGTCTAGAAAAATATTGTGGAGTTTCTGAAGAAAAAAAAAATTATTAATTTTGAACAGCTCACAAAATATCATCCTTTATAACGCAGATGAAACCGCTGTGTTAAAACTAGTAAAGTATAAGTTAGTATTAGAAACTTCTTCAAAAAAATTCGAGCATATACGACTTCTTAACCGACTTCAAAAAAGGAGGAGGTTCTCAATTCGTCTGTTTTATTTTATGTTTGTGACCTCATAACTTTCGACTGGGCGAAGCGATTTTAATGGTTCTATTTTTATTTGAAAGGTGGTGCTTCCCTTGTGGTCCCAATTATAAGATACGTTTGTAAAATACATCCCTAGGGTTTCATCGCGGCCTCTATGCTCTGTCTCTTTCGCTAACTACGCATGCACGTGAGAGGTCCGTTCTACAAAGCCTCGTGCTGACCGCTATATTAGGTAGCTGAATAGGAGCCGAATTAGACCTTTACCATTTACGGCGTGTAGTTGTTCAAAATTAGCGCCAAGTGATCGATTATACACCTTAGGGCTACCTTACAAATTACAACAACCTTCATATCACGTTTTTAGTCACTTAGTTATGGTGCCGGTTGTTAAGTTAGTTTCATCGGGCCGTGGGTTTGATTCCTACGACGTGTCATTCACCTGTCTATCGTGGTTTCAACTTCGGTCCCGAGAAATTTTGCAAAAATGTTGAAACATGTATTTCGTACCAAAAAAATTAATATGATTTTTTAGATCCCTTACTTGAGGAATTATTAAATTTGTTTATATTGCACATAGAAACTTTCAACCCCTATTTCACCCCCTTCAAAATATTTTTTTGAAACCAAAGATAGGCGATAGGAGATAGACTATATCCTAGGGAAGATATATTCATCCCACATAAATCCCTCGCCAACAAACAAACCGACAGAGTTACAATCGCATTTATTATAGTTACTAGCTGTCCCCCGCGGTTTCATCCGCGTTCCCGAGGGATGTAACATTTTCCCGGCACAAAAAGTATCCTATGTTCCTTCTAATACCTCCAAGAATATGTGTACAATGTTTCATGAAGATCGGTTGAGTAGTTTTCGCGTGAAAGCGTAACAAACAAACTTACATTTACATTTATAGTATTAGTAGGGATATAATAAGTTATGGTCTTTTTGATATAAATTACATATACTATACATTACTATATGTTAAGACCTGTAATTGACCATTTGTTTCTATTACTATTATTATTTATAAAATTTTCGCTGTTGTTCTTCTGAAAGAAATAAATAAAACACTTTTACTGCACATCAGTTTTTTTTTTTTTTTTTATACTACTAAGGTAGCAAACAAGCTGACGGCCCGTCTGATGGTAAACGGTCACCGCAGCCTATGGACGCTTGCAACACCGTGGGTATCACTCGCGCGTTGCCGACCCTGCAAAAATCTCTTCACACCCTTCTTGAAGAACCCCATGCTGTACTCCCTTGGGAAAACCTCGGCAGGGAGCTCATTCCACAGCTTAAGCATGCGCGGCAGAAAGCTCCTTTGGAATCGCACCGTGCGAGACCAGTTTGGCTCCAATGTGTGAGGATGAACTCCCCGTCTGTTTATTTTCTTTTTATATTTACTTTACTTTTACCTTTATTATTACATTTACATTAAGTTTTAGCTCATACTTGAAGCACTTGCAGCATATCTGATTATGTTAATCACATAAAACCTGGAGCGAGAGCTGTAACTCGCAACACAAGTTCCAGAGCTCAATAAACACTAAACACCTTATTTTTACCATCCTAATTATTTGCTTTGAATATTAACTGTTTAAGTGTCTGTGCAAATTTATTATTAAATAAAATTATTATTATTATTATTTTAGGATATAATGGCCACTTTAAAAGCGGTGTTAATTTTACATCTGATTTAAGGTCCCAAGATACGAATTTAGGACCGCAAACATTCTAGTTGTTGGACCAACAAGGTCGACTACTTTGCCTAGTACAATCGCCTTTAGTGTTTAACAAAGAAATTTCAAGCAAATTATTAGGACTTGTGTACATAAATTATTTAAAATCCGGATATCCTGTTCCGGATTGGGTGTTACATGATTTTAATTAGTGATACATATATATTTTTACGCTGACAACAGTTTGTCGTTCTACCTGATAACTGACGTTTCACCTTATGGTAAGTGGTCCTGTCTATGGTCATTTGCAACACCAGGGGCATCGTCAATGTCGGGAAGTGTTTAGTCTTATGTGCCTGTAATATCATCAGTCCTCTTACCTTTATAATTGAATCACAGTATTACAAGTGTGCTACGTACTGTTTCATAGGGGAAATAGGTGAGGTAGTATAAAAACCAAGAATTTTTTATTTACTCGTTTTTACGAGCGCGCTCTGTTGAAAATATCGATTTTGACATCAAACTGAACAGAAAATTTATAGGTATCATACATATGCTACGATACATGGTTAGATGTTGTGGCTTTTGTAGACAAATCTACCCCATTTTTAAGCGTATTAAGGGTTGTTTTTCATCCACAATCTAAATTATCAGCCATTTTAGTATGAGACGAACTAAAACACGATTTAATTATCATTATTTCTGTTTAGGATACGGTGTTTTAATTTTATTACATCAAACCTTGAAAATGTTGTTATTGATAAAACAATGGCAATATATAAAGTAGGGATTCAATTCTCTGGACATCATTTTCACAACATTCTCTTAGTATATCATTTTAATAAAAAAAAGCGTGTGTGTGTACTTATGTACACACGTAAGAAGTTATACTCGAAATTATTGGTGAGAAAAACTGCACTAAAAGCATTTGTCTTTACTATTCAGTCTCTTGCACCTGTCTGTAGCAATGAATAACAATTTTTGACGTTGTGAGGTTATTATAGATCATTATATAATTACTCACTCATTGACACTGACAGTTGCGATTTGTGCGATGTTCCGTTATCAGGTAACTTTAGGGTGTCGGATTTTCGTGACGGTGTGGGCGCGCATTGTAAAAATTTACTCTCATAATTTTTCCCTTACGCGCCAAAAGTATAACTTTAATAATATATTATTTGAATTGGTCGTAATAATACTGTAAGTATATAATGTCATTGAATATAAAATATTTAAATTATATACAGTGACATTAAAACATTTATTTATGCTTTTATAGTTAATAATAATTTAATTTAACTCGCGATGTAAGCTGTATACTTGAACAAACCTACTTATTAAATACTGGTTTTTCCCCCGGATTCACTCGCGTTACCGGGATAATAGATCTAGAGTAGATTCTATGTTTATCAACGAGGTCCATATTGATAAGGGTCCAAGTTATGCCGAGAAAGACTGACAAACATGAGTGTTACTTAATTAAAGAAAGCCACTATCCAGTAGGATATTTAAAATGCGAAATTTTATGAGGGTGGCTGTATAGTTGTTTGTTACTTTTTGACGCGAAAATTACTAAACGGATTTGGAAGAAAGTTGGTACATAGGATTCATACGATTTTTTAACCGGGAAAATGTAACTTTCCATGGGAACGCGGGTGAGACTGCGGGGGACAGTTAGTATTTGAGTGTATTTCCATCTGGTCAAAGAAATATGATATAATAAAGCTTTAATGGAGCTCTAAGCTAAACTATTAAGATAATAAAGAATACCCTACAAAATTCATTCAAATGTTTTTGGGATTCGTTTTTTCGGAAAGTCGAAAAAAACTGATATTACTCAGAAAAATCGTCGTTTTGCACAATTACAATCATAAAATAAAATACTTCCGGATTTCCAGATTGATCCGGATTTGCGATCCGGTTAAATAATGTGTCCTAAGCTTAAAAGTCACATGACAACTTACACAATGGCACCAAACAATCGAAAGTGGTTATCGGTTATGTAAATTGTTAAAATTAACATTTTCATGAAATTACTATTCGTTGAACCTATGTACCTACCATACATTGATTCATATTGGTCCTTTCGCTTGACTTTTTTTTCTACTTTTTTGTTTGCTAGTAATGCGAAATGTGAGATGTATAGGTATTTCTTACTCTTTCACGCAAACACTACCGTACAGATTTGGATAACACTTGGCACATCTATCTAAGAGCATGCCATGTAACATAGAGGCTACTTTTGATCCCGGGAAAATGTAGCATCCCTCGGGAAATCGGGAAAACCGCAAGGGACAGCTGGGCTATTTATAATACTAATAATGAGTCTTATCGCTAATAGATACACAATTTAGTTTCGAATATCAAAGGCAAATCGTAAATTGGTCAGGATTTCAATTTCTGTATTTCCATAAATTGTTCGTTTATCTAAGGAGGTTAGATTAGAATATTCTCATGTGCATCTCTTTCTTTCTTAAATAAATAAAAAGAGTAAGAAAGCCTTAAAATTGGATTATTTAATTAAATTTGGAGTGGTCCACTGAAATGTGTTATCTCGGAGACGACGCATAATAATCAGGGGCCCGATTCTGTAAGGAAAATGACACTAACTCGAGGATGTTTCGTCCCGGCCTCTATGGTTTGTCTCTGTCGCCTACTACGCTAATACTACTAATCACATTCGCTCTCCGAGGCCTCTGTGAAGCGACTCGCCGACGACGTTTGTATTAGTTGAATAAGGGGGCAGTTTTGTTCAAACTAACAAGACTAAAATTCTCTATAACTTTTTCCAACTCTAGGAGAAGAAAGAGAGGTTCTCTATCTACTTTTTTGAGTTATATTTTAGACCAATAAATCGTCGCCGCATCGGTATCATTGCATTGTAGGTACCACAAATTATTCGATCTATCCATATAAGGACAAGTCATATTTATATAATTAAATAAATATCCTGGGACATTCTTTACACACGGCCATCTGATCCCAAACTAAGCAGAGCTTGTTATACGTCAACCAGATAGGTAACCGAAATATTTTTATAAATACATGCAAATATAAACAGATATGTTCATACACAAATATTTGTCCTTAATGGGAAATAAATCCGTTTTTTTAAATTATAATAATAAAGGCTATCGTAAGGATTTTCAATTTAATTTATTTATATTAAAAAGTAAAAATTATTTTGAAGCATTATCGAGCTTAGCTTAGGAAGAAATTGCTTCAGCAATAAGGGCGTACATTGTTTGTTTGTTTGTTTGTTTGTAGAATACTTTTATTTTATTTTCTTTTTATGTGATGTGAACAATAAAGTATATTTGTATTATATTGTAGATAGCTTCAAGTGGAAAAATATGGTAAAACGCCAGAGTATGGCAATAATTTTTATAATTAATTTTAATTGTGGTTGTAAATTGTAAATAAACACCGTGGGAATTTCTTCACTCAGTTCTATGTTAACTAAACTGGTTACATTAAGGTACTTTTTCAATTAATTATGCATACTTATTTTTTTTTTCCTTAGTGGTCGCGTGGTGTACAGCTCGGCTAGTGATTTGAGGGCCTGGGTTCGATTAGCAGACCATGTATAATTCACATCTCTTTGTTAGAAATAATTATCTGTGGTCAGGATTGGTAAATGATCCAGAAAAATAAAGATAATGCTTATCACATGTCACGTTGGAATTTCAAATATTTTTAGTAAAATGTGGTTTTCAGAAGATGGACTGGTTGTCTTAAGAATTATGATATTATATCTTTCTTTGTATGTAAGTAGGTGTAGTATATTTTTACTAGCTGTCCCACGCGGTTTTACCCACGTTCCTGAGGGATATCACATTTTCCCGGAATAAAAAGTAGCCTATATGTTATTCCAGGATATGCTCTATCTATGTGCTAAGTTTCATACATAGTAGTAGTTTTTGCGTGAAATAGTAACAAACATACTTACATTCAAATCTTTCCTCTTTATAATATTAGTATAGATATTGAATAGCAAGGATAATAATTATGTATATGCTAAGTTTAGAATCAGATGGCTATGTGTGACCTCCTATCCTAGGATACGTCTTAGAATACTTGATGACGATGCACTGATAATTTAATTAATATTTTAAATTAATTAATATTGATTAACAGATTATTAGACGTTAAAAAAATAAGATATTCAACTTACCCAACGACTGCAAATAACCCGAAAAACCACCAATAATTCTTCCCTTGCAACACTGCTTAGTATCCCGCCGCAACAAAGCGCGCGAATTTCAAAAAAACTTCAACACGTTTCGATTTTCAATTGTTCGTAATTTGAACTCGATACGATATGTATTTTTTTTTCAAATAAACTTTTATCTATGTACCTATACAACCTCTATAATAGTTAAAATAGGTTGTAGCGGTAACATAGGCGCGTGCGCCGGTGGTTGCAGCGCGTCGGATACTAATATTGTTGGTCTCCTTACAAACCTTGAAAGCTACTGAAAGCCCCGCCCGCCTATCGCATTCCTAGTATTCAATTAGACGGACTGTCGTTTGAGTAATATAGTCCGCTGGTCCTTCGTGACTCTTTGTTAAGTGGAAAAAAAAATTGAGGCCGCCAATGAGATTCAGCGTTAATCATGCTTTTGTAATTACAATCGACGTAATTCGTACAACTGGGCGAGTTACAAGGCTTCTTGTAAGCAGACAATAAGAAAAAAACATCAATCTTTCATTTGGCTTCATTTTTATTAGTAACTCTTACTTGTCAACTAAAGGTATTTTTCTGAAGGGGTCATGGTAGATGGTGCGATTGTATTGCCCCATTTTTGAGAAATTCTTCGTGAATAGAAGGTCTATTTGAATAAGTACATTAAATTTATAGAGGAACTTATGAAACGTGAGCCGGTTATAAACTTAGCAATCACTCTTTTCAAAACAAGATTTAATACATTGGGATTTTGTAAAGGTAATACTATAAATTTAGAAGTACTTAGTAGAGATCTTAGGGCAGAATTCTTCGGGGAAAGTACTATCACCATACCCATTGTCACCGTAGTGAAGTACTGCATTTGTATTACCGCTTCCGTTAGAAAGGCATCGGGAATGGAGAAATTATACACATGAGACTTAACAATTTCACGTCTCGTATTGCAAATTCCCCTCTCATCTCCAAAGCCATACACCATCAGATGGGCCGTCCGCCTGTTTGACCATACTTGTCCTTGTGTCCTGCACCCAAGCTTCGTGATCATCAAAATAATCCTTTATTACTTCACTAGCTGTCCCCCGCGATTTTACCCGCGTTCCCGTGGGATGTCACATGTATTATACATAAAAACCTTCCTCTTCAATCACTCTATCTATTAAAAAAACCGCATCAAAATCCGTTGCGTAGTTTTAAAGATTTAAGCATACATAGGGATATAGGGACAGAGAAAGCAACTTTGTTTTATACTATGTAGTAATTAGGTAATCGATTATAATCGATCTTATTATCCACATAATAAGAGTTACCAAATGCGGGCCCGTCACCTTCATTATACAATACACCAAAATAATCAAACCATTTAAGAAACGACTATGACCTACCTCAACTATGTCGATTTCAATAAAAAAAACTTATTGACCGAGTTTGTTAGAGAATTAGTAGTATATTTGAGTACTTACAAGTTATTTTGACATGATGTTGGAAGTCCGATCACGTGAAGCACGTACTTTCCAAAATCAAATTGCGTCACATCGTTAGTGTGTTTAGTAGATGCAAATACCACTACAAACATCTTAGTAATATTGTAAACTAGCTGTCCTTTCTGTTATTTCTATGTGTCAAGATTAGTTGAGTAGTTTTTGCGTGAAAGACTGATAAACATTCATAGTACACCTTTACATACATCCTCAAAAACTTTCACATTTATAATATTAAACTTGACAAAGAAAAATAACCTTTATTCCTTCATAAATGAGGTGCATCTATTGATCCAGCAGCTAATTCTATGATGGAAATCAACCTTATTCTAAAGCAATACAGTTTCTTTTCCTATGACAATCTGAAACGTCAAAACGGCCATCATAGCGTGCCGGCAGTATAGTAGGTTACGATAACTATATATTTTGTTTTATATTTGAGAAAGCTATTATTGAGCAGCTACTATTAATCAGATTTGGATGAAACTTCGCATATAGGTAATTTATAACCAGGATAAATTGCAGGAACGCGCGAGTGATACCCAAGCAAGATGTAGCAAGCGTCTATAGGCTGCGGTGACCGTTTACCAGACGGGCTGTCAGCTTGTTTGCAACCTGACAGCCCGTCCCGTTTTAAAAAAAAAAGAAAAGAAAATGAACCACAAACAAAACTGAGTGATTATGGCGATAAATACTATTAGCTCAGTTCACCTTTAAGGTGTCTTGAAATAAAGATCAAAAGAGCATACCGATGACCAAATTATCCATCGCTATCTATCTATTAAAATTAAAATGAATATTTGTATGTTTGCATACTACCTTCTTGTACTATTTATCCGATAGCGATGCAACTTTACTGAGTTGTTCTACGTACACCTGCGTAGGTTCCTGACACACAAAAAAAAAGAAAAATGTCGCATAGCAACGCATGCAGAGAGTATGTAAAATTGATATTATAAAATAGCCAAAAAGTCAGAATAGATAAAAAAGAATTTAATAAAATAAAAAATAATGTAAGCTTGCTGAGTTTCTTGCCGGTTCTTCTCAGTTGAAGGCTGACTTCCGAACCGGTAGTAGCTTCAGTAACTTTAAATTTGACCTTCATAAGTGCCTTCTGAGGGCCTAAACTGAATAAATGGTTTTGAATTTTGAAAAAAAAAAAAAAGTATATACATATATGTATAGTTTTAAAAGTCACTTTTTCTGACAGTTTCTGCGCTCAGTTCTTTTAAACTGCGCTATAGATAGATTTAAATGCGGCTCTCACTATTATCTATAAAAAATATTTCCAACTAGCCGTCCCCCGCGGTTTTACCCGCGTTCCCGAGGGATATCGCATTTTCCTGGGATAAAAAGTAGCCTATATTTTATTCCAGGATATGCTCTATCTATGTGCCAAGTTTTTTTCACATCCGTTAAGTAGTTTTTGCTTGAAAGAATAACAAACATACTTACATACAAATCTTTCCTCTTTATAATATTAGTATATTTCAAACGGTTTATATGTATGTAGGTATATATTTATATTATTATCTCAGGAACTAAGGGCGGGTCGCAAGTTGTTAATAAATAAATGCTTCTCATAAATTTTACAATATTTAAAAATAAATTATTAAGAATGTTATTTTTTTATGCACAAATAAGTATGTTTAGATGGTTTTCTCTATTTATATATTTTAAAATATTATTATCTGTGTCAAATCTAATTACACTTACGTACTGGTCGTAATCAATACATAAATTTGTACCTCATTATGTAATTTCACAATTTATTGGCAACTTCCAAGATAATCAAGAAGTCGTTTATAAAAAAAAATAACTGTTCAAAAAGTATCTATATGACATGCACACAACAAAAAAAGTTTGCGTTCATTTAAAAAACTAAATATATTTTTTGGCTATGGCAAAATTAAAAGAAAAAGCTTTTTAATAATGCTATCTAGTTTAATGGCTGCTTAGAATGAAATATCCGTTTTCTAAGATCCCGTGGGTCATAGCACATAATTAATTTAATATATATGAATGCTAATAGGGATACAAATCTAGGCTACAAAATAAATAATTATTAATTTATGTTTTTAACCAAAGAATAAAAATAAATTCAAACCTTTTTAGTTTATCCAAAATGAACGTAAACCTTTTTGTTGTGTAATATAAAAAAAAACAGTGATGGGAAATACACCTATTGGACTCAAAAGCAGCAGCCAGCTCAGTTATCAATGGATTTACTGATAATCCAACAGTTTGACTGCATCGTTACGGTCAAATGCTTTCACATTAAACCATATCAACCGAGAATAGGTACAGCATTGTACCTAGAAAAAGTTAATGGAGTCTCGGCAGTGTCAGGCCGTGTCACGTATCTCCACGGATATTAAAGCGAGAATTTCAACGGATTCCTAACAATATAATTGCTAGGAAGCGCTAAAGGAGGAACTTTTTGCCAATGTTATATAGTCACCTACAAAGGCGTTTAATCTTACTGAAAAAAACTTCTTTATTTGAATTAACTCTTTCATAGCAAATTCGTACAACGAAACTTATCAACTCAGACTTTAACTTGAGTTCCTTGTTCTAAGCTAGCTTCAACTCATTGTTACATAGTTCCAAAATGTATTTAAGTATCGACTAATAATTTAAAAATCGAAATGTTGCTTATAAACAAACATGGCTTCTAAGTGCGAGTCGAATATAAAATCTCGAAAAAACGCGTTGCTTCTATGAGGGCCACTTTTACATTTAATTATTAACTGTATTTTATTTTTGGGAAATTTCAAGAGTCTAACGTTATAAAATATAGAGCCCTGTGACAAACGGACGGACTGACGGATGGACGGAGAGAACAGCCTAAGTAATAAGCTCTGGTCGGACCCTTTGCCCTTTCCAAACAGATGTCTTCAAATAAAATATTCACAAGCCTATTTGTAAGCGATTGTCAGAGACTCACCTACGTTTAAAAATATACGGACAAAATCAATAAATAGGTCACATTGATTGGGCGTTTGGCCCTCCGAATGTTTGACCCAAAAACATTATTCTAAGGATTTCTGTATAAAACCTTTGTTATGAAGCGATGAGAAAAAATAAACTGTCAAATTATGTTAGTGACTTGTACTATTAATTTTGATACGAACCTTTTTCGTCTGAAAACTTAGACAGTATGATCATACTTTTATAAATAAATTATAAACATCTTTTATAGATAAGTAATTTGCTATGCCACAGAGTCGGGTTGTAGATAATACCTACAATAATATTAAAAAAAATCTAAACACAAAGTCATTTATTAATTGAACTCTAGAAGATCCATGAAGTTCAAATCTATTGAATCTGCTACTGGTTCTGAAGTCAGTCTTAAACTGAGAAGAATATTGCTGTATTATACATATACTAGCGACCCGCCCCGGCTTCGCTCAGGTGCAATATAGATACTAATATGTACATATAAACCTTCCTCTTCAATCACTCTATCTATTAAAAAAAACGCATCAAAATCCGTTGCGTAATTTTAAAGATTTAAGCATACCTAGGGATAAAGGGACAGAGAAAGCGACTTTGTTTTATACTATGTAGTGATGATTAGCTCAATTTAGTGCGGTATCTTTTATTTATTCTTTCAATAGAACGACGATCAAGATGACGTAGTTCGTAGGGTGCGTTCTATTCATGCAGGCCCGTTAGTGTCATCGTTTGTATGTATCAAAAAGCCCAGGTGACTACTGGCAGTCACATTTTAATCGAAGAAGAAGAATAAGAAGCCCCGTTGACTGCTAAGATTGTTATAGAAAAAGTAATCCTATGGTACTATAGATAAGGTTCATATTTATCATCATACACTTAAACATTGGATCAAAAGATCAATCATATTTAGAAAGCAATAAAAATGATTTTGCTTTGACATCCTAATCTGTCGAAACGGACCTTTTAAATCTCTACAACTTTAATTATGAAACGGTTTATTTGTTACTACTCAGCTCCGTAACGGCTGAACCGATTAGAATAAAACTTGGCACCCATTTAGAATATATTTTGGATAAACACCCATTATAGGTTTTTCCCCTGGGAAACATAAGATTCCTAGGGAACGCGAGTGAGACCGCGAGATGGAATATAGTAAACTCTCGGACATTGGATCTACAATGTATTGATTGATTGATAATAAGCACCTGAGAGCAATTAACATTCTTCAACGTCTGATTCACATACAACATGCTTCAATAATCAACCATTTGTTTTTCTAAGGCCTTTAATAACAAGTAGAAATGAGGATGCAAATTACAATGATGCTTCATAAATGTGGTTTAAACCCCTGCTACTGTTCCTACGGTACGTTGATAGTGGTGAAAAGTGTAAGGTGTAAAGTACGGTGGTAGCACTTCCCTGCACGAACTCTGCACTTAGCTCTACTACTTCTAAAATTGCATTATCTTAATATATTAGGTTGGGGAAAAAGACTTTTTGCGTTATAGTATGTATGAACTTGTAATAAAATCTCTTTGGCTTTAAAGAACATGTTTCCAAATTCAAATTAGGACAATTTGTGATTTTCAATTGTTTTTCGTACCGCCAAGATGAGTGAATCTAATGAAGAAATTCGATCCATTTTAAAATTTTACTTAAAAAAGGTAAAAATGCAACGCAAGCCGCGAAAAAATATTGCGATATTTATAGACCTAGTGCAGTATCTGTGAGAGTAGCATAAATTTGGTTTAAGCGTTTTCAATCCGGAAATTTTGATGTCAAAGATGCACGTCGCTCTGGTCGCCCTATTACGAATAAAATGCATGGCATTTTTTAAAAAGTGGAGCAAAATCGGCATATCAGTAGTTACGACGTAGCTGAAGAACTGGGAATTGACCACAAAATAGTTTTGGCGCATTTGAAAAGAACTGGGTAAACAAAAAAGCTCGATATTTGAGTACCTCACGAGCTCACTGAAAGAAACCTAATAAACCGTGTACTCATTTGTGATTCTTTATTACGACGTCATGAAACCGAACCGTTTTTGAAGAAGCTGATAACTGGGGATGAAAAGTGGATCACGTACGACAAGAACAGGTCAGGCTTCACAGACTGTGGCGATACCCGGGTTAACTCGCAACAAAGTGATGCTGTGTTTGTGCTGAGATTGGAAGGGCATTATTGATTATTAGCTGTTACCATCAGGCAGGACCATCGATTCTGAACTCTACTGCGAACAACTGATGACATTAAAGCAAGAAGTTGAGAGAAAGCGGCCGGATTTAATCAACAGAAGGGGTGTGGTTTTTCATCATGACAACGCTAGACCTCACACATCTTTAGCCACTCAGCAAATATTAAGAGAGTTTGGCTGGGAAGTATTAATGCATCCGCCGTATAGTCCTGACCTTGCACCTTCAGATTTCCACCTGTTTCGGTCTCTTCAGAATTCTTTAGGCAGTGTCAGGTTAACATCACGAGAGGGCTGCCAAAACCACTTGTCGCGGTATTTTGATCAGAAGTCCCAAATTTTCTAAAGCAACGGGATCATGTCCCTACCTACAAAATGGCAAAAAGTTATCGAAAAAATGGTACCCACATACTTTAGTTAAATGTAAGTTTATTTACATTAATATTATAAACTGTTTTGAATTTTCTTAAAAAATGCGAAGAAACTTTTTCCCCAACCTATTATATAAATTACGTGTCACGTTGTTTGTCCGCGATGGACTCCTAAACTACTTAACCGATTTTAATGAAATTTGCACACTGTGTGCAGTTTGATCTAACTTAAAAGATAGGATACTTTACATCTCAATTTATAGCCGTAATATAATTTTATTGCAAATTAATTGTTTATTATTTGACAGTCACAATTATCTGTTAGCTCCAAACGATTCTAACAGATGGCGGCATGTTAAAAGTACCAACGTTTCAATTTTAGGGAACTCTTACTGATTACGTATTTATTCTCATGTCTGTGGATAGTACCAGCAAACTGGCAACTATCCTGCCCCCCATTCAGGTTATCCAAACATCGTAGGCAAGCCAGTGCAACGAGGCCTAGGTGAGCTTACTTCTCATGTGATTGCGTAGTTACCGAAAGAGACAGAGCATAGAGGCCGCGACAAAACATCGTTGAGCTAGTGTAATTTTTCTAACGGCATTGAAGCCAAATCTACTACCACCTGCGCCGGTGTATTACCGTGGATGCACATCAGAGAGTTTCTTTCCAGGTTACTGGTTACCACTTTCGGCAATGTAGTACTAAATTTAGTTATATACCAATAAAGTTCACATTTGCTTGGCCAAAATTAAGCAACAATTTTTTAGTAGATACTAGAGTTGACCTCCATTGCGTCGTGTCAGTTCGTCCTTATGTGTTTCATTTCACATTTTATTGTTAACTAGTTCTATAAATATCCATGTTCTTGCAATAACTAGAGCAAGATCAAATAAATAATATTAGATATTGTACGGAAAATGCTATAAAGGAAAAGCCGCGCTTTGCCTCGAGCGAATGACAGATTAAATTTATTAATAATTCACGTTCTAAACGATCGCTCGGCGTTATTAACTCACTACCGTGGTTGACTCCACCCATATGAACATGGAAATCTATGGAGCTGAAGATACAGCAATAGGAACATTTTCACGGAGTTTTTTTATTCGACATGGGATGAACAATGAACCAAGCAAACGGTTCAGCTTTTGGTAAGTGGTCACTGCCATCTAGGGATGCTACGCCGCCCGACCCTGAGATAGTAAAGTTGTTACGTCTCATGTGTCTGTAAATTCACAAGTGCACTACTGCTTCACGGCGGAAATAGGTGTGGTGGTAGTACTTCCCCGGGCAAAGTCTGCACTAAGACCTCTACAACTCTCGATAGGTAAGTACTTTGTAGTGCACACCTTGCATATTATTTCATATTACTAGGTTTCACCCGGGTTCCGGGAGACTGTAATGTCTACTCTACTCTCTGTCGGACAAACTGACTAAGGCGCTCAGTTAAAATAATTGCAAATCATTTAATTTACACCATTTCTCTACTATATTATACATGTATTATACATATAAACGTTCCTCTTGAATCACTCTATCTATTAAAAAAACCGCATCAAAATCCGTTGCGTAGTTTTAAAGATTAAAGCATACATAGGGATATAGGGACAGAGAAAGCGACTTTGTTTTATACTATGTAGTGATTACGAACAAAACAAACCTATTCTATTCCTCTCGCTGTTCCAACAAAGAATCCATATTAGTAATACAATTAAATAACTGATATTATTTGATATTAATTGATCCATATCCCATATTAGTCACGAGTATTACAATACCAGTGCTTGTAGGGTATGAACGGATTCTTTGGAACACAATGACTTACAGAGGTTGTTGAAGGCGATACGACAACTTCCGATCGGTTTATGGCTTAATAAGAGTATCGAGTAGTAGAGCTCTTAGTGCAGAGTTCGTCCGGGGAAGTACTACCACCTTACCCATTTCTGCCGTGAAGCAGTAATGCACTTGTATTACTGTGTTTCGGTTAGAAAGGTAAGGGGGCCGGTGAAATTACAGGCACATGAGACTTAACAACTTCACGTCTCAGGGTCGACTACGCATTGGCGATGCCCCTAGTGTTGCAAATGTCTATAGGCGGCGGTGACCACTTACCATCAGGGGGACCGTCCGATTGTTGTCGGCCCAAGTGGTATAAAAAAAAATGAGACCCGGCAAAAAGAAAATAAATCCTATGTAGCTGAATTGTATTGCCAGGCAATCAATGATATATTAACGACTAGCTGTCCCTCGCGGTTTCATCTCCGTTCCCGAGGGATGCAACATTTTCCTGGCACAAAAAGTATCTGTTCCAAGGCATTTTCTATCTACGTGCCAAGTTTCATCCAAATCCGTTATACAAACTTTCGCATTTATAATATTAGTAGGATGTCATTGCATGCAATATTATGTGTTATGGCTGCTACGCTTATGAGTCAGTTCCCTTTATCAAGATTGTGGTTAAAACAAAAGGCGATTGATTATATAAAGGAATGTCTCATAGACGTGGTGACTACCATCAGATGGACTAACTGAGGGCTTGTCAACGATTGGCATAAAAAAACGGGCTAGTCCGTAGCGAACTTACACGAGAAAATTCCGTTTCACGAAACGATATTTAACAAAGCTTAGATAAAAGACGACCCTTTTCAATTTTTATCAATATTTTACAAGATTTAAAACATATTTGTGACATCTACCACGTACTACTTGGCATTCCATGGAAGCTAATAATTTATAAAAGGGCAATAACTTATTTTAGTGAATAGAAAAGATATGACGAGCCAGTTGGCTTGGTGGTGAGAGACCCTGACTGCCAAGCCGCAAGTTGTGGGTTCAATGTCCACCCATCCACCTTATTCAGCTAATACAAATTTCGGCGAGTCGCGAGAGATCACGGAGGCCTCGTAGAGCTTATCTCTCACGTAAGTATTGGCGTAATTAGCGAAAGAGAGAGCACGAAGGCCGCGACGAAACATCCTCGAGTTAGTGTCTTTTTCCTTACAGAATCGAGCCCCAAGACCAATATTTGTGTGCATAAACATGTCTGTTTGTTTTGTGTGTCTGGTTTAAATATATTATATTGTTATATATAGGTATTTAAAGAGTTGTATATCCGTTACCTGGTAGCCATAGAACAAGTTCACTCTCCTTAATTTCATTTATGAAAAATATTTGTCACTGATACAAAAAAAAAAAAATTATTACGATGTTCGTGGGGTGGAGACCTGGCGTCCTGAAATACAGGCTCCCACAACTTAAGTGCTTTTGTAAAATTTTGGTAATTTAAGTTTTTTTTTTTTGTAACTCGTTGTGGGAGATAAATAAATAAAATATTATTATATTATTATTATTATAATTTGGGATCAGGTAACCATGTGTGAAGAATTTTCTGAGGATATTTAAATGTAGTTACTTAAAAAATTTAGACCAACTTAAAGTATCGTAGATTTAACCTTCATCAAACCTGTCCAAGATAATATTTGGTAAGTACCTAAACCCGATATGTATTTATGTTAATAAAAACATCAACAGCCCTGGTAAAAAGTCACGTGTGAAGATTCCACGGTCCATTATGTATCTGTGGTAAATGTCGTTTGAATTACAATAAATTTGCAGTAATCATGCAGTTCTACAAATATTATTAGTGTCTTGCATCGTAGGATGGAGTTGGAGATGGCTTGTAATAGGTAAATAATAATCTATATCAGTACATAGTATAAAACAAAGTCGCATTCTCTGTTCCTATATCTCTATTTTTTTTAATAGATAGAGTAATTGAAGAGGAAGGTCAAAAAGGAAAAAAATCGATCTCCAGCCGTTATAGACTTTGAAAAATACTGTGCCCCAAACCAGTTTTATTCGAAAGGCGAATTAATACGAAGTTGGTTTAAGAAAAATAAAAACTAATTAATTTTTGAGAATACAAAACATTCTGTATTTGATACTGTAATATTCTACCGAAAAAACTTTAAATTACTCGCTGAAATTGCACTAGGTGTAGAGCAACGTCTGAAATGCCGACAAATCTTTGTTTACACACCTACCGAAAAAACTCTAAATATTGTTCGTCCGTTAACATTTGAACAAAATTTTCTTTTTTTCCAACAGCATTAATATTAGCTGTCGCACACGCAAGGTATATGCTAGTAATAAAATAAAGTTGTGATATAAAATTACAAGGTAGTTCATTATATTGAAGATAAAAATGTATGGAAATAGCTACTCTCTACACGAATGTTACCTATATTAAGTATTTTGTAATTGTGAAATATAAAATTATGTAAAGTTGATATTATAAAATAGCCAAAAAGTCAGAATAGATAAAATTTATATAAATTTTTTTTTAATAAAAAAGAATGTAACCTTGCTGAGCTTCTTGCCGGTTCTTCTCAGTTGAAGGTTGTAGCTTCAGTAACTTTAAATTTGACCTTCATAAGTGCCTTCCGAGGGCTTAAACTGAATAAATGGTTTTGAATTTTGAATTGAAATCAATATTATTTTCGGTTACCTCCCATACACATTAATTGGGGATGATATTTAATACCTGTATATTCCATTTTGTGGGATTCATTTTTGTTAGAGTGCCGTCCTCTTTACAAACGCTAACAAGTAATAATTGATTAATTAAAAAAATTACTTGAATAATACAGAACCCTACACTGCACCTTGCCCGACAAGCACTTGATCGGTTTTACTAATAATTTAGGAAAATAAAGAACCAAAATATCACACAAAATTGCAGAAGTGATGACATTATGTTATCATCTAATGAATTTATGAGCAATTTAATGAAGGAAGATAATGTATAACTTTCAGAAAATATTCCGCCTTGTATTATTTTATGAGCTTACCCAGTGCCGGATTAAGCAAGCGCGGGGCCCGTAGCTAATTATCGGAGGGCCTTTAGTCTGCTATGGGTTCTTAAGTATAATGTGGTAAAAAAAACAATCAGTGGTGGGCGGCCTTAGACACACGGGGCCCGTAGCAATTGCTACTCTTGCTTCGTGGATAATCCGGCACTGAGCTTACCCTTTATATGATCACATTGAAGCAAAATTTCAATAAAAGAATTATTCTTATAGCACCATATAATAAATAACTAGCTGTCCTGACAGACGTTGTCCTGTCGAAATTAGTCCATACAAAAGTTCCATAAAAAAAATACAATGCAGAAATTCGATCACAGCGCCACCTATCTATTGTGAATCTAAACCATTTTCAATACCACTGGAACACACAAAAAAATCATCAAAATTATTACAGCCGTTTAGGAGGAGTTCACTTACATACACACGGACAGAAGAATTATTTTATATATCAAATAAGAATACCTCTTGAAATTGAAATTTGTCATGAAACAGTGGTTTTTTTTTGCTGTCTCCCAAAACACCACCTAACTGAAGTCAGATTAAAGTTTTATTTTAAACAGTCCATACCTATTTTATTTTGATGTTACAATTTTGATTGCTTTTTTTTATGTCTCGATGTCGATGCCTTCGAAATTTGTTACTGTAGGATATTGATTTAAAATTTCATTCGGGACTCGTGCCGTTTACCGTTCTGTACTTGTTCTTTATAATACTGCAAATGGTAGATAAAAATATAACGAAACATTTATAGTTTTAACTCTTTAAATTGACTTGAAGATGGTATCTACTTATGGTGTAGACGGCTTTTACACCCTTATAGCGGTTTCGCACGACGTCTGATCCGAATCCGTGATAACAGAGATCTAGAAAAATCATCTGACGGAATTCGGATTCATTGCATAAACTACCATAAAAATAGTTCTACGACAACTCCGGACCGTGTTTTCGTATTATGATCGGATTCGGATCGGACGCAGTGCGATACCCCTCTTCTGCGGATAATTCAGTTAGTGCTGCCCCCTTATTCAGCTAATACAAACTTCGTCAACGAGCCGCTTCACGGAGGCCTCGGAGAGCTTATCTCTCACGTGATTAGTAGTATTAGCGTAGTTAGCGAAAGAGACAGAGCACGGAGGCCGCGTCGAAGAAAGTTAGTGTACCTAATTTTCATTACAGAATCGAGCCCCTGAGCCTGCCCAACCAAGTGTGGGATCTACCAAACACACGGGGAAGTACTACCACCTTATTCATTTCCGCCGTAAAGCAGTACTGCACTTATATTACTGTGTTTCTGTTAGAAAAGTAAGGGGGGCGGTGAAATTACAGGCACATGAGAGTTACCAACTTCACGTCACTTACTATCACGTCGACCGTCTGCTTTTTTAATGGCCTACGTGGTTTAAAAAAATAAGAAATTGTATATAAATGTACTTGTTTGTACCGCTTGTATGTACCAGATAACTGATACACTACCGTGGTTTCACCCGTGTTCTCGAGGAATAAAAGTGCGCGAGCGATATGTTAATATGTTATTATCTCAAAAACGATGCATCTAAATTAAATAATAAAAACGGCAAATATTATCCACATAAAATTACCTTGGTGCCTGCATAATTAACTTTTGTAAGAAAAGTATTCTTTTCTCTCTACATATTTTAAATCCTTACTTTGGGACGGTTTTAAAAAAAAGTTGAAAAATGTAGTTCTGTATTTCTTAGCAAAAGCCTGAATATGATATTATATTAATAAAGCTTGGACATTTAATCATGGACAGTTAATAATACTGGTTTAGCATATGGCGCATGATCAGTGGCGACCACCCGGCCCATGTCACGAGTTCGGTTGCCTTGACGCCGGAAGCTGTCGCATGTACTAGCTTTAGATACTTTATTATATACTAAATACTACCCAGCGTGTGCTACAAGGCTAAAAAAAGAAATAAATTTTGGAAATTTTGTTAATTTATTATCTTTTCTGTCTTAATGCTAGTGGATGAACAATATTTTGAGTTTTTACGCTTAGTGCAATTTCAGCGAGTATCAAATTGAGCAAGAATGTTTTTTTTCTTTTCCTTTTTTTTTCATAACCATCTTATCTTTTATGGGATTCCAAAAATCCCAAGGGATTTAATGTATCCCGGGACACTCTGCTTAATTTGGGATCAGGTAACATGTGTGAAGAATATCCCGTGATATTTATTTATTACTAGCTGCGCCCTGCGGTATTGCCCGCATTCAATCCTGTTTATAAACCTTCCTCTTGAATTACTCTATCTATTGCTGAAAACTGCATTAAATTCCGCTGCACAGTTTACGATTCTATAAAGGACATACAGACAAACATTCATTTTTATATACATAGATAACATATACGTCATGGATTCTGTTTCCCAAACCCTTTCATTAGACACCAATGACATGGAGGTGGATTATGGATTTATAAATCGTCATTATACCACGTCCGCCATATTGGATTAAGAATGACGTTATTTAGTTAATCATGCGTTGACACCAAAACCAAATGTATGTGCAAAATTTCAGGTCAATCATAAATCGGAAAGTAGGTCAAATTTGACTTGTAAGATTTGATTACAGACACAAAGACAGACAGACAGGGCGATTGTGTAACTCTCTCAAAATCGTAGTTGCAGATAATTTTGTATTCATTGACGGCGATACGACTGCTATCCCGCAATGTTCACGCGCCGAACCATCAATCTATTTTGAAATAGGTTTCCACATTGATTCCGGATCAGAGTTGTACAATTCGGGTGCGGGCCAGGTGTAACTAAATATGGGCTTGTAATAAGGAAATCAATTTTTGGGCTGACAAACTAACAGACCATCCACCTGGTAAGTTGTCACCGCCACCTATGGACATTTGCATCACTTCCCCGGACGAACTCTGCACTAAGAGTTCTACTACTACGAGGTCTAAGACAAAGTCACTATTTTTATTTTCACCAATATTTAGAAAATGATGAATAGATACATCCTTTCTAATATATTTTTTTTTTTAATGCCACTTAGGCCGACAAACAAGCAGACGGTCCACCTGATGGTAAGTGGTCACCGCCGCCTATGAACATTTGCAACACTAGGAGCATCGCCAATGCGTTGTCGACTCTGAAACGTGAAGTTGTTAAGTCTCATGTGCCTGTAATTTCACCAGCCCCCTTACCTTTCTAACCGAAACACAGTAATACAAGTGGACCACTGCTTCACGGCGGAAATGGGTAAGGTTAAGGTAGTACTTCCCCGGACGAACTCTGCACTAAGAGCTCTACTACTCAATCTATCTTTAAAGACGATCAACGTCATAAATGACAGAAAAAAAACAATTGAAACATCAACTGATCAACTACTATCATTAAATACTTTCGAAAATGAACTCTGCCGTGACGAAGGTCGTGGATTCGAATCCTCGCTTACACTGTAGGAAAACATTTTATTTTCTTTATTTGGAACAGTAACAGCCTTAAACTAAAAAGATTACAAACATTATATATTTCTCCCATTCAGTCGCAGAAATTTCGGTCGGAATGAATGTCTAGCACACGTTACCTATGTACGAGAATAATAGGAAATTTAGCGACGTTGACATTTTTTCCCAATTTTTCAAAATTTCCTAGACCAATCTTTATAAGCTAAATTTTAGAAAAAAATAATCTTAACATGCTATTATAATATTAATTCGATTTACCCCATGTATCTCTACAGTAACAAACTTTTATTTTAACACGTGCACACGACTCATTGACTCAATGTACACATACTGATTTTTTTTATTGTTGTTGTTCTTAGTTCCGTTTCTTATTTCTTTTTTTGTATTGACACTTTACTGTGATATCCTATAATTAGCTTTAGATTTATAAGATAGATGAGACTATGTAACATTTATAAAAAAATCAGGATATCCTAATAATAAAAATAAATAAAAATATTAGAAACTATTTAGACCAGGGTCGATAATTTTTGAAACCAAAAAAAATTACAGTAGGATGTAACCCATTAGAAAAAGAGGGGAATATGATAAAAATAAAAGGAAAAATAAATTACGGTCGATCCGAGTTCGAGAAGTGGGTGGGGGTGAGTTTTTAAGGGTAAAAAATGGTTTATCTTCATTTCCGGCAAAACTACAAGTCCTATGAAAAAAAGTTAAATGGCAAAGTTGTAGGTAATAAAAAGATCTATAACTTTTGTATTTACAATTTTTTCACATAACCTCAAAATTTAGGTGAAAATTTCAAATAACCAAGTTTTTGGTTTTTTATTTATATCTTTTTCAAAAAATTTATTTTTTCTACGAAATTTGATGAAAACTTACCTTTTTATGTCCCAAATATACTGTAATTTATTTGATTTTAAATATTTATTTTTTCGCCTTATTTTAACTTAATATCGAAAAAGCACCCTTGTTTTCAATCGAAAATTCTGACGTCAAAATATCAGCTTTTTCCAAAAAGTCTGTGGGCTTTTTTTTCGTTGAAATATCTTCTTTCTGATGGTGTAAAAAAATATATACATTACCATAGGAAATGTTCTCAAAAAATGCAAAAAATTGAAACGCAAATTCGAAATTTTTTTTTCATTATATACAATTTTGAGGTATTTATTAAAATTTACACTTTAATTACTCAAAAAACTAGTAAGATTTCATGAAAAGGGCTAAAATTTACCGAAGGTCACTCAGGTAAATAAATTTTAATAAATACCTCAAAATTGTACATAATGATTAAAAAAAAATGTCGAATTTGAGTTTCAATACAAGGACATAAAAAGGTAAGTTTTCACCAAATTTCGTAGTAAAAATAAAATTTTTGAAAAAGATATAAATAAAAAACCAAAAACTTGGTTATTTGAAATTTTCACCTAAATTTTGAGGTTATGTGAAAAAATTGCAAATAAAAAAGTTGTAGATCTTTTTAATACCTACATCTTTGCTGTTTAACTTTTTTCCATAGGACGTGTAGTTTTGCCGGAAATCAAGAGAAACCATTTTTTACCCTTAAAAACTCACCCCCACCCACTTCCCGAACTCGGATCGACCGTAATTTATTTTTCCTTTCATTTTTATCATATTCCACTCCTTTTCTAATGGGTTTCATCCTACTATATTTTTTTTTCATTTTTTACCATTTTTGAAGGCTTTGGCCCTGGTCTAAATGTAAGAGTACAAAATTAACTTAAGGTAAGAGTTTTACTGCAGGTCCTGGTTTCGCTTCCAGACCAAGGTGATTAAAATATTAGAGTAAATGTTTAAAATATTGAATTGTCATCGATCCTCGATAAATATACAAAATTTGAATTAAATCTGACCGTTTAAAGTGGGTCAACATCGCGCCCAAAGGAGTACATACAAGTGAACCTAAAATATAGCGTAATTATTATTATCATAAACATATTATTTTTGGTTAACATGTGAAATAAATTGCAAGATTCCTGTTAAATATCAGTGTATACAAGTCCTACGTCTACCCTAGTCTTTATGTGCTTTGGGCGTACTAGCTTACAGTAATATCGATTTAATTCGATTAATGAATCGATTTTCATCAGCCATGATAATAACATGTTTGCTAATTTCGTATTAATGAACAAGCCCGCATTGACGTCAAGCAAAAACACAAGGAAGTTGTCCAGTGAAAGTACAATTCAAATTGACCTTCGCTTATGTTTATTTGCCTATTGTTTAAATTCGCTTGAATGCATCAGAGATTTTTTCTTCACTCTGCCTTGTGACCACAATCTCACCGCGGAAAGTGATAGTGTGGTCAAAGGTTGTGAATGAAATCCTATTAATGTTATTTTTCAATGTGTTAAGGGCATACGCATCAGAGCTGGTTTGGATAAGACCTGACACACTGTTCTAGATTTGCACAAAGAGTACCGCTTTCTTGAGAAAACTATATTTTCTGCGGGAACGCGTTTTTTTTTTATACTACTAAGGTAGCAAACAAGCTAACGGCCCGTCTGATGGTTAACGGTCACCGCAGCCTATGGACGCTTGCAACACCATGGGTATCATTCGCGCGTTGCCGACCCTGTAAAAATCTCTTCACACCCTTCTTGAAGAACCTCATGCTGTACTCCCTAGGGAAAACACAATTACAGGTACATGAGATTTAACAACTTCATGTCTCAGTCGACAACGCATTAGCGATGGCCCTGGTGTTTCAAATGTCCGTAGGCGGCTGTGACCACTTACCATCAGGTTGGCCGCCTGCCAGTATATCGGCATAGTAGATATTTAAAAAATGCTAAGTTGAAACGACCCATGATCTTTGCCGCCGCGTCCAATATCACCAAGGGGCCATCGATAAATTGCGTCACACTTTAAGGGGGGTAGCGGGGGAGGGGAACAAAGTGTGACATTGAGTGACAAGTAGTGGGTCACAAGGCTAAAGTGAATAGGCTCTTAATAAACTAGTGCGCCTCAACATCAATGATTGCATCACTGCTTACCATCAGGTGGGATCGCAGTCAAGCACTAGTTTATATTATTTAAAAAAAATGAAATGTTTCGTGACAATCAAAAATCAACTTTGACTTAAATGTTAAGAAGTGTGTCCATAGACCATTTATTAACCATCTAAAATGTGTGACTTGATATTAAATTTATCAAAAAAATTGGAATTAAAAGTAGCTATAAAACTTTTTTTAAAGTAACTATTCCCAGATATAACATTATAAAATATGTGACGTCACACTAAGGGGAAAGGGGTCTAACAAATGTGACCATCTGTGACAGGAACGGGGGAGGGATCAAAAAGTCATGAGAAGATTCGTTTGCGTAGTTTATGGATGGTCCCCGGAGCTATCACGCCTAAAACGAGCTTATCTACAATCATAAAGATCTCAAAAGCCTAGATTTTTTAACGACATAATTTCAATGGGCGGATATTGCTAAGTACCAGACTACCAGTTTCGTTAGGAGTAAAGTAATTACTTGACCACATAAGGCGACACTTGTGACAAAACCTAGGTGATAAAAATTTCAGAAATGTTAATAGAGGAAATAGTAATGTATTGAACTAGTTCTGTCACATATCCGTTTGTATTATAAGATCCGCATACATAAATTATTTCATATAAATCACGTTACTTCCGATCGTATTATTTCAAAGTCAATTATGTATCTATTGACATATTTAAGGGCAAACGGTCCATTTATTAAACTAAAAGGTCCATTGACTCATTTCAAAACCACAATTAATATAAAATTCCGAACTTTCATGGCCATCAACTTTTTATGAACCTATTCAAACTGGATTGAATTGTTTTTGTACCTTAAGACGTCAGAATGCATGAAAAGGGAAGAAATACAGTGCCCTGAGCACAAACATCAATCGTAAGCGAATCGTCAACGTATAGAGTACGCCAAAATCCAATGCTATGGGATATTAAACATCGCGCAAGGTCTTTGTATGCGCGTCGTTCAATTTCCCATACAAACCAGCTTTTTGGCGCACTCGATACGATGACGCTACGCTTGCGATAAATGTTAGTGCTTAGGCCTCGGGGCTTAGCACAAAATTCGAACGGGGAAGTACTACCACCATACCACCATTTTTTCGTGAAACAGTAGTGCACTTGTATTACTGTGTTTCGGTTAGGAAGGTACTAGGGGCTAGTGAAATTACAGGCACATGAGACTTAATAACTTCAGTGTCAGGGTCGAAAATGTATTGGCGGTGTTACTGATCGTAACTATATGAAATGAAAAAGGGGCGCTGGATTGAAGCTACAGTTTATTTTAAATAAATTTACATGACAATGTCAAATAACCAGCGAACTTTTCTAGTGTAACTAACTGTCAGTACTTTTTGAATTTAGAAAACAAAATACAATCCAAAAAGGTGATCCAAAAAATGGCGGCCTTGGTGGCGCCGAAACTAACGAATTCCTTCCGAAGCAATTCGTCCGATGCCTCCGAAAGCGCTAAAGTGTGGTAGATTTCTTAGGATTACACAAGTCATCTTCGACCTTGGCATTTCAAACGTAATGCACACTTCACCCCCGGCATTATTGAATACACGCCGGTGCATCGAGGCCTCGGAAAACGGATCTCTCACTTGACTGTGTAGTTAGCAAAAGAGACAGCATAAAGGTACATCGTCGAGACACAGAATCACTAAGCCCATCACTGCGTTCGTGAGGTAGGTTATTCAAACCGGTAACTATTGACGTCATTCGTAAAATCTGTGTTATTTAGCATACGACTAATGAAAGCCTTGACCGATTCAGTCCTATTAATATTCTTTTTGATAGGTTAATGTTTAGAGAAGCATCATACAAACAAATAATAGATAAGATTTTGCATACAAAGTTTGATGAAAATACCATAATAATAATTTTAATTGGCAATGTTATAAATATAAGTAAAAAAGACTTGATAAATAGTCTCAATTCTTTATCAAAATTAGAGGTAATGAAAATAATGTTATGTGCTTTCCCATACTCTTCCAACTATTCAGATATGGAGAATAATTATATTTGGCATTTAAATAACCATATGCATAATGTTACATGTCATAGTGCTAATTTTATTTATTTTGATACTAACAAGTTTGTTAGTAATTTGAAATTGAAACAGGATACCCTGTTTATTCCAAAAAAACTTAAGAAATTGATTGCATCACTTGTAGCATATAATATTAATAGGATAAGGGATAACACAGTAAGAACAAGTCATTTTAACATTAAATCTCAGAATAGTTCTTTAAACAAAAACTTTTGACAACAGAGAAGCTAAACAGTTCGACTTTTTTATTACATCAGAATATTAATCGCTTCTTTGGCAAAATTCTTGATATTCATTTATTATTAGATAAAATAAATATAGATATATTATGTTTTACAGAGACATGGTTGAAACCGGGCACTATGCTTTTTAATATTAAAAACTTTACAGTTGCCAGTATATTCAATAGATTATCTGCAGAAGGTGGCGGCACAATAATTCTTATAAATAATAATATTAAATTCAAGGATCGTAAAGATATTTGTAGCCTCTCTGTTGAGCGTGTTTGTGAGGTGTCTTGTGCAGAGTTGCAGAACTATATTATTGTTTGTGTTTATAGGCCACCGGCATCAAATTTTTTATTGTTTACGTCTATAATGGAAGAGATTCTTCGTAAGTTATTTAATAATTCTAACAAGTCAATAGTTGTATGTGGCGACTTTAATGTAGATACTCTTAGTAATTCATCTGAAAGTCGGAATTTTGTTGCCTTATTCAAATCGTTCAACTTAGATTTATTGTTTAGTGAGTCAACAAGATCTACAGCCACTTCGGCTACTTGTATTGATAATATATTAACTAATAGTAGTATACTAGGGAAATCGATTATTAGTGGTGTTCGCTCGGATCATAAGGCTCAATTAATAGAATTGCCATTTAAAAGACAAGTATTTAAAGTAACGAAAGTAATTAGACCTACTACTAAGGCAAGATTAGACACCTTTAAGAATAATTTAGAGCTGAAACTCTGTAATACAATATATCATAGTGATGAGCCCAATGTCTTGTATAAAGGTTTATTGTCTGGGATTTGCGATAATTTTAATAGAGCCTGTCCTACTAAAATAGTGAAGGTAAATAGTAAAATGGGATTTAGTGACTGGGCTACAAAAGGTATTCGTAAGAGCAGGGATAGGTTGTATGAACTTTATCATTTAAAATCTCTAACTCAGAACGAAGAATTTCATAAATATGTTAGAAAATTTTCAAAGACTTTCAAGTTAGTGTGTAATCAAGCTAAATCTTACTTTATATGTAATAAAATAGGTAATGCTAATAACAAAATAAAGACAGTCTGGAATGTTATTAATACGGAAACTGGTAAAATTAGAAATAATAATGAACAGGTAACTCTTAAAATTAATGAAAAAATTCTAACAAATAATTTAGATGTAGCCTGTGCTTTTGAAAACTTCTTCACGAGTATACCTGGTAAAACTACTAAAAGCCTTAAATCATGTCCTATAGCAGCGGAATCTTTACTCAAGCAGCATATTCATAATACATTTCCAAGTTTTAAATTTGACCATATTAATGCTAGCGATATCATAATAACTTTTAATTCTCTCAATATGAAAAGTACTGAAGATTTATGGGGCTTATCAGTAACAATCGTAAAATCAATAATAACAGTGATTGCACCTGTTTTGTCAAATATTTTTAATGAATGCATTGATCAGGGTTGTTTTCCTGATTAAATGAAATATAGTAAAATAGTACCTATTTTCAAGTCCGGTTGTAGGGAGAATCCATCTGATTACAGACCAGTTTCCGTTCTGCCAGCACTTAGTAAAATCTTTGAAAAATTGCTGCTTAATCAAATGTCAAGTCACTTTACTAAGCATAAGGTATTGCATGGTCATCAGTTCGGTTTCACGAAGGGAAGATCTACATCCGATGCGGCAGCAACATTGCTGAGGCACATTTATGGCGCATGGGAGGATTCACAGGATGCGATTGGCATTTTTTGTGATCTGTCCAAGGCATTCGATTGCGTTGACCACCGTACGCTACTACTAAAACTTGACTTCTACGGAATTCGTGGAACTGCTCATGATCTTGTTTTATCTTATTTATCAAATCGCCAGCAAAAGGTAGGGATTACCGGCACAACATCCAAGGGCTCTTTAGTCGAAATGGGGGTACCCCAGGGTTCAATTTTAGGTCCATTTTTGTTTTTAGTATATATAAATGATTTGCCATATGTTGTAAATGACCTCACAGATATTGTCTTGTTTGCTGATGATACATCATTATTTTTAAAGTTAATAGAAAAGACAAAGATCTAACTAAAGTTAATCATACTATGTCAATTGTCTGTGGGTGGTTTGCTACAAATAATCTATTACTAAATTCAAAGAAAACTAAATGCTTAAGGTTTTCTTTACCAAATGTAGCACAAGTAGATAGCCAAATAATAATAGATGGGAGCCATATTGATCTTGTAAATAAAACGGTATTTTTGGGTC
The DNA here is from genome assembly GCA_907165245.1 of Habrosyne pyritoides. Taxonomy (NCBI): domain Eukaryota; kingdom Metazoa; phylum Arthropoda; class Insecta; order Lepidoptera; family Drepanidae; genus Habrosyne; species Habrosyne pyritoides. The sequence continues at coordinate 9,759,771 of OU015606.1, forward strand.
TTACATTAGACAATAAATTGCAATGGGGACCTCAGGTTGATACTCTAGCTGCTAAATTAAGTTCGGCTGCTTTTGCTATTAGGAAAATTAAACAATTGACGAATGTTGAGACGGCCAAATTAGTTTATTTTGCATATTTTCATAGCCTCTTGTCCTATGGTATTTTGTTTTGGGGAGCAGCAGCGGATATAGAATCAATATTTATTATACAAAAAAGAGCAATTCGTGCAATTTACAGTATGGGTCCCCGTGAATCATTAAGAGATTTATTTAGGGAAATAAATATAATGACATTACCTTCACTATATATTTATGAAAATATAATGTTTATACGTAGAAACATAGGAACGTTTGAGTCAAAATTAGATATTCATAGTATAAATACAAGACAAAGGGAGAAGTTAGTTGTTCCATACTTTAGACTAACTAAAGTTAACAAGTCATTTCTTGGTAATTGTGTTCGATTTTATAATAAGATACCGCTTTCAATAACCAAAATGTCTGATCATAAATTTAAAAATTATATTAGGAAAGTTTTGAAAGAAAAAGCGTATTACAAGGTAGTTCATTATATTGAAGATAAAAATGTATGGAAATAGCTGCTCTCTGCACAGTGCACCTCTAAATCTCTTGTTTAAGTTGTAAGTACCTAATTATTGTTATTTTCTATTTTGCAGTCTTGTCATATTTTTATTTGTTTTGTTTTTTTTTTTTTCATGTTACCTATTATAAGTATTTTGTAATTGCTAAATATAAAATTATGTAAAATTGAAATTATAAAATAGCCAAAAAGTCAGAATAGATAAAAATTTATATAACAAATAAAAAAGAATGTAACCTTGCTGAGTTTCTTGCCGGTTCTTCTCAGTTGAAGGCTGACTTCCGAACCGGTTGTAGCTTCAGTAACTTTAAATTTGACCTTCATAAGTGCCCTCCGAAGGCCTAAACTGAATAAATGGTTTTGAATTTTGAATTTTGAATTTTTTGAGAGATAAACAAATATTCTGTGACATTCTTTACCTCCACGATCGCAGCGATAGAGCGTCAGAATACTCGGCTAGAGGTTCTGGGTTCGGTTTTAAGGGAATTGCATCGGAGAAATGAGAATAATGGATATAATGCTCACCATACTACGTTGGGACTTGGAACATATCGGTGTTATATGGGCCCAGTAGTACTGAAACCAGCATTACGGATAAATAAAGGCATCAAGACTTGTACCTACTACATAATTATGTAATACTAGCTGTCCCCCGCGGTTTCACTTTACGTTTAGTTTGAAGTGGATCAGACCAAGGAAACACATTGTTTCATTTCAAAATTTTTTTTCATAATTTTTCAGAATTTTCAAAAATCCTTTCTTAGTGCTCCCCGTCGTTATAAAAGGAACCCCTGTAAACAATTGGAAGTTTCTAACCCTTATAGTTTAGGCCCTGCGTTGAGACGTCAGTCGGTCAGCTTCTCCTTTTATATCTTAATATATATATTTCTTGTGTGCGTGTGTATGTGACTGAACTCCTCCTAAACGACTGGACCGATTTTGATGAAATTTTTTGTGTGTGTTCGTGGAGATTCGAGAATGGTTTAGATTTACAATTGGACCCGGTAGGGGGCGCTGCGATCGAAACCCTGAATTTTTGTATGGACTTATTTTGGCAGGACAACGTCTGTCCGGACAGCTAGTATTATATATAGATATAAAGCTCATGGTGTAAAGTTCGTCCGGGCAAGTACTACCACAAGCCCGTTTCGGCCGTGAAGCACTAGTGTACTTGTATTATTTAGTTTCGGTAAGAAAAGTAAAGGTAAAGGGGTCGGTGAATTAACATACATGGTTACCCCCGGTGTTGCAAATGTCTACACGGTAGTGACCACTTACCATCAGGCAGTCTCGGATCTACGATTTTTTCGAACCGGGGCAGAAACTTGATAGCGGCGCCCCCTCGACATCATTACCTATTAGGTCATAACTTTCGCTTAAGCTTTAAGTATTTCGATTACTTTTGCGAGGTCGGCTTCTTTTTTTTTGCTGATCCTCAGTCGACATATTTAAAAAGGCCACTAAGAAAGTCATTCATCAGGAATTATTGATAGTATAAAAATGCGCTGGACGCTAGGCACTTTTGAAGCTAGTTTATTTTTGTAACATTATAAATATTACGATTTCGGTGCCCCCTGAAACTGCCGTCAGGGGCGGGTGGCCCCGGTTTGCTCTGTTTGTGACGAGAGACGCGTCAATGTCACGTTGGGACTTCAATATCTTCAGTAGATTGTTGAACTCATTACTAATATCTCTGCCTTCTTCTTCAGGAAGAATATGCAGAAATAATACCTGTATAACCTGAAAGCATTGAACCCCTTGCGGAAACAACTATCATTAGTTCTAATCGAACTAATCAGACATAGATCGGAAATCACAATGCGATTGTTATAAATGAAATAAATCTCCTTCCGTTTCCGTCACAGATAAGAAACAATTATGACCTCTGTGTCAGGCTGTATATCATTCAGTTAACAGAACATAATAAGCATGAGTATTGACGTGTCTAAGGATTTGTAGTCACGATAATTTACACATGTATTCAGGGGCTCGATTCTGTAAGGAAAATGACACTAACTCGAGAATGTTTCGTCGCGGCCTCTATGCTCTGTCTCTGTCGCTTACTACGCTAATACTACTAATCACGTGAGAGATTCTCCGAGGCCTCCGTGAAGCGGCTCACTGACGAAGTTTGTATTAGCTGAATAAGGGGGTAGTTCAGTTGGAATGGACTTTTTGGCGTTTTAGAAAGTCATTGAAAAATCATTCCTATACCTTGATAATAATGTTTCATATGCATTGTCAATTGTCATACAATTAACCATCGGATCACGAATTGAATTTTATTTTAAGACCAATAAAGTTTACTTTTCCATGAGATTGTTAAACGTCAAAAATTACAGCCTGTGAAATACGGTGATGCTAAGAAATGCATTACATTCAATGATATATGGTATGTTATAAACTACTTATAGATGCATTGTCCGCGATCAGAAATGGCAATATAAAATGCTGGTAATTGACCTAATTCCATATCGTCGCACTCAATCATAACGTAACCAACGACGTATATTCATCTTTCTCTAACAACAGGTACCGTAAGGTTGCATTAATTTTCATTCCCTCTCTTCGCGCGTGTAAGTTATTATCCCATAATAATTAAATTATATTCTATTTTAGAGTAGTAGACCTCTTAGTGCAGAGTTCGTCCGGGGAAGTACTACCACCTTACCCATTTCTGCCGTGAAGCAGTAGTGTACTTGTATTACTGTGTTTCGGTTAGAAAGGTAAGGGGGTCGGTGAAATTACAGGTACATGAAACTTATCAACTTCACGTCTCAGGGTCGACAACGCATTGGCGATGCCCCTAGTGTTGCAAATGTCCATAGGCGGCGGACCACTTACCATCAGGTAGACCGTCTGCTTGTTTGTCGGCCCAAGTGGTATAAAAAAAATATATGCCTATAAGTTAAGCTAATCTAAGTTAATCTAGTATTTGTGCTGTTTTTTTAAAGCCGTGATATTGGAGAATGACGTGTCAATATTAAAATTTATTTAATTTTTCTAGTCAAATGCGCTCAAGTTTTTATATAAAAAAAAAAATAAAAATACGTTGACTACATTATTATTTTATTTATTTATATCATTCGATTTTTGATACTTATTTTAATGAAAAGACAAAACCGACAAAACGAAATATTCATTTAAATAAAATTATAACAAACAAAGTAACAATAAAAAGAGGTTATCGAAATGAAAAAAAAACCAGTGTCCACTGATTAACACATGAACGACGTTGTCAGGAGGGTATAGCTTCGAAGTGTAACCAATTGTGACAAATCGTCCACCGAGCCGTACCACCCCTCTTTAGGGGTTGTTAGGTCACTGTCACATCACACACAATGCGCCCTGACCTGGTGCAACTTCAATATTTCATGTGACAATAGTCTTACAATTAAAAAAGAAACAGGGTGAAGTGAAGCTTTCATATAACACAGCGTTTATCCCCACCACTTTTCATCACACAAACAGGTTGCGTATCGGAATTTCAAAGCTTCACTTCAATATAAACAGGGTGTCTCGTAAAGACACGATAAAAGTGAAACTTTTGTATTACAGGGAAACATTTTGATTATTCATCAATCACTTTTGGATAGCATAGATTCTGTTTATCATTTAATTATTTATCGTCACAAAAAAAAGGTTGCGGATTACACACATAGAAGTTCACATTCAACATTCATACCGTGTACTCACCTCCATCTTAGCAATAATTATATTATTGTTAAAGACATTAAATAGTATCCAGCCAAAGAGGCTTTATTATTTCAAACAATCAACGTACCTTGCTGGTACATTTATGGTCCTTCGAGCCAGATCTGAACCAGCTACCTATGGATTCGATCTATGTGCCAGGTTTCATCCAAATCAGTTGGGTAGTTTTTGCGTGAAAGAGGGACAAACATCCATTCATCCATAGACACAAACTTTCACGTTTATAAAATTATTATCTAGTCAAATGCGCTCAAGTTTTTATATAAAAAAAAAAAAAAAAAAAATTATTAGGAAGTAAAATAGGATATATTTATTTATTAATGTCATAAAACGTTTCTGCATCATTCCAACCAATTTATTACTTCCATGGTCGCTTTTCCGTGTCCCTCGGCTCTCTGATGGCCGCTATGTCGTAAATATAAATGTAGTACCTTTAAAATATCATCTATACTGTATGTTTGTTACTCTTTCACGCAAAAACTACTAAACGGATATGGATGAAACTTGGCACAAAAATAAAGGATATCCTAGAATATTATTAGCGACTATTGATCCCGAAAAAATGTGATATCGCGGGTAAAACCGCGAGGGACAGCTATCTCTATATAAGAAAGTACGTGTAGTGCAATTAGTTGCTCTATCTCACTCCTTAGACTATGTAGATCTATCATCTATTAAGTACTGTCACTCACTCCCGGTTTCACCCGCATTCCCACGTCACATTTTCCAAGATAAAAAGTAACCTATCTGTTATGTGGTAATCTATACTACTGTATACATCTGTAGCATCTGTCGGTACGTTACATTTTGTGCCAAATTTTGTGACAATTATTCGTTTTATAATTTACTGACGCAAATTCCACAAATGTAGAAGTACCTTTAATGTTAATCATCTCTATACAACGTGTTACAAATACCCCGTAAAAATATAATTAATTATCAAAGCCAACAACCCTAGCAAGCTGTCATGTCAGGGAACCAGATTATTTAACAGAAAGGCCCACGTACCTATTTTACCTAATAATTGCCTACTTTAATATTTTTTCTATTTTTCATTCATAAAACTCAGTTTTTTGATTTTTTTGGGCTATAAATATTTGTTTTATGACTCACTTACTTTATATTAATACAAACTAAAAACAAAATTAAAACATATTTTATATGTCCTTTTATCATCAAAAAAGGACTTGACGAAAATTGAGAAAGATCTTTATGAAAATTTGTATATTGTCTGAATTCTGTTCAGTGCAAAATGTGACGTGGGAACGCGGGTAAAACCGCCAGGGACAGATTAAGATAATAGAGATAGATAGCTTAAAGAGCGAGATACAGCAACCATAGGAATGCGCAAAGACGATGCTATAATAATAATAATAATATTTATTTATTTCTGCTCACAATGACAAGACTTATGTTAGGTACAAAAATTTTAAAATATCTATTTTGGTTTCACAGTTTACAGTCTAGTGTATGTGCGGAGCTAGTGTCTATTATAGGTGTAAGCCTGTAGTACAGATCACCAGGTCCTCACCCCACGGAATTTAGTATAACATAATAAAAAATCGAAAATACGAAGAATTACGTATAAAAGCAATAACAACCTAGCTATAACTATATGATATCGATAAACGAGGGTGAAACCGCGGGAGACGGCTAGTTTTTCCATAACACTCTTAGCTCTCAAAATGGGCCTTGGACAATTTTACTGTTAATCCGACCGAAAACACTCAAGTCCGTGTGAAATCCAATATCAATGTACGCCTGTGAGCAAATACATCAAACCAACAGCCCCTTTATTCAGCCAATACAAACTTCGTCGGCGAGCCGCATCACGGAGGCCTCGGAGAGCTTACCTCTCACGTGATTATTAGTATTACCGTAGTAAGCGACAGAGACAGAGCACGGAGGCCGCGATGAAACATCCTCGAGTAAGTGTAATTTTCCTTATAGAATCGAGCCCCAGTTGTTTTATATATTTTGGTTGAATTGGTAGTACAGACGGGTCATTTGTTTGTTTGCCACCTTAGTGGTATAAAAAGAGCACCGAAGATTCCGCACTTTGTCTGTACATAGTTCGTCCGTCATAGGAATAGAGTCTATTATTCTAACGAAAAGATTAACATTGAGGAACAAATTAAACTTTGTAGTTGAAAAAATGCTCATCCGTACGTCGATATACGTTACAGTAAATTCTTCAACAGCAAATGTAAGTTTGTAATCGCAAAAAAGTATTTATTTACTTTGTTATACGTTATTTGTTATATTAACGTTTTTCGAATTTAATACAACGAGATTTTTAATAGAAGTACCCCACAGCTTTTGATTTGTTGTTAAGTGTCAAATTATGTGGGATATATGGCAGTATTTTTTTAATGCACTGACTTCAAAGCATCTTTATTTATTTACTATATTATTATGTATTTATTAGCACATCTGGAAATATGCGCGGTTCCACACGATTTTCATTCAGCCGAAAAAAATACAGCGAGCAAGACTCGCGAAGCCAGGATTCTTCATAGACAGGAGCAAAAGGAAGCCCTGGACATTGCAGCTGCTGCAGGTTCTTCAGTTTACGGCCCAAGAATCGACGAATCAATTTAAGTTAAAAGAAAAAACCAGCGTTATTATTACTTAAAACATTAAACGCGTTTTTCTCAAAACTTTGTTTTCAAAGTCGGTTGTCAAAAGTTCTCGAAAACTACAAATCCGATCATGATGCAATTTTACACAGGTCTTCGAAATACTATTCACGAGGACTTGGGCGAAGGACTTTTTTTAAAACACAACTATAAAAAAATGTTGAGTAAATTTTACCAAATTTTGCCAATTTTCACTTTTATTTCCTTCGTCCAAATCCTAGTTTATGGTCTTAACTAAAAGACGATTTCTTTTTCACTTCAGATTATTCTGTCATGTGTTCTACTGTCAACGCGGACGCACCTTTTTTCGGAGGGGTCACGGGAAATGACGTCACAATGGCGGAGTTTTGAATATTTTCCTTTGAAAATTTCAGAAATACTTTTTAAAATCTTTTTAGCAATAAAAAGTTTTAATAAAATATTTTATTTTTATATAAAAAGTTTTTATGAAAATAGACCTTTTTTCCTCCGAGTAAACTCATGTAACCCCTTAACAAACAGAGAGACGGCATCGAAGGGATCTATCAAACGTTCCTTTGACCTTTTGTGGCACGAATTTTTACAAAAGCAACAGTATTTCTTTTCCATTTACAAACTAGATTTTCCTATCGAGAAAGACTCGTTACTTAATAGATACATATCAATGTGTGCTTAAATCCTATATAAACGGGTGAAAAGATAAACAAAACAAGTAGAACTATGAAAGCCGCTTCCCGGACCCTGTCCTATTTATGGAGGTCAGTATACCGACCTTTCAGCACGTGACTAAGCTACAACTTGGCTATTATAATTGGACCTCTACCGTAAATATTTTTTTAGGAATATAACCTACTCAACCTACTTTTAACATGATTTTGTCAACTCTACTCTTTTTCAACGAAAAACGAAGTTTCGATCGAAATTTCGTGCGTTTCCACGGTTTCATACATTCCGAAATTTTACACGAACGAAAAGCTTTTTGGCGCTTAGATTCTTCTAAATGAATGTTCGGAACGAAAATTTGAATTTGACAGACGATTGTTCGGAATTTCAAATCTCACATTGACGAAAGTCATATGACATACAGTGTCCATATCGTTCGTTTGCGAAGTTTCGTTTCGGAGAAAGAGAGCAGACCCCCAGGGACCAAGGGTATTAAAATTAGACTTCTCACTATAGCGCACATATCTACACCCCCATAAACCCCAAGGAGGTGGGCAAATGTCTCAGTAATGAGAACCACATAACAAGTAGATATACATTTCTAAACGTATGAGAGTCTGAGTTAGTCTGACCATTAATAAAGGCCTGTAGAGGCCTATATTAATATCATATATTTCATATAGTCATATATTTCAATTCATTAGGAAGACCGAGGCTAAGACTTAATAATAAACATACGTTTGAGTCCTGATAGTCTCTAATATTCTGGGACATTTCTTTTACAAACGGCCTCTGGGGCTCGATTCTGTAAATAAAATGACATTAACTAGAGGATGTTTGTCGCGGCCTCTATGCTCTGTCTCCGTCGCTTACTACGCTAATACCACTAATCACGTGAGAGGTGAGCTCTCCGAGGCCTCTGTAAAGCGGCTCGCCGTAGAAGTTTTGTATTAGCTGAATAAGGAGGTTTGTCCTAAACTAAGCAAAGCTTATACTATGGTAACCAAATAACTGATATACTACAACCGCGGCTAAGAGCCCTCTGCGCTCGGCCAATTTGCTCGTGTTAGATCGGTTTCGCACTACGTCCGATCCGAATTCGATCAGAATCCGTGAAAATAAAGTCCAGGGTAGTCGTTGAAATATTTGTATAATAGTTTATATACTGGAACCGATTTCTCTAGAGGTTTATTGATGGGTTTTTTTACGGATTAGAATCGGGTGTAGTGTGAAACCACTCCAAGGGTAAGAGCCATCAGAGGCTTACAACTGTGTCCCTTCCAAAAACAAAAAATAATGATATACAACATAAACTCACACTTATATTGAAATATACACCAAGACACAGAACAAACAGTGTGGTAATCGATTATAGGAATTCTTGATCAACCCTATGTTATAACGCGGTCATTGAAAATACACTGTAACCAAAGACACATGGTTGAATCTTGGAACGGAGTTTATGAACTAACTAGCTGCCCCCGCGGTTTTACCCGCGTTCTCGAGGGGTATCACAGTTTCCCGGGATAAAAAGTAGCATATATGTTATTCCAGGATATGCTCTATATATGAGCCAAGTTTCATCAAATTCAAATTCAAAACCTTTTATTCAGCTTAGGCCCGCAGAAGGCACTTATGAAGGTCAAATTTAAAGTTACTGAAGCTACAACCGGTTCGGAAGTCAGCCTTCAACTGAGAAGAACCGGCAAGAAACTCAGCAAGTTTACATTGTTTTTTATAAAATAATTTTTTAAATAAATTTTATCTATTCTAACTTTTTGGCTATTTTATAATATCAATACTACATATTTTCATATTTAACAATTACAAAATTCTTAATATAGGTAACATTATATCAATAAAAAATATAGATAGGAAAATATATATATATTTTAAAAATATATATAAATATATTTTTTAATCCGACAGTGCGCACGGTGCTTTATAATAATCGCGATAAGAATACGAAGTGCTCGGAGACCGCATTATCCGAACCGGCCGATGAGTATACTAAATATTTTAAACGTACCCGCATTATAGATTTATAACATTTAATTTTAATTGTACTTTTGCAAATCTGGACTTAATTTATATTCAGTTTGTAACGTTTGTTTCTCGTTTAAGTGATTTATGTAATCTTTGAGAAATAAATAAATTTTGAACCGTACATTCAAAAACAAAAAAAAACAATAGTTTTTGCGTGAAAGAGTAACAAACATACTTACATACAAATCTTTCCTCTTTATAATATTAGTATAGATATAGATTAACGATTTAGGGAGGAGCGAAGAGTGAGACTCCTCCATTTAAAAGAGAAGATCTTCCGCCAGGCTAGGTGATCATGCCTGGGGACCGTGGACCAACTGTTAATGTTGGAAGCTAGTATATATAGACAAACCCTGAGATAAGTTTTCGACGCTTAACGCCTGACAAACTATTAAGAGCAATACCCATCACGTGGGCTAATTAATCGATATCTATCAGGCTATTTTAAAACATTGACGGGCTATTAGGCTTGTTGGACCTGACATGACGGAGTTGGTTCGATTCCCATCCAGGACAAGTTTGTGTGCATGAACATGTTTGTCTGTACTTATCCGTACTTACTGTCTTATCGTAAATATATCTACTTTGAAGTATTTATTTTGAAAAATATATGTAGTATGTGTAATCAGATATCTGGTTTCCATAGTACAAGCTCTGCTTAGTTTGGTTTCAGATGGACCTGCGTGAAGTGAGCCCCTGGATATTATTTTTTTATTATCGATATCTTCTTCTTCTCTACGAGTATATAAGGAAAATAGGGTGGGTTCCTTTGACGCACCATCACCTCAGAACCACTGAACATATCGGGATGTGACTGCTACCATTCGACGCGGTATTTTTCGTAGATGGTTATAGCGTTTATATGATATCGATAAACGCGGGTGAAACCGCGGGGGACAGCTAGTATACAAACCTATATAAGTAGGTGTTATTTATTGAACATCTGTATCTAGGTCTAGCTGGCTCCCCTCCAGCTTTCCCGTGGGATTTAATGTATAAAATAGAAATATTTATCATTAATATTATAAATCTGAAAATGTGTCTGTCTGTCTGTGTGTTTGTTTGTTAAATTGTCATGGCTATACGGCGGAGCGGATCTTGATGCAATTTAGGATCCATAAAAAATCTTGAAGTTAGAAAAAGTGATGAAAATTGATATGGTCCTCAAGTTAGGGATATGCACATTTATTCTAATGCTTTTGTTAAGAAATAAAGGAATACGAGTTATCCCTGGAGCGGGTAAAATAGGTGATAAAATTCTAGACTTCCTGAAAATTACTTTAAATACGCGCTCGAAGTCACTAGTAACAACTAGTTGTTTCACCTCGGAAACTCGGAAACTCGGGAACGCGGGTGAAACCGCGAAGGATTGCTAGTGCTAGTATGTATAAAATAATATGGACAAACTGCGTTATTATTTGAAGAAAGGCAAGTTATAGGGAAATTAAACGCAGAACAAGTATGTAATTACTTTTATTTAATAATTAAAAACCAAACTCCTTAACAAATAATATTACACATTTAGATTCCTCTTACATATAGTTTATGATCTGAGATTGTAATCATATTATAATATGTAATTCAAACTGGGCATTGGCAATTACTTTGCCAAATAAGAAGTCACAAACGGGCATTGGCAGAGATATTGCCGTAGTCCATAAAAAGGGGGTGCGTAAGCAAGGGGGGGGGGAATTGATTAGTATTGTTTTAAAACAGTTACTGTACAATGTTTTGAATAAATAAAATCAAAATCCGAGGTGTAATTAGTATTGCCCGCGAAAGGGTTAAATTAACCTATGTAAATACCACAATTGTTATAATTATTAATGAATGTAATAAATGTAATTCATAAAATATAACGACACCTCACATATCCGTCAAACAAAAAATAACAAAGAAAAATACATACACTCGTAAAACATTACCCCTCTTCAGCAGTCAATCAGGGTAAATGAGGGTAAATAATAATATTAAATATCCTGGGACATTCTTTTACAAACGGCGATCTGATCCCAAACTAAGCAGAGCTTGTAATATGGAAACCAGATAACTGATATACAACATATAGGTACTACTTTTTAAATACATATTTATATATACTTAGATATTTACATCCAGACACAGAGCAAACGGATATGTTTACGCACACAAATGTTTGTCTGGGTGGGAATCGAACCCAGGACTTGCGGCGTGGCAGTCAGGGTCTCTAACCACCAACCCAACAGGCCCGTCAACGTAGTAAGTGTAAATAAGTGTCAGATTTCACCACTTACACCCATATTCTAAGACGTTTCCTCGAAAATTCCTCGACTCCACTCAACCTCACTCCAAGATATTAGTATTCATAATTGCAATTTGATTCGACATCAGTCGGGATTGCTCGAGTTTTGCTTAAGTTATAACTTAGAATACCAATTTTGAGGTTTCCTCGAGAAAATGCTTAAGGTTTCCTCAGTCGAGTTGGAGCCGAGTGTCGTATGAGGAAACGTCTTAAAATATGGATGTTAGTCTATGGTGAGACGAACTGCCGCTGTTTCCATCCTTCTCGAGGTGTAAACTTTAAGTTAATAAAGCCAATCGGTTGGGTGACAATAGCTCTGGGGTCTAACTCTACAGTTGGAGACATACCCTCAGCCAACTCCACGTGATACTTCTTTAGTATCGTTATCAAACCTGACAGCATTTGCATCTTCGCGAATCTCATACCTAGAACAATGTGGAAAGAATTACATTTCAGATTTAAATATATCGCACCCTCAGTACGAAAAGGGCTTAACTCAAAATTTTGCGAAATAGAGTTACGATCATAGAGAGACTAAACAAAGTACGCTCTATCCGATGAATAGTAAAACATAGTCAATTTAATGATAGAATAAGCATACCGATACTTCAGCCTCTTTAACACCGGGACCCACCCTCCCCGCTTAGTGCGAAAGTGACCCAATCAGAGATGTGCCAAAAGTGATTTTTTGAGTTAAGCCCCTATCGTTTTGAGGGTATATTATATAAGAATATACTGAGACATTACACGACCATCTGATCCCAGACTAGCTGAACTTGCACTATGGAAACCAGATAACTGGTATAAATATACCTCTTTTTCCCATGTGGGAATCGATCCCACAATCTGAGGCTCCAGTCAGGGTCTGTAGCCAACAAGTCAACTAACCCCTCAGCATCTCATAAACCTAACTGGAACAGAATATTATCACCTCAGGTAACCTCCTTACCTTTACACATACTATGATCCCAAGGAAGGTTGCGCTGGCGACGGGCTGTAAAATTCTACGACATTTCAACCAATATGGTCATCATCTAGATGACTGGACTGTTTGTCAAAACATTTGTTATTAAACGTTATATTCGTTCTAACGTATTGGACCCCAAAAGAAAAAACCACCTCACGTAATCAACGGACTCCCCCAAATTCTCATCTGTCATTTTATCAACTTAATTCAAAAGCTCAATATAATATATGTAATAAATGTCCTAAAAGAAGGGTATGTGGAAAACACTTACCAATGCATACTCGTGGACCTTCACCAAATGGCATGAACGTATACGGTTGAATATTCCTCTTTTCCTCGGACAAGAATCGCTCAGGTCGATATTGTTCAGGGTCTGGGAAGTAATCAGGATGATGATGCAGATGATACACTGGCACATGGACTCTCAAGCCTTTATCCAGATGCTGACCAGACGGCAGAGTGTAATCCTCCACTAACTCTCTGGTAATAACACCTAGAACCGGGTACAGGCGTAGAGCCTCATCTGTGCACGCTTCTAAATAAGGTAGCTCTGTAATACACTCGTATTGAAGTTTATTCTTATGCTTTAACATGTATGCTACAACTTCTTCAAACGCGCGTTGCTGAGCTTCTTGATTCTTCGCAAGCTCATACAGCGCGAAACTCAGCGTTGTTGACGACGTTTCAAATCCAGCAGCAAAGAACATTATACACTGCGCTGCCAGTAGTTCATCACTCACTTCCAAATCCACCTTCTTCCCTTCACCTGTCTTCATGTTGCTCAAACTGTCGCCACTTATGTAGTGGTTATTTTTGAGATTCAAAACTAGATCTACAAAGTCATTTCTATTCGATGGCTTGTATTCTCTTCCTTCAAAAACCCGTGTCAACATATCCATGAAGAACGTGTCGATTTCTTTAGGGAATGCCTTAAAACCCAATGCGTAGAATGGAAACGGCCACATGGCTCTGGCGATATTCTTGAAGCCGCGAAAGTTTGTGTTCTCAAAAATGAGGGTCCCCATCGCGGTAAACGGGTTGTTTTTAGAGGATTTTTGCATTGTGTTCGTATCAATTCCAAATGCGCACGATCCAACGCAGTCCATAGTGAACTTTGTCATCAGAGATTTAAGTTCAACTTGAGAGGATACCCTGGTTTCTTCATCGAGCATGCCTTCTAACACTCGCGAGCATTTCTCAATCAAATGGAACATGTTCTTCATTTTGGCCGATGAGAAGAGTGGCGTCAAGTTCTGTCGGATCACTTTCCACCTGTCGCCGTACGTGAAGAAGAGATTCTGCGTGATGACTTCTTTGTGGGTGTATTTGGAGATTTCTCTGCCACTGAAGTAATAGAAATCCTTTGTCATCACCAGCTTTATGACGGCAGGATCTTGGACGACGAGCGCTGGTTCTGTTCCATAGAAGACTCCGAAGTAAGGGGCTTTTGGGAAATCCCGGCATAGTTTTTGCGTTACCTGTGGTGCATATTTCTTAAGCAGTATAAACTCTGAAAAGTTTCCCAATAAAGGTGATGGTTTCAAATATGGAATATTCCTTTTCTCCCAGTATTGAAACTTGGCTTTGGCTGCGTAATATAGAATATATAGAACGCAGATGAATGCCAAAATTGCAGGGTATAGTGGTAGCATGTCGGACATTTAAATAACTAATCTGAGACGGTTATGTGACACTCATAAGTATTTATACAGTTTCATTGTACAACTCTTAGTAATTATGACCATTTTTTCTCGTCTATTATGGATTTTCTTTTTTAGTTACTTACTTGCTATAAATAATGTACAAATGTTATAAAAATATTCTCTTTTGATTTAACAAAGACTAGGCATGTCACTTGGGAATAGTGTAGCTTTCTATCAGTAAAATATTTTTTATATTTAGATGCCTAAGCACGTATATAGTATCTTAAGCGTACCGTCATTGTATCGTGTACGCTACAAAGCTGATTTGTATGAGAAATTGAACACCGCGCATACAGTTCAATTTCCCATTGCATTGGTTTTTGGCCCACCGGATTAATGACGATAGGCTTACGATAGATGTTCGTGCTTAGGGCACTGCTGTGTAGTTCGGAGATGATGTGACGACATCTATGAACACGCCTACAATCCTTCACCGCCCGCACTACAGTGATGTGGCGACATCTATGAACGAGTAGAAACACGCGAGAATCCTACATCGCACTATCAAGATTCTCTCAGGATTTGACATATATACAAGAATCCAACATCAACAGTTGGACCGCGGTACACAGGCATGATCACCTAGCCTGGCGGAAGATCTTCCCTTTTAAATGGAGGAGTCTCACACCTCGCTCCTCTATAATTACCTACTAGATCCAAACATACAAACTGTACCTCTTAATAATATAGATATCTGTTTTTATTAATTAATACATGATAGATTAGATGTTTTTCTTTATTTCAATATGTTGACAAAGAGCCAGGCGTTCCACCTGATGGTAAGTGGTCACCGCCGCCTATGGACATTTGAAATACCAGGGAGATTGCGAATGTGTTCCCGACCTTGAAGAGCTCTTTAGCTTTCGTTTTAATCGAGCTCCCGAAATTTTTATGTTTTCCCAGCATAAAAGCAATCTAAATCTCTTAATCTAAAATATAACTTATTAGTTATAGTGTACAAGAATCATCTTCAGAGTCTCATTAGTTCAGTGGATCATGGTTACACTAGAGTTTAGTTGCAATGACATTGATAATATATCATTTTCCGAAGTCATTATAGAAAACGTGGAACTTCTTTAATTTGAGCCGCATACAAAATATACAGGGACGGAATTATGTAACTGGATTTGAAAAAAAACGTTAAGAAAGAAAAATCATTATGCAGGTTCCGTCCCTGTTTATTTTGATTGTAAGGCTTTAAAATGCAACTAATGTGCAATATATCATGTCGCTTACACCCGCTGTAAGTCGATGATAATGAAGTAGGTATAAGCGTACTTTTTATACCACATGGGCCGACACAAGACAGACGGTCCACCTGACAGTAAGTGGTCACCGCCACCAGGGGCATCGCTAATGCGTTGTCGATTCTGAGACGTCAAGTCATTAAGTCTCATGTGCCTGTAATTGCACCAGCTCCCTTACCTTTATTTTTTTTTTTTATACCACTTGAGCCGACAAACAAGCAGACGGTCCACCTGATGGTAAGTGGTCACCGCCGACAATGGACATTTGCAACACTAGGGGCATCGCCAATGCGTTGTCGACCCTGAAACGTGAAGTTGTTAAGTCTCATGTGCCTGTAATTTCACCGGCCCCCTTACATTTCTAACCGAAACACAGTAATATAAGTAATACAAGTGCACAACTGGTTCACGGTGGAAATGGGTAAAGTGGTAGTACACCACTTGGACATGCGTAACTCAGCTTTGAACCGGTTCAACAGATCAGATCACACCTACTTGAACTGTCGAGCTACGGCTCAAGAGCAAACTAAACAGTTCACGGCTCACTTATTATTTTACTGTCTGTATACAATCTGTGATCTATTCTGTCATATTGTGTCGTTGTCGAACTCCGGCGCGGTAGCGGTGTGGAGACTCTGTGATCGGTCTCCAATACTTGAGCTGATCTATGAACCGGTTCGCAGCTCCGGCTCACAAACCGCAGCTCATGCATTTTGGTTGAGTTACCCATTTCTACTTTTGAGTAATAGCTCTTCCTAGCTAGTCCAAAGTTCGTTCGGGTAAGTACTACCATACTCATTTCCGCCAAGAAGAGTAGTGCACCTCTATTACCGCATTTCGGTTAAAAAGGTAAGAGCGCGGGTGAAATTACAGGCACATGAGACTTGACCTCTTCCCGTCTCAGTAACGACGACTTATTTGCGATGCGCTTAATGTCCATAGGCGGCGGTGACCATTTACCATCAGGTGGACTGTCTGCCTGTTTGACGCCCCTAGTGCCATACAATAAAGCCATAGTTTGAGAGCATAGATAATATAATCGATGTATGTATGTTTGTTATTATTTGATCCAATAACTATCGAAGGTATTTGGCTGAAACTGCAACATAGATAATTTGATTTCATGCTATGTGGTGAATCATTGAGAGTTATAGCAGGAGAGGATGCACTGCATACACCAAGTACATACCTACAGCTACTACTTCTGCCTTGCACTGAGATAAAACATCGATACGCCTTAGGGGGTGGCGAACGGGGTAATCGCCCGGGGCCTCGCTCTTGCAGGGGCCTCGCGCAACCCAAGCAAATAAAAAAAAATATTTCAAATTTTATTTATTTGTATAACATTAGCATTTCTTGTCAAGCGATGCAAAATACCTAAAGCAAACAACCAGACTTACTTTCGCATCATATACTTTTCACGAAGGGCCTCGCAATGACCTGCCGCCCGGAGCCTCGCAATGGGTAAGGCCGCCGCTGTCTGTAAGTACAATGACTCAACGATATTTCGTCGCGGCTTCTAGTCTCCTTTCGTTAACTACGCAATTACATGAGAGGTACTCTCCGAGGTGGCTCCAACGAAGTTTGTATTAGCTGAATAGGTGGGCTGATCTTGTTTACATTTCCATGCGACACATAATAGTATATAATAATCTACTACTCACAGTATTACAAGATAAATATAAGGTTAAAACCTAAAATCAAATCGTTTACGTAAGTGGTAAGTCTTAAATGACATTGCAGTACTGTAACGTTTTATTTAGGTACTAGCTGTCCCCCGCAGTTTCACCCGCGTTCCCGAGAGCTGTTACATTATTTGTTCTTTCTATCATCAATAGTTTTCACAGCGCACGCGTTGTAAGGATTTTTTTATAACGCTTTTATTAGTTTCATAAGTATTTTAGTATGTAACTGAATCTTTGAACATGATTTTGACCCCCTTCAAGACGTCGGATTAACTCCAAATTTGGCATACTTATTAAGGACCAATGACAATTCAATATTTTAAACAGCTAGACCCGTTATCCTTACTAGCATAAACAGGATTAGCGGTTTAACTAAAAAATTAAAAATAGTTTAAATTAAACTAAAAAACACGCTTTAGAAAATCAACTAAAAAATAGAAAATAAATTTGAATTAAGAATAGTGTACATAAGAAAAAAATTATTTTATTGTAAAAAAAGCTGGGGTGGGGTGCTTTTTAAGATATTATCAAAATGATAACCCTTCTACTCATATTTGTCAATAAAATTCATTTTTCTCTTATTTATTTAGGTCATTGTTTTACACATTGGGTTATATTATTGGAGTTTTAGTAAGGATCCCAATTTATGTTTTAGATATAATATAGCTTATGTCATCCGGGGATAGTGTAGCTTCACAACGGTGAATGTTTTGTTTCAAATCGCTCCTGTTGTTTCGGAGCCTTTTCAATGCAAACAAACTATCAAATCTTTTCTCTTTATGTATTACTAGCTGTCCCCGGTGGTTTCACCCGCGTTCCCGAGGAATGCAATATTTTCCCGGCACAAAAAGTATCCTATGTTACTTATAATAACCTCCAAGAATATGAGTACAAATTTTCATGATGATCGGTTAAGTAGTTTTCGCGTGAAAGCGTAACAAACACACTTCTCACATTTATAATATCAATAACTAGCTGTCCCCTACGGTTTTACCCGCATTCCCGAGGGATGTCACGTTTTACCGGGGTAAAAAGTAGCCTATATGTTATTCCAGGATGTACTCTATCTATGTACCAAGATGCATCTTAATCCATTTGGTAGTTTTTGCGTGAAAGAGTAACAAACATCCATACATACAAACTTTCGCATTTATAGTATTAGTAGGGTAAGTACAGAGTATAGATATAATAATTACTTTAAAAAATAATGAGTACTGGTGTACATGACGTCGCGACTTATTAACTTATTTATACTTTTGAATAAGGACCGTGGTTCTCACGTTTGCCATATAATCATCATACATCTTCCGCTAGTTTTATACAAAGTCACTGTTTGTATGTGCGTCAAGTTCTTTTAAACTACCTAAAAGATTTTGATGCGATTTTTACCAACATATAGAGAATTTCTTCCGGTTTTTGTGTATAATGTTGTAAAATGCCACTCAGGTGACGACGCGGCGAGTCACTAGTTAATAAACAAGCACCGCTTAGGAATTTCGAGAAGGATTTTTAATTCTCTCTTGATAAACTGTAAAATAATTTCATGTTGTGGATTCGACTTATTTTTTATTGATAGTGAAAATACACATTCTTTCCATTTTGACGGGCCTGTTTGATGGTTAGAGACCCTGGCCGATTCGTGGGTTCGATTCCCACCTAGGACAAACATTTTTGTGCATGAACATATCTGTTCGTTCTGTGTCTAAATATTAACTTTTCTGATACTAGCCGTACCTCTTTTGACAATATTAACTCTTATAATGTAACCTTATGGTGTTTGACATAAATGTCAGTCAATTAAATCGGAAAATTGTATTGTAATGTACAGTGAGTTTTTTAAGAAGTGTTTGTTCGTCACGGTTGGTTCAGAGCGCCATCATGTCTTATATTAAAAGTTTAATTGTCAAGAATAATAAACACTATGTTCTAGGTATTTTATTTTATTAATGATACCAATTCGAATTAAATATTCATTAACGGCAGCACAACGTCTACCGGGTCAGATAGTAAATTATATTTTCACGGGGTTTTTTGTAACGTTGTATAGCCACAATATAATGATTTTTATCTGTATCAAACAGAAGCTAGAATATGGTACGTAACTGTTTTGTCTTCGCCTATTTATATATTTATATATAGACACTAGCTGTCCCCCGCGGTTTCACCCGCATTCATGAAGGATGTAAAAACTAATGTGCTATTCCAGTCTATAAACCAATTCAGTGATTGAGTAACAAACATCCAAAATTTAACATTTATAATAGCAGTAATAATTCGGATTGTTATTGAATCCTGTATATTGTATTGCTCAATTAGTCGCCGCCCCCTCTCCCACCACTAGTTGAGCCAAGAATCGTCTCGTCTGACCCCCACGTGTCAATTGAAGCCATTTGCTTACGATAGCTTGACTTTGAAGAGAATTGAGAATTGAACGTACTAAAAAGGGATTTTTCACGCTTTGTACTGTTTACCTATTAATGGATGGGTACCAACAGTGACAAGTTCACGGTCCTATTGTTTTTAAGCCTCAAACATTCAACAGGGCATTCTCTGATACAAAGACCTCGGCGAGCTGACGCAATGAGGCCTCGGAGAGCGGACTTCTCACGTGACTTCATAGTTAACGGAAGAGACAGAGCATTGAGGCTGCGGCGAAACTAGTATCCTCGTGTTAGTGTCATTTACCTTACAGAATTACACCCCAGGTCAAAAAGCGATTATTAGCTTGCGAATGGCGAGTGTACGAATAGGTAATCTAACCTTGGGCTGGATAGCGCATGCGCTAAAACAACCTTCCCCCGACTTCTGTCACCCTGATAATGTAGGGTGACTATGGCTCGAGGTAGGATTTATTACTTCTTGAATTTACTTGACTTGCAGGGCCGTCCTTAAACTATTGAAGGCCCTGGGCACTAGAATAATGGGACCCCTAAGACTATGCTTTAAGAGCTGGGGCTCGACTCTGTAAGGAAAATGACACTAACTCAAGGATGTTTAGTCGCGGCCTCTATGCTCTGTCTCCGTCGCTTACTACGCTAATCACGTCAGAGCTAAGCTCTCCGAGGCCTCCGTGAAGCGGCTCGCCGACGAAGTTTGTACTAGCTGAATAAGGGGGCTGTAAGAGCGTGACACACCGATCCGATCTGACAAAACGATATATCGCATGCGTTCTCTGTAACCTCAGACTGTCCAATGGCTTCCATTATTTACTAACTAGGGGGCCCCATGGATCGCGAGGCCCGGGGCACTGACCAGAAAAAAGAAAAGAAGGCCCTGACAAAGTGTTTCCGACATGCGCTGCAATGCGTCTTCTTCTGTAACCCTCACGAACGTAGGACTTAGAACCACTCACAAAACATTCATCGCTATCGGATAAATAGTATAAGTAAGAAAAAAAATTGCATAAAAAATCAAAAATAGATAGACTAGCGACCCGTACCTACACTTAATCCTTCCGGAAGAAATTCTCCAAATGAAGATGTTTACTGCATTTTAATGTATCGGGTAGTTCAAAAGATAAGCGGACAAACATTCAGATATAAATAGTGACATTTTCTTACACTATTTCCAGACTAGAGATGATCTAACTAACTTTTATTAATTTCTATTTTTAAATGCATGAGGCTATAAATCCGCAGGAGTCGTGGGGTTCGTGGGGGTCGTTTGTGCCCCTAAGGTCCCTGACATGGAATAAGGTACTACAGAGAACAGCCACAAACTATACATATACTACATAATTATATCTAGGTACTGTTCATCTCTAAGCTTCACATACTTAGCCACATTTCATATATATCCGTTAAATTTTTTTTCGCCGAGTCCTACCTTTAATTTGTTCATAAAGTATGATGAAGCCAGGAGAAAAATATTAAAACTGTCTTTGTCCTATACGCTTGCTGTAGTTTGCTTTTAATAATTAGAGTTCGTCCGGGGAAGTACTACCACCTTACCCATTTCCGCCGTGAAGCAGTAGTGCAATTGTATTACTGTGTTTCGGTTAGAAAGGTAAGGGGGCCGGTGAAATTACAGGCACATGAGACTTAACAACTTCACGTCTCAGGGTCGACAACGCATTGGCGATGCTCCTAGTGTTGCAAATGTCCATAGGCGGCGGTGACCACTTACCATCAGGTGGACCGTCTGTTTGTTTGTCGGCCCAAGTGGCATAAAAAAAAAAATAAGGTTCCGTACGTAAACATGAATATGACTGACTTTCTTGACGGTTCTACTCAGTTGAAGGCTGACTTCCTAACTGCGCAGCTTCAGTAACTCTGACCTTTTACGGCCTAAGCTTTTTTTTAAATTATTACTTGTCCTCCAGCATCCCAAATGTTGGCCACACGAGTCACCCTCCGATCCTCAGTGTAGCGGCGGTCCACAACACTACTACGTACAAACATTCACGACCGACAACACAATGTTATTTTGATTTAACAACACATATCTGTTACGAATTTACCTTCTTACATATCAGGAATAACAGTTGTAGAACCATATATCTTGTGACATATTTTTTTGGTGAAATCAAGAACAAAAGTGAGTGTAAACAGTCTTGGATTTGGCGAGTGGAATGATCCATCGAATTTCATGGTAAGTATTCTCAATAAATCATTATTTTGCTCGATTTTGAAGCAACTGTTTAATGAATTGATTGTATAGCTGACAATTGGTATAGTATGCTTAAATAATATTATTAGTGGAATTGGTTGTGGTTGTACATTTTTGTAATAAATCAATATTATTTGTCAATAACCTGATATTTTTATATATAATTTCGAAAATAGGCGTATATAATTTTACAAAGGTATTTTTTTTCTTGTAATTTTTAAATAAGGTCAGTAACCCCTGATTAAAACGTGAATTCACAGACAATTAGCGAATTTAAGAAATCTCTCTAGTATTATACATCGTAAAGTGAGGATTTATTATTAAACTTATAAAATCATCATATATCTATAAAAAATTAAAAAAACTAAATGAAACACTTCAGACATCGAAGAATTAAGAGAAAATATTCGTAAATTGTTATTTTTTGACAATACTAATAACAATTTCTAAATTATTATATGTAGCTGTCCCCCGTTTTACCCGTTTTTCCGTGGGATGTCACATGCATTATACATAAAAACCTTCCTCTTCAATCACTCTATCTATTTAAAAAAACCGCATCAAAATCTGTTGCGTAGTTTTAGAGATTTAAGCATATATAGGGATATAGAGACAGAGAAAGCGACTTTGTTTTATACTATGTAGTGATATACCAAACGAATTAGAAGGTATTAAAGTAAAGACCATTATGCTTACATAAATTTATTTATATAAAAAAAAATGTACTCGTGTCTCTAAAATCAACCGTAACACGTCCACATAAGATCTTTAGAATTTCTTTCATTTCTTTTCTTTAAAATCGTATATTAGATATACCAGAGAGAAATATTTTAAAAAAAACATAGTGCAAGGATGCTACCGTGCTATGTGAAATACCTTACTTACTAACTTACTTTATTCATAATTAATAACAGATGTGTCTTTAAAAAAGTGTTGAAATGAACACTGGAGTCGACAATTTAAATGACTACGTATTCAATTTAATACAATAACGTTGACTAACTATGTTTAGTATCTTAACTTAAATTCGACTGTTATCCGTCCCGCGGTTTCACCCGCGTTTCTCGATGCTCGTTTATTTTCTCAAAATAGTTTGTAAAAATTCTATATGTTATTCCAAGGCACGCTCTATGTGTATACCAAGTTTCATTTAAATCCGTTTAGTATTTATTACGTGAATGAGTGACAAACATCGATACAAAATTTTTCATTTATTATATTACTAGTTTGTGTTTGTCAGCTCTGTAACGGATCTGAATTATTTTAACCACACATTGGGGCTTCAACACATAAGGTATTTAAATCCAGGGAAAATATAAAATCCCTGGGGAACGCTTTTTCAAATTATTTATAAACTTCCAATAAAACTAGTTGTACATCGTAACATAATTTGTGAAAATTATATAGTTTTATATTATTACTTTGAATATAGTTTTAATAATATGGGGTTACAGCACAAGCAACCTGTGCAACTGCGGCGCCTCCCCTCAGACAATGGCACATCTATTGTCGTGCCCTGCGTGCCCCTCATCTTGCACGCCAGAAGACCTGTATAATGCTACAGACGACACAGTACGCCTAGCAGAATTCTGGTCTAAACAAATTTAGCCAAAACGATCGACACGCAAAAAAAATAATATGATTAATAGGTAAACTTTTCATTTTTATACTAAAAGGCGGATGCTGCATATATACATGCAACTGGAAAGTTATTGTCTATGATTCAATGCTGCCATCATTCATCGTGACCTATACTACCAATACGCGCTTAAACCAGCTAATGACAGCGAAATTCTTACCAAAAACAATTGAAGTACGTAATTGAACGTACTTATAGCATCTGTTTATACAGAACTATAAGGCTCTCAAAATATACAAAGATAGAGGGAGATGTCTGCATTTTGCCCTTCAAAAAGCTAATCCCGTCTGCAGCGTCCTCTCTGAGATCATAAAACATTTTGAACACAAAAGTACCATTGTATGTTTTCCTATATACTGTCGGTCTGTAGGGCGTCCCGCATAGCCTGTTCAAGAAATTCATGTGATCAAGACAATGTTGGAACTCGACAAAAGGATGCAACAATTTCCTATCGAATATCTCGACCATCTCTGAGTGAGACAGTGTGAAATAATCTCTCATCGATACTTTTGCATTGTGACAATCAGTGGTAAAATTTGTTTTATTGATCAAAATGTCGAGGGTCAATTCCTTGCCGGACTTCAGTGAGTCTATAGTGCCTTTTTCGTCACATGTCTGTACAACGCCAAGCATGATGTAAGATAAAATGATACAGTACACTTCATTCATTACGCTCCCTTCTTTCATACGCCAAAAATAAGCAAGTGATATCATCAAAACCTTCGCATCTTCTGGTAATTGATCGATAGCCATCTTAGGGACACGGCCGAAAGTCTCAACCAAAAAACATTCGAATAAATTCGCTCCGTTTAGGTGACTCCATCCATTCTGGAACACACTATCTCTCTGGTCGTTCGGACAGACTAGAGGTCGCGCTCGTGCAACTAAAACGTCTTTTTCTCTTCCATTTACAGAGTGCAGACAAAACTTATGTTTTTGAAAGTTTGTCAGTAAGTTGTAAGCGTACTTAATTATGTCCAGAGTGTCATTGCGTCTCCAGCCTCACTGTCTTCGATGGCCCACGACCCACACAGAATATTCCAATGATATAAATTGATGTACTGTACGGCGATATACTGGGATGCGACTCCCTTTTCGAACCACATCGGATCTAATCGGCTTACAGTGGTGTCACAGTTTAGAATATAGTGGACAGGAACACCTGCCGGTTCCTGCCTTTGTATTTGAGCTCCAATTTCTTTAACGGCCTTTAAAAAGATTTTACGCTCGTCTGTATGGAGAAATGGAGAACAAAAAATTTTTTTTACGGCTTCATCCTTCGTTTTATTTGAAAGCCATATCAGTAATGACTCACACAGTGGCGTCTTGAGATCAGTTTTATTTAAATTGTTCCTGAAAAATCTCTTTAAACTCGATTCAGGCAAACACTTATTCATCAAAACAATATATATGACAAATGTTTCATACGTAATACCGTATTTTCTATAGAAAGTTTCCAGTCTGAAAATTTGGCAGGATATAGTTTGATTTTCGGGTTTTAATATAGAACGTATATAGGGAACGGTGGAGAAATAGAATTCCTTGTCGTTACTCATCACCGCACAATTGAGCTTTTGAGCCAAAGCTATGCATTGATCCTTCGCTTCAAATTCACAGGTTACATGGGGAAATCCCATTTCATCCAAGACCTGTTTATATGTTTCTTTCATGAAAACTGGTGGTATTGTATTCTTAGAGTTTGGTTCAGGGCTGAAAAATTCTGCCGATTTATTATACACCCTACTCTCCTTATCAATTCTGCTTTGCATATCTTTGTGACCTCCTTTGAAAACAAAAAAGCATTTTACGTTGGCTTTTTTAAACATACTTAAATATTGTTTTAAGTATTCTGCATACCGGTCACACTCACACCCGAAGACATAAGGTAATTCGCTCTTTTCGTATGAACCGTAGAAGAAGTTCTGGGCGTCCACAACCAAAGAACAATTTCAAATGATTTTCCCATTAAGTGTTTGAATTGATCGCACTCAATCTTCATTTTGGTTTCTGAAATTAAATAAAACTACATGAGAAAATTTTAAATGTGTACATTTCACACGCGCTAGGAGTGAAACTTTTAGACATATACCTTTCTCATTTTCGCAGGCTAAATTCTAAAGAAGTACACATATGTTTATCTCTTTTTAATGACGCTTTTTCGTTTATTAAAAAATGGTTTAAAAAAGAGAATACGGTAGAAGTCACGTTAGTAAAGAAATCCCGAGCAATGCTCGGCCATCCAGGTACTATAGATTAAACATCTCGGCCGAAAACCTCTATACAGACAAACGGTCCACCTGATGGTAAGTGGTCACCGCCACCTATAGACATATCCAGCACCGGCGGCATCGCCAATGTGTTCAATATATAAGTACAAGTGTATGATTTGTAATAACAACAATCGAATAAGGCGTCCTTAGTTATAGGGTTATCTAGAGTAGTAGAGCTCTTAGTGCAGAGTTCGTCCGGGGAAGTACCACCTTACCCATTTCTGCCGTGAAGCAGTAGTGCACTTGTATTACTGTTTTTCGGTTAGAAAGGTAAGGGGGCCGGTGAAATTACAGGCACATGAGACTTAACAACTTCACGTCTCAGGGTCGACAACGCATTGGCGATGCCCCTAGTTTCGCAAATGTCCATAGGCGGTGGTGACCACTTACCATCAGGTGAACCGTCTGCTTGTTTGTCGGCCTAAGTGGTATAAATAAAACTTTGGTCCCTAAAAATACCGAATGGCGATTATAAAATCGTAATCGTTGTTGCAGTCAATTTTGAATTACATTGACAGTGCTATATTTGTTGTCTGACACTGCCCGCGAGCCAAACCATCAATCTATTAACAAGTAGCCTACAACATTAAATATCAGAGAGTTACACAATTCGGGTGGCAGTTTCGACTCTATGAACATTTAATTGACCTCAAAACCATAAAAATCAATTATAACCTTTATTTAAGTTATAGTAAAGCTCTTAGTGCAAAGTTCGTCTGATGGCACGAGAGATAATTTGGTCTTTCAATAAAATAAAAGAACATAAAAGTTGCAAATCATATTTTCCTCAACACAAAATTATCCCTTCCTTCAATCTACATTACGGAGGTATGCAATTTTGTTAGTAAGTATCTGATATAATAAGAAAACATGGTGACCAACCTCGACGTAAAAAATCCCCAATGGAACGTGGCTCTCATTAATGATACCTCTATCTACCTCTTCAGTGATAATGGGCGTGTCTAATGTCATGTGATAACGATAACAAAGGAACAAACATTTATTATTACGAATATTACTCAGGCTCCGCTCGCCGTCCGTCCGTACGAGTAGGTATTTACTTATAAAAATTGTAAGATAAAATGTATCTACACTAGCTCTCCCCCGCGATTTTACCCGCGTTCCCGAGGGATATCACATTTTCCCGGGATAAAAGTAGCCTATATGTTATTCCGGGATCTCTATCTATGTGTCAAGTTTCACCCATATCCGTTTAGTAGTTTTTGCATGAAAGAGTAACAAACATACTTACATACAAATCTTTCCTCTTTATAATATTAGTATATATACAGTATGTAACAAAAACCCTGTTATTCCTTTTAGGAACGTTGTACATTACCTACAAGCACACCATTAATGATATTAGAATTTAACAATTATAAACATTGGCTAGTACAAAGGTCAAAATCAAATAACTATTAAAATCGACACATTCAAAAAAATGTTTAGAGTATCTGATTTTACAAATACATCTTTATTTCGCTAAATAGCCTACGAGCTCGGCGGCTTTCTTTGATGCGACAGAAGATGCCGCTAAAACGTAGGCGCGTGCCTCGTATCCCTGCCACGTGCCTTCCTACCCCTTTACCCCACCACCCGCCGCCCTGCGAATCATAAGCGAATTCCTTAGTCTCCCGCGCAACTTACTTTCGAACGGTTGTTATTGTTGACCTAGTGAGTGACTTGTGTTTTGTTTACGTAAGATCACCTGATCTGACGCCCTTCGATTGTTTGCCTCTGGGGTACTGTTAAGCAACAGGTGTTCAAAAAACCGTGTGATACGGAGGTCGAAATGCGTTCACGCATAGTAGCAGCATTTGACCACATCAAGTTCTATAGCTCCATTTTACAAAGCGTACGTGAAAATATTATTAGGCGTTGCAACAAATGTGTCGAGGTACAAGGTGGTCATATTGAACAGCACCTCCGTGGCCGTCTAGTAGACATTATAATAAATAATACATTAAAATGCAAGTAGGTACTTAAGGTTTTGTGTGACAGACGCGGGGACTTTATTTTGTTTATGTAAAAGTGTTAAATGTACTTATAACAATTATCAATTGTGCATAAAAATATCGTGTAAACCAACATTTTCAAAGATTCATTCGTTAAAGTGATAAACAACAGCTGACAAAGTCGTGAACTTGTGTAGAAAAAATAGGTAGATAACCGGCGCGGCGCGGCGCGGCGGGTAGAACTTCTTCCTATTATTTGTGATTTCGGGTCATCGCTTCATGCAGAGGTAAGATATCAGAATAACATTACAAATATTAATAATTAAATATTTATTTTAATTATTTGTGTTTACAGTTTATTATAAATGACTTCCTTTATTACGTATGTATACCGATTCTTAAAACGTAGGTAGAAGGAACAACAGGGTTTTTGTTACATATTGTATATACTACCTAACTACTTGTACTGACTCATCAACGCAGAGAGTGGTTACCTTAACCGCCACGCCACAGGCCGTGGGTTTGATTCCCACCCAGGACAAACATCTGTGTGCATGTCTGTTTGTCCTATGTCTAGGTGTAAATATACTTAAGTATGTATTTAGAATTCATTTTGTGGGTATATAATATTATTTAAATTATCTGATTTACATATTGCAAGCTCTGTGGCTCGATTCGCTAAGGAAAATGACACTAACTCAAGGATGTTTCGTCGCGGCCTCCGTGCTCTGTCTCTTTCGCTAACTACGCTAATACTACTAATCACGTGAGATATAAGCTCTCCGAGGCCTCCGTAAAGCGACTCGCCGACGAAGTTTGTATTAGCTGAATAAGGGGGCTGCTTAGTTTGGTAAAGAATGTCCCAGGATATTTATTTTAGTAAACACGCCTCAGTGGTCAATTTTATAATACAATTGCTGTGCCCGCGGCTTCACCCGTGTTTATGTTTACTGTGTCGTAGCGTGACGTTATATAGCCTTCATCGATAAATGGACCATTCAACACAAAAATAATTTGTCAATTTGAACCAGTAGTTCCTGAGATTAGCGCGTTCAACCAAACAAACAAAATCGTCAGCTTAATATATTATTATAGATAGAAAATGTTAGTAAAAATTTCCTTTCCTAGAATTAATCAGACTAGCTCACACTAATTTTGTTTATGCATGAATATTTATGCCTAAACCTTTTATTTTGAGGTTATCTATTTTTTTTAATCGCGCACTACTATCGCTGCACAGTAATAGGGAAATACTACAAAATAGTCCCTATTCACGCTTCCTTCATTCGCGTTTTCACTATTCGCGGATAAAAAAAATGCGACCCAATTTCTATATTCTCTTGATTTCTTTATTCGCGGATTTAATCGGTACCTCGGTACATATACTATATATGTTGTTAATTGCTGCCATATATTAGACGTTCAATGTGGTCAAAAACTTCAATTAAATTGTTTTTTTTTTATTTTGTCACCTAGGAACGTATATAACCTATAATCTCATATAAATTACTTTATATTATCAATTCCATATTCACGGTTTCTGTATTCGCCATTGGTTTTCCAATAAATAAAATATACAATCAATAATATTTATTAAAGAATCTGACAATGATTACACCTAATCTAGTTTTGTTACTCAAGATCTCGAAGCTTTCTTCTCGTTTATCAACGTAAGATATAGGAACAATAAAAACAAATAAAAAGTTCACTTACTTGTTCAAATTCACGGTGTTATGCAAAAATAATTTCAGTATTTCGGGTCTGGAACAGAACTATTAACACCACAGCGCAATTTGAAGTGAAGAAATCAAGGGAGGCCGTCTATTTATAACGCAATACTTAGATAACTAATATGTACCCTTTATACTAACATGATTAGGCATGTGTAACTCAGCTCTGAACCGCTTCAATAGATCAGATCACACCTACTTGAACTGTCGAGCTGCGGCTCAAGAGCAAACTAAACAGCTCACGGCTCTCTTATTATTTTACAGACTGTATGCAATCTGTGACCTATTCTATCATATTGAGTCCTTGTCGAACTGCGGCGTGGCAGCGGCGTAGAGGCTCTGTGATCGGTCGGCAATATTTGAGCTGATCTGTGAACCGGTTCGCAGCTCCAGCTCTCAAACGTGAGCCGTGAGCTGAACCGCAGCTCACACATTTTGGTTGAGTTACCCATGTCTAAACATGATACATCGCACTAAAAACCCCTATACAAAGCTATTTTAATGTTGCCACTTGCAATTTATATAGTTAGTGTGACCAGACAAAATTTCACAATTATACCAAGTTACATAAAAAAAAATACCTACCAACTAGTGGGCTACAATATTTTACCAATGTAAATTATTATTTCATATTTATTCATATTAGTATCACATTGTAACAAAAAATTGAGAGTTATCTTCTGTTAATTCTTTTTTTCTATCTTATTTTTGTATCAAAATTGACACAGCCTAAGGACCAAAACATTATAAATTTAGTTTCAAATTTTCAACAAAAATCAGTGCACAATAATCGTGTCAGATTATACATGTAAATCTGTGTAATATATATCTATATTTTGTATTAAAATTAATTGCTGTTCGTTAGTCTCGCTAATACTATGAAACGACTTTACCGATTTGAATACTTTGTATTTTTTTTTTATTTCGTTTCCTTTAATGCAGGGGTGGTTTGAAAAGAAAAAATAACAACGGGTTGCACTCCCGGAATGCCAGCAGTAGTGAAAACTTGAACATTAACGTTGTGCATTTTACCGTCTTACGAATTTTCGATCAGATCACGTTAAACTCGCGTCAGAGTTTAACATTTTATACCCATCCTAAGAAAAGTGCTCAACGCCGCTAAAGAAGTTTTCACTTCAATAATTGGAGCAAAGCTACATTTAAATGAAATATAGAGAATTGGCTTGGTGCTTAGCGACCCTGACTGCCAAGTCGAAGGTCGCGGGTTTGATTCCCACCCAGGACAAATATTTGTGTGCATGAACATCTCTGTTTGTTCTGTGTCTGGGTGTAAATATCTATACATATATGTATGTATTTAGAAAAAAAAGTAGTATATGTAGTATATCAGTTATCTGGTTTCCATAGTACAAGCTCTGCTTAGTTTGGGACCAGATGGCCGTGTGTAAAGAATGTCCCAGGAAGAATGTCCTAGGATATCATTGGGCAAGAGCCAAGGGCATTTTTTATGCAACAAATTCAATGTTAATTAAATCACCTATTATTCTGAATAAATGTGTATTTTCCGGTTATGGTAACACAGCTTAATTGATATTTCTTTTTTTGCTTGTATCATCTTTGTTTGTGACTAACTATGACTCACAATAATTCCCCAGTTACAGATAAAATATCACAGCATCCTCCACTATAGACAACCAACTGATAAAAACGTTACCATATCTGTGGGCGGCACTAGTTAATTGTAAAAATAAATTGCTTTATCCATACAATATTATTAATACGAAAGTAACTCTGTTTGTTTGTTTTTATGTTACCTTTTCACGTCTAAGCAGCTTATCGGATCGTAATAAAATTTGACAAAGAGATTAAATACGTATTCGGGTTCTTGGTAAATAAAGTAAAAAAATACGGTATAGGTACGGACATTGTTATATGATAGTCCCCACACCACTGAAGTGATAAGAAGTGATATTTGTTTAGTTATTAGGTTACAATATAATTAAATAAAAATGTTAAGTAATTTTTTTTATAATCCAGGCAATTTAACAAAAGAAAAAAGCTAATGTTTTCCTTTTTTTTTTTTAATAGTTTAGATAACTATTCAAGTTGACAATTATTAGGTAAAATAGGTACGATAGGCCTTTCTGTTAAATAATCTAGTTCCCTGACATGACATTTATTCCACATAGGCCGACAGCGTACGGGTTACTTTATGGTAAGTGGTCACCGCCGCCTATGGACATTCGCTAACCAGAGGCATCGCCAATGCGTTATTGTCCCTGAGACATGAAGTTGTCAAGTCTCATGTACCTGTAATTTCACCGGCTCCTTACCTTTCTAACCGGAACACAGTAATATAGTAGTAGCTTCAGTAACTTTAAATGTGATCTTCATAAGTGCCTTCCAAGGGCGTAAACTGAATAAATGATTTGAAGTTTGAATTTTTTTTTTAATAAGTGACCTACTATTTCACAGCAGAAATGGGTTAGGTGGTAGTACTTCCCCAGACGAGTCTTGCCCTAAGAGGTACTACTCTAATATTTTTGTTCTGATAAAGCAAACGTAAAACTGTAATTTGTACACTGTATTTTGTGTGCCTAGGTAAAAGCGGTGAAACCTAACGGGAGACAAGGGTGTGGTGAAGCCATCGTATGGGCAGTCTACCGGACCTCACGGAGCGGACGCGCCCCCCGCAGCCCCGCACCGCCTCCCGGACCGTGTCGGACCCACACCGGAACCGTACCATAATCACACAGGTTCTTATTTTTGACTTAAGCACAAATTTTGGTTTCGAGTATGGCAACAAAATCCTTTTATAGGACTTATTTATAGCCAGTGTCGAGTCATATTTTATATTCGAAACACCGAATTATATTGTTTTTAACTATAATTATTTATTCACTGTGATAAGCTATACATTTTAGGAATGATCTAGTTCAGCCTAATTCTTTACTTGACATAAAACAATCAAATTTTCAGAATAAGTATATTCTGGAACATTCTTTACACATCGCCATTATGCGGAGTTTGTACTGTTTGTACTATGGAAACCGAATAACTGTTATACATATACTACTTAAACTATATTCCCATTTATAATACGGACTCTGATTCATATTTTAATTCTCCCGAAATTATATTTTATTGATTATTTAGGTAATATTAATGTGAGAGATAGAGATATGACTTTAAACACAGCTTACAGTATAAAATGAATGGATTAATGTTATGCACGATCAAACAAAATGCTGATGTCTATTCAATAAATTATATTAAAACATTTTTTTTTTTAAATAGTTGCAATTTTGTATAATGCTTCAAAGAATATGCATTTTACAGATACCAGTGAGCACAATATGCAAGAAGGAATGGCCTTGGAGGAAGCAGAAAACGCCGCAGAGGGTGAAACCCCCCGCACCGGCCACTCGTCGCCGGGACTCGGCTGCCTCATCAGTTGGCGCCGCATCGGTCCGCCGGCTTCTCGCCCGACAACCACCAAAAGTCCCAAAGCCTATTGTCAGGCGGTTCACAATACTCTGCATATCCAGCTGCCTATGCGCCACGGCACTGCTACCTTTCACTGCGTTCGCCGGAGCCGAAGCGGGGGCTTTGCCTCTCGCTCTAATGCACACGACCGCTGCCATCATCGCTCCTTTCTCCCCTCTCATTTTACAAAAGGCCGGTGCCAAATCGGTAATAACGATAGCACACATGCTCGTTTGCGCTTTACTCGCAGCGCATACGATTGCGACTCCCTTGTCGGTGCTACTCGTTTTGTACGGAACATGCGGCGTGATGCTGTCACCCATGTCCTTGGCGCTGTCAGCGTCGGCCACGTCGCTAGCCCAGGCGGCGGGCGACGAGACCAGGAGGCGGGTCGCTTTGAGGAGAGCATTGAGGGCACTCAGAGCGGCGCAGGACTTGGGGCTGGTGTTCGGGACGCTGCTCCTCGGCGGAGCACTGCTGATTTGGCCCGAGGATATGACCCCCATCGCGACCAATGTGTCCGTGTCGCGCTGGCCATCACCCGAGGAGTACTTCTTGGACGATGATTATGAGGTGAGACGAGGCTATGTTATTAACATACACCAATACTATTACATAAGTAACAATAGGGTTCTTAGGTAACAGTTAGTACCTTGTGCCGGGTTTTTGAAACATCTGAATACATAACATCATATTCTCTGATAATCATCTGATAATCTGATCAAATTTCGGTGGGAAATCTAAGAACTCAAATCGTTAGGGACTGGGGGGGGACAGTCCCTAACGGGGGACTCTGGTAATTTGGTAAACTGATCCGTAGGAACAAACGTGCGGCGCGGCGGGGTGCCCCGAGACGCAGAGTGCGGCCGGCACGGCGCTGAACGCGGCGGGGCGGCGAGCGCTGGTGGGCACGTGGGCCGCGCTGGCGTTGGCCGCGACCGCGCTGGCCGCGCTCGGCGCCGCGCCCGCTCCGGCGCCCGCGCCACCCTCCACCCCGCGGGCGCTGCTCACCGACCCGCGGGCGTTGCTCGGCGCGCCCATGGCCCTGTTTATAGGCCTGCAGCAGGGCTTTATTTATACTTCCTATATTAAGGTGAGCCGAATCGAAACGCGACTTCACTTTAGACCGAAAATAAATAAAATTCAATCGTAACGCGACTGCCAAACGGTCGGTCCATATATAATGACAGGTGTAATTTTGCGCGGATGCAGTGGTACGGCGTGTGCGTGGAGGGGTGGTGGTGCGCGTGGCGCGCGCTGGTGGGCGGCGGCGCGCTGCAGGCGCTGGCGGCGGGCACGCTGAGCATGGCGGCGGCGCGCGGGCGGGCAGCGGGCGGGCGGCGCGGGGCGCTGGCGGCGGGCGGCGCGGCGGCGCACGGCTCGCTGGTGCTGGCGCTGCTGCGGTGGCGGGCGGCGCGCACCGACCTGGCGCTGCCCGCGCTCGCCGCCGCCGCCTGGGGCGCCTGCAGCGCGCTCTGGGACGTGCTACAGGTACGGACTACTTACCCTAACCTAACATTTTTACGAGGCTTCGTATCGAAAGTGTCGAGTCCGAGAGGCGTGAACGTAATCGTATGTGTATGCGTCCTGTGTACAGAGCGGCACGTGCATCGGCGTGGGCGGCGCGGGCTGGCGCGGGCCGTGGGCGGCGGTGCTGGCGGCGCGGCACGCGGGGCTGGCGCTGGCGTGCGCGGCGCGCGCGGCGGTGTGCGTGCGCGCGCAGCTGGCGACGCTGGCGGCCGCGCTGCTCGCCGCGCTCGCCGCGCACGCCGCGCTCGAGATCACCCTGCGCCGAGGTCAGTACGGTTAACGTTGAGCACTACCGGCCGGCACCTCACCATATATCATTCTCATCGGTTAGACCGGGTAGAAAAATGGTGATCGTGAAGGAAGTTTACCTCTTCAAACCTGCCTGCGATATGGAAGTTCCTACTTATTTGTTGATTGCAGTGTGAACATAAGTCCTAAAAATATTTACACGATTCGATCGTGACACATTTCCCCACGTGTTCTTCAAACATTTTCCAATATTCCCAGGTGATGCGGGCGGCAGGCACAGGTCCTAGCGAAGGGCCACGGCGACCCAGCTGGCCCCCCTAGCTCCGACGTCAGACGACGCCGTTGAGGAGGGCGACATCGGTTGCCATGTTATCAGTTAATGAAAGACACTACATCTAAATGTGAAATTGACGTTATATTATGTACTTATAGTGTAGTCATCAGAAAGTAAGTTGTATTGTTGTTACATTTCTCGCATTCTTTTTGGAGAAGTGAAGTTAGCTGCAATCAATTTTCACGTTTGTAATATATCTTCTGGCAACGAGGATAAATGAATACGGGATAAATCGATCCCTATGTTATGTATGTACGCAGGTATTATAGTCTGTTCTCACTTTTTATTTGATTTTTGTCATACTATCATAAAGCTAGGTTTACGTTTATCTTAGTGCCTAAAAATCTTTCATGTGTACACGGAACCGTACGTTGGCAGCACCAGTGATGAGAGCACGCCTTTGACTTCTATTCTACTTCAAACTAAACATATTAATTAACTTTCATCTACAGCTAACTTCTAGACCAACAAAAATATTTATAGGCCCCTGTACCTTCTACTATACTTGTATATAAAGTGTGTTGCTGTTATGAATTTAGGTATTTGAATGTTATTTTCTACACTTGATCATCTTGGATATCGATACTTGTTATGAATGTTAATAATCTAATTGATTAGATTAAGCGATAGAATTCTATGTTTTCTTGCGCTTTTCTACTCGTCGACGAATCAACCATAATTTGTAAAAAAAAAAATCACACGTACTCGAACGAGTCCAATAGCTATATATAAAAATATAATAGTTAAATTTTGACCACGTCAAACCTTTATCTTTTTGTATTATTTCTCATAGCTGTTTTTCATTCTAGTTTACAATTTTGTGATTGTGAAAACGATATTTACAACAGTTTGGTGTTAAAACATATTTATCAAAAGGATAAAATCGATGGAAATTATTCATTTTACGTGGTGACAACACTGAAACTCTTTGGTGTATATATTTTTTTTTTATTGACTTGAAGGCGTTATCCACAGATTGTTAATACACCTTTTACTGCATAATTGTTACTATTTAGTATAGCTAGATTGGAATAGGAATGTTATCTATACTACAATCTATTTTGCACAATGTTTATGAAACCCCTTTCCATAAAGTGTTCTCTTAGATAAATTTAATGTTAATATATGATAATACTTTATATATGTTCTATAGTTATTACCTATTTAAGGTTTATCACTGCAAACATATGTATAGATACCTACTTAAGTATAAAGACTCACTGAAATATTTTCTGAAAGACTTAAGCAGAAATATAATTATCAGCTCTATACGGTTTATTAATGTTGGCGGCAAAGTTTCAAACAATCCAGGTTCTGTTTTAGCAATGTTTAAAAAACCATTACAAGAAAATGTACCCACACAACTGGCAACTCTTTTAAATGCCATAAGGGTATTAGAATAATAGACAATGAAAGTGATATAAATAAATATCCTGGGACATTGTTCACACCCCAAAATCAGTTACCCATTTATTTGCTGTGGTAATAAAGTTAAAACAATCTAGAAAATTTTAAGACGGGCCAATATTTTATAAAATACACGATAATGAAATGTCAATCAACTACCAGAACGGTAATATTTTTTTATTCTGACATGATCAAATTGAATTATAATATTATACACATTGTCGGCTATAATAAGGTTATTGTCTACAATACGAAGGAAAAGTGTGAAATAGATTGCACTTGCTAAATTGCCTGAACGCTTACCTAGTTTTTGTGCAGAAAGCCATATATGGCAACTTGTAAAAAAAACACGAGATGAATTTAAGATTTCCACTTTGCAGGGGCAAAACAATGCCTTACAGATATTTTCTAGGACTTTGTATAGGCACCTTTGTATATATGATGTTCTTATTACTCGATGAAAGTTAATGTACATATAGAATACAGAAAAATGTTAAATGTGAAATATAATAGATTTGTGTTAATAATGAAACTGTGAATAAAATTATTGTTGACTGAATTTACTGTTGACTTTATTACCTTATTTTGTACGTTATTTCAAGAATATTAACTATTTGATATGGATGGAAATCTAACGTATAACTTCGAGGCTGGCTACACTGACTCCTCAGTCTACTTTTAAATTAGGTAGGTACTTTTTGTAATGTTTTCGTAAAATATTTCCGCATTATTTTAGTGGCATGCACGAAGGTTTAGCAACATCTTTCTACTAGAATCGCACTTTTGATGGATAGATAGCGCCACTATAATGATGACATCAGCAAAAGCAGATAACCCACATCGTGCTGTAGAAGTACACTCACTTACTAACTAAGGTATAACACATAACAAGCTTCCCACATTAACAGTGGGTATTGATTGAGAATCCTCAGCGGTCGCCGAATAGAAACATTCTAGGCCGAAACAATAATTAAAAGATATTACAAAAACCGTAAACAGAGTAACCAATAGACAATGGGATATCTTTGGCCTCACTTACACAAGAAAGACAAATACTTAAATACATTCGGAAATATAAGAATCGAGAGGGAGATAGCTTTTTTTGTTTTACGTCGCGTGCTGGTTTTTCAACGCCGCTAAATATTTAGCTATGGAGTGTAGAAGTAAAGGAGAACCATCTCAGTGTACTAAAAAGTGGCCGTTGAAAGGGAACAAATTAAGGTGGCGCCACAAATTATTAGATTAGGATACTAAATTAATAAAAAAGGAAAGAAACATTTCTGTTTTGTTACAGCGCATTTTTTTTAATTATTATAATATATAGACAAACATGAGTATGGAATAAAATTATACAGTGTTTTTAAGTACCTCAATTGCTATTTACAATTAGTAAATAGCAAATTGAAAATAGTATTACAGAATTACCGGAAACCTAGTATTTCCACTTGCTACACTAGCGCTATTTCGGTGAGAATTCGAAACCTAATTTGCTGTTTACAAGTGGACACTTTTTCGACCAATACCCCATACAAGATGGTCCTCCTTTACTTCTACACTCCATATATTTAGCGAAACAAATAATGACATTCAAATGACGTTGCGTTGAACATATTGCTAACAAAAAATTCAGTCTCCCTCCTGTGTTCTCAGTTATAAATTGAAACGAATCAAGTTTTAATATTTTGACGATCTATTAAACGTATTTTGTGTATGAATTGATGTATTTATTTTAAAATATAAAATTTAGTTTTTTTGTATTTGTATTAGGATTTTCATTAGACTTGGAACTGAAATAATAATTTCCCAAAAGTCGAGTAAAAATAAAAATATGGTAACACCAATTCCATGTATGTATACAATAGTATAAAAAAAAATAAAAAATACAGCACAATCTCACAGGCCCACACGGGGCACCCCAGTGCGCTGCCGCTTAAAATCTAAAACTTTCGGCTGAGAGCCGGAAAAGTCCGTGTAAGGGTGTAACAGCCATCAAAGGCTAACAACTACGCAGTACCAAAAATAAAAAAGCACATTCTCCATCTCAAACCGGGCACGCTAGCCCATACTCTATAGTATAGATGTTCCCTCTACAACAAAAACACTATTTATCAAATCATAGAGTTTAACAAATATGTTCCATTTGACGTTCAAGAGGTTTATTGCCATATGATATTCCATGCTCTAATATTTGGTACTTATTATGGAACAAACATTAACTTGTACTACAGTATATGATTGTTTAAAAATAATGTTAGTTTTCTTGATTTTTTTATTCTAGTGGGTAGATACTTATCTATTAAAACGTACAATTTAAATAAAATCCCAACATTTTCAACGTCAACACGATATACTTTATTTTATTACTTCAATGTTATCTAAAACTAAGACCCTAATACATTGTCGTCTGAAGGATTATAAACAAACGAGAGCAATTTTATTTAAACATAAAACCCAGAGTAATCTGTGATTCAATCCGAAATTTCAATAACAGAGCGAGTCCTGAAAGCGTCCTTTGAAAACAATTGAACACAAATCTCCGCTCTTAATTTGAAAGAGACTTAATAAGTCGAAGAAAAAGCAAGTGTAATATTTTTGATAAAAGGCTTCATAAAATACGGACGACTACGTTTCAGGGTTACGTTCACCGATCAATGTAAGTGATAATAATCGATTATGATCGATACAATTACATACACATATCCATATTATTGTCAGCAATGATTTAAAGTAGGATTATTATATTAGCTAACATTCAGTAATTGTGAATTGAAGGAATTTGTTTAGATTACAGATATTTATATATTATTCCATACTAAGCTAAAAAAAAAGTTTTAAAATATATTGAACCAACAGATAATCCAAAATATACGGTGAGTATTCTTTATAAATAATATACATAATGTACAAATAAGAAACAGAAATAACGTATTAAAAAAGTATTTAAGACGTGTTAAATGTTAAATAATTTACATACAAAATAGTATATTTATGTATAAAGTTGATCATTAACATTGTTGATTCAATTTAGTAACTCGACTAAATGAATAACAGATCAAAAAATACTATAAAGGTCCCTTTACAATCCCTTCAATAAAGGAAAAAAAATAGGCAGGAAAATAAAAATAAAAGAAACTTATCAAAACGAACCTGTCTTTATTAAAAGTCTATTCGTAAAATAATCTAAAAATAGCATCACAATAATTAGCGCGGATAGTGAAAATTATAAACAGCTTATAAATTAAAATAATTAAACCACGAAATAATATTCTAAAAAAAAACAAAACACGTACCATAATCATAATTTAAATAATTCTGAACTAAAATCAATCATGGCATTATATTGTTGATTTCCTTCAATGGTGTGACAGATGCTCCCCTCTAATGCCAAATATTATTTACAATAAATTATTATGGCAGTTATTGCAATCGGGAGAGATAAAAGAACATTCACAATAATTCACACAAATTGTAATCCTAACTAAAGTGTCTATAGGAACTGTAAGCAACTACGCTAGGTCGAAATTCGCTTTTCTTTTAAATCTATTTTAATGACAGGGCACGTATGTTTAGGGGCGCATTCAGTAGGATTTTATAAATCCTAACCTGGACCTCCAAGCGAATAAGGATCGTAGCTGCTTTACTTTAAATAGTAATAACAGTCACAATACTTTGAAACAGCCCATAGATAGAGCATCAAATTGACTGAATAAACCCAAATTCTAGAAAACAACACAATAAATAACATAGAGTAAATTATGACTTAAATAAATCATTAAAAATAGTAAGATCTGAAACGCAAAAAAATGCATCATATTACACATCCTCTTTTAAGTAATATTCGATGAATAAATTTTACAGAACAAAATGCAGAGGTAAATGAGATTACGACCGCTGTTTATAAATATTTAAGACTAGCTTATGTTTTTTTTTTTATGTCATAAACAGTGGACAGTTGGTTTGGTTAAATACTTTTTTCAAAATATTAAATAATGCCAATAATTGCAAAAATTTAGCAACAAATCATGAGTCAAATAATAAGTTCTTATACATCAAATCCTGTTAGGCTACACATATTATTTCATAATTCTTATTATATTCTAGTGCTGTTAGAAAATCGACTTCTTAAATCGATAAATGTTATCAGAAAATCGACTATAATTTTCACACATAAGTGATAGCTTATAATGGTCGATTGACAGTCAGATTATGAACGAGCATTCATCATTAGTGACACTACCGATTACTAGTCGAATTTCACACAACACTATAATGGATGTACAGATATTCTATCTCGCGATTGTCTATGAATTTTATCACACTGCACTTACTTTTCGCGTCACGACTTCAGTGCTCTCTGTGCTTGCCACAGAGAAATAGAACAACTGTACTTACCTACGTCATACGTGACAATTTTATTATTATATTGTAAATTTAAACAACTACGTTTTTTAATTAATAACAGCGATCTAAGTTCGATATCCATTACGACACTATTTTAATGGTAATAACTAAGCGTTGACAAATTAAATTCGTTAATGAAAGAAAATATATTACGAAGCATTCCAAACAAAGAACACTTTTCTTCTCACTCGCGCATAAGTTTCTAAAACGTCTACAGTCGAACGAAGTTACATAGGGCTGCCACCCGGTAATTTAGAATATCTTCAAAAATTCAAATTGCAAAATGGATAAGTTGTAAATGGTTTATCTATCCAGCAATTCTTATATAAATATTTGTTGTAAATTACTGATATAAAATGACAAAATTCCGAAATTTAATAATTTTTTAAATTTTTGATGAATATACAAAATAATTGACGTCACTTTATTATTTTATTAGATATTATTCAAACTAAAGAAAATAAATAATATTAAGACCAGATTAGTCTTTGCCTAGTTTAATTACCTACATAATTTACAACCAGTAAAAATGACAATTATACTTATCGATAAATCGATTTTAATGTGCCTAATAAACTTACAGATGACAGCCCTAGCTAGTGTCAGTTTCATACTTACTGTCATAGCCGTTTATTTATTATGATATATAACTAGTGATGCGA
Organism: Habrosyne pyritoides; assembly: GCA_907165245.1. Lineage (NCBI taxonomy): Eukaryota > Metazoa > Arthropoda > Insecta > Lepidoptera > Drepanidae > Habrosyne > Habrosyne pyritoides. The sequence goes on from OU015606.1 coordinate 9,801,528, forward strand.
CGATAGTAAAATTTTATCTCGATTATAATTCAACTCGATAGTCATCATCACAATATAAAACGTTATTACAAAGACTTAACAGTTGGACCGATCACAGTCAACTAAAATTAATCTTGTATCAATTTTTTTATCGTTCAAAATCGGAATTTTTGTTTCAAATCGAATATTTATTTCGTGTTTTATAGTATGTAATAAATTCCGTATATGTTTTAAAATTGAACGATAAAAAAAAACAAAAGATAAACAGCCTACAGCAGAGATTCGAACCGACGACAAATAAGGATATTACATAAAAATCACTCTTACTTGCAATTATTGACGGATGTTAAATTGAGACTATCGACATAATTTGTAAATGACTGGGTATGACTTTTATATATGTATACTCAATCGTCAGTTGTTGATCGATAGATTTCTCGTCAATAGTATCGATATCGCGAAACCAATGACTTTTATGCAACACTAAATTCTCAATCGATCACAAGTTAACATCCATGACATTCCGCAACGAAAATAAGACTATAACACGTGGACTCAAGTATGAAATTTACACGGGCGTGTAGTTTCCTACTGGCTTGTAGAACACCTGGCCGGTGACGACACGACGGACGATTTCTTTGAGTATTAACTTCTTTTCCTTCTTGATTTTGCTAAGAAAACCTCTGTTCTCGTTCGCCCGCCGGGATAAGTATGGCAGCACCTCTAATACTGGGCCGTAGGGTACATATTTGTATGCGGAGTAGCCGGCTTGACCTGAAAAAATATATAATTTTGTTGTGTGACATATTTTTATGTAAACTTTATTTCGAGTAACAATGCTACATATTGATATGTTACTTATTTAGATAGCAATGTTGCCGGAATAAAAAAAAAATCGTGCTCGCCTGTCAATTACTTTTGAATACTCGTTTTGATTCAATACTTTCCTACAAATTGTTGAAATAATCGATATAGAGCTCAGTTCTCATCAATATATTTATCTTTACTACTATAAAAATCAAACATACACCCGGACGGAAAAAATATATATATAATGTTATGTTCTATACATACAAGAAATACATATATAAAAATATGTACTATTTTATCCCACTCAGGCGAGTTTCCAATAAACTATAAACATACCAAGTGGGAAGGTGATGTGATCGCACATGCCGAGCAGTTGACCGAAACAGACGACCTTGTCTGAGGGTTTGATGTTGTGCTCCTTCATCAGTTGGATCGCGTAACGGACGGTGTCCTCGTTGTGAGACGCAACCATTATACCCAGCCGATCCTTGCTCGCGCCCTGCTGGAAGAACAGTTATTTAGAAATTACCTAAAAATTGTAAATGGAATATTAATTTACAATAGATTGATGGATAACATCACTTAGAGGAAGACAGAGAACATAGAGATGTCGATTTAGTAAAAAATCGGCATGCTTTTTTTTAACATATAGTCAATTTTTATATGAAAGTAGAAGGTTAAAAATATATAATTTTCTTTTATTACATGCATAACGGCAGCAAGGTAAGTGGTCCACCTGATGGTAAATGGTCACCGCCGCCTATGGACAGTTGCAACACTAGGGGCATCGCCAATGCTTTGTCGACCCTGAGTCGAGAAGTTGTTAAGTCTCATGTGACTGTAATTTCACCGGCCCCTTACTTTTCTCACCGAAACGCAGTAATACAAGTGCACTACTGATTCAAGGTGGAAATGGGTAAGGTGGTAGTTCCCCGGACGAACTCTGCACTAAGAGTCCTACTTAAGAAAGAGGGAGACAGAGGACATGGTGCCGTCAATGTCATAAAAATCGACTAAATTTGATTCAAAGATTATTCAGTATCATTATTTTTTTCAACATAAGTACCTATTGTTAGTTAATAAGTTAGTAACTTAGTAATTGTGTACTTATTACAATTTTGATATGAAATAAGGTAACATTTCATTTTTTAAGGCATGTTGAATGACACACACACTCACTGCCCTCTATGGACATTTGCAACACTAGGGGCATGTCCAATGTGTCGAGCCTGAGATGTAAAATCTCATGTGCCTGTAATTTAACCGGTTTCTTTTTTCTCTATAGAAAAATAATCGAGATGCAGTTGTCTTTTGGGAGAAGAACCATCAGAGGAAGATGTTTTGAACTATACAATGTTCAAATCTATATAAAATGCTTTGTCCTGAATGACTGACTGACGGATCAACGCAGAGCCTAAACCGCTGATCGTAGATACCTGAAACTTGGAGGGTGTGTTCTTTGTATGACGTGGGCATCCTATAAGAATTCCTGACATTCTACCCCTAAGAGGCTGAAAAACGGGGGAAAAGTTTGTATCGGACAACGTGAATCCTTGATCCAATCTACTTCAAATTTTGCATGAACATTTTTTAACAAAATTGATGGAAGATATGTTTCGTATTTTATTAAAACCCATCGCCTAACGGGGTTAAAAAGGGGTAGAAAGTTAGTGGTGATTTGCATTGAAGTTGTCTTAATACTCCTTCGTGAGTCATAGAAAAAAAAGAAATATTTTTCTGTAACATATGAGCTGTCAAAACGGCCTTTTAGATTGTAGGTAACATTATTAACCATAGTCGAGTTGTAAAAGTTGTTACTGGTTGTATTTAAATTCTAGTCGAGACAGCATTGATAAATTAAAAGAAAATTGACCTTAAGGCAGTGCCGGATTAACCACATAGCAAGAGTAGCAATTGCTACGGGCCCCGCGCAAAAGGGGGGCCCGCACAAAGGCGCCCCCCGCAAAAGGGGGCCCCGCGTGTCTAAGACCGCCCACCACCGATTGTTTTTTTTTACCACTTTATACTTAAGAACCCATAGCAGACCAAAGGCCCCTCAACAGAATATACTACGGGCCCCGCGCTTGCTTAATCCGGCACTGCCTTAAGGCATACAATTACGCCGTAAATAGAGAAAAATTTCCAACGAAAAAAGTCGAACAATAACAATTTTATAAGTTGTATATTGTTGTAGTTGTGTATTAATGTTGAAGCTGTGTACTATTGTCGTACCTTAACTCTGCTGAGGATCTCCTTGAGACACTTGTGGAAGGAGACGGTAGTGGCTTCCACATTCTCACAAGTGGGGTCTTCGTAGCCCATAGCCGCAGCTCTGGCACGCTCCTGAAAATACAAAAGAATAATTATACAAAACAATTTTCAAACACATTAAGGATATCTCTGAACACTTTACAACTGTATGTCTGTTTGTGCAAGGTATGCTTTGCAATACTTTGCAATAGATTTAATGTGGATTTTACTAAATTTGGAAAATTTCTTCGAGGCCAGTGTTTCCAACTAAAAACATGAGTGTCATTATCATTATTAAATTCTTGCAAGTAGGTCCAGCCTTTCTGAAATAATGTTCTTACGAACAGCATTTAATTTAAAACTTTTGAATATAAAACACTTATAATATGCCGGCCTTCAAAGAGCTAAAGCGATTGCACGAAAATCGCTGCAACCAAATTCTTGCTACCAAAAGTTTTTTAAAACTGCAAGGGACAGAAAAAAACAAAAGATAGAAGATACCTGTTCAATGTAAGCGCCGCGAACAAGCTTGGCTCCCCAGTAGAAGTTCTGTCGCTGCGCCTGCTCCAAGTCCGTCAGGATCTCGTTGTATGTGTTCTTCAGGTACGTTTGGTATGTGTTGAACACTAAGAATTTATCCTAAGGGAGAAGTCATATTATTAATGTCACTTATTAAAAATAAAATACCATAAACCAGAGGTTCGGCGCGAGGAAAAATATTTGACTGATACTTCAAAACACAAATTTTTATACGTTGAGAATGCTAATTAGATTTCTGATTGTCTCACTTCTACCGCGCATGATCTGCATATATTATACAATTTTTTTTATTATAAAAAAAAATATAAAATAAATATTTATCTTTACAATCTAAAAAAACCACGGAGCTTTATCTCCATTGCCACTAACATTCTGCATATAGGCTCGAAACGATATAGGGCGTCCATAAGTTACGTCGCACGAATCCTATGATTTTTGACGCCTCCCCCGTTCTTGTCACGAATGGTCACCTTTGTTAGAGCCCCTACTAGTTTGACCTCACTAATATTTATTTGATAATTTTATAAACGTTAAAAGATAGTAACAAAAATATACATTACAAAGAAATTTTTTATTGACTATAAAAAAGTAGATTTTGACATGTGACGTCACGAAACCCCTGTCTCTCCTCATAACACAATGTCACACTTTGTTGTCGCCCTCCCTCCCCAATTAACGTGTGGCGTAATTAATGTATAGCTCCTAATAATTAAGACCAACATACTTTGTTGTATCTCCTCATCATTTCCAAACAGATCCTAGAAATGGCCGGTTGGAAGTAAGTCTGCTCGGCGTCAATCATAATCCGGACGTCGGCCTCATTTGCTATCTTGATGATATGGTTCAACCGTCGCAGCATGTTGCGGAACATCTCCTCCTCCTTGGTTGATATCTGGGAGATGAGACGGCGCATCTGGCCGGTCTTTGGGTCCGGAACACGGAATGAATCAGACAAGCCCATGTCCTCATCCAGAATGTTCGACCATGGGAACAAGTGGACAATCCTGGAAGCATAAGTTAACTAATTGAAAATACTGTTGAAATTGCTTACGGGACTACAAAATATTTAACTATTGATATTATGTCTTAGTGGCGAAATGGTCCAAAATGATAATAACTGACATGAGTAGAAGTCGCTTTTTGAAAAGTAACATGTATCGATTCTAGCCAAAAAATTTGACCAAAATCACAATGCGCTACATATGAACATGTACCACATTGGCTGGCATATAGGCAGACGGCCTACTTGATTTGCAACACCAGGGACATCACCAATGCGTTATATCGTCTCTGAGACGTGAAGTTGTTAAGTCTCATATGCCTGTAATTCTGCTATGCTGATCATGACTATCAAAAACTTTGCACTCACATTTACGTTATCTATATGCCCAGGAGCACAATCTGGTTAACGGAACGAACTGATTCAAAGGACAGACACATACAAACAAAAAGCACAAATACACACAAGCAATCACTCACACCCCAGCACTCACTCAATCAAACACACATACACGTAAGCACACACAGAAAAAAAAACATAAATGCACCCACAGACACACTCGCACTTACGTAAACAGACAAACAAATGACATGTAAATGTTGCAGGGCAATGACGACACCGGTGTTTTCGTAATTATGAAATCAAAGGGTATACGTATCTACTGGAATTTTTATATGTGTAAATATATAGATGTGACCGGAGCATCGAATGTAAGTTTTAGCTTGTAATACAAACAATTAGCGACTTTTACGAGACAACGCTTACAACTGCCAAAAGATGTCGCCACTGACCGGTCCCAGGGGAAAAGATGCAGCACGCTGAAATAATCGACAACATGCTACACGAACAGAATATATCTATGTCCCAATGTTTTCTTAAAGATTTCACTTTGTATTATTTAATAAAGATTTCCTTAATTCCTCATAATTAAATGTACTTACAATCTCTCTAAAACTTTCTGAACTTTAAATATATTGAAAATCACAAACACAATCTTACTGATAGACGCGTGTAAGCAAGATAACGAACAGTGTATCTTGCTCGCATTCGGTCAGTTTTGGTTTTGCAAAGGCATGATCAAAAAAAGGATTGCAAAAACAAATTAAAATTTCTACAATAACTAAGGTAAAAACGACATTCATAAAAACTTCGCTCAAAGCGAATAAATAAATAAGAAACTAACTAATCACATGAATGCGAAAGATTGAGTATCAAGTTCAAAAGAGAACTCAGTTCAAAACTGATCAGATTGTAATGAAATTTGGCCCAATACGGACTATGTTCTAGGTAAGAACATGGGATTTATGTTCGTGGATATTCCCGTACCAGGCGTGAATAGGTTGATAAGCCGACTAGCTTACATTTTAAACATAATATGCATTAGGTAGGATTGCTTATTATTTTGAAGATAAATCTTGTTCAAAATTTCCATTCAAATTAATCGCATTCACAGGTAAAACTGTAATTAATTAACATAAAACGTAAACCTAAAAATGGCTGCGTTAAAAAGTGTGCATTTTTGACTTATCAACATTATTCTGACTATTCACATCTGGTTCGGATTTATGATCCCACAGAAACCGCCGGAAGATTGGAAAGATATCACTTACCCCTCCTTATCAGATGTGATCTGCTTCATGAACTCCTGCACCTCGGGCTTGTTGCTCAAGTCGCCAAAGTACCGCTGGAAGTCCTCGATGGTTTTGTGATGGGTGAGCACGTTGCCAGTGCCGCCGGCTATCTGCTGCATGTAGTTGCGCGCACGCATGATCACTTCCGACAGTTGCAGCTGGTGACAGAAATATAAACTTTGCAGGACTTCACGAAAGTTCTAAAAAAGCCGACATAGAACCCATTTTTGGCCTCACGCAATTAAACCTCCTTTTTAATTTTGTAATTTTTTTGTATAACTTTGATTTTTTTTCTTCTTTTTTAGTGTTGTTAATTGTGTGAGTCCTTCATAAATAGTTTTTCTTTCTTTTAAAGTTGTATCCGAATAAAATTTGTTTTATTCAACAGACTGAGTCTAATACTACGTTGGAAGGTTATTTTGACTAAGAACTGGCAATTAACTCAACAACTACTGTTTAAAAAAAGCGGTTAATGAGGAGTATGCCAAAGCTAGAACCGGTGGTAACTTTAGCAGTTTTGATCTTCATAAGTAATCCCTTCTAGAGCCTAAACTCAATTGTAGATCAATTGAATTCAAGTCAATTAAAAAATTCAGTCACAACATAGGAATCATAAAATTGCTTATCTCTACGACATAAGTCAATAAAAGAAAAAAAAATGTACTGCATCAAATACTTTTTTATGCAAAGCCTAGGTAGAACTGGCCATTTATCAGCGTATCATAGACTATTAAGATTCCTAAGTGGCCCGCTCTAAAAATCAATTTCGATAAATTTTATTTGCAGTCTTGGTTTGTCTATGGTTTTTATTTAAAGGTGCAAACAGACAAACGTTCCCCCGCATATTAAAAAGGTACCCAATAAGAACGAAAGGTGATTCACATCAGGAAAATTATTGGACGCTAAAAATATTTCGTAATTTTTTTTACACAAAGTATCGTAGAAAAATCTTATAGACCAGCTCCACAAAATACATTTTTGATCCCCTGCCAATAGTGAAATCTCACGTTTTAGAATATTGGCACTTGTCCAAGGAGAAAGAATTGCAATATTGTAGAAAAAAAATACTTACAAGTAATTGCGGCCTTCCGAGCGCTGTCAGTTTGACAGCCATCAACCCTGTACTCTTGGTTATACCTGGAAGAATTATATGAATGAATTTAATACAACTGGAGAGAAAAATAAGTTGCAGGTTTAAAATCTAAGTTTAAATTTATATATTAAAGTTATAATACCATAATTATTATCATTTTGTCTCGTAACTAAACTATCATAAAATAAAACGTAGTATATCAGTTGTCTGGTTTCCATAGTACAAGCTCTGCTTAGTTTGGTACCAGATGACAGTGTGTAAAGAATGTTCCAAAATATTTATAAAATAAACATAAAGTACTGGAGCGACATCAAACAAATAGTAAACGTTTAAGAACTGCACCCGAATTATGTAATTCTCTCAGATCCAATAGTAAAGCCATAATATACCATAATAGATTGGTGGTTCGGCGTGCGAACAGTTTGGGAAAAAAGTCGTAGCACCGTCAATGTAATGCAAAATGGAGCTCGAAAACGATTTCGAGATCATTACACAATCGCCCTGCTGGACAGGTATGATACTGAGAGCCAAACCAGGATCTCCTTCATGCCAAATTACCTGGTTTGGCATGGACGCTTGTAAGTTACATGTATGAACGAAATAGTAACGTTTCCTAATAAAGGTAACTATGCTTATATGGTATATCTGAAGTCCTTACTACATAACTCAATATTATACCCGCTCTAGTTGAGACTTATACCGTGAGGCGAGAGGTACAGGACAAGAGAACAAGAGGTACCAGTTGAAAATCAGCTGATATTGCTAACAGCTTATGCAGACCTGCATCCGTATTCTGTAACTCTTTCGTATTCAATGCAGAAGCCTATTTCGTGATAGTTTGACGGTTTTGCGCACGAGCAGTGTGAGACAATACTCGTAGCACCATCAATGTAATACAAAATTGACTGCAACGACGATCCCGAGAGCATTACACAATCGCCCTCCTTCCGTTCGTGAGCGTTATTTATTGTTTTTTTTTTCTTCATTTAAACTTTTTACTGTAACTGTCCTGACAGTTAGTATATCCTTCATTGTATATTGTTGTATGTTCTGTGCTGTCAATAAGCTCTTATTCTATTCTAATAAATAAATAAAAAAGGACATACCAGCAACAGCATCAATACTCTTCAAGAACGCCTCCATATTCTTCTCGCATGAAGCCTCGTTCAGGTAGAAGTAAGTCCTGGCGCTGGTCACCTTGTACCGTCGGTCGGCGAACCTCTGCTCCACGTGGTACTGCTTCAGTTGACCTTCCTCCTGCTTGTCACCGCACGCCGATATCGAAGCGCTGTTTAACAAATTTTGGCGATTAAATAATTGTCACCATAAGGCATAACAGATCTATATTTACAAATCACCTGAAATAATGTATACAGAGGACTACAAACATCTACAGCATCGTCGTATCGACTGCGCCAAGATGCTGGTTTGTTTGGAAAATTAAACACCGCGCGTACCGTGACGTTGCGCGATGTTCAATTTCCCATTGCATTGTTTTTCGACGTACCTACTCGATACGATGACGATACGCGTCGATAGATGTTCGTGCTCAGGGCTCAGATATACCATAGTATGGTAGGACATCAATTATGAATAGTTGTAGTGGAAAAGTGTTCTGTAACTGTTTATATATTCGCCTACTTATATTCCTGACTGTACGTGTCATTAAAAGTGTATCGAATGAGTGAATGAATGGATCAAAATATAGACGAGCACTTATAAATCGTTCGTTCACTCTTTGAATATTGTTTTTGGTGGGAAAAGATTAATAACGATTTAGTAATTTTACAAATTGTTTATATATTAATGGTATATAAATTACATATCCAAGGGGATATTACAGTTATACATTCGATGTATTTTAATAAGCCTACATTGTATAACACAACACTTTAGCCAAATGACAGAGAAAGTAGGATAGACGATACAAAAATAGCTAATATTAATGTGACCTAGATATGTCTAGACCCATCGTAGACGATGAAATCTAAAAATAACTGTTATATATCAATTAGCTAATTTTGAGCTTTAGGCCTTTTGTAATTAAGTTTAAATTATAATCCATAGAAATAGCAATCCTGCCAAGCATTATTCTGTGGGAACGACAGCGAAAGCATGAGATTTATTTATAGCTTAAAAGGCTATAATTAATTGACTCAGGCGTGATCTTGCGGAAACTAGAACTAGATATTTGTTTTTGTATAATCTGTAAATGCTATGTTAATAGTACGGTGGTAAGATATGTTCTATTCTTATACCCTCAACTTGGAATCCTGTCATCGAACCATCGTGTGTCCCAGCAGTTATATCTGAGTGCCAATTACCTTCAAGGGTATCCTTCATGACTAAATCAAGAGAGGTTTTGGGAGTCTGAATAATAGCCAAATTTTGCTAGACATAAAATGAGTAGTGCCTCGGTAAAGAGGAAAAAATAATTCGTAAACGTGCCTTTAATTTAAGGTTCGCAATGTATGTATGTATGTGTCCGTCAGTCCGCTGTTTTACTCAGAGACTCTTGGTATGGTGATACAAATTAGTCACGCTAACAAAGTTGTGATTTTTTTTTATGATCCTGCCTGCATATATTTATTCCAACGAGTTGTCGGATAAGCTTTCCAAAAATATTTTTGACGAATATTTTTCGAGTTACAGATCCCTTTCAGAAAAGTTATTAATTCATATCTTCGTTAAAATTGTAAGTATTGCGAATATCCGTTTAAAATAGCTTAGAAGAAATAATATGTCACTGGTCTGAGGGAAGTTGTTAGTTTGGTAATAAATTAATGTAAACATAATTAAAATTAAAAATAATTAATGTAGAAAGTACTAATGTAAGTAAAAAATAAATACGGTTCACTATTTTTTTTAAATAAAATACCGAACATCAAATGCTACTACAATGACAAATTGAAAATACTGATAACTAAATAAACTGTTACTAATATAGTGATGCTTTTCTGTTAAAAACCAGAGGAATATAAACTCTAATTCTAACAATATAGTGGTTATTTCTGTAAGTCACGTCAAACCACCGTTTGGCCGAGACATTGGCAGTTTCTTAAATGTCATTGCTTTTAAGCAGTCATTACGGTCGCACTCCCTTCATTACTAGTAATATCAAGTATTCTACACAAAACTAGCTCTAAATATGTTTCTATGTTAACAACCTAAACCTACGGAAATAATAATAAAAAAGAAAACGGCAAATAAACCCAGCGACGGCTAATTCTTGCAAGTTCTTCGGGCCGCATTTTATTAATTCATCTAATTGTTCACTCGTCAAACTGCCTCTGAAATAAGGCGAAAGTAATATTGTAATAAAAAAATAAAAATGTTAATTCAATGCTGGCAAGTAATAAAAATAAAAAATCTAAAATAAGGAGGCCTGATTGATTGACTGAGAAATCAACGGTGGGGGCTGCTAAACTTATGGTCATAGACACATGATTCTTTTAATCGCGATAGGTATATGAAAAATATCAGACTTTCCGTTAAGTTTTCAAAAAAATTCCTATTTACTCATTAAAATAGAACGGTAACAAAAGAAAATACGTTTTGTTTTAAATGACTTGACTGCCAGTCGCAGATTGCTTTTATGCGGACACTTCGTATGCACTAATGGTTCTAAGCCGAGGGTAAATTTTGCAACTTTGCCGAGGGTGCCCTGCCCTTTGTGAGGTTTGAACCTCGGCTCACTTGGGGGGGACTCGCGAGAGATTAGTGCACTACTGATAAAGACTGGGTGGGGGCTGTGGCCACGCGACTTTGAAGCGAGGATGGTATCGGATATCGAGATATGTCGGTTTTGTGTAGTGAAGTTCTTAGTGCATCTGTCTGTTGCAATTTGAGCTACTTTCTTTTCGTAGAAGTGTGATAAGAAAGAATTTTCCGCAATTGATATTAATCAATTAATTAAATTAATTTTAACAAGGTTATTTTTTTAAAGGGGGTTTGATGTGGGGATTATGTGGCGTCATAATAATGATTGAGTTATAGCGAGGCAAGCCAGTTGTCCTACCATCGCATTAGTGTGCGCCTGGTTCCACCTCTTTAGTACAGTAGCCTTTGTAATTTGAACCGTTTGTATATTATCATAATTTTGTGACCTTGGGAACTAATCCATACATCCTCTTTAGAAACAAAAAGAGGATGTAATGGGGCAGAAAGCTAGTGGAAATATAAACAATTTCTTGGCGTTTGGTTAAACGCAATTAACATTACGGTAACTAAATGGCAAGTAAAAATTGAAACAATAGAAAAATAAACATAGTTGTCGTCAACTCGACTCGACTAGGTATTTGAGTCTAATCATAACTTGTTCGTGCATATGAAATATATGCACGCCTATTATCCCCGAAGATGTAGGCAGAAGTCACAGTAATGAGACCACAACATGGTGAGCATTGAAGCCGGGGGTACAGGTACTTTCTTATAGCAATATAATTCGGTTGGAGTCGTTCTATGGTTCTATAAATTATATAATAATAATTGATCATTACTAACTTATGTGAATTTATTTTAGTAAATAGTATCTATATGTTTTTAGTAATCTAAAAACAATAATATTTCGATAATTATGTACGCCCATAGAGAAACAATTTTGACAAAAGGTAAGTATTCTGTATTAAAGATAAATGATCAAACACTAACCTAATCTAAGTGATCAAATCAAAATCTGATCAAAAATATGATCAAAATTTAATTACCTACTAATATAATTTTGAGAACAGATCTAACAAAGATTAGATCTTTGCTGCTGTATATCACGTCACAAATTGCTATTTCATACAAAACTCCATACGTTCGATTGTTTTGACATTTAATAAAAAGTTGCTGATTTGACATGTCAGTACACATCCCTATCGCAAACAGCTGTTCAGTAACTAATTACCATTTTCAAACGGTTGTAAAAAACCTTCATAACTCCATTTGACGATAACATAGTACATTATGCATGTAACTTATACATTGTAAGGTTAAAATGGTGTAAAACGGTTGGCCGACTTAACCATTAAGAAGACAAAAGAATAAATCGTGCTCAGATGAAATGATGTACGTTTTAAATCACGAGTTCATTGTAAATGTTGATTGCCGTACATTGTTGACATTTTGTAGAATAAAAACAATAGAATATTGGTTGACAATTGAATTGTAGCGCTCAGCCAGTATTCAGCTAATACAAACGTCGGCAAGCCGGCGCAGCGAGACCTCGGAGAGCTTACCTCTCACGTGATTGCGTTGTTAGCGAAAGAGACAGAGCATAAAAGCCGCGACGAAACATCGTTGTGGGTGTCATTCTTTTTCACAAAATCGAAGCTCTGGTAATACATACTTCGTCGACGAGCCGGCACGAGACCTTGGAAGGCTTACCTCTCACGTGTTTGCTTAGTTAGCGAAAGAGACAGAGCATAAAGAAGCCATGTTCAGATATAAACGTCATCCGAATACCATGAGGGAATCCGATAATACTACAGTTCAATCTTATGCAGATTTCGCTGCCGATACGTGTTTTAATTTTGCAATTGAAGCGAAAAGATACCGCTTACGTTAGCGGTACGGTGCGGTTTTCTAGTTTCGTTCATACACAATACCCGGCGGAGTACAGAGCGGTAAATATCGTCATTTATACCTCAACATGAGGCAATCTTGATAATACAGATTGCATTATTGTAAAAATTCTTGCATGTATACCGTTATATCTATCACTACATAGTATAAAACAAAGTCGCTTTATCTGTCCCTATACCCCTATGTATGCTTAAATCTTTAAAACTACGCAACGGATTTTGATGCGGTTTTTTAAATAGATAGAGTGATTGAAGAGGAAGGTTTTTATGTATAATACATGTGACATCCCACGGGAACGCGGGTAAAACCGCGGGGGATAGCTAGTACCGATATAAAAATAAAATTACAAATCGAATTATCAATAAGTCGATGATAGTAGCATTGGCACAGTGGTTCTTTTGTAAAGTAGGCCAGCAAACAGGCAGAAGGCCCTATTGGTAAGTGGTCACCGCAGCCTATGGACATTTGCAACACCATGGGAATTGCAATGTGTCGACCCTGAGACGTGAAGTTGTTAAGTCTCACGTGCCAGTAATTTCAGCGACCTTACCGATCTGACTGAGACACAGTAATAAAAGTGCACTACTGCTTCACGGAAATGGGTATGGTTTGGTGGTAGTTCTGGAGGAACTAATAAATAGATCCCAGGACATACGTCACACATGTTTGCCCTGATCCCATATTAAGGAGTGTACTGCTTGTACTATGGCTACCAGGTAACTTACTACATATACAATTTTTTTAAATACATACTTATATAGATATTTATCTTATATTATGTAGTCCTCTTATCATATCCCTATTTATTTCCGGTTTTCATATATTTCTAAAGTGTCGTCAACTACTTTTATCCTTAGTTTAAAAAAGTCCCTTTTTTACTTATGTGCTTATCTCTTTTTATCATGCTCTATTCTGTGTTAGCACATAGGTGTGTCCTACTTTCTTATGTTACATTGTAATGGATTTTTATTAAATTATTATTTATTGATTTACTTTACTCTGAGTTAAAGAACGAGGTGATAGACATAAGGCATGTCTAGAACTAGGTTTTGATAACCTGTGATTACATTTTTATCACCTTACATTTACTGGGAATCAAAACAACAAATATTTAACATTTATTAGAACTTACATATTTCTAACTTAAATATAACTTGAGAGTTTTCTCATAATAACATTTGGTAACTACTACAATCAGTCAATATCTCTTATCTGAACAGTAACAAGGTGTTATCTCAAATACCTACTAACATGAACGTTATCACTAATCCTTGTAATATGTCGCGAATATGAACGTTATCACTAATCCTTGTAACATTGTCGCGAACAACTATGATCTCCATTAAAACAGTAAAAAAGTTTGCATTCACTTAACAACTTAAGACATTTAGTTTATTTTAGTTATAAATTATTATATTGTATATTATAATTAATAATATGTGATTATATAATATGTATAAAAATAAGGTTTATAATAATGATATCTTGCGAGCTACAAAAAAAATATTTTGAATTTTTGAACAAAGAACAAATAAGTATAGTACATAAAAAAAGTTTTTTTTTTCGTTTCAGTTAATAATTACACCGCATAAGCTATGCTTTTGGATTTTAACTCGACTCTGAATTCCCGAAGCGACTATAGTCTGTCTCTGTTGTGGACTCGCAGTCTGATGAAACGTCCCTCGGAGTTCTAGTATGTCGATAACACAGCTGTATTTAGATGATAATATTTACCTGACTTCTCGCTTCTCCGCCTCCTCCTGGGTTATATCTTCCTCTACTGAGTAATCAAGGATGGACTTCACGCCAAACGACCGCAGTCTGAAAAAAAAACCTTTATATAGTTTTACTCCTCGGATTTTGTTTGAGGCTGAAAAGTATTATACCTTTGCGTTTAAAAAAAAAAAGAAAATCATTGTTTTATGTAATTTAAGTCCCCGGATTTGGCTTGTGGCAGAAGAATACCTATTATCCTTTGCGTTTAAGAAAACATAAGAAAAAAAGATTTTACGAGCTCTGTTTCGTGACCATAGTTTATGGACAGTTAAATATTATGTATTATTTGTATTACCTACCTACAAAGATATATAAACTATAGATGCGTCGTCCACGCTCGGAAATGGCAACATAAAATGCTGGTAATTGACCTCATTCTATTTCTCGCTCAATCTTAACGAAACTAACAATGTACTAGTATATTCATCTCTCTGTAACAACGCCTTTCAATGCCCTCGCGCGTATAAGCTTTCTCTTATTTGCGCTGTTTTAATGAGCCGTGTGGTTGGTGAATGACGTGTCTATCTTATAATACATTGTTGCCTACCTACAATATTGTATCTAAAAGCGATAAACCAAGTAATACCATGTAAATTGCTTAGTTTGTTTCGAGTTTGTTTGTACTAGGTCAATATTTTGGCAAGTGTGTTATGACTGGCGACCACGAACACAGAATCGAGCCGAATTGTATCGCAATAATGTTCCTATTGAATACATGACTTTACGTCGAAATAACCGAAGCCACCCGAGACGAGCCGAATCGCCCTCGAGCTAAACTCGTGCCCGCAGGGCGTTTCGATTCCATTATCTCATGTCAAAACCAATACTATGGTAATTTGATTAAACTACTTGTAGTGGCACGATATAATGGCCGTTTTGACGTTGTGAATGTTATAGAAGAATTAACCTTATACCTTTACCTTAAGGTTTTATCTGCATCATCAGAGAGTAACTATTGGATCAAATGATGCACCTAATTACAAAAGGAATAAAGTTCATTTTTGTATGACATTTTGAAACGTCAAAACGGCACTTGTAGCGTGACGCTGGTTTAGTGGAAATGGTAAAGAAGGTATCTATTATAATTTTTAATAAAGGAGGTGGATATACCCGTATTATCTATAACACTGCATATTTGATAAAATTTGGTAAAAAAGCAGCGGCGTTACCCATTGCGAGGCTCCGGTCGGCAGGTCATTGCGAGGCCCTTTGTCCTTCGTGAAAAGTATGTGATGCGAAAATAAGTCTGATTTGGTTTAGGTATTTGTCATGTTTGACAAGAAATGCTAAAGTTATACAAATTAATAAAATTTGAAGTCCATATTTTTTTATTTGCTTGGGTTGCGCGAGTCCCCTGCAAGAGCGAGGCCCCGGGCGGTTGCCCCGTTCGCCACCCCCTAAGGCCGCCTCTGTACATAAGTACCTAATAACTTTTACCTCGGGAATAAACGAGTACCTAATTCTTAAACTATATTTTAGAACTCAAAACCTATAAATATTTTTTCATGTTTTTTTTACCAAAACATATTATGGTTAATTTGAATAGCTACCCTCAACTCAACTTTAAAAAGACTCGACAGAAATTTGAAAACAGTATTATAACTACCAGGCTATCAGAACATAACCAGAGGTAGAAAAAATATATCGACGGTTAAAAGGCGACTTGATTCAAGCGCCATTTTGAAAACTTTACAGGAGAGCTATTTGAAAATGTTAAAACCCAAAAACAGATACTGCATCTTAAACTTCTTAACATTCCACATCGAAGCTGTTGAATATTAAAACTAAATGCAAGCTTCAACGAACTTGTGCATGGGCCATCATCGGAGTAGTATAATTCATTGAGAAAAATGTTACTTTCGTCAAAAATGGCGGATGAGTCAAGTCGCCTTTTAACCGTCGATATGTTAAATTATAAAAGCTACCCATTTCTAAGCCTCAGAAGAAATTTGATAAACAGAAATAACTACCAGGCTTTCAATAGATAAAAGGAGTTGAAATTTCAAATAAGTACCTCTCAATCGTTGGCTTGATCTTGTTTTGATCTTCCCCGGCCACGAACTGACCGTAGAACGTGGCCTTCATGATGACTTCGAACAACCTCTGCCCGACAACCTGGCGGAGTCTCTTCATTAACTGAAAAAAAATTATTAAAAATATATTCACTACTCTCGGAAACGTTAGATACAATGACAAACATAATACAGACTATAAAAATTATTTATATATTAGGTTCCGC
The DNA here is from genome assembly GCA_907165245.1 of Habrosyne pyritoides. Taxonomy (NCBI): domain Eukaryota; kingdom Metazoa; phylum Arthropoda; class Insecta; order Lepidoptera; family Drepanidae; genus Habrosyne; species Habrosyne pyritoides. Next base: position 9,818,414 of record OU015606.1, read on the forward strand.
CCCGCGGTCTCGCTCGCGTTCCCGAGGGATGTAACATTTTCCCGGCACAAAAGTATCCTATGTTACTTCTAATACTAAAATATGTACAAAGTTTCATGATGATCAGTTAAGTATTATAGTTTTCGCGTGAAAGCATAACAAACAAACTGACATTCATATTTATAATATTAGTAGGGATTATATTAACTTTGTAGTATTGAAAACATATAACTGACATACTACATATCTATACGATTTATTAGTTTTTATAATACATACCTATTTCTATTATTCTTGAAGTACTGAAGAAGTTACAATCTGTCTATGCTTACTACGTCACACAAATTACATCACAGGTTGGCAAAGTCGTCCACTGGATAGAGCATTGAGTCTCAACGAAAAGAAAATAAAGGGCATTATTAAACCATTAGAATATTTGTATAATATGATTAACTGAAGAAAGTCCATGTGAGTTTTATTACAATACACACCTACTTCTATAGATATTTACACCCAGAAATGAGTTCTAGAAAATTATATTGTTTCTATTCTTGAAATACTGAAGAAGAAGTTACAATCTGTCGTTGCTTACTACGTCACACTCACGGGTGGGCAAACTTGTTCACTGCATTACGTAGGTAGGTACACAATTTACGGCAAGGCCACATGGCGATTTTCTTTTCGCTTAATTTTATTATGTACTTACTTGTTTATTTAGTATACTTATATTATGAGATTTTTGTGTACTATTTCAGAAGTCCGTCTTTGTTGTATGTATATTAGTTTCGGTTTCTTTCTGCCGAGTTCCCGAGAGAATTAAGGTTTTCCCAGGGTAAAAACTTAGCATATATCACTCGGGAATAATGTAGCTTCCTGTCAGTGATTTTTTTTTCGAGTGTGTGTTTTCTAGTACCTCCTATACAATGTTAACCAAACATACAAACATTATCTCTTTATGATTTTACTGTAGATTTCTACATGCTTGAATACAAATTGGGATAGTTTTGGGCTTTCACTTAACCAATGTGTGCCTCTATCTATCTAAGCTCATTTTAATTACATAATTAACTCTTAATTATTACCACTTTGATTGGAAAGGTATGAGGGCCGGTCAAATAACAGGCGCATGAGACTTAACATCTTCATGTCTAAGAGACGACAACGCATTGGCGATGCCCCTGACGTTGCAAATGTTCATAGCGGCGGTGACCACTAACCATCAGGTGGACAGTCTGCTTTTTGTCGGCTTACTTGGCAAAAAAAAGGCTAACAGGATTCTCAGACAAATGTGTAACACGACACGAATACGCTATATCTACCGTCTCTTTTTAACAACACGCGGTCGTAAGTGACATTGAATTTTAGGTACCTACCTAAGGACGGTTGAAGGAGACTACCTATTTCTAGACAGTTTTTACACTAAGCAAGTATTTTATAAATATCCTAAGTTATATGATGTAATCTTCTGCATCATCTATAAATATTAAATAAACCAAATCAATATTTCTCTCTGTATGTTGGTGCGCTTAGTTCTTTTAAACGGCGCAATAAATTTTGATGCGGTTTCGAACATCATTGAGAGAATTTCTTCCGTAAGGTTTATGTGTACATTTATATTATTCCACTCAATCGAAGCCGGGGCGGTCGCTAGTATTAGATTAAAATAAAAAAAAAACCTATAAAAACAATCCTGTTAAAAGAGGGCCAAGTCTTTTTTAATTTAGAGGTTTTTGATAAATTTTTTGTCTTGACATTTATGACTGAAAATATAAAAAATAGTTTTTTTTTTTTTTTTCGGCAATGAAATTAAAATATTTCAATGAATCATAAGTGCTTGTAAAGGCCAGTCGCTATTAAAGTAAGATTGTGACTATATAAAGATTTACACATAGATCTACAAATAAAATTGCATAGGTACACAACGTGTTACAAAATACCCCCTAAAAATATAATTAATTATCAAAGCCAACAACCCTAGTAAGCTGTCATGTCAAGGAACCAGATTATTAACCAGAAAGTCCTTGGTACCTACATATTTTCCCTAATAATTGTCTACTTTAATAGTTTTTCTATTTTTCCTTCATAAAAATCAGTATTTTTTTTTTGGGGTATGTTATACAGCGATACTACGGTTTTTAAATATTGTAAATGGACTCGTTATACCCCCATTGAACCTCCTTTCGGCTTTACGGATAGTTTTGTAACACCTGTATATTATGAACTCGTTATGAAATAGTAATAAGCGGCACAGATAAACAATTTTAGACACTGTGTACAAGTTACAAAACTAATCATCAAATAAAAAAATAAACACTTGTAAAGTGTGTAGGCAACGCCTAGTGTATCTACAACATTAGTTATAGATCATTTCTCCCGATGTTTATTTATGAGCTAGGTATGTGCCTAGAATTTACATTATTTTTAGAACATTTGCGTCGGCACACCCGCCATTGTCTGCAACGATCACATATTTATGACAAAGCGTCGAAATATATTATAAAACGCTCCTACATTGTAGGCCCTAAAGATCGCGAAATGATTTATCTAATTTATGACATTAGTTTAACTAATGGATTTTAACAACTCTAAGAACCTATAACTAGCATTGACTGAAGATTGTGACTACTTTAGATGGCTCGGAACCTAAAACTACTAGTACTAAGATTACTGTTCTCGTCAAAATACAGTATCTTTCCAGGATACGGTGAATATAGTTGGTAGTGACGTCTGTTAAAGTGTTCTATATTTATATATTTGCGCCTTCCTCTGACTGTCTGCCTGTACTACTCTCTTCTCTGCGGAATCTGTGTGCACGTAAAATTGTTCTTTTGTATTTCTCTCTAAAATTAAGTAACTAAGTTCTTTGCATCTTCCGCGCTATTAAATTGTATCAACGTCGAACACTCGACGAGTCGTGGGTTCCAACCTCACAATGAGTTTTAGCTTTCGATGAAGGAAAACAGCATTATGAGGAAACCATCGCACGGTGGAAGGGTACTTTGTAGTAACCGCCGAGCTTGCCACCAATCAAGATGAAAATCTGTCATCAACCTGTCAGTGTATTCCGACTGTGTCACGGCCAAATAATCACTTGTCAGATGGTGGAAAAGTATTTTATTTTAAATCTAAAAAAAAAAAGAATAGGTACTCCCGAAAGATTCAGTGATGCGGTAAAAATGGCAAGCAGTGAATTTTAAAATAGATATCACAGCTAGAGACCAAAAGCGCGAGTCTGGCCTTGAATTTATGCCATTTCGTCCGAATCGGTATGAAGAACGAATAAATGCTACTATTGTAATTTACATAATCTGTAACCACAAGGTACAGAGTATGTAGGTATATTGTAACACATTTGTAGACACATGACATTTACCAGTAAATGTGAAAATTATTGGATAAGAACATATCAATGTTCTCAACAAAGGGAAAAGTGAGATACTCGAGAATACTACAGATGCGACAATTTAAGTTTATACACTTAAAAAAAGAGTATGGAATACTGAAAAAAAAAATGGTATTTGGTTTCTGTCATGAATACTGTATTCAATAGAAAGTCCTCTTAATAATAAATATCATCAGGACATTCACAGATGTAATTCTAAAAATAAAAAGTATAAATATTAATGTGTGCTGGGCAAAAATAGAAACGATACCTTGTAATGCTGCCCGCATTTTCAAAGGTTATAAAAAAAAAAGTTAAAAATTCAAAATTTATTTCTGAATAAATCGCATGAAATGAAATGAAATATTTATTCAAATGGGCATTTATGAACGGTCAGACTATAACGCCGGTTCGAAGGTTGCTTTTACTGAGAAGAGTGGGCAATAAACTCAGCATTTACTCTTTTCGAAATAAGATTTTTTTCATAGAGATGTGTCCTGCTAGTGCGAGCGCTACACCCAAGCATTGTCATCATTAGAATAATCGTCTATGTTGTGGAAAGCCTATTGTACTTAAACTAATTCTTTCCTTAAACTTAATCTCTCTTAACTTAAACTCATCATACAAATACCATGCTAATATATACCATAGCTAATAAAATATAAAACACATACATTAAATATTATATTATAACATAAAAATATCACGATGTAACATTAATATATTATCTGCATTTATCTTTTCAACAAGCAAATGGAAGAACATGACAATATATTGATTATCTATGTTAATCACCTGGTTTCTGAACGTAATCTATTTTAATTGCATTTGTCGTTGAACGGTGGTCGTGTTTATTTTTTTTTATGTACCAGTTTGATGTCACAATAGCTAATTCATGTATGACGTATGTCCTATTCTTCGTGTGTACGACATTGGAATAAAAAAAAAACAAACATAATAACCTCTTTCGTCACCCACTTATGTAATTAATTATTAAAGTAATGGGATATTATATTTGATCTATATGACATAGCAAGTAAAGATGTAAGCACACAGTCTATACTACCGGTACGCTATGATAGCCGTTTTGACGTTTCAGCTTGTCATAGGAAAAGAAACTGCATTACTTTGGGCTAAGGTTGATTTCCATCATCATACAATTAGCTGTTGGATCAATAGATGCACCTTATGTCTGAAGGACAAAGGTTATTTTTCGTTGTCATTGTTACACGTCAAAATGGCCATCATAGCGTGCCCCGCAAGTTTAATAGGATAAGTATAACTCCAGTAACACATCCAAAGGTTTTTGGCTGTATATATAAAATTCTGCGTGGTAACAAGCCCTGGTAGTATATAGCCTTTATCTAGCATTTCTTTCGAGGTTAGAATAACATTACGCGGTAGTATCGTCCCTCTGTTTCAGTTCTTTTTAATATTCCATATTATGTAATTTGAGTCGTTGGAATTTAGCTTTTATACATTTATACTCAAAGAGGTATTTTGATTAAAGCGCTTTCAATAATTAATAAAGGGCCAATTTTATTGTAAGTGTTCATCGTAACATCCATCATGACACAAACTAATTCGTAATAAAACTTTTAACGCACACATAAAGTAAGGACATGTGTTTCATTACAGTAAAAAATATCGTCTCCATTTAATTCCAGACCTTATTGCTAGGGCATGTAAAATCATATTCTTTCAGCGTCTTGTTTAATCGCACCTGGCTTTTTAAAACTTGCCTTCCGATTTTAAACTCTATTTATTTATAGTTAGATTCGATTGAATAATACGTCAAGGGGAGATGGTTAAAATTCTTCAGTCGTTCGCAAAACCAGTTCCTTGGCGCTTTTAATTGATAATGCCAAGTTCAATGACAGTGGGCCTACTGAGTCAGTTGCACACCGCCGCAATGTATGATACGATCAGGTAGTGCTAATAGGGAGATAATTACAACGACTTATAAACATAATACATTAAAAGGCTTTATTAATATTATAATAATATTGCTTGTTAGTTTAAGACCAAAAGCGGCATCTAGTCGAGGATCCATTGTTTTCAAACTTGTCTGTTACACTGCCGTGCGTATTATGTGACGTCCCAAATCCCGAATTGGAAAATTATAAGTCTCGATGTAGCCTTGATATGATCAAATAGATATCCTGGGACTTTCTTTACATATATTTTACATCTGATCCCAAACTAAGCAGAGCTTGTAGGAAGCCAGATAACTGTTTTACTAGATAAACTACTTTCTATTGGTTTTTATCTATACAAATACTTAGATAGATATTTCCACCCATAAATCATCATGGATCGAACCATAAATAATATTTTAATAGACTAAAACATAGAACGTCATAGAATTGTATTATTTTTACCTAACAATCATTTGAAAGTTTTTTGAAAAAAAAAACAAAATTCGAGTTTAATTTAAATGAGGGTTTCATATACTTTATTATAATAGGTAGTGTCCTGATATGTCAAATCAGCAATTTTGATTGCAGTATGGAGTTTTGTACGAAATAGGAAGTTGTGACGTCATAATTGTACACCATCAAATAACATACTCTTTATGATTAGATCGGAACTGAAAAATCACATCAATGATTTAATTTTGATCATATTTAATGTTTTCGTATATTTTTGGATGTTCAATACACTGGTTAGTGTTTGATCATTTATCTTTAATACAGGACACATCCCAATTAATCAGAAATGCACAGAACATACCCAGACAGCTCAGGTGAAGCGGGAATACCTGGCCACCTACACGTGATACGCTAAAAGAAATTACCAGTTCAAACTGGAACCTCACGCGGTCTGTTTAAGTGTATCATAATTGGTGGGTCATACACCTATATTTACTTAGCCATTAGCAGTCGCCATTTTGATTAGAGTGTATTGAACAATTTTGGCAATGTTAGCTGAAGGAAAATCATCAAGATAACATGACGCCGCACCTAGACTGCCCAGCGGTTTTACCCACATTTAGATGAGGATAATGAGTTGTCAATGTGGTAATTTCAAACCAGCCCGTCGACAATTATTTCATACTTCATTTTGATGATAAACTCATATATTTTCATTTTTGATTAATAGGTTTAAACATTGATTATTTTATTATTTCTATGTGAATTCTACGCTGATCAAAATCTTCAAATTAATTAACCTGACACTGGCGGAATTATAAAATAAACACATCGTATCATCATTAAAAAAAGGGAGAAAGAAGGTTTCCTTACGATTTACCTTATTGTTATTAATCTATAAGTATTTATTTCTAATGTCTAAACGTGCAACACCTGCTATCCTCTTCTGTATACCCCTAGGTTGTCTGGAAGAAATCACTTTAGCGATAAGACCGCCATTTTGTAAACACTTATTCTGTTATCCAATGTTTATGTTGCTTCTTCTCCTGTTATGTGTTGTAGGTACAAATAAAGTATTTTGTATCTTATTATTTCATATTTTTTTATTAAGTACACGATAGAACTGGGACAATATCTATTTAACGAGCAAAATCTTGACTTAATCTTTATTGATAATAATAATTTAAATAAATAGTAACAAAACTACAGTTACTATTTTTTCTTCTAAATACTGTAGTTATGAACATATTTACACATAGACGAACACAGAACAAACAGACGTGTTCTTGCACACAATTTTTTGTCCGGATGGGAATTGAATTCACGACTACCCATGTTCTATAAAGGTCAAGTCTACAGGCCCGTCTAATTAATTATTTTTGGTTAATACCAAGACTATCCAGTTTCCATAGTACAAGCTCTGTTTAGTTTAGGATCCGTATAAAATATGACCCAGGATAAAAAAGAAAACAAAATTACTTTTAAAACAAATATCGGTAAATAATTCATGACCAATCTAAGGTACATCTTAAACATGAGACTGCTGTAAAATTTCTAAACCCATTAATTATAATTACCATCATTATCACCCATATGGGGACACCTTGACCGAATAACTAACAAAGTGAGGTCATAAAAAACATAGGTACTAGAATAAAATAATTCATATATTTCTTGTAACTCGATTATTATGAGTTGGTTTACAGTGAGTTAATCGCGTGTCTATTTAAAATAAAAAAAAACTGGTAAAGAGCGAGTCGGAACAGCGCTCTGTAGGTTCCGCATATATGTAAAACACAATAATAAAAACTTATTCATTTGTTTTTCACTTGTTTTACCATCCCCGACCCGGGAATCAAACCTACGACCTCCGGGTCTATAGCCGAGCTTTATACCACTCGACCACCGAGGCGAATAAATAGGTAAATCTATACCTACTTCCATATAAATCTGTAGGATATGTCTGTACATACCTAATATTTTTTTGCAAAATGTTGGCACCAATATACGTTTTAAGACTTTTTCTCTTTTTACACGCTTTATATTAGCTTCACCTGTATGTATGTATGTATGTAACCGACTTTGAGCTCGATTTTGTCCTACTTTGAACGATCAGATTTAATTCAAACTTTGCACACCTGTCAAAGATCGATGACAATGCAATAATCCGATCAAAGCATCCGATTATCCTAATTAGATTCGCCAGGATTAATTAATTTCTTTCCGCATCCTTTGCATGCAAGTAACAGAGATAGAGCTAGTGCGCGAACTACGCATGCGTGCAGTTCCAGACTTACTCTTTCGGGCACTCAGCTCAGCACAACCTCGTAGAGACTTTAATATGGTAGTTGCGTCTTGTTCCGTATACTTACATATATGTTCCGACAAATCTAATACCGTGATTTACCAAATAAATAATAGTTAAAAAAAACTAAAAAACACGCTTTATATAGAAAACGAAACTAAAAAACAGAAAATAAATTTTAATAAATATTAATTATGAATATGTAAAAAAAAAAAATATAAGTTATTAATAGTTTGAATAAGAAAAAAAATGATTTATTTAAAAAAAAGCGGGGGTGCTTGTCAAGATATTATAGAAATGATAATCCTTCTCATATCTGTCAATTTAATATTTATAACCATTGACACCATGCACCCCACGCCTTTTTTTACAATAAAACAGTTTTTTTCTTATTCAAACTATTATTATTTAAAAATTTTTGTCCTTTTATAACTCAATAACGATTTGACATATCTTGATGAAAATGGTTAGCGCAAGTCCGTGGGGACGGCTAGTGTACTAATAAAAAGATTTCATTTAGTTTAGTACATCAAATGAAAAGAAGAACCCAAAATAATATTTTATATTGAACAGAAAAACACAGTCAAGTCTTGATCTAAAACAGGTTTTATTTATTCACATAAATTGCGCATGCATCTCATGGACGAATTGGCGAGGAAAAACTTGTTTAACAGAGTTTTATATTTATTCTCTCAATGCACTGCAAGATTTCAACATTACAGTGTTCCTCATCTACACACTAATATCGTAAAAAGGTAGTTTATTTTGTTATGTAGGAGGTAATCTCCGAATCAACTCGACCGACTTCAAAAAAACTTTTTCTAATAGAAAACTACACTAATCCGAAAACTTCTGTTTTTTGATAATCCCTGGTATAATACTACTGGGGAACACGGGTGAAACTGCGGGACGGTAACTAATGTGTTATTACAAATCGCAAATCCAATTTTAACTGTTATTTTGGTCCAGAAAGAAAATTTTCCAAATCTTGTTTAATCTTGTCGAAATATCTCTATTTGTGTTCTCTAAATTGAATTAATAAAAATATCATAATATAATTAAATCTTTCAATTGCATCTGTAGAGCCTTCTGAAGAAGATTGAAGGAAAAAAAACAATAATATTTCAGGAGTTAGTACTTTCCTATGAGTATCTAGACATATCTGCAACGGCTCGATTCTGTAAGGAAAATGACACTAACTCGAGGATGTTTCGTCGCGGCCTCCGTGCTCTGTCTCTTTCGCTTACTACGCTAATACTACTAATCACGAGAGAGGTAAGCTCTCCGAGGCCTCCATGAAGCGGCTCGCCGACGAAGTTTGTATTAGAATAAGGAGGTTGGAACTAAAACTTACACATAATCCTAAACATAGAAAAAGTCTAACAACCTACCGCTGGTCACTCAAAAACGCATAAATTTCTAAATGCTTTCGAATAATTTGGCTCACAGGTAGAATATATAAGGTTACATACCTTACCGCTTTTGACAATATAAACTCTTATAATGTTACCTTATGGTGTCTGACATAGATGCCAGTCGTTTAACAGTATCGTTTAAAACAGAGGTATGGGTCGGAATTATATTGATAATAAGTGCCTTCCGAGGGCCTAAACTGAATAAATGGTTTTGATTTAGAATTTTTTATTGAACACGTAAGATACTTTTAAGACTGGGAAAACATTAGATTCCCCGGTAAAATGAGTAATAACGGGCTAGTAATAATTAAACAATAGGAAATGTATTTTTATGAATCTTACGACATAATTTAAGTATTATAGATTATTTGTTAAAGCTGACGCCTAAAGCTGCAGATCGTCGGTGCGATTCCCACCCAGGACATACATTTGTGTGCATGAACATGTCTGTTTGTTCTGTGTCTGGGTATAAAATGTATTAAAAAAAAGCTGTAATTTTTTATTTTTTTATTTACACATCATTTGGAAACCACAAAGGTTTGTAGTAATGCCGATTATATGTAGTATATCAGTTACCTGGTAGCCATAGTACAAGCAGCACTCTGCTTAATTTGGGATCAGGTAACCATGTGTGAAGGATGTCCTGAGATATTTATAATTACCGTCTGATATTACTATAAAGAGGAATGATTTGTATGTAAGTATGTTTGTTAGTCTTTCACGCAAAAACTACTAAACGGATATGGATGAAACTGTGGCACATAGATAGAGCATATCCTGGAATAACATATAGGCTACTTTTTATCCCAGGAAAATGTGATAACCCTCGGGAACGCGGGTGAAACCACGGGGGATAGCTAGTTACATATAAGACAATAAGAGACTTAGATGTCCCTATCAGGTGAAAATATACGACCTAATGCGAGTAAAGCCTGGAGTACCAACTAGTATTATACTTGTTTAAAGAACTTGTAAATTAATCATTATACTAACATAATTATCTTTTAACTGTCGATGGTCTTTGCATGGTTTACTAACAACAAATAAACAAAAACAAAGAAATAAAAATTAACCTAGTTCAAACAAACGTTCGTTTAGAGATAAACTTTTATGGTGGTTGATAAAGTGAAGGATAGATAAAATAATATACCTTAATTTTCACGGCAAAGCCAATGATGTATGATAAAAGACACCTCATTCCAACATCGCGGCTCTCAACAGCGAAAATACGAGACAGCTTATACGCACGAAGAAAGGGAAAGAAAATAAATACCACCTTACAGTTTACCAGTTGTTAGAGAGTGATAAATATATCGTTAGTTACGTTAAGATTGAGCGCGACTCAATGGAGTTAGGTCAATTACCAACATTTTACGTAGCCATTTCTGAGAGCCGACAACGCATCTATAGATTTATATATCGTTGGGTTAAGCGTAAAGACACTCGGATAATACTGATAATTTATAGGTGAATTTTTGACAGGTGTCAAAATTTCACGCACAGACAGCCATATTGCTAAAATTCAAAACCATTTATTCAGTTTAGGCCCTCGTGGGTACTAATGAAGGTCTAAGTTACTGAAGCTGCCACCGGATCGGAAGTCAGCCTTCAACTGATCAAAACCGCCAAGAAATTAGGCAAGGTAATTTTTTTATAAATGTTTCTCTTTCTTATCTGACTTTTTGACTGTTTTTTTTTATATTTACAAAATAAACAATACAGGAATAAGAAGAAAAGTAAATTTCTAATTATTTTCATATATTTTTATATCTGAAATGACTATGTAGGTACTTAATCGACAGGCCAATTGGCTTGGTGGTTAGCGACCCTGACTGCCAAGTCGAAGGTCGCGGGTTCGATTCCCACCCAGGACAAACATTTGTGTGCGTGAACATATGTGTTTGTTCTGTGTCTGGGTGTAAATATCTATATATGTATGTATTTACAAAAAAAAAAAAAAAAGTAGTATATGTAGTATATCAGTTATCTGGTTTCCATAGTACAAGCTCTGCTTAGTTTGGGATCAGATGACCGTGTGTAAAAGAATGTCCCAGGATATTTATTTATTAATTAATAATAAAGTAGTTGGTTCTATAGACTAGAAAAATAAAAAAATATATATTTATAGGTACCTAAACAAGCATATTGCATAAGCAGAGTGTACTTGAGCAGAGAGCAGCTAATTCCGGACATCACTAGCTTCAATATAATGTAATGAGCAACGTTGTAATAAGCTCTTCCTTTTCAGAAAAAACTTAGTTTGGTTTTAAAAATATAATCTATGTTACAATTTTATAATATGGTTACGCATTTGACTAAATAGTCTTAAAGCCTATAGCTATAGATACACATAGTCCAGTCATATTAGTAAAAATAGGGCAAGAATCTCGGAATGGGAGATATATACCTATATTTTTTTTATACCACTTGGGACGACCAACAAGCAGACGGTCCACCTGATGGTAAGTGGTCACCGCCGCCTATGGACATTTTCAACACTAGGGGCATCGCCAATGCGTTGTCGACCCCTGAGATGTGAAGTTGTTAAGACACATGTACTTGTAATTTCACCGGCCCTCGAACCTTCCCAACCAAAACACAGTAATACAAGTGCACTACTGCTTCACGGCAGAAATGGGTAAGGTGGTAAGTACTTCCCCGGACGAACTCTGCACTAAGACCTCTACTACTCTAAAAATAAGCTATAAACTTGTATAAACCTTTATTTTGACACCCTAAAACTTGTCTCAAAACCAACCTACCGTAAGGTGGCCGCGACTATAGATATCTAAAGTCAAACGTCAGAAAAGCGATAATTTGCACATTTTTTGCAAATATCTCGTTTCACGTACGCCAACCTTTTTTTTAAGTGGAGAAATCTTCCATCGGATACCCGGCGGCTCCGGGGGGAATGGCCGGGTTATGTCAGACTCTTACTGACTAAACCATCAGCGCTGTAGAGGGGGGCCGGGTTCTCGTTCGGAACACATACCAGCAACCCCTCCACGCGCGAAGCTGAGACAGCCCATCCCGGGGGAAGCGTGATATCTCCCCCCAGCACCCTCGCTGTGCTATCGCAGGATGGGTCGAGACCACGTCGACCCATCACCTACCTCACGTACGCCAACCTACGATAAGTAGGTTTTGAGACAAGTTTTAGGGTGTCAAAATAATAGTTTTATACAAGTTTATATCGCACTATCTCCCATTCCGAAGTGAAACCCCTAAGATGACTGGACTAATAGTATAGTAGCCCAATCTAACCTAAAAACAAAGCCTAACTTACGCGCCATTGGATTTCATGTGGGAATCTGAGGGTCTTTTATTTTTATGTCTCATGGACGGCAATGCACTGGCGACGCCCGTGGTGTTGCAAATGTTCATTGGTAGCGATGACCACTTACTATCATGTGGACCGCGTCGGCGGGATTGTCGGCCTTATTGCCTTTTAAAAGATACCTGTGCCAACAATGTGGGCATGAACGTATTGCCTCGCAATTCAATAATGTACATGACAAGTGCAAAATTACGCCAAAGCTTTTGTCTGTCACAGCCTTAGGACGCCATTGAAGATCTTAGGAATACAAAGCCAAGGAGCTGGCTCCCAACAATTTAAGAATTTAGACCAATCTTGACTCACATCTCTAAATAGTATTTGTAAACTATGTATTTTTGTGCGTTTAGGTCTTTAAACAACGCAATAAATTTTAATACACCATCAATTACGTCAGCGCAGAAATATGCGGGCACTGACTACCCTGTTCTCTCTTCTTGACTCTCCCTATGCCCCTTCTTATCTTACTTCTCACTTCCCTTATCTGTGCTCAAACCACGATAGACATCTCCGATCTATCAACAATCGTCTCCTTCAATGTCCTTCTCACTCTTCCAACTTTCTTCATTCTTCTTTTTTCATTCAATCCATTCTTCTGTGGAATGCACTCCCCCTCGAAATCAGAATGGCTACCAATAGATACTCTTTTAAAATCATAGTACGTGAACACCTTTTAAAGTAACTTTTTTTGGCAGATTAGTCTCAGTATTTGACCGCTTAATTATTATATATATTTGTGTATGTTTATGTAGTTTATATATTATATAAGGTATATGTGTAGTTTAAGTATAATAGTTTATATATAGATTAAGTTCATATTAAATTATCTATTATTATTTCTGTGCATCTACCATGTTATCTCTGCATCACCCAAAGGTCGACTGGTAGAAAATGCCTAAGGCATTAAGTCCACCTTGTACATGTTTCTGTACGAAGTATAAATAAATAAAAATAAATCAATTATTAGAGAATCTCTTCCAAAACATTATGTTTATAATACATGTCCCCCGCGATTTTACCCGCGTTTCCGAGGGATGTCACATTTTCCCGGAATAAAAATAGTCTATATGTTATTCCAGGAAATGCTCTATCTATGTGCCTAGTTTCATCCAAATCTGTCCGGTAGTTTTTGCGTGAAGGAGTAACAAACATCCAATTCAAACAATTCGCAATTATAATATTAGTAGGAAGAAGGAAATTAGTAGGATTTGTATTATCCCACTCAGGCGAAACCGGGGCGTGTAGCTAGTGTAGTATATGTTTAGGACGCCGACAAAGACGCAAATTCTAAAGCGGAATACTTTCATGTCGCACAGACGGAAACTAGGCCAGCTCTGAACGGGGCCACGTTCAGAATAGCACGTTTTATCCCCTACATATTTTTTCATGGCAAGTTGTCCGCCAAACAGGCGGACGGTCCACCTGATGGTAAGTGGTCACCGCCGCCTATGGAAATTTGCAACACTAGGGGCATCGCCAATGCGTTGTCGACCCTGAGACGTGAAGTTGTTAAGTCTCATGTGCCTGTAATTTCACCGGCCCCCTTACATTTCTAACCGAAACACAGTAATACAAGTGCACTACTGCTTCACTGCAGAAATGGGTAAGGTGGTAGTGCTTCCCCGGACGAACTCTGTACTAAGAGCTCTACTACTTTAAAAACCAGTCACCGCTGCCTATAGCTGTTTGCTACACCAAGGGCATGCGTTGTCGTCACTAAGACGTGAAGTTGTTAAGTTTCTTATGCCTGCAATTTCACCAACCCCTTTTCCTTTCTAACCAGATTAGAGTCGGAGTATTCATAAGTACTTATAAAGGCCTATTTGAATAAAAATATTTTCATTTCTACCGTATTACAAGTGCGCTACTGCTTCACGCTCACGGGTAAATAGGTATGGTGATAGAACTTCCCGGACGAACTCTGCACTAAGAGTTTCTTCTTCTAAAGATTTCGGGTAAACAATGGTGCCGGGGTCGATGCCCTATTCACAACTTCGTAACTATGCGATTATGTAACAGGTAACACCTTCGGTTATTAATAACCGTCTGTGAAAATACATCTAAGGGGAAAAACTATGGTATTGTGAGAAATCCAATATTCGGAATACACGTAAATTATCAATATAGGATAGTTTTATAAGGATAACTAGCTATCCCCCAGGGTTTCACCGTATTCGATATTAAATAGCGATGTATTCTGTTATAATTTTTAATTTTATAGGTGCCTACATCAAATAGTTCTTAATTTTTATAAAGGTAAAGGTTGTAAGTATGAATGTAGAAGGTAGGTAACATTAGATACATTGATTTCTGAAATGATTTTACTGATAGAAACCTAGTTTAGATATATTAAGTCCCTCAACGCGGTCGGTAGCAATCTATACTAATATTATAAAGAGGAAAGATTTGTATGTATGTTGGTTACTCTTTTACGCAAAAACTACTAAACGGATATGGATGAAACTCGGCACATAGATAGAGCATATCCTGGAATAACATTTAGGCTACTTTTTATCCCGGGAAAATGTGATATCCCTCGGGAACGCGGGAAAAACCGCGGGGGACAGCTATTATGTATAAAGTTAACAAAATTTTAAATGAGACAATTATTTTAACTTTGAACAAGTGCGTTTTCCCAGATAGAGATAAGCACTTGTAGGTATATTGATAGGTCTAGTCACATTCCATTTACAGAAGAACCAATGTAGTTGAAGGAATGTTGCAAGAGAGTGCTAAGTAATGCTGTCTTTTGCGGTTGCACCCGCGTTTCCTAGTGATGTTACATAGGTATTTCCGGGATAAAGCCTATGTGCTATTCCATACTATAATTAATATCTGTGCAAAATTTCGTTCGGTTCCGTTCGGCCGTTTTGACGTTATTCAACAAATAACCATTCATCCAAAATGTCGCATTTCTAATGGTAAGATTGAATTGCCTCCAGTGAATATTAAATACCAGCTGCCCCCGCGGTTTTACCCGCGTTCCCGAGGGATAAAAAGTAGCCTATATGTTATTCCAGGATATGCACTATCTATGTACCAAGTTTCATCCATATTCGTTTAGTAGTTTTGGCTTGAATGTGTAACAAACATACTTACATACAAATCTTTCCTCTTTATAATATTATTAGTATAGATTCTTAAAATTTCGAATTCTCATCATTCGTCTAATCGGTTAATAGAAATTAAATACTAATCAGAATCTTCATATTGGCCAAAAAAAACCACAGTCAATATCATCACAAAAACTAAAGCTGCATCGCCAAATTCGTCGAACAACAAAAAATTTACATAATTGGGCATCGAAAATTCGCAGCCTGTGACTAGCGTGTTGGATGCGTGTTACCGCATGTGGAATTCCAAATTGTTTTAAAAACTATCCTAAGATTCAATCAATCCTCTAAGTATTTCATATTTAGGTAGGTAGTTCATAAATCTTGGAATAATTCCGGGGTAAGTGTCTGTAGGCAGACAGACGGGCCTTCCCGATCCCGGTAGACCCCGCTTTCACGCATGCGCATTGCGGACGAAACAAAAATCCATTCATTCCATTACCATTAGGTAACATTAGTTCGATCTCCGCCATGCGTGCCACCCCAGTTCACCACCCATATTGATTTATCGTAAAACAGCCATACATTTTCATTTGTTCCATGCTAAATTGCGTTCTACGCGTACACGGCAATCGTAAACCACGTCGATTGATCGTAGTTGTAACACAGTTGAAGGGCAGTCAATCCGATGCTATTTCCGATTCGGACGTTAGCCGGCGTGTAAACATTATGCAGACATTCTTACGTAAGACTCACCATAGCATTGTTCTCGACAATCCAGTTGACGGAGCATATTTGGTAGACGAAGTATGCGCGAACTAGTTCGCTGGTTTTCTTGCTTTTGAATGCGTCTTTAGGGCTGCTGAATGTGAGATCCAGGTCGTCCCGTGACGGCGGCGCGGCCGACAGCGTGCGGACGTTGCGAGGCGCGGTTACCGCGAGCCGTCGGATCAGGGCCATGGTTGCAGCTCCGCGTAATTTAAACGACCAACACTGCACGCGCCCTCTCGCCGTCGGTGACAGCTGACAACTGACTAACTGACACTGACATCCGCTCGATACCGTCTCGCCGCCACCGGCGCGCGCACCCGATCCAATTTTAAACCGGCCGATCGTCTACGGAGGTGTGTCTTGAAAACGGACGGCCATTGGATATCACCGGCCAGCGCTAATCTTTTATTTTCTAGTAATTACTCACAGAAATCTATACCTGGAAAGGCAGTAAAAGAAAACTTGGGACAATGAGTTGATGTAGAACAATGGTTTTTTTTTTTTTAACGTACCTTATTTATTCTAACCGCTAAATTGAAATGGCGTTACGTAAAGGTACTCGAGTGAGTTGCGTAAGTGCCGGTTAGCGTTCAAACACCCGTCGTGACCTACAAGCGCCACAGACCGTAGGTACTAAGTTATAACTGCGGCTACTGAAATCAATTAAACAGAACTGCGGGTGTTTTTGCGACTTGAACTTGGTTCGGTAGAAAAAATATAATGTTGCTGATTTTGTAATAGTATTAAGTTCATTTCAATGTTTTAGTAGTCTAGCCGGTATTTTTGAAATTCAGTAACTTTGAACTTTATAAGTGCCTTCTGTCGGCCTAAACTGAATAAATGGTTTTGAAATACTAACTTAAATCCGAAGTGTATCAATATCTCAGCTCTCGGACGATCTGTAGCCCCACTAAAGATCAGTGCGGACCTGTAATAGTTCCCCTATGCTGTTGCGGCTGGGACCCTCTTTTCTTTGATGTTACCGAACGTGGCATATAAATCTCTTTTGATTGCAGTACCCTGTTATTTTGTAAGTAGTAAATTGCTATTTACGTTTCTTTTTGGCAGTAAACAGCAATTTCTTACATAAATATAAATAAATGGTCAAAATTTGGGGTCATACGGAAATTTACCTTCTTTTTTACTGTTTTTTTATTTTTTAATAAGATTTTATTGTTAACTAGCTTTCCACTGGGGTTCACCCGCGTTCTCGAGGGATGTAACATTTTCCCTGGATAAAAATCCCATATACTAGGTACCTAATGTGGTAATGTGGAAAATAATCCAGGTTATAAAATATATGTGTGCGTAATACCCTCGGATTCAAAATTTAAATCGATTTCATACTATCGCACCCTCAGTACGATAAGGGCTTAACTCAAAATTTTGTGAAATGGAGATACGATCATAGAGACTAAACAAAGTACGCTCTATCCGATGAATAGTAAAACATAGCCAATTTAATGATAGAATAAGCATACCGATACTTCAGTCTCTTAAACACCGGGACCCACCCTCCCCGCTCAGTGCGAAAGTGACCTAATTAGAGATGTGCCAAAAGTGATGTTTTGAGTTAAGCCCCTATCGTTCTGAGGGTGCGATATGTAGATCGAGGATTCCGACTTGCGGACTGACACAACAGTCGTGACGCCGCCAATATATTAAAAAATCGACTTCAAAATCGATCTCGAGAGTACACAATTATCATGGTAGACTTCAAATATAGTCCATTGGACAGGCAAATACCATATTCAATTGTGCTAAGGGAATACACAGTTGTAAGGAAAACTATGCTAATTTTGATTGCATAGGTAATTGTAAAATGATACACGCCACGCCGGTCCCCCGTGATCTATTATTATTTATGTAATTATTAAGGTATATAATAAACCTATAAATAAATGTAAATTGATATCTACAGGCGGTTCTAACGATAGATAAAAATTTATATTAAGGTTTTGCTTTTTAAGTTTGTCTTTATGGATGATATCGAATAAAAAACCACAAGAAAACTGAGCAAATTTCGGTCGCCCAGTACCTTTCACAAAATTCCTAATATTATGTTAAAAAACACTTTTTCTACCTCACGCATAACTGATATAACGGTTGCAGATTGAACCTATGTTTCCTATCTTAATATAACGTATTATGTATATAATTCTTCTGTCCGTGTGTGTTTTTTTTATTTTTTTAGACCACATGAGCCGACATACAAGCGCACAGTCCACCTGATGGTAAGTGGTCACCGCCGCCTATGGACATTTGCAACAACAGAGCTCCGCCAATGCGTTGTCGACCCTGAGACGTGAAGTTGTTAAATCTCATGTGCCTGCCATTTCACCGGCTTCCTTACCTTTCTAACCGAAACACAGTAGTACAAGTATACTACTGCTTCTCGGCGGAAATGGGTAAGATGGTAGTACTTCCCCGGACGAACTCTGCACTAAGAGCTCTACTACTCAAGAGGTTTATGTTATTGTTAGTGAACTCCTCCTAGACGGATGGAATGATGTTGATGAATTTTTTTTGTGTATTCCAGTGGATTCGAAAATGGTATAGATTTACAATTGGACCTGGTAGGTGGCGCTGCGATCGCATTCTTACATATTCTTTTTATGGAACTTTTGTATGGACTTATTTCGACAGGACAACGTCTGTCGGGACAGCTTGTAATTATATATTTTATGCCTATGTCTAAAATAATGTACCTTTCAAATAGTGAAAGAATTTTTCTATTAGGTGCAGTGAAGTCTAGTCATATAAACAAACCTACAATCTCTCTCTCTCTCTCTCTCTCTCTCTTTATAGAATTGGTATATATTTATTACCTTCTAATGAGATCACCGTTACATCAACATGAAGCGTGATAGTTGTATGAATCTTGGCCACGGAATTTATGTCATGATTTTGCTTTGTGACAAATAGGAAATAATGTTGAACAACCAAATCATCGATGATATCATGACGTAAATTTTATTATTCATTGATTTTTCATGAAATCCCTTCAGGTAAAAGTTATGAATAATAGTCACTGTTGTGCATCACACTAAACTTAACTTAAATCCATGGGTTTCTCTTTCTCTTATTAAACTTGAAGAGATTTTTGATCCTGTGAATAAGATCAATACAAGTAATCAATTTTAGTGATTTTAACGCATAGTTACACTGTGGTTAAAGCAAGATTGACAGAACTAAACTACAAATACTTTCTTTACCCCTTCATCTTATCAGAAAGAAAGAGATGTATGTATATAAATTTAAGGAAGTTTAGCGGCAAAGAATTGCACCACAAGTTTTGAGTAGCCCACCATGAAGGGCGTGTGAGTCCGTAAGTTATGTTGTAGGATTTTGGAGTAGTAAAGCTCTTAGTGCAGAGTTCGTCCAAAAGTACCACCATCTCTATTTCCACCGTGAAGTGGTACTGCACTTGTATTACTATGTTTCGGTAAGAGAGGTAAAGGGGCCAGTGAAATTACAGTTAGAGACTTAAATTCAGTCTTCGAGGTGGAAACAAGACTAGCATGCTTTTAAAAGCGTTTTGAGCTCAATGGAGAGTCGTAGAGTTACAACTATGGTTTGAGTTATCAATCAATTTTAAATTAGTTTTTTTTTATGGACTTATGGGTCTTGTCTATGACATTTAGACCCTCACATAGACAATTCCGTAAGCGCTTAGGGATCTTAATCGAGTTTATTACACCTTGTTGACGACGAGCCTGTTGACTTGGTGGTCTAACTCTGACTGACACACCACAGTTTGTGGGTTCGATTCCCACCCAGGACAAACATTTGTGTGTTTGAACATGTCTGTTCAATCTGTGTCTGGGTGTAAATATCCATATAAGTAAGAGTTAGATATGAGTTATCGGTACAAAATAGTACAAGCTTTGCTTAGTTTTGAATAAGATGGCCGTGTTCATAATTTCACAGGATATTTTTTTTTCTGGGACATTCTTTACTAACGGCCATCTGATCCCAAACTAAGCAGAGCTTGTACTATGGAAACCAGATAACTGATATACAATTTTTTTTTCTAAATACATACTTATATAGATATTTACACACTATGGAAACTAGATAACTGATATACGAGTACTACATATTATACTATTTTTTCCTATATAGGTACATACTGTTATAGATATTTAGACCCAGACACAGAACAAACAGAAATGTTCATGCACAGCAATGTTTGTCCTGGGTGGGAATCGAACCCACGACCTTCGGCTTGGCAGTCTGAGTCGCTAACCACCAAGCCAACTGGCCTGTCAATGATTTATTTTTCTGCATAAGCTTGTTTATTATAATTACGCATTTTATTATTGTTATTATTTAATTATCAGGCAGGCAGTTGATCCAAGTTAAATTCTGTTAAGTGCCTATATCCTGTTGTTCTCTTTGAGATGTTTATCGAGTCGGTTGGATTACATTTTGGGTTGTTACAACGTCTCATGGGAGCTTTTTCCACGGTTTAACTACTCTGTTGTTTAGGTAATATTTGTGAGGGTTGTTGCATGAGAAACCAGTGCGCATTTGTAGTTGTTTTTTTCCTCTACGGTGATAGTTGAATAATTTAATAATAAACATTAACTCGAATAAAATATTATTCTTAATTTTTCAATTTAAGAAATTATGCATTGGTTTTTCAGAACGAATGCTTTCTCAGTAACTAATGCAAGTATGAATGAGAATGTTGATGAGTCGGTGCAGATTATTTGTCCATTTATCACTTAAATGGCTGACCATATTTGGATGAAATTTAACAAAAAAAAATTGATTATGTTCCGGATAAAAATATTTTATTTACTAAATTTTATTTAGTGAGATAGTAGCTCCCTCTGGAATAGGAACAAAAATTACAAGAGGAATGTTTAAAAAAAATCTAATAAATGGATTTAAATTTGACAAAGTGTGTAAATATCGTGGGACATTTCTATTATTCACATTTTTTTAATGTTAGTAAATCAAATATATTGAAAACTAAAGCGAAATATGTCACTTACTTTTTTAAGCTCTTTTTAAAATATTAGAGCGGAATATAAAAAACAGTGGAAAAGAATCCATCGATGTAATGGATTAGAGCCATAGGCGTATATAGGGGGGGAGGCATGGGGGTAGTATGGTCTAGTTCCCACCCCAGGATTTTAGACCCTAGAATACCTCAATTTTAGTTTTTTAATGGGGCCAGCCCCATCTCTCAAAACTAGCCCTAGATACGCCAACGATATGAGCGGAATAAAAAAAGTTCCATTGATGGATTCGTTTAATGGATTAGAGTAGAATAAAGCTCTATAAAAAAATCTTTGTAACTAGCGAAATGTGTCACTTTTCTCACGCTCTCTTGGGGAAAACACTAAGCATGCGTCATAGCAAAGATAAACCATTTATTTGCGTATTTCGAGTCGATCTATATCGGTCCTTATCTATTTCTTAGACACTAGACTACAGCACTCATGTTGTGATTAAGTACCACTCAATTTTGAACAATCCGAATCAGATATAGCAGTTATTCATTGAATTGTCCGTAATACGGGCGTCATCGGAATTTACGTTTCATATCTACACTAATATTAGCTATTTAGAGAAATGATTTGTATTTTTGTTTATTTTGAATAACCTCAAAGTGACTGCAGTGATTTGAATAATTGTTTCACTGTTCAAAAATGAAAAAAAAAAATCAAAATTCTAAACCATTTACAGTAATACCCCGGACTTACGCGATAGGTGGGACCAAGCGATAGTCGTGTAAGTCGAATGAACGTCATCACAATCCACCTCTAAATTTAATTGTTTGGCAATATCTACCACTTCTTCAATTATACCATTAATTAGTTCAGGATCTGAAGCTGATTCTCCTTGAGTGATGAAAATGAATAACCGCGTAAAACGGGGTAGCGTAAGTCGGTATCGTATTACTGTATTCAGTTTAGGCCCTCGGAAGGCACTTATGAAGGTTAAATTTAAAGTTACTGAAGCTACTAAAGTATACAAGGCAAGTAACATACGCTCTATTTTAGGACCCATTAGATCCTTCGGAAACGCAGATGAACGCGAGACTGAAGCTATAGAAATATAATATATATTTAGAAAAGAGAAGTACCTAATATACCTATGTAGTATATCAGTTATCTGGTTTCCATAGTACAAGCTCTGCTTAGTTTGGGATCAGATGGCCGTGTGTAAAGAATGCCCGGGATATTTATTTATTTTATATGTGTTTGTGCTTAAAAAGACTTTGAGACAGTATAACTGATCACCATGAGGTTAACACTGATTATTTGAAGTATTTTTTGCTATCTACTTTACAGTAACTCGCTGATAGATGGCGTTACATAACATAAACTGTTATGCCGTTTAACCAAACGCAATATATTGAATTTTCTTTTCCATTTAGGTATGAAGTTTGCAGTTTTTCTGCATTTTCTATACTTATAAGAATCCAATTACAAGCTGACATTGAGATATCTTACACAACAGTTCAACTTTTACAGTACAATAAATTCTTTAACTGGCGGCGATCTATGGTATAATATTACCGAAAGTCACTGAAAAATCTACTTTAAAGCTATTGAAATAAGGTGTATCAATAGTTCCAATAGATGATGATATGGTAACGAAAATAAACCTTATTTTTAAGGGCAGTAGGGTTCATTTTTCTGTGACATTCTGAAATGTTACTAAAGCCATCATAGCGTGCCGGTTGGTTAGTGATTGTGCATCAATGATATATAATCCATGGATGCGTTGTCCGCGTTCAGAAATGGCAACAGAAAATGATGGTAATTGACCAAATTCCATTTAATCGCGCTCAATCTTAACGTAAGTAACGAAGTATATTTATCTCTTTCTAACAACTGGCACACCGTAAGGTGGCATTTTTTATTTTTTTTTGAAGGGACGACGGTGTTAGCCTCAGATGGCTCTTACACCCTTACGCGGACCTGGTGGCATATATGTTTTCAGCCTTTCTACGCGCGTTTTTTCTTTTTTTGAAGGGATGAAGCCTCTAATAGCTCTTACACGGACTTTTTCGGCAGAGGGCTCTCAGCCGAAAATATTAGGTTTTAAGCAACTGCGCACCGAGGGTGCCCCCTGTGGGGCTCGGACCTCAGGGTGTTGCGTTGGGGTTTCTTCGCGCGTATAAGCTATCTAGTATTTGGGCTGTTTTTCAGAATCGTGATATTGGTAAATGTCGTGTCTATATTATAAAACCCACGTTTTTCATTTCAAACTTTACATGTATTTTGAAATCTTTTAATTCGCTGTCATATATTTTCAGGACATTCACTATCTACATTAATAACGAAGAGGTTAAGTTTGTATGTTAAGGATGTCGGAGGTAATCTCCAAAATCCATTTTAGAAATATTTTCAATAAGATATAAATAGATAGATATTATTCCCGTGATATAAGCAAGTTTTATTACGGGAAAATGTCAATTCCCTCGGGAACGTGGGTGAAACCGGGGGATGGAAGTTAGCGTGGTAGACGCTGGGCGAAATTATTTGATACTTTTCGGTCAATTTTTAAAACGTAATAAATTTCTACTCAAGAAATCCCTCAATCTGAAACTAAACAATAATTTCATAATAGAGTAAATCTAATAAATGAATTGTCTGTCAACACTTATCCTGAATCGGAAATACCGAAGTAATAAAATTGAGGCGAGCTCATTTAATATTTCCTTAATGACATCTATGAAACATAATATTTATTTATATATACGTAATTCCCAAAATCATTCTAGTCCAATGCTCTCAAAAGGGAGTATATTATGATAAATTCGACTTACAAAGGTAAAATGTAAGGGGCAATGTATATGTTACTTCAACAAACTACCTAAACACATTTAAGAATAACCAGCGCATATTTATTTGACAAGCACGTCCACCGCCTATGGACATTTGCAACACCAGGGCAATTGCCAATACGTTGTCGTCCCTGAGACGTGAAGTTGTTAAGACTCATGTGCGTGTAATTTCCACCGGCCCCCTTACCTTTCTAACCGAAACAGTAATACAAGTGCACTACTGCTTCACAGCGGAAATGGGTATGGTGGTATTAATTTCCCGACAAACTCTTCTCTGAAATCACTAATACTTCAAATCAAAAAATCTTATTATTTGGAGGATAATAATAAATAAAACCTTGGTAATTAATAGCTAGCTTGAATGCCATTTTATTTAAATTATTTTTTTATATTGTAAAATTCTTTATTATTAATAGTTATAGTCAATATTAAAAAACAATCAAGATCATTTATAAGAGCTGTTGAAAGCAAAAAAAAATAAGAATATTTCTATTTCTAATAACTATCCAGGTTCAATTAGCAGAGCGTGTACTATGGATACCTGTTACACAAACCATAGGTAGGTACTACTATTTTCTAAAACCGGGTTACTATATACAATCCCGATCGAAAATCCATGGATTGATGAACCTTTTGACAGTAATTTTAATACATGTAATGTCAAAATTCTACTTGAATCTTGCAATTTTAGATCGGGATCGTATATAGTAACCCGGCATAAATGCATAGTAAATAGTAATATATACGCAGCCAATCAGAGATATAGTCACATGCCAAGTAACCTGTCAGTTTTAAAATGCTACTATATAAATCTGTAAGACTAAATGAGTAACAAATACTCGTTTTTAGACTCACTGACGCCAATTCAACTATTCTTTATGTTTGTGTCTCTCAGTATATTCATTTATAACTCAAGAATTTGACTGATCTTAATGAAAATTGGTACTTAGAACATGTGATAGCGCCAAAGGCTACATGACATCGCTGTGCGGGTAAAACCGCGTGGGACAGCTAGTATTCAATAAAACAACAAACATAATATATATATAGATATTTTTATTTGAAAAATACTTCGTGTAGCTAAACTAATCACAATATGGCATTCTAAATCGAAAAAGAAAACCATTTTACATTTAATGTCACTGCGAAATAAATAATAGCAGCACATGTTACCGACATTATAAACGTTTTCCGATTTATTGGCTGTTTTTGAAGCAGGATAGTGCACTTACAATAAGATACAGATCATGACCGTTTTTACGTTAAAATTGTCAAAGAAAATTGAACTTTATATCCATTCCATAAGGTGTATCTACATTATCATACAATTATTTGTTGGATCAATAATGCACCTTATTTTAAAGGAATTAAGGTTATTTTTTCAATGGCATACTTAAACGTCAAAACGGCCATCAAAGCGCTAGTTTATCTGTATTTATGTAATAAGCTTACCGGCACCTGTAAGATTTAGTTTTTTTGTTTTAAATTGTGGTATTATCTCTTTCAGTCACTAACCACCATTTCCAGATGTTTTTAATTAAAAACAGTGCTTTTTTTCAGTCGTTGGTTGCACTTACACGATAATACAGTTTCATTGACAAAGACTGAGTACTACATTACTCCGCACATCGGTTTTAAAATAATTACTAAAATATTGGTATTATTATGCATAATACGTGTGACGGAAAAAGTTAAACCAGAATTCCGTGAAGAACACACCATCCTGCATAAAAAACACACATTTACCACATATTCGCTCAACACACACAATTGCACACAACTCATATATGTAAACAGTCAATTTAGAATTTAGACTTTATAAACTCGAATCACAATTCAGATTACATATAATAAAAAAATATTTACATCGCAAGAACATTTCTATAAAAACCAATTGCCAAATTACGCTCAAGGATTCGATTCGAATGTATTTATTGCCTTTGTTTACGATTAGTAACTTTATCTGAGATACCTATTGAAATACTATTTTAGTGATTATTATTGCGAATTGAATTTGCCCATGAATTAGGGGGTAAAACGGATTTACCCCATTCAAGGATAGACGGCTAGTTCAATGTAAGATTATAAAACCAATTTAAAACAAGGTAATATTTACAGTATTACCTGTTATCCTTCTATATGATAGGGTAATGCCCTTAAAGACCAAAGTTACAAGAGATTAAATTAAAAAAAATATATATAAAAACTACCCTGAATTAAAACAGATAAAATTGTATTGAATTCTGAACTTTATGCATAGAGCGGTAACGAATATAGCGGCATTCAGCAAAGTATTCTCGAAAACCATAGACTATACTCTCGACAGGAAAATAAAAAATAAGCTATTGATGCCTCATTTATTGGCAAGTTAAAATTTAAATAATATAAAAAGCAGCTCATATACGTAGGAAGAACGTCTGTCGGTCTATTGTTCACTTAGGGCTAAATATTATATATGTTACAATATATGTATTGTTTACTAATGGAACGTGACCACTTTAAACTTATCTATGTGTTTTGTTACGGGAAATACAAATTGAATATTCTCGTCTCCGCAACCGTCATGTTCACTTAGCGTCTGTAAAGTGTTTCCAGTATTACCCCGCTTTTTTATGTGAGTAATTTGTCAATATGTATCTTAATTGTTTTTCCTTCACAATCGATTGAAGTGCCTTTTACTGACAGTATCAAGAAATCAATAACCTAATAAGTATTAGAACACTGATTTCAAGCACACGTGACGTTTTAGTCACCACAAGTTTAACACTAAACATACCATAGCCGGGTCAAATGACCCCTTTTGAACTTTGCATTGAAAATGCACGTATCATCTTATTGCTTTTGCACATTTGACTTCCTGACTTTTTCTTACTAATTAATATACAGTTATACTATTTATTTCCCTTCCTAACAACCATATTTCATACATTGAAGCAGGAAACATACGAGCCATATTTGACCTGCTATGGTAGAAATATGTACCTAGTAAGTGTTGGTATGATTAGTGTTAAGACATTTATTATTGGCCAGTTATTCTAATTATGAAAAAAATACAAATTACAGATGTTAATGAAAATTTACATACATTTTGATATTATAATTTATCAAAACCAGAGCTACATTTAAAGTGGTCACATTAAAGCTATCAATATCTTAAAGGTCTGTTTTGACATCCAAGACTGTCACAGCAAAGTAATCTTTATTACTTCTGAGATAAGATCCATCCATTGAATAAATGGTTAATTGTATGATGGTGTTAATGAACCTAATTATAACGTCACAGGATACATTTTTCAATAACACTCTTCGCTGTCAAAACGGCCCATTAGATATCGACAACTTAACAAATTTTCTCGTCATGTTTACGGTAAATGAAACACATCTAAATATATCTTACAAATACAAATATCTATTACATCTTAAAATGATAATAAAACTTAACTCTACGCTTCGTCTAGTGTCTAATATGTACAATTTTCATAGTATATAATATTATTAGTATATATTTCTTGATATATTGTGATCTGTCACGCTCATTCCAGTTTTGATTATACAAACCTTTGCCAACATTCGCACTTAAGTAAAATAAAAAAATATCGATTGAATACTCAATTGGTTACGATGGCCATTGAGTAAGATACGTTAAGATTTTAGAAGTTCTCATTAACTGTACAGTACCATAACAATCGGATGTTTCGACCAACCGAATATAATTGTATGGTATGAAATGAGTCTGAAAATAGCTCTTGGTAATATAATAGGTATGAAAATGACCCAGTTCGGGTTTACCTCATTGTCTTCGTACTAGCACTGTAGAGATACTCCTATTTGTATTACAAAAAAAGCTAAGTAACATTTAAAAATAAAGGAATATATTATGCAAAATTTTAATTTTTGAGATTCCAAATAAAATAATAGGTAACATTAGAACGCTGTATTTCTCTCCCAAATGTGACTAAATAATAAATTTTATATTGTTAGGTATTAAATTTGTTGAAATATATTTTGATTTTATCGTCAAGATATATTTTTAGTAACTATATAGTGTGGTAGAAAACTCAGATTCGGATTAGATCTTCAATAGCAGCGGATCCCTTTTTTGCTATGAAACCCCAAATTGCTCACTTATATTGCCGGAACCCCAACTCCGATTTTATTTGGCTGTTAGAACTTGAAAAGAAAATAACAATTTCTTTTCAAAATACTTTATTAAACACATTCAATGTGAACAGAGAACTTTTTTCAGTCTGTAATAAAAAGCACTGAAATTAGGTTCGATGTCCTACAGTTGAATACCATTGTCTCGAGTGACATCCAAGCTAATTCTATATTGGTTATTTTGGCCGCAAATTCTGAGAACCCCTGTGACCCTACAACGGAACCCCAGGGTTCCACAGACCACCTATTGGGAACCACTGCTCTTTAAAATCAAGAAGCTATTTTGTATTTCTTAATTTCTGTTTTGATTAGCAAGTTAACCGTGTCATCATTACCATCAACACATACACTAAAATTGCTTCTACTGAGGCCCAAGCACGAAAATGTATCGCAAGCGTAGCGTAAGCGTATCGAGTGCGCCAAATAGCTGGTTCGTATACAAAATTGAATATTGCACACAGTATGACACTGCGCGGTGTTTAATTTCCCATTGCATTGGTTTTTAGCGTACTCGATACGATGACGATACGCTTACGATAGATGTTCGTGCTTAGGGCACTGATCGGAATGGCAACCGAGTCCTTAATAAGGGGCCTAGACTCGGAAGAACCTCTTCACCGCCACAAAGTTACATGAGCGTATAAACTAACGTGTGTAAAGTTTTTCTACCTTTATTTAAGGTCTCATCAAATGTCACCTCATATAAGACGTAATGACGTTCAAAATACGCCTAGTGGAATCTTAAATAGCTAATATTAAATTTGAGAACGTCATTAAAACACAACCTTTCACCACAAGTCTGTTCTTGCACCATCAAATACGGAAGAGCTTATGTTTCTTGACAGACGGTGAGCGCACAGCTACTAACATATACT
This sequence comes from Habrosyne pyritoides, assembly GCA_907165245.1. Taxonomy (NCBI): domain Eukaryota; kingdom Metazoa; phylum Arthropoda; class Insecta; order Lepidoptera; family Drepanidae; genus Habrosyne; species Habrosyne pyritoides. Next base: position 9,847,868 of record OU015606.1, read on the forward strand.
AGGAGCGTACGCACTATAAAAATTAATATATCATCAATATGTATCGATATTATTATTGCAACATCTAAAGCACTTCTCTATCGATTCTAAATAATTTAAATTCCACCGGGTGTTCCCTTAAACCTCATGAAACTCACGAGCACGAGACACACCATTCAACGTCTAAAAAATAAATTCGTTCAATAATTGTAAAAAAATCTTTTGACCCAATACACATCCCACTTTAGTATAACAAACTCGATACGTTCACACTCTAGTGCGTATTTACAAAGCATATTTATTATATGTCTTCCAAATGTTAAATTTCAAACCTGTACAAAAATAAAGTAGGTCACGCAATTACTATATATTTCCGTAACTATATACACGACTTAATGTTAACAACGTCTTGGTGTCACCAATTTATTGATACTCCTAACAATAATATTATTTATTTATTTTGTTAATACACGCTATAATCTAGAGTATAAAATTTGACTCCACACAAATGTTAAAATAAAAACATATTCAGCTATTTAAATGTAAATAAATGAAAGGTATATCGTTATATGTACGATTCACACACGTTATAATTACATTTAATTTTATTATAGGCACAAATGAACAATATTGAGTGCCTTTTCAAGCTTCATTCACTACCACTACTTAAAGTAGGCGAGGGTTTTGTCCTACATTTGTATGCTTTAATACCAAGCAATATCCCAACAATCATCACACACATGTTAAAAAAAACTCATTTCCTTCCCACTAAAGCTCAACTAATAATAAAATGTTAATATTCAATAATAAATATATAGCAAAGCTGCCAAATTCAGTGTTATAATGTAATCTAAAAGGAATGTCTTATAATTTTAAATCAAAATTTCGACTAGCGTCCATTTTATTCAGAAGGCAAGAAAATGTTAAGATTTATTTTTATAGCAAGATGCTGTAGACCTCAAAAACATGGACTAGTCACCATGACACTGGCGAGACGCCGAAATACTCTGCAGACAAAAAGAACAAGCAAAAAGAAGAGAACTCAATATGTCAGTCAACAACAGACCTTCAAGTCTTAATATGCCCGCCTTAATATGACAACTCAGCGACCTCATTACACTAACCCGTTGTTATTACCACAAAAAAAAACAGGAAAGAAGCCTAAAGACAAGGTATTTGTAATTTTCAAGATATATCTAAAAACAGCAAAAATTAAACAAGACTCAAGCTATGACAGGAGTCGAAATCAAAGTACCGTCTATTTAACAAAACCAACAGCTAACTACGATTCCTCATTGACACCGGAGCGAACATATCATTGCTACCCGCACGAATGTCAAAAGAAACAGAATTGTAACTAATAACTTTGCAGCCAGCGGTTACTTAAATGATGGACCAAAATACAAATTTATATTTGGAGATGAAATGAAAAAAGGAAACGAATTAACATCTTGTACTGAGACAACCAGGTCTGATTCATTTGGTCCTCCTTCTTCAGTCCAAATCAACATTATTCAAACAAACAGAATATTTTTTACTAAATCACTTGGATTTTGTGAAGATGAAATCAAAAGAACACTTGACCATAACAGTTACTTCAATGTCGTTGATGTTTTCAGATTTTATCTCAGGAAGAAAAATGGATTTACTAATTTATATGACACAAAGTCCAACTACGGTTCAATGAGCTTGAAAAAAACAAGAGCGTTTAAAGTAAATACAACATTATTCAACATGTAACAGAAACCATATTACCTTAGAGCGGGAATAATATAAACAAATATTGCTGCATGAAAAATGCTTGGAGAAAAAAGATAGGCAGTACAATTAGAAAATATAGAACCATACCTAAAATCAAATAATGTTTTACTAATTTTTATCCACTTTTTAACGCAGTAATTTACCTACATATTCCATTAGGTACAGTCCACACTCACGATCTACGCATTTGGACTACAATCGACACTATTGTCATAATAAAAGAGTCGGTTTTACACTGCGGGTGATTTTGTATTGAATCCTCCATATATAAAGTAAACAACTGTTCTGAACTAAAGTACAATCAACAACATACGTAAAAACTACCCATAATTTAGAAATACAAAAATGTGTCTACAAAAATCAACACAACACTTCTAGATTATGTTTTAGTTTATTTGTGTCGCAAATTTGTATCTGCTCAGGTACTTACGTTGCCAACTGTACTGTACTATACTTAATTTTGCTACAATAGGTATGTGTCCTGACATGTCAAATCAGCAATTCTTTATGACATGTCAAAACGATTGAATGTATGGAGTTTTGTATGAAATAGCAAGTTGTGACGTCATAATTGTACACCATCAAATAACATACTCTTTATGATTAGATCGCTACTGAAAAATCACATTAATGATTTAATTTTGATCATATTTTTGGATGTTCAATACACTGGTTAGTGTTTGATCATTTATCTTTGATACAGGACACATCCCAATTAAAATACTGAGACATTCTTCACACACGGTTATTCGATACCAAATTTAGTAGAGCTTCTACAATGGCAACCAGTGTTGTTAACACGAACATCTTAGCGTAGCGTCATCGTTTCGAGTGCGTTAAAAGCTGTTTTTTTATGGAAAATTGAACATCACGCATACAGTGACTTTGCTTTCAATTTCCATAGGATTGGTTACACATTTCATACATTTTGCCATAAACATTGCTAGTTATGTCTTGCTTATAAATTCAAATATGTTTCCTTGTACCCTTAAGTACCCCAATCACCACGCTAACTGACCCGGCAAAGTATAAACAGGCTGGATATTCTTTCACTATCGCAGAGATGATCTCAGATTTCAAGTTATTAATATTAATTAGTAAGTACGTACGCTATTCGCTTGTGGAGTCAATACAAAATCACCGTGTGTTTTATACCGACGAATAACTTCGGTAATTTTACTGTCATACCGCCGACGTGCGATGGGCACCTTTAGTAGTAACAGTAAGGTATGCTAGCGTCTTTTCTGAACAACCAAACAAAGAAATGGAAAAATAAAGTGTAACATGTCAGAAAGAGAGCGCTATGTGCCCCGCATTGTCAAAAGACTGCAGCTTAAACGCGGCATCACGTTCCAATTAAGTAAATACGCTCAATCTACCAGACCAGTTTCCAATAATTTGGAATCGCACATGTAACAAACAAAATTGTGCCGACAATTTTTTGCACTAGCGTTAGTCTTTTATTTGAGCACAATTGAAATCAATTCCATCGCCTTCGTATTCGAAAATATTAGTGAATCGACTTGGCCTCCTATTCTCTATTCTGTCTAAATGTATTGACGTTTTTAAGTTATCTGCCGTGTTTCGACAAATATCGAAGACTCAAGAATAGGTCCCGGCCTCGCTCGTCGGCGGTCTGACATAAAACAGTGAGCCTAGCTCAACGCTCTTAGACACATAACGGCACTACAATTTCGACGTACGACCTAAAATTACTAGGAAATAATCACTTATCTTATAACCTATCAGTGTTAATGTCCGTCTACCTCCGTCGAAGCGCTTTCTAGAGGTATCACGCTGGCGTCGAACACTCGCTGCCCAGCGGCTGACGACTAGGCAGAGGAGTGAAGGATGACCTGCAAAACGTTATCTTATATTAGTTGAGGGGAGTTCCAGGACACAGTAACTTGGAAATCTAAGATAAAATAAAAATTTGTCCCCTTTAACTTCATTAGGAGCCAGCATAGACTTTCAAAACAGTGGAGTACCTACTTATTTTTCTTTTATTTTAGATTTTTGTGCCTATTTAGCGGAAACGGATTGACATAAAATTTGGTAGATATACAATGACTTCGGTTTATGGAATCGGACATAGGGGAAGGCTGAAAGGTCGTTGGAAAGGAGTAAGATCTTTTTAATCTCTTAGTAAATTGGGTAGCTAATAGATAGTAGTAGCTGGTATGTATTAGGTAGTAGTTGGAAGGTAGTAGGTAGTAGTAGCTAGTAGATAAAAGGTATTAAATAGTGTATAGTAGGGTAGTAGGGTGTAGAGTAGTAGGGTAGTTACCTTGCCTAGTCCGTGTCGGAGTCGTCGTTGAGGCTGGAGCGCAGCTTGGAGAGCGTGCGGCGCGCGGCGGGCGTGTCGTCCTCCTCGTCCGACGAGATCACGATGCGCTGGCGCGGCTTCACGCCCGTCGCGCCGCGCGTCATGCGCCGCGCGCCGCCCTCGCGCTCCGCCTCGCCCTCGCCCTCGCCCTCGGCCCCGTCTGTAACCACACGAAATGTGTTCAATTGGTATCAAAACAAACTACATTCTACCCCCATTTCGGAAAGAGTATTTTTGCTCTTCGATAACTGAGTGCAAAAGCCTTTTTTATCCACTAGGGCGTGCACTAGGTTTGTGAATTTAAAACATCATTAAACCTATTTACACCTCAGACTCGAAACCTTCTTGATGTATTCTTTTTTTAAATTTGCTTTGCGCGCGCCAATTATTTTTTTTTTGCAATTAGTGTTTTCCTCTCTGCGCTGGGATGAAAAGTTACGTGTGGCACTTGAGTGCAAAGATTTTTCACCTCGTGCTCTTTTGATTCTCTCGCTAACGCTCAGGATTCAAATTTTTTAATCCTTCGCTTGCTCTGTCGTCAAAATTGAGTACGCGGTTAAAAAGCAACTATGCAGTCTTGTATAACAACTATTATACTGCTAGCGCTATATGTTGATATGACTGTGTCGAGTCAATAGAAATAAGTATTATAATAAAAGTCAACCGGTTGCGTGTTGCACTTCCTCGCAGGGCCTTGAAATCACGGATTCGAATTCCAAGTCTGTCGCTATTTTGTCCTCGAATATCAGATTTTGTCCCGCCCTGGTTCAAAAGTTATAAGGGTTTTTAGGTATTAGGAACAAATTCTGGAAGCAAACAGATCTTCGCTAGGTGCTCTAGTTCTCAAGATATGAGGTGGCCACATAAAAAATCTTATAACTTTTGAACCCGGGCGCGACAGAATCTGATATTCGAGGACAAGATAGGACAAATTAGGGCTAACATAGCGACAGACTTGGAATTCAAATCCGCGATGGTGGCCCTGCCAGGAAGTGCCACACGTCGGTTGCTAAAAACCATCTTGAAGTTTTTTTAATGTATTCATCATCATTATCATATCAGCCTAGGGATGTCCCCTGCTGAACATAGCCTCCCCCGTGGATTTCCAATGAAGTTGAATAATCCTACTAATATTATGAATGCGAAAGTTTTCGGGGACGGATGTTTGTTTCACTTTCATTCAAACACTGCGCTCATTTGGATGAAACTTGGCATATAGATTTTGTGAGTAGTAGCTCTTAGTGCAGAGTTCGTACGGGGAAGTACTACCAACTTACCCATTTCCGCCGTGAAGCAGTAGTGCACTTGTATTACTGTGTTTCGGTTAGAAAGATAAGGGGGCCGGTGAAATTACAGGCACATGAGACTTAACAACTTCACGTCTCAGGGTCGACAACGCATTGGCGATGTCCCTAGTGTTGCAAATATCCATAGGCGGCGGTGACCACTTACCATGGTGGACCGTCTGATTGTTTGTAGGCCCAAGCGGTGAAAAAAAAAAAATCATAAATACCTCGGGAGGATGTAACATTACTCGGAAATGCACTTGGCAAGCAATAAGAATGGGACCTTTGCTAACGTACCAGTATGTGAAGATGGTGAGCACATGATGAGGGTCAATTTATTTATATAATCTTACATGAATCGTCTTTATGCTTCGCCTTTGCTTCCTTCTTCGCCTGTTTCTCCTGTTCCTTCTTGTCCACTTTCGCTTGTTTGATTGCTTTACACTTCTCGAGGGTGGGTTTCCCTTCGAGACCCGCTGCCGTAAGTAAATCCAGCATCTTTTGTACACGCTCCTTATTTTTCGTACAACCTGTGATAAATAAAAAAACTACTGGTATTATTTCATGGCTTTTTCAAAATCAACCCCTAAATGGGTTAAATGGGGTGTTAAAGTATGTTAAAATAGGTTGACTACACAGGTTGACATTCTGTTTATTTATACATATGTATAAGGACGTCTTCCAGAGGGGTTCCAAAGGGTGCCTTTCCGAATTCACTCCCTAAAAAGGTAAAAGGACTAAATATAGGACTGACCTTCAACAAGTTTCTTGTAATCGAACCGTATCCCAGCCGCTTTGCACATTTTCTTCATTTCCGTAATACCGGGCTGCCGGAGTTCGATCGGGACGGGGGGCCTGCCGCGCCGGCCCCCGCCGCCCCCGGCTCCGGCCCCGCCCCCACCACCGGCCCCGCTGGGGGGCGAGGCTCCGGGGGGCCGCGGGGAATTCTTGGAGCCCTTGGGTCTACCCGGCCCGCGCTTGAGGGGCTGGTCCTGGCAGGAAATGCCGGTTATATCATACGTGTTTTCCAACTGATACATGCTATGCAACTATCATTATAGATAGATAGATGTATGGACATTTGTTACTCTTTCACGCAAAAACTACCGAACGGATTTGGATGAAATGAAATGAGTAAATATAGCTTTTCTCCCATACGCGGATGAAACCGCGGGGGAGACCTCATCCGTTCATTTAGCGCTGCGAAAAATAAGGTAGGCATTGGTATAATATAATTGGTATAGTAAAATACTTTACTCTCGAGAACGCGGGTAAAGCTAGTATTATGTATTGCACTTACATCGTCGCTTTCTTCTGAACCGCTTCCTGAGGACCCCGACGAGTCGTCTGATGATGAAGAGTCTACCGTCGTTACCTGGAATTGACAACAATAAATTATTGAACATACGTTCGAAACATTTTAATAAGAATGTATGAGAGAAATGGATAACCGAATTTTTAATTTTTTCCGAAGATATTTATAACTTTTTGTTGTTGACCTGTCGAAAAAAATACAAGTTATATATCCATATAGTATATCGACCGTCCCCGTGCACGGATCATGGGTCAGGTACCTGGGTGGCGACGCACACACTTCGTGGTCCGGGGGGGTCCGGGTGGGCGGTCTCGACAGCCGGTGGGGGGCCGAGCGCGGGTAGTGCCTGTAGTGGGCTGTAGGTACCTCGGTAGCGCTGAGGCCGCGCGCCTGCAGCTTGGCGGCGGCGAGCTTGGCGGCGGCGGCCTTCTGCGCGGCCAGGTGCGCGGCCTGCGTGGCGAGGCGCTCGCGCTCCGCGTTGGCGTCGTAGTAGTTGAACAGCACCGCGGCCGGCACCGGCACGTCGCCGAAGTACACCTCGTTGGGGATGTGCGACGACTCCAGGCACTCGTCGCTCCACCGCCTAGCGAAGAAAAGTGCATTCGTAAAAACTTATCAGTAGTCTGACTCCAATACCTGTTCGGAAGGTTGTTTTTTAAGAACTAAACATGGCAATAACTATTTCTAAAAACGAGCTTAGATTAATTTAATAACATTTATTTTGTGTCACTGATAATGACTGTGCGTTATCGCAAATGTGAATTATTATCAAAGAATAATATTATAAATATCTAATTAAAAACATACACATTAACTAAAGCAGGTTAGCCCCCACAAGTATGAAGCCTGTGGCGGCCGTCGCCCTCCTCGCCATGTAACCCTTAAGAGCCAATTCCCTTTTGGTCTTTGAAGGCTTACGCATCTTTTGTCATATAGTCGTATTCCATTCAGACATACCATTATTGACATACCTCCTAAACTGTATCCCGGAGAAGTCCTTCCTGTAGGGTCGAATGGCGTACTGGTAGCCGAGGGCCCTCGGCCGCGGCGGCGTGGGTTGCGAGGGCCGCGGGGCCGGCGCGCGGGGCCCCCCCGGGGCAGGGGCCGCCGCGCGCGGTGTCGCCGGCTTCGGTTTGTTCGTCGACCCCTTCGGACGACCTCTCTTCTTTGGCTGAGAAACATGCCGATATACATTCGCGGAAGGGTGTCGCGCGGTTTTTAATGCGATGTTATTATGTCTGAATACATTGCGACCACTACTTTGGCTGGTTTAGCGATCCGTAGTCAAGTTGAAATGGTTAAAATTTAATAGCAACAAATAATCAAACATTTATTAAATTAAGCTAAATATATTTTTTATTCGTGCGATTTCACGTTAAAAAGCAATTCATAAATGTGAATCTGTGGACGATTCTGACTCCATCACGCAGAAAAGATTTGCATTTAAAATGGGAAACACAGGCAAAAAAAAAGCATTTCACACGCGGTAAGTGAAACCTTCAGAAAACTACCTATCTCATTCCCTCGCAGGCTTAATTAATCCAATGATGATGTGACGACATATGTGAGATGTATATGTTTGTCTCTTTTTAGTTTCGCTCTAAAACGTTGAGAATCTCATCGGTGCTAAAAAAGTTTACTTCAATATAAGATACATTTATCTACAGTCAGGCAGAGAGCTTCAGAAACAAAAACATTGCTCACCTTGACCACAGATCACTAAACCCCCCTCTCAGTTTATTCACCTACCCACTATTAAAAAAATCAGAGGCCAACACCACTCGAGTATAAACAAAGGATTCACCACAGACTATTAAGAAAAACATCCTGACGGGACTTGCTCGCAAATTCAAAATCAAATGCATATTCCACCGAAGACATTTTTTTTTTAATTTCCTCTCGTTGATACTAGGGCCAGGTTTTGATGACCGATTTGACATTTAGAAATATCATAGAAAATTGAACCCTTTTGCTTCAAGATAAGATCTGAATAATCATATAATTAACTATTGGATCAATAGGACCTTATTTTAAAAGCATTAAAGTTAACTTTTCAATAACATCCTACAACGGTTTAAGTACATGGTCATAAGAAGAAAAACTCAATACCAGACTTCTCTAATGATGATGGAGATGATGGTGAGATGGTAGTGCAGCTGTCAATGTAAAAAGTAATTTTATTTCCATAATATTATAATAAGACAGTAAATTCATCAGCTTTCAATAAGCAACAATTGTTAATTGTTATGGCAACAAATATCAAACACTTAAAATATGTTGCTTTCACAAGGAAAATCTCTATTTTTAGGCATCAGTTTTTTATTTTAAATACAAAATTGTACTTATATTTGGTATTTTTTTTTAAATTATTTATTTATGTCAGGACGAAGATGGAGCTCGCTTTCCCGTTAGTAGCCTATTCACTCTTTTGTTAAAGAGCCCAAAGTTGTAAGATTAGTAAGTAATATTTTTTTTTTTTTATAATTTATTATAACCATGAAATATTTTGATTTACATTTTAATTTCTTAAATATTATAAGTATTTATAGTATTTTTTTATGCTGTATGTCTATATTTTAATGTTTCTTTTTTTTTTCCACGACACCATTAAAACACTGAAAAAAGCGCTAGAGACTAAAATTCCACAGCTTTAGTGTTATGAAAAAAAGAAATTGGAAATAGTTCATCCACAAATTTTCAATAACGAATTTCCACCTGGAGGCGAACATGTCTGAAAATTACGTACCATTTTCTCTTCTGTTTGAGAATCGATTTTTTTATTATGACGTTTATTACATCGTCAAGCTTTAGTGTAATCAACTATTATATTATACATAATTTTTATTTTTATTTTATTTTTTATTAAATAAATAACTAACAATTATTGAAAACATTTTGTTTCTTTTTACATGCAAATTAATATATGTTTTATTTATATATAAATCTTTAATTTTATTATAGTCGAATTTCGACCAGTGCCCTGAGCACGAACATCTATCGTAAACGTATCGTCATCGTATCGAGTGCACCATTAACCAATCCAATGAGAAATTGAACATCGCGCACAGTCACGTCACGCGCGATGTTCAAATCCATACAAACCAGCTTTTAACGCACTCGAAACGATGACGTTACCGTTAACGATGCCATTGTAGCTCTACTAAATTTGGTATCGAATAACCGTGTGTGAAGAATCTCTCAGTATATTAATTGTACCAAAATTAAGTATTGTACAGTACAGTTGGCAACGTAAGTACCTGAGCAGATAAAAATTTACGACACAAAAAAACTAAAACACACTTGGCGCACTCGATACGATGACGCTACGCTTACGATAGATGTTCGTGATTAGGACTCAGTAGGCGAACACCATGGTGTGGCAAAATCAAACGATGATGAGGCGGTAGCACCCAGTCTACATAGTTATTTAGTGCTCCGACACACACATAAGATTATTTCGTTTTTATGTATGTGTGTTTAGTTCTGTTAGTTAAGTTTATTAGTAATTTTATATTGTTTTTGCTTTGATGGAAGGCAACACTATCGCATTAGGATTCCTATAATGATTCAATTCTTATCTTCTTTACTGATATAAAGCTACGGTAGTGCCAAATGATTTTTTACCCCGGGAAGACAGTAGATCCCGGGAACTCGGTGATAGATGCTAGTAAAATATTATACAGTAAAATTTAATCTCACCTCAAAACCAGGTGTGTGGAGTTTCCCTGGAGGCGCGCCGGACTTCGGAAGATCAGGACTGCTAAACGGTTTTCTCTCGTCCTCACTGAATGGAAAAGAACAAATATACTATCAGAATTTACCTTAGGGGTATAATCGCTCGCTGCGACGTAACAGCAGAAAATAATAAAAGATATACACGTCATTTTATATCTTTGACAAAAACAAACATAGAACATATTTTTTTAAGGTTGTTTAAAAATAAAGTTTACTTTGGTTACAAGTTATTACAAGGTTACATTATATTAACACTAATACAGGGAACATTTAAATCTAATTGTATTAATTAACTTTGCGATTTTTTTTTTTTTAATATTAATTATATATACATAAAATAATGCTATGACCATATATACTTTCTTTACTATGCTTATTATCCCAAAATAAATAAATAATAATAAATAGTACTCAAAGGGGAAGACACTGTAGTCTGTAACAGTTATTGTATTGCTACCACAAGCTGCAGGGCTTCATTTTCATTTTTATTTTTTAATAATGTTATCATTACTATGTGTAGGTACCTGCGTTGAGGTTCTACGTGGCCAACGAGTGCAGCGTTTGCAGCGTGTACAGCGTGCCCGACGTCGACGACCGGCCCCTCCGCGCCGCCGCCCCCTCCCTCCGGCTTGCACGCTTCTGTCAACACAACAGGATATCATAATAAAGATACATATTGTTGTGTATGTATATAATTGAATATTGACTTACCTGCTGGTTTGTCACCAGTCTTGCCTTCAGTTCCAACGTTAGGTTGACTTTCGTCTGTGAACAAACGATTTTGAACTCTATTGAAACTATATTTGAAAGACTATATTACCTGAATGGATATGTTTAATTGTTTTATCTTGTGGATTGCTAAGCTTAATCAATTCCATGTACATCTCTTTCTATTTTAATAAGATAAAAGGAGAAAGAAAGTATTTTTCCTTGTACATAGTACTTTCCATTATCATAGTATTTGAGTAGTGACTGTATTTTGTATGGTATTTTGCTGGTGTGTGTAAAATTTTATAAAATAAACATTCACTTCACTCGTCAACTTTAGGGCTATTCCTTACTTTTTTTTCATAGGTTAATTTTATTTTAATTCACAAAAGAATTGACAACAATTTAAACATTCTTCTTAATCGTCCTACATATATTATATTCAATCGCATTAAAATGGACTATTATAGTTGTCGACATCTAATAAACCCATTTTTATAAGAAAGATCATAGAAAAATCAACATTATTGCTTCTGTGACAAAACTCATCTATAAATCCAATATTAATATTATAGTATATAGTTATATTATAGCATAGTGATGCTGATGAAGCTTTTAATAACACCATTAGGTTCATTTTTCTTCACCACAGAGTCAAAATAGGCCTCATAGATGTCAACATATTTTCATGATAATATGTGCAAAGGAATCTTGCAATACTAAAAGAAGTAATTACCTTGACTCTGCACATCTGTAGGTATTTGTGGCGCTTCAGCAGGCTTTTGAGAGATATCTAAAAACAAATTTTGAATTCAATGTTGGGCAAAATTCTAATATTTTATTTAAAACTAAGGCAGTTATGTTTTAACTTTTAACTGTAATTTAAGGGTAATGATAAAGGTAATCATGGTAACATCACAGAAAAAACTGTTGAAAAGTTAATATTTGTTTCCACTGAATTGAAAGATCACTACAGTGTCACTTTTTGAGATTTATTTTTGAATCCTTATAATTTAAAAAGTTCATGAACAATTTTTTTTTCTATATTTTTGTAATAACTGTCAAGACTTGGCCTATTGCCCGTTTTTGGCTTCACGTTGATTTCTGGGACACGTTGTAAATAGTCTATAGCAGGGCTTCCCAAACTTATTTGTCCTGTGACGCTCCTCAACCCAGCCTCCAAAAATACTTATCAATTTTAGTAAGTAGCCTATTATCAGGTTCGCGATTTAAAATATCGACGATATATATCGATTATTGTATGGAACAACATCGATATTTTTTGCCCATGCCTAAATAGCGCACGGCGCTCACTCGACTCGGTCGCATGAATTCGCATCGATACGCGACGCCCTGGTCTATAGAATATAGTCTATTACATAATATAATAATAATAATAATTTATTGACTCATAGCTAAGTTAATACATGGTAATGTTTGACGAAGATATCTTAGAGCATAACACAGGAGTTTCTTTTATGTTTTACTATCTCTCCCCATAGTTACACCAGCGTTCCCGAGAGATCTTACATTTTCCATGGACAAAAAGTATCCTGTGTTTATAATAGTTATTAACTATCAAAATTGTGTTGGAAATCATACGTAATTGAAATTGAGATTTCATATTGCGACATACCAATGGGCTTTTCTGGGATTGGTCTGTGTGCTAAATCATCAGGTTTGAATATGTCCGTCTTGATTTTAATTTTGGGCTGCTCATGGTCACTCTGTAAAGTAAAGTAATAGATACAGTAATAATAATAAATGTTATTATCTTTACCTTTCACAAAGGTATTAATTAATTTAAGTAAGATACAGTTTACAGTGGTTTTATGGGCCACAGTTTTAGCCGCGTTCCCCGGGATCTAGTGTATTCTCAGGAAATACAGTATCCTGTGTTAATACATAACATATTCAGTGTTCCACATCTCAACAAAATGGATTCAAGTCACAGAGAATGTAAACATCCATATTTATAATATTAGTAGGATATCCATTTTTTTCCAAGTCAAACAAACAGGAACCACGGATAGTATGAAAATAATATTGGACACCCCACTGTTAATACTTAAAACAACATAATTGTTGTTTTAATTAAACCATTTACCAACAGAAGAGAAATTAATCAGGAAACCAGATATTATGGCAAACCTGTCCGTTGTTAAATATTTATGCTCATGTCTCTACCAAATTCAATATAATATATTTCTTTTCTTTTTTTTCAGATATTTGGGTAAATTTGTTTAGTTAGATTCTATTGAAAGTATTTGTCTAGCTGACTAGAAGGCTTAAATCTTTTTCCAGACTTTAAATTAACAGTTAATTCATAGATACATTTGCTATATAATAGAAGTAATTCTTACAGGTCTGACCATCATTTCATTCTCTGGATGTGGTCGTTTTTGTGAGTCTGTAGGTTCCAGTTTTATTTCGGGCTTGAGTTGTTTAACATCAAGTGGTTTCTGTGTGTCCATTGGTGGTAGGAGGTGCGGTTGTGGCGGCCACGCTGGTTTGTGAACACCCACATCTCCGTAACCTTGTACTGAAATAGTTAATAAATATGCGTTTTTAATGGGGGATGTAAATATCTATATAAGTATGTATTTAAAAAAGTTGTATTTGTAGTATAACAGTTATCTGGTTTCCATTGTACTAGCTCTGCTTTTTTGGGATCAGATGGCCGTGTGTAAAGAATGTCATAGGATATTTAAATGATTAGAAGTCTTAATGCTATGAAGTTTACAGCCACTTTGGCCAAAGTTATATAGAGTCAAAATATTTTGAGAATCATAGGTGGGAATATATTGATTATAGAAATATACAGAATATACAGAATAGCTTTTATAATAAAAAATCTGGTAAGGCTGACAAACTTTTAGTGTACCACTCTTAGAAGATACTTAAGGATATAGGTCAGCAAAAAATATGTATAAACTTTGCTTGTTGGACATTAATAAACAATAAGTTTTTTAAACTTATTACATCTAACTTTTCAATATTGACATCCTGATCAGTTTCTTACGACAATATGGGACATAAATCTTATGTTCCTAATAGATATGAAATTTTAAATTTTTAGTGTTGTTAGTTTTTATAAAATAATTTATTATTAAGAAAAGACAGAAGAGATTATTACATTTATAGTTACCCATGTGCGTCTGCATATGCAACTGAGCCTGCGGTTGCTGTGGAAAGCTCTGATGATGAGGATAGTTCTGATGAGCTGGTGGTACATAGGAAAGGTTCTGAGGTGCATAGCCTCCTGGGGGAGGAGGTCCATAGGCTGCAAACGCATCCGGGGGCGGGTAGTGTGTATTATAAGCCCCTGCATACGGCTGATAAGGTATTTGGTGACCATTATCTATAACAATAATAAGTGGTAAACAAACTATTGGAGAAGTTTCCCGCGTTTTAACGAAACCAAACAATACTGACCTATGTAATTGAGCGGCAAACCGTTCCCCTGCACCACACCGTGGCCCGGTTCACCCTCCATCCGTAATCGCTTCTGATTCATCGCTCTTTCCGCCTCATAATTCATCTTGCTTACTAAAAACATAAACCACATATAATAGCACAGTCTGTAACCACACTAGAACACATTTTTACGGCGACAACAACACATAATAACGATCCCTGCGTTAATTGTCGCGGACGCCAACCGGACGCCAGCACAAAACACAGGTTATATGCCCAGCAAATGCAAACACAAGCGTACCTTTGTTGGTCAGTGATTGTTATTGATTTTAGTGTATAAACGCACTTAGAGCGTTCCTCGCGATGATTTGGTACATAATAGAACACGATATTAAGTCAAAATAACTGTTGCATACAAAATATGCATCAATTTATCGGCCTAATGACAGTAAAATTAGAAAAAAACACAAGTGAAGCGGAGTTCGTGTATTTTTTTTAACATTTTTTCGTATATTTTTATATCTGTGGCAACACTTTTATGAGTGCGTTCCATGGCACGCTCGCAGCATGATGATAATGAATCATACGCTTACATACATACACACAGTATTTAAGAATCTCTTCTATTGAATATTGATTTATTTATCTAATAAAGTCTAAAATTATTTTCACTTGGTAAAAGAACCATTGTCATTACATTTTCAAAAATATGACGATTTTTACTGGAGCACACATGACCGCGTTTTGATCACGACACAGGAGATTACTGGCTATAGCAACCAAGTTTCATTCTATGATTTGTTTCGTTTTTAGCCAATGACAAGTTTTATTTAAATAAAGGCGAATCGGTAAATGAACGCACAAAAATTTTATTAAAATATTTAATAGCTTGTTGATACAACCTGAAATTTCACGATATGTAAATTAGGATGTCATAGGAAACGCGCCCAAAACCGCAGAGCGGGAAGTTTGTCTCAGATAAAATAGTGATATAGCTACATAGGTATATGATTATATTCTTTGTTTAGGTAGTAGTAGATAACGTACGTCGCGTCGTCACGAGGGAGTCATATCCATAGAACATTTATACTCTTACCCTGCCCTACCAGTAGAGCACAGGATGATACACAAAATTTCGCAGTAAAGACTACAATTTGTCGGAAAGAAGAACGTGAGAGTAGAATAGGTAGTAATCTCAAAAACTCACTAAAATTACGTACTAAAGAAAGAGTTGAATAGCGCACCTATTAAGTTAATTTTTTTTTCAATAAAAAGATATTGTGAATTGTGTGTTATTTTATTTCATATGAATGTAGCAAATAAATTTACTTATTTAGAAATATATTCACGTCAAGTAAAAAAATACACCGATTTTAAATGGATATAAAAATCTTTATACTAAACTACTGATCTAAATAAATATATAAAATAAAAAATAAAAATAAAATGTTTTTTATTGCTGAATCAAAATACATAATCATATGCAGCCCTGTCTTCAAAACTAGCGCAA
The DNA here is from genome assembly GCA_907165245.1 of Habrosyne pyritoides. NCBI lineage: Eukaryota > Metazoa > Arthropoda > Insecta > Lepidoptera > Drepanidae > Habrosyne > Habrosyne pyritoides. The sequence continues at coordinate 9,863,905 of OU015606.1, forward strand.
GCTGTGTGTCAGAGGACAGTTCCCACCCAACGCTTGCCTTATTCTAATTAATTTAACAAAAAAAAAAACTATATAATTAAAATACAATATCAATTACCATTTCATGTGTGTATGTGTGTGTTTGTGAGTGTGTGTGTTTACTTGCATGTGCTTGTAGGCGCGTGTGCGTGTCTGTTTGAATAATTAGTTTACAATAAGGAATAGGTTTTCTGTACTTGTATAATCTAATTGTTGTAACCATAGTTTTATTTTATCTTTTAGCTTATATCTGGACACATTACTTACGTCGTAGTTATCATTTATTATATTATATAGTCTGGGTGCAAGTGAGTTATATTGCATTTGTGCAAATCTACTATTAACCTTTGGGGTAGGATACCGCTTCCGTCGCTTATTTGACTGTTCTAATAACGGTAAATTTTCATGATATCTACTTATATTATTTTAAAATATAATTTGAATCTTTAAATAAAAAAACGGAATTTAAATTATTAGAGCTGTCTATAGGTAAAGTGCCTAGAAGGCTACGTTGCCACTTTGTGTGGCCAAGGTTATTCGCTGACGGAGATACAGGCCAGCCCGCTGGTCACCACTCGATAAGAAACGTTGAAGGATCTTTGAATAATTTACACGCCCCCAAGGTCTGCCTTTACACATATTGCCAGTGGCGGCCTTACCAATTGCGAGGCTCCGGGCGGCAGGTCATGTAAGGCCATGTGTCCTTTGTGAAAAGTATGAGTTGCGAAAGTAAGTCTGGTTGTTTGGTTTAGATATTTGTCATGTTTGATAAGAAATGCTAAAGTTATACAAATAAATAAAATCTGAAATCCATATTATTTTACGCCCCGAACGATTGCCCCGTTCGCCACCCCCTAAGGCCGCCTCTGCATATTGCAACCCACTGCCATGACTCATGGCTAATAATGTCATCCCGTTTAGCCTCTTACGATCGTCACACTCACTTGCTATTGCGATCGGGTCTAGATGGCCGGCATGTGAACAGTTTTTATTAGAAACCATACTCGCTTATTGTCTGGCGGCAGTGCGTGACATACTTTCAGTAGGTACACTCCAATTTCAGATCGATTATTATTATTATTGATTTTTTGAGACTGATATCTATACCAAATGATCTTGCAAACAAACACTGCACTATTCTATCAGGTTTTATTTCGTAGGAAAAACCATGCAAAAACATTCGTATTGTCTGACCGATTGAAGATAACGGGCGAATGAGCTTATTAGGCTTCCGTACCCAAAGGGTAAAACAGGACCCTATTACTAAGACTCCGCTGTCTGTCTGTCCGACTGTCACCAAGCTTCAATAAGCTGCAATAAAGAATAATAATATATATTTATTTTTCCAAACATAAAAGAAAAAAACATACATAGAATTAACAGAAAAAAAAAAAATACTCCTTTGGCTGAAAAATACTCAAGTATATGGGTCTACTGGCACCCAAGCTAGAAAAATCTGTATTATGGGTGCCAGTGATCCTCTGTACGACAGTAAACAGTGCCTAACTAACATAGCTAATATTGTAATCATGTGTGGGTGTGTGTGTTTGTGTATGTTAGGTTGTGTGAAGAAAAAAAGGCTGTATCTCATGAACCGTGATAGTTAGACAGTTCAAATTATCACATATAATGTATTTCTGTTGTCGCTATGACAACAAATAAAAAACGTTTTTATAGATAATGGTACGGAACCCTTCGTGCGCGAGTCCGACTCACACTTGGCCGGTTTTTTTAAATATTTATACTGGGATTTTTGATACAGGGCCAACTAATCCCAAACTAAGAAACGCAACTGATATAATACATAATACTACTTGTATGTCCAAATACATTGGCATGGAATAAATTCAGAAGAAATAAAAGACATTTGAAGTTTCAATTCTTTATTACTCACAAGGAGTTCTGGAATATGTACTTTCAAGTATCGGTGGAATCAACATGTCATTAAAACATAAAAAAATTTAAGTAACTTATAACAACCGAAAATTCAAATTAAACGAGGAAGACTCCATAACTAAAATTATCGTAACACTAACACATAATTAAAAAAACTAAACAGACCTACAAATACCTGAGGATAAAGGAGCGATACAAAGCATTCTATTATTAATTGATACTTTTAAAAAAAATATTTTAAAAATAGAATCAAATTTTGTTAATCTGTAGCCAAGCGGGAAACAAGACGACGCCGATTGAGCAACTTTCATCATACTTGCTCATTAACCTTTTAAACGCCAATGTTGCCAATATATTCAACAATAATCAGGTAACAGAATAATACCAAATAAACATATTAAATCATTACTTTAATGTGTTTTATTGATACAGATATTTATATCGATTTTCGGGCTTGGCGTACAGAACGTGAAGACGCCGTTATGGCATGGCATTCAAAAGGTTAAACAGGCCTGAGAAGCATTTAAATTCTGTTTAAGTTGATTCACGGACGGACAGAATGCGAGCCACATTAATTATTATTTGGATTAACTAGGAACAAACACAGTACAACACATATGCTGAATACAATGGTGGTGAAATATCCAATGACCTAGCTCATACTTTCGCAGACAATAGTAAAAACGTTTAATAAAATTACATATTAATTAAAAAATGAATTAATTAAACATATTGATTGAGTATTTCAAAACTGTAAGTTACTTCTTAAATTTCAATGGGCAGTTAATTTGCTGCTTATATTAAGTTTAAGCAAAATTAAAACTATTACTGAAAAAACATACAATAAGTAAAAAAGTAAGTACACAGTCTACAAAAACAAAACAAAACAGAGTTTACAAAACAAAATGTTTTATAATTTTGACCATCTTAATTACACTCGACCTAAGAACATTTCAAAATAATCAAAAACATAAAAACCTATTAAAAAGAATTGTATTGATCTATACTGTACTTAATTTCTTATTATTTTATACCTATGCGAAATATGAATACCAAATTCACTGGTAACATAAAGTATACAAAAATATTTCTTATCCTACATCATAATTAGATATTAAGTAATAAAGGAAATATCAAATTTAAACTATGCTACTAAGTTAAATTACTTTAGGGGGCGTCCATTAATAACGTCAGGCATTTAGGGGGGGGGGCTCAAGCCGAATTTCACCGAGATTAGGGGCGGGGAGAGGGGGTCGAGCAAAATCTCATGACATCTAACCAAGGGGAGCGGGGTGGTCGAAAAATCGCCAAAATCACCTCACGTAAATAATGGATGCCCCCTTAAATGCGTAACAACACTCAAAGCATTGAGCATCATTTTATTGTGACTTTTTTGTGCGTCGTTGCAGTCAATTTCGTATTACATCGACGGCGCTACGACTGTTGTCCCTCACTGATCGCGCGATGAACCATCAATATACTCGTATTAGGCAATTGGCTTGGCAAAATTTAATCCGAGAGAGTGTGGAGACACAATGTGGATACTTTTTGAGACGTGAAGTTGTTAAGCCTCATGTGCCTGTAATTAATTTGCTGCTCATAAACAAACCAAAGTAATCGACTTGATTGAATGGAGCGAAAGAGACAGCGAGCATAAAAAATCACGCGTCACACTTACACGCTCAGAGCTAGTCTCGTTGAGTAAATCTAGTGTTAGTTTCATTAACTTTACTCTTAGCTATCAATAAAAAAAATATAGTAAATACATAGGCATTTTAGCACCCGTTACTTAATCTAAATAACATAATGGAATATTAGAGTGAGAAATACTTTCATGATAATAAAATGGCGTTGTTTACAGGGCCGGATTAACTATATCGAGCCTATTTGGGGCCCCTTTACCCTTTTCTAACTTCCTATAATATTTTCAATTATAATAACGTAATTAAATTCGTAGCTATCTATGAATCAATTTAAAAATAAAAAAAAAACTCGCGCTGGGCCCCTAGGCGACCTAGGCTGCCTACATTGCCTAAAGGATAGTCCAACCCTGCTTGTACACCTAAAAATTTCTAGTCTTCATTCGTACGTGTACGAATCTTAACCATAGATGCATCGTGCCTCGCAGCATAGGAAAGTACTAAAAATAAAAAATGGCCTCACTTATAAACTACATACGATACTGTAAATATGTTAACGGTCACACATTTATCGACCACCGTAATATGATTAGAACACTCCCACGTTAGATACTTGACCAATTAAACGGTGTGGTATAAAAATCTCAAGGTAGCTAATTGTTCAGGGCGGGGTTTCTAAGGTTGTTTAGATAGTTCTTGAAGGCTTCGATACATTGGGTATAGTTGGTTCCCGCTTGCGGATCTGTGTTGTGTTCCGCGCCTTGTTCCATCATCTGCAGCATCACTTCGAGTCCGGTGGTGATGGTCCGCGTATCTGTTACTGGCAACTGAAAAAAATAAGAGTATTATTCACAGTACAAGTAAAATTATCATTTAGAATTTATTTTTGCCCACTCCGAATATTATTTTAGGTTAGTCACGTAATTAAGAAATAAATTTATAGTAAGTATTTGGGTGCCATGTGTACAGAAGCATTATTAAAAAAGAAATACGATAACAATTCCGTATAAACGTTGGTTGTATAAAGTTTTGCCCTGCGGTTTTACCTTCGTTTCTGCGATTTGCACGGGTAAACGTATACAGTTTTATTATGCATTTTCGCTGATGAGGGATTAAACGAAAAAACCTAGTCCAGACGCAATAAATAATAATAAAAGAAATTAATGTAAATCCTTAACATTTTGGGTAGGCGCAATTTTTTTATTTCTACTTTGTTATTGATTATGAATTTTTCTTACTGTCCTATATATTCTATATAGTCTTATTTTGTTCTGTTTTTCACGAATTATTTTGATAATTTATAATTTTTTTGCCATTTTATAATTTAAATAAAATCTGAGTTATTTAATAAAAACAATGTTTAACGAATTTTAATGATTACCCTATATCTAACTTTTAAAACGATTACCAGTTTAAAAACAACAATTATTATGTTTTTTAGAAGATGGAAATTTATGAATAGATGAAAGAAATGAAGCTTGCGAACAACTAACTAATAAAATTACAGTTCTTTATTCAGACACTGACTACAAAGCACTGCCCTAAGCTAAGCATGATAAGTCATTAATTCTTGATGCACACCTTTAGGCAAGTGATCATCAGCTGAGGTCAAGGTCATGGACACGACGGTAAACCGTCTCGGCATCTCCGGGCTGGCCGAGGAGAACCTGCTTGTACTCTGCATACATAATGAGTTTTTACTATGGGATTCATAGGCATTCCAAACTATAGGATGTAATACAAGTTTATTATTTTGATGCGAGAGACAATCCTGTTGATCTATATAGGAAAATAGGGTTCCTTTGACGCACAATCACCTGAAAACTACTGAACACGTCGTGGTCATGGTTATATTATTATATCGTTAAACGCGGGTGAAACCACGAGGGACAGCTAGTTCTATATAAATAGGAATCACTCAACTTTTAGACCGACCTATTATGTTCCCAACAATAATGAACCCTCGTAAGTGATTGATTACTATGTGCTTGCCTTCGGCCCTTCAACCGTGACTCTTAAAATTCCGTATAGTCTGCGTAAGGGTGTAAGTTATAAGAAGCTACCACCCTTCTAGTCCGTAGTCTGTACTCAGCGCCGGCCCTGGGGTAGAGCGAGAGGAGCGGTCGCTGTAGGCGCCAAGCGGCAAAGGGCCCCAAAATAAATAGCTAATTACTACGAACTATGCTTATGTTAAACAAGCACAAGTGTTATATTTAGAGCTTCTTGGCTTAACTTTAATAATTTTGACATTTGCAAAAGTAATTTAACAAAACTGAAATACAATTGATGTGATTTAAAACCATCAATTAAAGGGCGCCGGAAGACAATATCGTTTCCGGCAAGGGCTATAGGGCCGGCGTTTGTACTATACATACCAACATATGTGAGCGAGACAGAACCACAAATATGTATACTACCGCGCATACACTTATGATTGGTTAGTTACAATTTTGTTTGCTATATAAGAAAGATAACTATTTATGATATTGTAATTAAATACGAGCTCAGTGCCCTGAGCGCGAACATCTATCGTAAGCGTATCGTCATCGTATCGAGAGCGCCAAAAACCAATGCAATGGGAAATTGAACATTGTGTAACGTCACGGTAGGGGCGATGGTCAATTTTCCATACAAACTATCTTTTTGGTGCACTCGATACGATAACGCTACGCTCATCGCGATAGATTTTCATGCTTCTGTTTAAGTTAAATTATTATTTAAAACCTAGTAAAGTAGAATATACAGAGGTAACACACCTGAGGCAACACCAGGAGTAGATCATCGACAGCAGGCGCTTCAGTCTTGACTCTCTTGAAGGGCAGGTCGGCGGGGCGCGAGCTGACGCGGCGCTTGCCCTGCTTGACCTTGTCCACGCTGCGCTCGTCCTTCAGCATGTCGCGGCGCGGACACGCGCACACGCGGACGCCGACCATTTGACGGCCAAGGACTAATCCACTGTAAAAAAAAAAAGAAGTTGATACTTCAACTAGCTGTCGGTTTCACCGCGTTTGCGATGTAGCCTTTGTTATTCCAAAGCTCTATTTATGTGCCATGTTTCACCCAAATTGTCACCACACAAACTTTCGCACAAATATTCGTTCGGCCAAGAGCGTAATCGGATATTTAATATGAGGGATGATGGGATCGAGATATGTTACGTATCGTAGTTATAACATAGCATACGTCACTCGGCATATTTGCATGTAGATAATGTCCATAATGAAACATCTGATTTAAAAAATACTTATACACTGATAGAAACCTTCTCAATTCCCGAGTGATTTAGCCCGGGATACACTTCCCGGAGAATAGAAAAATTCTTGAGAATGCACGTCAATATTAGTTATCCTCGTTCCCAAACAATTGGATTAAAAAACCTCACTTTTGATCCTCCAGGGTGAAAATAATGGATGTCGCTCGTCGATTGATGCCACTCGAGCACGAAGTTTTACAGGCGAACCTGTACGCGTGCGAGCAGGGCTCCGCCCCAGGCTTGTTCATCTCCACCACCACGGAGTACCAGGAGTTGGGCACGTTGGGGTCCCCGCAGTACTGCACCCCGGGGGTGTTCGGCTCGCGGGACGACTGCAGCACGTGCGGGACGATCGACTGTCTCAAATCGTTGTCATCTGTACACAAAAATATTAAGTTAAAAATAAACAGTCAAGAAATATACTTATACGCGTGAAGAAAGGGAGAGAAAATAAATGCCACCTTAAGGTGTACCTGTTGTTAGAGAGAGATGAATATACATCATCAGTAACGTAACAATTTGAGTAGTAGAGCTCTAGTGCAGAGTTCGTCCGGGGAAGTACTACCATCTTACCCATTTCCGCCTTGAAACAGTAGTGCACTTGTATTACTGTGTTTCGGTTAGAAAGGAAAGGGAGCCGGTGAAATTACAGGCATATGAGACTTAACAACTTCATGTCTCAGGGTCGATAACGCATTGGCGATGCTCTGGTGTGGCAAATGTTCAAAGGCGGCGGTGACCACTAATCATCAGGTGGACCGTGTGCTTGTTTGTCGGCTCATGTGGTATAGAAAAAGAAAATATATAAGTTGATGTTGCCATTTCGGATATCATTGTCATTATGCGTAATAAAGCAACTATATTTTATATCATTGTGACGATTCTCTGTCGTTTTTCTTTTCTTCTCTTAAGTTTTCACTTAAAAAAGGGAGAAAAAAAGTGTGTACCGTTAGCCCGTCGCTCGTGCAGGTGTTGAACGCAGCGCTCGACACGCTTCTCGGCCTCCGCCGCGTCCGTGAACACCACGGTGGCCCGCACGCGAGCGCGCGTGCCCAGCCGCGACGCGTCCCAGTTGTAGTGCACCGGGAACTTGTCCATCATGTTCACGTACAAGCTGTTCAGGATGTCGGAGTACTGAAATACACAAGATACAAAAATCAAAGCCATTTTCCAAGCCCGCTAAACAATAACACGTACAGACCAGCAGGGTGATTGTGTAGTGCTCTTCAATTTCGTATTACATTGATGACGCTACGTCTGTTGTCACTGCTCGTGCGCCGAACCATCAATCAATGAAATCGGTTTAAACATTGAATCCGAGAGAGTAAAACTATTGAGGTGCTGGTCTAGTGATGATGCAATAATAGGTGTTGTATAATGCATTACAGTAATAATACTATCACTTTATGATGACCCTTTTATGTCTCAACAAAACACATCGCACCCTCAGTACGATAAGGGCTTAACTCAAAATTTTGCGAAATGGAGTTTCGATCATAGAGAGACTAAACAAAGTACGCTCTATCCGATGAATAGTAAAACATAGCCAATTTAATGATAGAATAAGCATACCGATACTTCAGCCTCTTTAACACCGGGACCCACCCTCCCCGCTCAGTGCGAAAGTGACCCAATCAGAGATGTGCCAAAAGTGATTTTTTGAGTTAATTCCCTATCGTTCTGAGGGTGCGACATATTTATAACAACACAGACTTGTTCGGCGAGCGCAGAGGGCTCTCAGCCAAGCTCTGAGCATGTACCTTGTGGGGCTAGAACCTCAGGTAGGTGCTGGGGAGTGTCACAGCATATTACTGATTATTGGGGGTGCGGTTTTAAGTCAGTCTGGTTAATTGCAGTATCGAAACGATGGCATTCGGACTTCGCTATCCTCGAAAGCGACTGATATATACTACATATCGCTCACCTAGTAATATATTGGCACATCAACATTTTTCACATTTTAAGTATTCGAGGATCAAAGATTTTAAAAATGTTTGAATTTAATTTACGGATTCACGTTTACGTTATTTTGTCGATTCTATGGGTTTCATTACTTGTATAAAACTTAAATTAATAAATTATGCATTCTTAAACCTACACCGTAGAAACTAGATTTCGCTTTTTTTGCAGATGTGCCAATATTACTAAGTGATCTATATACTTATAATAACACAGACACAGAACAAACCGACATGTTCATTCACAGAAATATTTGTTTAGGGTGGGAATCGAACCCTTGATCACTGCCGTGGTAGTGAGTTACTACTAAACCAACCAGCCAGTTAATCAAGTGACAGATAACTCATACTAGGGTTAGTAGCTTCCTCTATTTAGGTACTATTGAAAATTTCTTACCATAAAGTTTCAATGTTCCATTAATGCTAGACATGTAAAAGAAGAGACAATGTTTCTACTATATAACAAACTAGCTACACCCCAGTTTCACCCGAATTTTCGGAAGATATAATGTAACTCAGGATTATAACTTAAATTATTGGTTAGCGCTTTCGACAGAAATTAATTAAATAAATAAATATCCTGGGACATTCTCTTACACACTGCCATCTGATCCCAAACTAAGCAGAGCTTGTATTATGGAAACCAGATAGCTGATACTACATATACAATTTTTTTTCTAAATACATTCTTATATAGCTACTAGCTGCCCGGACAGACGTTGTCCTGTCAAAATAAGCCCATACAAAAATGCAGGGGTTCGATCGCAGCGCCACCTACCGGGTCCAATTGTAAATCTAAACCATTCTCGAATCTCCACGAACACACACAAAAAATTTCATCAAAATCGGTCCAGTCGTTTAGGAGGAGTTCAGTCACATACACATGCACACAAGAAATATATATATTAAGATTTACATCCAGACACAGCACAAACAGACATGTTCATGCACACAAATGTTTGTCTTGGGTGGGAATCGAACCCGCGACCTTCGGCTTGGCAGTCAGAGTCGCTAACCACCAAGCCAACTGGCCTGTGAAAGTCATAGCGCAGAATTTAGTGGCATTAAATTCCAACCTGTCATCAAAACTCCATTGATGTACAGCATTTTTAGAGTAGTAGAGCTCTTAGTGCGGAGTTCATCGGGGAAAGTACTATCACCTTACAAATTTCTGCCGTGAAGCAGTAGTGCACTCGTATTACTGTGTTTCGGTTAGAAAGGTAAGGGGGCCGGTGAAAATACAGGCACATGAGACCTAACAACTTCGCGTCTCAGGGCCGACAATGCATTGGCGATGCCCCTGGTGTTGCAAATGTCCATAGGCGGCGGTAACCACATACCATCAGGTGGACCGTCTGCTTGTTAGTCGGCCCAAGTGGTATAAATAAAAAAAATAAAAAACTTCGTCCTGCTGCAGAGCCTCAGCTTCAAAAAATTTGTAAGATAATATCTCCTTGCTCGTTTACTACGTGCCTCACCTTGATGAGGTGAAATAGTAACAATATTATGCAATCGCAAACTAGAAAATGAAAAATTCTCACCAGATATCTCTTCTTATTTGTATCTTTGCTGCTTACTTCAACGGTGAACCCATAATCACCCTCAAACGGGGTCCTAGGAGGCGGGCCGTAGAGAAGCTTTGTTTTCAATCCACCAAAGTCTTCCAGGCAAGTGCTGTCGACGGTTTCTTGATCCACCTTTGTAAGAATAACAATAAAAATTTACAAAAAGTACGAGTGTTAAGATTATAATAGTAAAAATCTCTTTTCTTTTTAACTAGCCGGTCGTTTCGGGATAAAAGTCTAAGTTACTCCTTATAACATCAGCTATCTGCTAGTGAAAGTCCCGTCAAAATCAGTGACGCCGTTTCGGAGATTAGTGGGAACAAACGGACAGTAAATTTTTAAGAAATTAAGTTGATGAAGCCTTATAAAAGGAATTGCAATACTTGGGGCATCGCCAATGCAAATAATATGAAAATACTTACATGTGGATAATCTAAAATGTCTAATAACTCATTGGTATTCGGAAGCTCGTCCATACTGTAAAGAAAAATACTTTATAAACATAAGGTAAAAAATGTTTGAGTAATTTCTTAAGTATTTTTTTTTATTCATAGAAAGTTTTAAACTACGCACTAGACAGGAGTATAGACTCCTTCATTAATAATAAAAGTTTAAACAAATATAAACTGAAAAAAAAAAAGAGAAACTCTACAATAATAGTGAACTCTACAGCCACAGCACAAATGGAAATGGATTTATATGAAACTCAGCTCATGAGTAGATCACATCCTGGATATAATTGTTTTGTACCACATAGGCTAACAAACATGTAGATGGTCCACCTGATGGTTCGTGGTCTCCGCCGCCTACAGACATTTGCATCACCAGGTGCATCACCAATGTGTTGTCGACCCCGAGACGTGACGTTGTTTAGTCTCATGTGCCTGTAATTTCACCGACCCCCCTGCCGACTTTTCCCCCCGACCTTTCTAACCGAAACACAGTAATACAAATGCGCTACTGTTTCACAGGAAATGAGTGAGGTGGTAGTATTTCCCCGGACTTACTCTGCACTAATAGGTCTACTACTCAAAAATCAATCAGGATACTTAACACAAAGCAGGATGGACATTGAAACTGTGGCACAGAAGTTAATACTTACTTTAAGACAAGATCCGGGAAAGCTGATTGTTCTTCATCAATAGATATAGCCATGACAGTAATATCATTCATGGTTGCTGGCTGTTTTGTGCACTGGGAAATCTAGAGAAAAAAAAAATGAATTTGTAAATAGAACTCTATAGAATATATATTATATCATTCATGGTTGCTGGCTGTTTTGTGCACTGGGAAATCTAGAGAAAAAAAAATGAATTTGTAAATAGAACTCTATAGAATATATATTATATCATTCATGGTTGCTGGCTGTTTTGTGCACTGGGAAATCTAGAGAAAAAAAAAAGGAATTTGTAAATAGAACTCTATAGCTCTGTTATAACTGTGTGTTATAACAACCGATACTATCATCTAACTCATTCATTAGGGTATAGTAAGGGATGACTAAAATGTATACTGATGACCATGTCTAAAACTGAACTTGGCTTTGTATGGGCTAAGTAATAATAAATATCCTGGGACATTCTTTATACACAGCCATCTGATCCCAAACTGAGCTTTTAATATGGCAACCAGATAGCTGATATACTACTTTTTTTCTAAATATATATTTACACCCAGACACAGAACAAACAGACATGTTCATGCACACAAATGTTTGTCCAGGGTGGGAATCGAACCCGCAACCTTTGGTTTGGCAGTCAGGGTCTCTAACCACCAAGCCAACTGGCCCGTCGAATAAGTATACTTTGGTACTTAATAAATTAAATATCCTATATAAAAATTAAACTGCATCAAACATTTGATATTATAGGTATATATATATAGGTATAGCTAATGAGTCATGGTTGTTACTAGATATTCATATCATTATATGTTATTAAAGATAAGCTTTTAAGTAGTACTTCTACAATTACATGTAATATGTGATGCAATAGGAATTTATTGAAATGTTATTTAATGTATCAGACAATTTTTCTATTTATAAATATCCCGGGACACTATTTATACTCCCAAGGCCATCTGATTCCAAACTAAGCGGAAACTAGATAACTTATATACTACTTATTTATATAGACATTTACACCCAGACACAGCAAACAAACATGTTCATGCACACAAATGTTTGTCATATATTATTGTCTAATTATAATTTAAATACTCAAGTGACTTTAACTGTTACATTTTATAACTACATCGGCACAATCAACTACTTTAATTTGGCATGTGCATTGCCTATGCTGAGAGATTTATATTGATCTCTCAAAAATGTGGAGATGCCACAGGCGGGAATAATAATAAATATAAAATCTGCAAAAATTTGCAATCTAATCCCAAACTAAGAAGAGCTTGTACTATAGTAACTGATTTACTACATACACTACTTTTTAAATACATACTTATATAGATATTTGCACCCAGAAGTTAGTGTATTTCATTCAGTTGAAAAATTAATATTGAATCTGTGGCAGTTATAAATAAATTAATATAAGTAAGTACATTCATAATGAATCCATTTGAATGATAGACATATAGGCTTGGGTTTGACCACAATCTAACCATTGTATGTGGCTGAGGTAAGGAAGCAATAAAATTAATTGCAAATGTATGTTTAACTTTGTGAAAAAGTTCATTATATTTTTCAGCCACAGGTTGTTCATTAAATGTCTGTCCAAAAAAACATTTGTGTGGATGAATATGTATGCTACTGGCAGTGTATCTGTGTATTTATTTATTAGACACACAAAACAAGATATATATTTGACAAGTTCTGCTTACAACAACAACATTCTCAACTCAATGAAAATCCAAAGAAACATTTAGTATAAAATCATCAAAGTTAACAAATTTAACTTATTGTGTCAATATTTTATTAAGATTTAAACATAGTAGGTATAAGTTGCGATAATATTGATGATTGAAAGTTCCCACACCACACACAGCCATGCAACTTATGGGCAGTTGCAAAGTATCACAGAAAATTTATGTGAAATAATTAAAGTTACTCGTTGAATTGAGGCTCTTTATCATTCTAACAAAATACCCCAACTAACTTATTATTGAATAAGGGTTTATATACCTTTACACCCGTTTCATAAAAAATACGCAAAAGATGCACTGTTATTGTAAAAACAAAAATGCAACATGAGCACAAAATCGAAGTTCTATTTTAGTAGCTTACTTTACGGTCACATTAAACACAAGATCAGAAAAACTTTAATCTTAGCCAGCGTCTACTCCGCGAAAACCATTAATCGAGTGATTTTAAATAGGGAGAATTATTATCAACACTGGATTACTTAATTAACAGTACACTTACTCAATAATAACGTAACCGACAGAAAGGCTGGCTTGAGTCTTGGATAGAATATTTCAGCGATTTTGGGGTTAACTTATCTCCATTTGCACTTAGGTCTAGCTAGCTGGAATAGTCCGTAACGTAGTACGATGTGCCTTCAAGATTCTTTAGTCCCCGTACACATACACACACATCCATACAGAGTACAACCCGAACCAAAAACAAGGTCTACAAAAATAGCTTTTTTTTCAACTGTCATTATAGGGTCAACAACTTAACATTATTATGAGTGGCAACCTAGATACTATAAGAATTGATTTTGCCAGTGTCTAGGAAAATTATAAGTTCACGTCACATTATAATAAAGGGGAAACATCGTTTTAATAATAATTGTTATTAGATTTTAGAACTTTCTATTCCGTGGATACCAAGGTAATAGTTTAGTTTCATCCCGGTGTATATAGTCATAAGATCCTTCGAAAACGCTCGCGGGTATAAACGCGAGTATTCTAGTAGTAAATAGAGGAAGCAATTCATTACATGCTGATAAGTGTAATATCAAAAATGTGTAGGTAAAAAAAGTGGCGTCAACTTGATAAGCCTCCGATCGACTTCCTGGTCATTCAATATTAGTAGGTACCTACTTAGATACGGTACATAAATAGTTAAGCATTTCTCAATTAGTTACAACCTTGTAAAACCTAATTAAATATGATTATTTGAAATATTGAGTAGCAGAACTTTTGGTACAGAGTTCGTCCAGGAAGGTACTACCACCTTCCGTCGTGAAGCAGTAGTGCAATTTTTTTACTGTATTTTGGTTAGAAAGCTAAGGTGGCAGGTGAAATTACAGGCACATGAGACTTAAAGTAAAATAACGTGTCAGGGTCGACAACGCATTGGCGATATACCTACCTAGTGTTGTCCGATAGACCCTGTGCTAGTTTGTCGGTCACCGCGGTATAAAAATAAAGTGTAAAATACTGCTTTCTTCGAATTTCAAATTGCGTGTTCAATTTTAATGTTACCCTTTAATCTTCCTTTTCCTCACGTAGAAACAATCTTTCATAAACATCCAAACAAGAATAGCTTATCCATACATAAATGAAATAGCTACTCTAACTTTACAAAATTTATGGAAAAACACAGTGGTAGATGGAATGGATTAAACAGAAAATAATAAGGGAAAATAATAATAACACATAGGTAAAATAAACTTATATTCTTTACAACAATTTCAAATGACCTGTGACTTTGTCAATTACATCTTTAGGAGCTGGTCCAACCCCCAACACTGTTATAGAGTTTGGAGCTATTTGCGTTCTGCCAGCATCCCTTATAAGTGACGTTATCAGTCCTATTTTCTTCGCATTATCTGCAATTTGCTTAATTTCATCTAAAGAGTCAGTTTTAAGGGCCACTTTAGCTTGACCAGTATACTGCCAGGATCTCAAACCTTCTGGATCTTTCTTTTGAGCCTTTTCAAAGGCACCAACGGCTGCATGACTACACTGGGCTGCAATTTTTCCTTTGCCCATATTTAGATCTGTTCTTACTACTAATACTAATTTGTACTCTGTTTTAGAGGCAAACTGAAAAAAAATATACATTGTTAAATCATGTTAGAACTAGTGTTTCTTTCAAATATAAGATAAAGATACCAATCAGAAATTTCTTGTTCTCTTATATTTATGCATACCACCACTATGCTCTGGTTCGCCACTATGTTATCTTTGCCTTTCAAGATTACTTTAATTAAAAAAAGAAATGGGTTATATGACATTTACAACTTGAATCACATTTAACTTAGCCTTTACATATTGCAAATGATAAAAAATCTATAATGTCTATATTGCATCACTAATTTGGTGATTACTTGGGTTGTGACTCCCCGCACTGGGAGACCAGCTCTTTCCATTTTGTTATGATATTGATATTATTTTATGTATTAATAATAATAAGTTATTTTACTTGTATACATAAGAAAGCTGCCTAAATATATTCCAAATCCTAGGGTCCATCATAGAAATATGAAATGTGCATGTATGGACAGCATCAGCCTTATAGCCCTTGTTGGTGGAGCAAGGTTGTCTTTCAGAGCTGCCTTTAGTTGTTGGTTTTAAAACACATAAATTGTATTTGACAACATTTATTAAAGTTAAATCAGGAAGCTTTAAATATAACACTTGTGCGTCTCTAACTCGAGCATAGTTTCTGCAGCTATGTAATTAGCTATTTATTTTGGCGCCCTTTGCATTATGGCGCTTAGAGCGGCCGCTCCCCTTTTGCTCGACCCCAGGGCCGGCGGTATTTATGGAGACTGGTGGAATATTTCTTTTAATTAACTAATAAAATACGTGGTTACATATATATTTGGTTACCTTTTTAACCGCATTTCCAGTATCAGAAATTACCCCAATATATTTCTTTAAAGCAAATAATGAAATTCCAATACAAATACCGCAACCTAACCCCGTAAAGAATGTTAAATTAAGATCCATTTTTTGTTTGGCGGTAATGATGAACACCTTCTATGTAAGTAATATATATTTTCTTTTTCTCTAGGTTGTTATAAATAACGAAATCAAAATTACACTACTGTTATCTTATCACAGAGCACTTTAAGAATTACTTATATAGCAGTCTTAAAACAGATACATTAAAATAGTAATAACCTCAAAATACAAACATGACAGACTGACAGTACGACAGTTGTGCTACGTTACCAACTCTCAAAAAAAATCCTACTATCCAGTACTATTATTTACTAGGGTAGTAATATTACTATTATTAATAAATAGTTATTTTTACAATAAATTATAACATTGACACTGAATGATGGTTGAATTAAATTTAGTTAGGTATCGAAATTGAATTTTTATCACATTTATGAAATAAAATAGACTTTGATGACTTTTGTTTACGATTAAAGAGCACGCGTATATCACGCAATTAGTAATTAGATTACTAATTTAGATTTTTGATTTAAGTCCCAGTTAGTCAAGAATATGCGCCACTATTGGTTTTAGCCTGATGATAAATGTATAGGATTAATGAATTTCACGTTGTTTTATTGTATTATGTTCTGCATGAACTTTATTAAGCGGTCTTGATATCCGAAACTTTATAATTATTAATATTATGACTTTAATTAGAACATTTGTGTGATAATAAATATAACGACACGTTTTTTTTATATTGAAATATTTTGTAATGTTTTCACAAATAGGCCGTCACATGCACTTATGAATGGTCAGACTTTAACACCGCTTCGGAAGGTTGCTTTTACAGAGGAGAGCCGGCAATAAACTCTGCAATTACTCTTTTCAAAATAAGATTTTGTACATAAAGATGTGCCTGCTGGAGCGAGCGCTACACCCAAGCATTGTCGTCATTTAAATAATCATTTGTGTTGTACAAAGCCTTTTGTACTAAAACAGTCTTTATTCTTTCCTTAAATTTTTGTAAAGGCAAATTAAAAATTTCGGCAGGGATTTTATTATAGATGCGTGCACTAAGTCCTAAAAATGAACCTTGCACTTTTTGCAGTCTACTCGTATATGCAGAAGTGACAATTTTATCCTTATTTCTAGTAATGATGGAGTGCATATCACTCTTTTGGTCATATAGACTAATATTTTGGTGTACAAATATTATGTTTGTATAAGTATACTGCGATGCAACTGTGAGGATATCAATTTGTTTAAACTTTTCTCTGAGGGAAGAAAACCTTATCGACATGTTATGAATCTACCACCAAGAGCGCCGTCGTCTACCGTGCTGTCACGACACGTCACTGTCAAGTGTTATAGCGTTTTGTAAAATAAACGGAAAAGATAAGTGCAAACTTTGTTTCGAGCAACATGCAAAAGGCTTTAAAAGTTTTCAGTTGAATACTTTCAAAAAATCGTGTTGAATTTACATACAGTGTAGAGTAAAGTCCTATTTCCGTAAAGGGGATGTTACTTCATGAGAAAATGAGTACTAAGAGTAGTTATTATGAGACCGACCACGAAACTTTTGCGACAGGTCAGGTTCACAAGAAAAAAGGTCTTAACATGGTTTCCAGTATAGTTAGTTCGTCGTCAGAGGTACTAAGTATTTATTTCGCCGCCACCTAACAAACGGTCACGGAGTAAAAATAGTAGTAGTATCTGAGACGAGGTACAGCGACCCTCGCATCTACACCTTTATCGCTCAGGTGAGTTACACATCTCATTGTATGGGTTTAATAACCCCGCTGAATCAATATCAACCTAACCATGAAATAAACTACAATGGACACCGGTAATCCGGCGCCTCTGTAATCCGACATGCCTATAGTTGTTGAATGTAGGTATACAAACATTATTACTAATGCTTATATTATATAACTATTAGATCATATAGAATCTTATCTAATTAGTAATATTAATTTATAGTTTCAAAATAATAAGATTTTTATCTATATTGTCATTTGGGAGTGCTCAATTGCACTTTCATCGCATTTGTCTTGGTATTCATTTCTAGTTTTGTTTTTCTGTATACATATATTTTGAGTTACAACCCAGCTCCAAATGTATTATTACTTATTATATAGTTACCTTTTGGTTGTAATTTGTATTGTGTATCCTAAATAGAAAGGTTTTCTTTTTCCTTTAGTTCTATTTTAGTTAAGAAGGAATAGAAGCTAATGGCCAGAGGTTACAAATAATGCATGCATCAGATTGGTTTGATGTGTCTTAGAGCTCTCATAGCATAGACTTAGGAGCCCCATTATCCTAGTGACCTGGGTCTCCAATAGTTTTAAGATGGCCCTGTGAGTGGTAAGAGATCTGACAATGTTTTGAAACAGATTAATAAGATCAATTCAAAAGCTACTTTAAGAACTGTACCTTGTAACACAGAACATTTATTTAATCAAGATGCATTGCTACCTATAATTCAATTCAAAATTCAAATCAAATTTAGTTTAGGCCCGAGGAGGGCTCACTTATGAAGGTCAAATTAAGAGTTACTGAAGCCACGACATAAGCTTAATACACTACATGTACTTCAATTAAAAAAAAAGCGAAATATTTTAGCACCATGAACAACCTCTTATCACAATAGATCAGGCACTAATAAAAAATACCAAAATTCAAAGATAAATAAATCTCAAAAAATACTACACAAAAATTACTGCAAAAGTGGATTTTTTAATTTCCGCAGTGGATGTTTAAGGTATTGTGTCGAACCCTGGTCTCAACTCAAAGTCAATTGTCCATTTATCATCAGCACTGCCTACCAAATCATTGCATCGAGAAAACTTTTATAAATTACCAAAATCTGTTCTGACAGCCACACAACAGCTAGAATATTACTTGAGTTCGCGTGTACCATCCTCGACCACATCGTCACTTTCCATCAGGTGAGATCTAGTCAAATGCGCTCAAGTTTTTATATAAAAAAAAAAAATATCTTGGTCTAACCTGGAACACATAGAAGATGACAATAGTATTTCCCACAAAAATTAAAAAAAAAAAAAAGTAGTGCAATTATAAATTAAGATAACTTGCAGCCTAAAAGAACTACAAAATTGTCTGGGTCTCCAAAATTTTGGAAGTTTTAAAGTTCCAAGAGGCATGCAGATGTTCATATGTAATTTCACTACACAGAATAAGCAAAGTGTGTTACCACCACTAGCAGCAGAGGGAACTGGTGTGGTGGTTGAGGCCTGTGAAGCACCTTACAAGATTACTAAAATAAGAGTCAAATAACTCATTTTTCACACATACACTCAATGCAGTGGATGCAGGCTTGAGAGCACACCTGAACAGATTTTACCTGTCAGGTTAATGGAGTTGAGAACAAATAAATAAATTGTGGCTTACGGTGCAATTGTAAACTGTCAAATCATAATAAAAGATGCCCATATATTAGTCCAAACAATCATACTCCAGATTCCTACATCAGAGAACCCATTCATTAACATTTCTATGGCAAATGTGTACAGCGCCACTAGCGGTCACGTAAAGAACTAAAATCGATAGTACGAGTCGATAGGTAAAAACCTATCGAAATGTAAACACTAGCGAGTAACGTTTTTTAGCCTTTACTATAGAAATTCGGTACCATGAGTCACAAATTTGACAGTTGCTATCGAGAAATACTGTTTACTCGCTAGTGACTAAAGTAAGTTTCGATAGCAACTCATGGTAGAGGTACCGAGCACAGCTCGCAACCATAATTACGGTAATGTCGAATTACACATAGGTAATTGGAGAGTTTGTAATTCCCCTTACTAATCATGAATTATTTTTACTTAAGTACATACATACCTACTTCATATAAACTTTTACATTACGAACATTGGTTGATCTAATAAAAGCGTATTAAAAACAAATGCGGTTACTAACCTATTGCTTAGCAACAATAACAACATCAAAATAAACATCTTGTTAAACGTGTTTTATACAAATCGAGTTTTTAAGATTCTCATAAATTAAATCAAGGTGCATAATTTGTGAAAATGAAAAAATCCAAAGACTTGGCGCCTATAGCCATTCCTCATGGTCCGCCCGTGGAATGTACCGCGGAGTATTTTAAGTCGTTGATGGAGAGCGCCAATATGGTGAAGTGAGTAACAGAATATATTTAATTTCATTGAACCAAAGATTTCTCAAGAGTGAGCGTCAAGAGAGTGCTCAATAAAGATACATAATTAATGCGTTAGATGTGCACACATTGCTTATTATTATTAAGTAGCAGCTTCCCAACTACCGAAGGATTGGGTAGTAGAGCTCTTAAAGCAGAGTTCATCCGGGGCAGTCCTACTACCACCTTACCCATTTCCGCAGTGAAGCAGTAGTGCGAGTAGTAGAGTGTTACTGTTTCGGTTAGAAAGGTAAGCGGGCTGGTGAATTTTAAGGCACGTGAGAGTTAACAACTTCACGTCTCAGGGTCTACAACGCATGGGCCTGATGTTGCAAAGGTCCATAGGTGGCGGTGACCACAAACCATCAGGTAGATAGTCTGCCAGTTTATCGGCACAAGTGGTATAAAAAAAAACAAAGGTGAATCCCCGGTGGCGTCAAAAACTCAGTCCATCTGCGTGCTTAAGTTCATTCAATTTTGATCAACCGTTTCGGAGCTGCGTTGTAACAAACACACACACTCTCAAACTTTTGCATTAATATTAGTCATACTATACAAATGTTGTATAATCAATTGACTGGCTTTAATGCCAATGGTAGCTGTACACTTATGAGCATAAATATGTAACAACTTAAGTTCTGCGATATAATCTGATTTATGTTACCTGTTGGTAACAGTATCTACTTATTGTAATGATTGGATGACTTTCCTAAATATGGATTTGTATCCACTTCTGTTGCTGATTGTATTTATTTTAAAGGGATGACCATAATTTTCTTTTTTGTATTTTTATATCACCTTATTATACTACAATCCAGCCTAGGTAGGCTAATAAGTAATTTAAATCTATCATAAACTTATGAATTCCATTAAACAAAGAATGTGCCCATCGGCACTTATCTTATTGTCTCTATTATTAAGGCAAAGACACATTGTTATCGTGTTCATTATACACAGCACTTACACTTTTTTCCACTGAACTGGTGAACTGTACACTAATGATCATAATTGATGTTGCAGAAAATATCCAGTATGGGACGTAGCACGACCGACCCCTCAGGTGCTCATGGAGCAAGCGCGCCGCGATCTGATGGACGCCGACGAGAAGTTAGCGGTGAAGCGAGAAGAGGAATCCAAGAGCAGGGCCATCATGGATGCCAAGTGGGAAGACTTGCGCAACAAAGAGACGCTCTTGAAGGAATCATTCATCAGCTTTAATAAGGTGGCTGGAAGATATATCGCACCCTCAGTACGATAAGGGCGTAACTCAACATTTTGGGAAATGGAGTTACGATTAAAGAGGGACTAAACAAAGTACGCTCTATCCGATGAATAGTAAAACATAGTCAATTTAATAATAGAATAAGCATACCGATACTTCAGCCTCTTTAACACCGGGACCCACCCTCCCCGCCTAGTGCGAAAGTGGCCCAATCAGAGATGTGCCAAAAGTGATTTTTTTGAGTTAGGCCCCTATCGTTCTGAGGGTGCGATATGTATAAAAATAATAAATTTAATAAATATCCCGGGTATTTTTTTACACGCGGCCATCTGTGTCAACATATTTTGCCACTGGGTGGGAATCGAGCTCACGACCGGCGGCGTGACAGTCAGGGTTTCTAATCATCAAGCCAACTGGCCTGTCTATCTAAGATTGGATGAAAAACTCAAGTTCCCTGACGAGTTAACGTTTGAAAATAAAATCTTACAGGCATTCAGGCCTGCCACTTAATCCCGTATTCACTTGCTATCATATTCAATTAAAATATTACATTACGTCGAATTCCTAAAACTATGATGATCGGCCAGGCGACGACCCCAACGGGCCGACGCGAGCGCGCCATCATAAATTTAATTAAATTAAGTTAATTTGAACATCAAGTGTGTCCTAAATTATTCAGTAACTATTCTTTACACACGGCCATCTGATACCAAACTAAGCAGAGCTTGTACTATGGAAACCAGATCTCTGATGTAGGTGGGTACTACATATACTACTTTTTAAATACATATTAATATCCACACACAGAACAAACATACATATTCATGCACACAAATGTCTGTCCTGGGTGGAAATCGAATCCACGACCTGCGGCGTGGCAGTAGGGCCACCACCAAGCCAACTGGCCCGTCATATATGTCGGTAACCTAATCTTAGTTAAGGTGTAAGGGCATCAGAGGCCTTTAAGCCCATTAAAGAAAGAAATCCATCTTATTACTAGCTTTGGGAAACTGATAAACTGTGTTACTTAAATTCATTTAGGTCGGATTTTTAACCGACTTCAAAAAAGGAGGAGGTTCTCAATTCGTCTATATTTTTTCAATGGACTGATACCCGGTGACTACTATGAAAGTTGTCAAGTTTGAGAAATCAAAAAGGTAAGGTTAAAGTATCAGGAATGTTTAAACTATAACAACCTCCTTTCTTCAGTTCATCAGAGAGAACCAGGAGAAACGTGATCGTGCCGAGCGCAAAATGGAAGCGGACAACGAGGTCTTGGAGCGGAAGACAAGGGAGACAGAAGCGATGCGCCTGCGGGTCCTCGAGATGGAACAAGTGAAACAGCTCATGGAGAAGCAAGTCAAAGATTACACTATTTACGAGGTAATATGTGTTACAAAATCCTCAGCTATATCTTCCCTAACCGGTATTTGGCTCATATTATTATTTTCGTACCAGGTGTGAAATGGTTGATAAGTTGACTATATATTTTACATCATAATAGGTAATAGTATTAGTTGTTCCATACTTTAGACTAGCTAAAGTTAACAAGTCCTTTCTTGGTAATTGTGTTCGATTTTATAATTAAATACCGCGTTCAGTAACCAAAATTTCTGATAATAAATTAAAAAATGCGTATTATAAGGTAGTTCATTAAATTGAAGATAAAAATGTATGGAAATAGCTACTCTCTGCACAGTGCACCTCTAATTTGCTTGTTTAGGTTGTAAGTAATTATTATTTTCTATTTTGTCGTCTTGTTATTTCTTTTTTGTTTTTGAATGTTAACTATATTAAGTATTTTGTAATTGTTTAATATAACAATATATAAAACTGATATAAACTAGCCAAAAAGTCTGAATAGATAAAATTGATATAAAAAAATATGTAAAAATAAACAATGTAACCTTCCTGAGTATCTTGCCGGCTCTTTTGAGTAAAAGCAACCTTCCGAACCGGTGTTGGAGTCAGGCCATTCATAAGTGACCGTGAAAGCCTATTTCAATAAATATTTCAGTACATTCCGTGTGCATTTTCGCCCTATCAACTAATTCACGCCTAGTACGTATTTAATAGTCTTGAGAAAGCATATATGTATAAAAATCTGTTTTATTTCATTTTCTTAGTAGAAAAATATGCGCAAACTTACCTCTAATTTACCAGCCTTGATTCGAGAATTACAGCCGATATAATCTTCAGGTTTTCTTAGCTTAGCCTTTTATGAACCATTTACATACATTTTTAAATTCTTAAATATTAATGGAGTCAATATCACACACGTCACAGTTAAATGTTATTATATTATAAATATACTTTTATTAAATCTATTATAAAATCGTAACACCAAAAAATCGGAACACTTGCACTATTTAATACTATGTATTGTATTAGTATATATATATATAATTAGTATATATATATATAATTTATAATCTATAAAACGACCGAGCACAAGGATCTGTCGACGCTGACTGAAGATCACCCTCTCTAGCTTGCCCATTTAAATCTTCGTCGAGAGATCTTACAACCTCTCACGGAAAAGAGACTGCGACAAAACACCTTTGAGTTACAGTCATTATCCTTACAAAATCTAGACCGTATAGTTAATTCTTAATATATACAATAATCAATTAATACCGGAACGTCTGTCGGCAAACTCACACGAATTAACCTTTATTGTACATTGATAAATTATTAATTGATTTGGTCGTTTTTATATTACTTAAAGAATCGATCTCGTATCTATATTCATTCTACTATTTAAATCTTGTATGATATTTTATAACTCAAGAATGAAATGACCGATCTTGATGAAAATTGGATTAGAGTCAGAACATGTGATTGCGCGAACGATAGGCTATATGCAATCGATCCATTATTTATATAATTATTTTGTATTTTTAGTAACATGTCGAATGCAGACTTTTAATACTTGGCGCAGTTTTTGGATCGGCTTTTTTAGTCGGTTCAAATGACGGCAGTAATATAGATCCCTACTAATATTATAAATGTAAATGTAAGTTTGTTTGTTACCCTTTCACGCGATAACTACTTAACCGATCATCATAAAACTTTGTACACATATTTTTGGAGGTATTAGAAGTAACATAGGATAATTTTTGTACCGGGAAAATGTATCATCCCTCGGGAACGCGGTTGAAACCGCGGGGGACAGCTAGTATAGAATATATTTAGGCTATTGATTCCACTCAGAAGTATGGGAATTTTTTTCCTAAATTCGCCTTAAACCTGTTGCAGGATTATATAATACGAGTTGATAGAATATTTTCATCTTATAACCAAAATTCAAAATCTATTCCCTTTTTAAAATTTACTTAAAAGTTACGAAAAACATCATTAAAACGCCTGGTTTTAACACTAATCATACCAACACTTACTACGTACCAATTTCTGCCATAGCGGGTCAAATGTGACTTTATATTTCCTGCTTGTATGTATGAAACATGGTTGTTAGGAAGGGAAATAAATAGTATAACTGTATATTAATTAGTAAGAAAAAGTCATGAAGTCAAATGTGCAAAAGCAATGAGATGATACGTGCATTTTCATTGCAAAGTTCAAAATGGGTCATTTGACCCGGTTATGGTATGTTTAGTGTTAAACTTGTGGTGACTAAAACGTCACATGTGCTTGAAATCAGAGTTCTAATACTTACTACGTTATTGATTGACTAAACGTGTTAAATAACTAAAAACACGTGATTCCCAGATAATTTGGTGTATGCATTTCTATAGTCTAATAGTCACCGCTATTTGTCGATTATCCGTGTCAGTCTATTGAACGACCGCCCGACGTCTGGGCCTGCCGCCCACGCTACATTTTTCGCGCACTTGTCTCGACTTGTTACATGTTTGCGAGTACACAACTCGTATGTTCGGATGCAATCACCTAAATTGCATTGGCACTTAGGTGACATTGAATATTTTCCCGGACACCCTTAAAGGGGATTCCCCGGACACAACCCCTTCCGGACAGCACAACCCTACTCATATATAATTTCCAAGTAGCTGCAATAGCCGCTTTTTAAGAGGTTTCTTTTACCGAATGTGCGTTTCGATATGGCTTTATGGTTAGAGAGCAGGACTATCCGATTCCCTCCCAGGACTAACATTTGCGTTCATGAACATGATTGTTTGTTCTGTGTCTGGGTGTTAATATCTATATAAGTATGTATTTAAAAAAATAGCATATGTATCTGTTACTGATCGTAACTATACGAAATGAAAGAGGGCGCTTAATTGAAGCCACAGTTTATATTATAAATTAATTTACAAGAATAATGAGAAAACCTGCGAACTTCTCTAGTGCAACTGACTGTACCTTTTGAATTTAGAAGACAAAATAAAACCAAAAAAGGTGATGTAAATAAGTTCGCTTCGTAACAATATCAGTTATCTGGTTTACACACTCCAAGCTCTGCTTAGTTTGGAATCAGATGACCGTGTGTAAATAGAGTTGCCAGGTCATAAAATGTGAAGGCCGGACTGCGCGCTATATAAGGCCGGACATTTTGCCCTAAAAGCCGGACATGTTTTTTTATTGCCATACATAATGTTTTTAAAGCTGGGCTGTTGAAAAAAGTATTTATACGTGATGTAAAGTGAGGATGAGATCGAAGATGGAGTGAGCCAGATATGCGTCGTACGAATCGCCACTCTGACAAAAAGCCGGGCAGGCCGAACACGTACATATTTGGCCGGACGCGACCGCAAAATGCCAAACATGTGCAGGCCTATGTGTAAAGAATGTCCGGATATTATTATGTATTTATCTCTGTCACTATCACTACCACTAAGCTATAGTCGTATTGTAAATTTTGTATCGTTTTCAGGACTACCTTATGTCAGTGGTGCACAGCTATCCAGAATTCAAGCAACCTCTCGATGTCCTCAATAGATACGAAGCTTTAGGTAAATAATCCCTTGATTTTATTGCTTACAAAGAACAACATAGAACAGGTATTAGTTAATGCTAGTATCACTTAACTAGTATACTTAGTATTAACTAATACCTGTTTGAGTATTAAGTTGTGAAGTATAAAATATCGTCGCTAAGCTCAAGTCAAACTTGCTTAGATTAAGGAGTGACAAGAGACTTGTTAATTAATTTAATAATAATTATGTAATATGGAGAAAAGTACAAAGCAAACAGAAGAAAACAAATATTAAAAAAAAAATAGGAATTGTAACTGAAGATACGCTACAGTAGGGAACTGTCCTTTATTAAAAATAAATGATCAAACACTAACCAGTGTATTGAAAATCCAAAAATATACGAACACATCAAATATGATCAAAATTAATGTGATTTTTAAGTACCGATCTAATCGCAAAGAGTATGTTATTTGATGCAATACAATTATGACGTCACAACTTACTATTTCATATAAAACTTTACACATTCAATTGTTTTGACATTTTATAAAAAAATGGTGATTTGACATTTCAGGACCAATTCCTATTATCGAAATAACAAACATTAGTTAGGAACAGTACAGATGGTCATTTGACTGTCTAATTTATCAGCTGTGTCATCATCTTTTAGCTTGGGAGTTGGTGAGCAAAATATTTTGCTCATGTGGCAGACTTTATTAATAGCGATAATTATACGATAACGAATATTATGTACCGCGTCTGCCACCATGGTAGCGCTGCGTTGTCATTGACAGCCACTTAAAAATGTATAAATATACCGATATACTATATCATTTGCTCGTGTCTGCCTCTAAGGCTGATGTTTAGAAACACTACTAGGAAAGGAAAAAAAAAATAATAACACCATCGTCGCTATCGTCGAAAGTACTATAATTAAGTTAGTTTAAAGCTTGACCCAAGTGTGTCTGTCTCATTTATGTTCTTTTTTTAAAAGCAACAGTCTAAGAGGCAGACACGAGCAAATGATATAGCACACTTTTTTTGTCGACATCTGTGAATGGCAGTGTCTTTTTCTGCAGTCGTTCACTCGTGTGATGTTGTGTTTATTCCCGGCTCTTTTCAGTACGAAAAACAATCTACCTAACTTATGAATAGTCTGACATCATGAGAGTCAGACTATTTGGTTAAACCTATTTGAATAAAAATATTTTCATTTTCAGAACGTGTTGCTCGTGCTCTTGCGTGTGCTCGTTTTTAAACGAACACTGCAGGTCTGCCAAGCGTGCATTTCATATTATATTTATTTAAATTATAAAAAAATCTTTAGAAATTAATTACTTCAAAAGTCCAGAGTCCTAGATGGTTGCATTTTTGATCGTTTTTCATTTTGACAAGGTTTCTAAACATCAGCCCTATAGGTAGAAAGCAAATTATATAGTATACCTGTTATTTTTACATTTCAAGGGGCTGACAACGCAGCGCTACCATGGTGGCAGACGCGGTCCTTAATATTGCTTATCGTTTAATTATCGCTATTAATGAAGTCTGTCAGCAAATTATGTATATAGATATTTTGCTCACCAGCTCCCTAGTTACAATGCTTGCTATATGCTGATGATCTCAAGCTCTTCACGGAGGTGAGATCTGAGGCTCTGTAGCAGGAGGTACATGCTGTATATCGATGGGGTCTACGGGGAGTACGGGATAGAATTAAGTACCACTAAATGCTGCGCTATGACTTTCGGCAAGTAATTGCTTATAAAATTTAAATTAATGGTAACTCGACTAACAACGGTGAAAGAGTTTGGAGTCGCATTTGGATCGCAAATTAACATTCCACGACCATATAATGGCGATGGCCAAAGCTTTTTTTAGCTAAACTAAAAGATGCGTAAGATTGTCTGTATGGATGTCTTTTCCTCTTTCACGCCAATACTACCAAATGGATACGGATGAAACTTGGCACATATATGTATAGATAAAGATCTGGAATAACACATAGGATACTGTTTGTGTTGGGAAAATGTTACATCCCTCGGGAACGCTGGTGAAACCGCGAGGGGCAGCTAGTATTATCATAATTGTAGCCAATAATATTTTTTTCTGTGTGCTTGACAACTTTTACCCACTTCGTTAAATATCTCCTGAATAACTGTTTTCTCTTCAGCTAACGCCAAGAACACGTTGGCTGATCGTCAGGAGCGCGATTTGGAAATGCTCGAGAATGCTCGTCAGGAGATCGCTGCTCTAACCGAGGAAAAGAAGCTCTTCATAATGGGGCTTAATAATACCCTTGCCGATTTGAGAGTAAGTTTAACTTCTCAGTATTTATGTTATAATGGTATGAAGGATGATAAGCAGTGGCGTAGTTATGCCAATGCGGTAGCCTGCCCCCCCCCCCCCCCCCCCTCCTGATTCAAAGGGGGGCCCGGCGGGCTACAGATGATACTTTATAAATTTAAATTATATATAGTAAATTTTCGAGAAGAGTCCACATCTCTACATAGTATAAAACAAAGTCGCTTTCTCTGTACCTATATCCCTATGTATGCTTAAATCTTTTAAACTACGCAACGGATTTTGATGCGTTTTTTTTAATAGATAGAGTGATTGAAGAGGAAGGTTTATATATATTAGTATCGACATTGCACCTGAGCGAAGCCGGGGCGGGTCGCTAGGAAAAAATGAATTATAACTGAAAGAGAGTAATAAAAACTAAACATATTTTATAGCAGTTATACTAACCTATAACGATTCAAGGTATGAATTGATTATCTAATTATAGATATATAGTCTTAGATTAGAAGCAAATGTTGTTGTGCTGATGCTGTGATTCATTCGGAAAATCCAAAATGTAACGAACGATATACTCGGGCTCAAAACCAGATCCGTAAAACACAGAAATGTACAAAATGCAAATACTTTTTCGATTTATTATTTCAAATGCAAAATATTACATTGTTTTGCTTTTGTATTTTAAATACTAAATGCAAAATAGCTATTTAAAAAATTCTTTTTTTAAATAAATACAATTTATGAATTAAAGGTATTGAGGTTGGTAAGCGTGTTGTATTTTAAGAATTACTGTTTTAGTGTTTGATAAGTGTTTAATATCGCTAGACTTGTGTGAACATCTTTTTAGCAGTGGATAGTTTTTGGCCATCACAAGGACCTCCAGTTAATTTTATATGAAACTTTACTGGTAATGTTGTCAAAACTTAACAGTAAAGTATTTGAATTTTGCAAATAGAAAATACGTCTTAAAAACTATTTCAAATAAAATACAACATGCATTTTTTTAAAAAGTATTTAAGTACAAAATAGAAAATAGGTAATTTGTATTTAGTATTTGCATTTTAAATTAAGTATTTCAAATAATTCGCATCTCTGTTAATACATTTAAATAAGTTACTGAATGTTTTATGTGTAGGTATTACATTTGATTTATCCCACTCGAGCGAAGCCGGGCACATATAGTTACAGTATAAATAACAATTTATTGAATACTAAAAAGATTTTGAATAAACGAGTATATGAGACATCTATTGATTGGTACATTTTCGAAATTTCTGGGGTCCGTGTACTCTCTAAGAGACTTAAATTAAGTCACACGAAGCCTATGATTACCTTGACCTCTCCTAGGGGTTTTTCCAGACGACAAGGTTATATTTGTTAGACCCCCCTCCCCTCTACTGTGACGTTACATTTATTATATATAGCTAAACAAATAAAACAGCAGTCATAAAGCTATTTTTATTTCATTTTATTGAATTAAATCACAAAAAAATTTCATCATCTTGAGAATGGACTTTGAACTGACTTCGTTACATTAAAGTCAAAGCTGTGTTAAACACGTGACGGCACGAAACATATGATCTCTTCGTGCCCTTCTCTCACAATGTCACACTGTGTTGACCCCTCTCAACCTTAACGTGTGGCGTAATTTATGGATAGCCCGGAAATATTTCTGGGTCCGTGTAGCTACTGTTTATATTATTTCTGGGATCTATTGTACCCATTATCGGTAGGGTAGCCATTAATGTTGAGAACTGATACGGGACTTATTAGTGGCAAATAAATAAAAACTGAAAATAAGGTTAGGTTAGTTTTAACAGTTTAATATAATAAAAAATCAGTTTACTCCAATCATGATAAATTAATCGAAAACCAGTTTAATTATTCTTCCACCTTCTGTCACCCCGCAGGAGGGTCGCGTACGAAGTTGCCGGGTTATGAGTACGTGTATATTGAAATATTGATAAACGGGACGATACGGGACGTGAAACTTAAATAGGGTGACAGTCCCGTATATACGGGACGTATGGCAACCCTAATTATTGGTATTATTCTGGGGACCATACGGGTACAAGGTATCGGTAACACCGTTTTTCAATAGTACAGTTGAGGGTTAGTCAACAATCTTGAAATCACCTTCACTGACAAGTTCAAAGCGCGGCTTAACAGAGGTTTTAGGTTTAAGCATAATAAGAAAATATACAGATAAAAATTGTATTTTTCATAATATAGCATGTTGTCCATGTATCTCCGAATGTACCTACTCTGCGCGGTTTTGATCTTTCAGCGTTCGATGGGGGGCGCTATGATGTATTTCTAGCGAATTGGATTCCGACAGTATTGTTTTTCGACTTCTTGACTCGAAAGATTTCTAGTCTTATATATAGAAATAAAATAATAGTGAAGTCTGCCAATAAAAATTAGGTCAATTCCATTTTCAAACTTTTATACATAGTCACATTTGACACAAATTAAAAATATACCTACGTTAATTTACTTTTAAAAATCCGTTCTATAAACCTATATATAGTTATTTATACTAAAATCGAATGTAAGGTAGGTATAAAATAAAGAAAAGTCATCATTTAGAGGTCGAACATATCGTTTGTGCCTAACAATTTTTGGTTGTATAAAAAAAATTACTTAATGACTCAATTCCAGTTGGGTCTGGTCAAACAAGTTCTGTCACTATTTGTTATGTAATTTTTAGTCAATATTATGGTTGTAAATGTCTGTAGTATCGTAAGAATTCAAGGATGTTGCATTCCGACCGCCCCACTACTCGGTTATGTTCCGCAGGGTACAATCTTGCATTGACGGTGATAGGCTAGCCGCACTCATACCAGTGACGTAGCTAGACAACCAAAGGCCCTGGGGCAAACAAAATAAGTAGGGTCAACTAAACTATTTAAAATCGTTTGTTCCCCCCTCCTCCAGGGCTCGGGGGCCTGGGGCACTGCTCCGTCTAGCCCTCCAGTAGCTATGCCACTGATTGTAAGTCAGAGTCCGAGGGGCTCCCTGAGCTTGGGGCCCCGGGACACTGCCCCGTCTAGCCCTCCGGTAGCTACGCCACTGACTCTACAATAATAATGTCAATGCAAGATTGTCAAAAATCTTCATCAGTATATGATCCCACACACACGCAAGGTTTCCGAAAAATGTATTACAAATATTATACAAAGCGTCAGTTTGGCCTAAGTATTTTACAATAACATCGTCTAAGCTCGTTTTAGTGTTACCTATCTATTTATGTGAGAACATATTTTTCTGAAATCGTTGTTATATTTCTGTCTGAACATCTGTAAATCTGTTTCATCCTGTCTGTACTTGTTCTTAGCAATATCTATTAGCTTATTAATTCTATTTCTATATCGCGTGTATATTAATCTGTTATTCGTATTGTTTGGTGAAGATTTCCGTTCCTTTGCATTTTAGCATAATTTTTATTATAGGATGCATTATCAAGGTAATTCCAACCATATTACAGTGATTAGATAAGGTACAGTTGAGCAATTGCGCGCGCGCGTCGAGCGGCGGGTCGCGGCTCGCTCGCACGCACACATGGTCAATATTCGAGGAATTGAGTCGGTCATCGACGATCGCCTCGTGCACTGTCTCTGCCGTAGGTATTGCACTTTGCAGGCCGCTGTCACACAACACGAATTTATGGGCCTTTGAACTTGGGTTTTCATTTTGAGATAGATATATCAATGTTTATATCACCGATTAATACTATTTCTTCTGTTGATGGAATATTTTTCAGTATTGAGTCTAGTTGTGAGATGAAAACCAGCTTGTTTGAGTTTGGTGGTCTATATATAGCTAATATGTTCGTAGTCTTACACCCATATTCTAAGACGTTTCCGCATACGTCACTCGACTGAGGATACCTTAAGCATTTTCTCGAGGAGTCCTCAAAATTGGTATTCTATGTTATAACTTGAGCAAAACTCGGGCAATCCCGACTGATGTCGAATCGAAGTGGTGTCGAGGTAAAATGTCATTTATTACGTCATTCTTACATAGATAAAATATTTGTCAAATAAAATAATGAGTTTCAGTAACTGTTTACAAGCAATAAACTTCCTTAAGGTTGGTCCCGACGTACCTTGAAGTTGACACTTGTTTCCTCTTCTCGAGTGAGGGAAAGCGTTGAGTGGAGGAGATTTTTGCAACTATGAATACAAATATTTTTGGGTGAGGTTGAGTGGAGTCGAGGAATTTTCGAGGAAAAGTCTTAGAAGAATATGGTTGTTAGTCCTGTTGTTTAGTTTTACATAATAATAATAATAAATAAATAAATATCCTGGGACATTCTTTACACACGGCCATCTGGTCCCAAACTAAGCAGAGCTTGTACTATGGAAACCAGATAACTGATATACTACATATAATACTTTTTTTTCTAAATACATACTTATATAGATATTTACAACCAGACACCGAACAAACAGACATGTTCATGCACACAAATGTTTGTCCTGAGTGGGAATCGAACCCGCGACCTTCGGTTTGGCAGTCAAAGCGCTAACCACCAAGCCAAATGGCCTGTCGATGCGTTAGTTCTGTTGCTTTTAATGCTGTCTGAGGTATTTTCGTAGTGAATTGTAAGTCGTCTCTTTTATACACGAGTATCGTACATTCATGTACCCACCGTATCTTCATGGTTCCCTAGTATTCCCTAGTACTATCAGCTATGCTCTAGTTGTCTCTGCTCTGCTATCCCGCTCTATTCAGCTAATACAAACTCCATCGGCGAGCCCGTGCATCGAGGCCCCGGAGAGCTTACCTCTCAAGTGGGAGCGTAGTTAGCAAAAGAGACAGATCATAGAAGTCGCGACGAAGCATCCTCGAGCTAGTGTCATTTACCGTACAAAATCGAATCCCAGTTCGGAATCTAATAGCCCTGTATGTAGCCTCAAATAAATTATTTTTCTCCATATTTTATTTACAGTGGCGATATGACAAAATAAGAAACCGCGTTATAAAATGGGAGCTAGCCTTGAACCGGTTGAAAGAAACGGCGGCCAAACGCCACGTAGAACTGTGCCATGTGCGATCAGCTATATGGAGTCTCTATGTGAAGATCTGCAAACACAAGGGCTTGGCTATCGACGTGAAGTCTGGAGACTTTGAACAGCAACTTGTGGTCATCATGAGGGCTCTGCTGGAGCTGAGAAGGATTTATAGGATCGCTCAAAGAAGGACCAAGGAAAAGTGAGTCTGATTATCCAAAAAAAAAAAATCTTGTAACTAATTCCGTATGAGCACCGCAGACTACCTGTTTAAGGGAGCGTTCAACGTAGTGTAGTCGAGACGAAAGTAGGTCAACATCTAAAGAGGTCCCATATAAATTTTATCGAAATTGATTCAGCGCTTTTTGAAATCGACAAAAACAAAAATATATACACAAACAAGTACCTACCTAGTTAGAAAGATTACGCAACTAATCATGTCTGTTAAAGCTTTTTCATATATTTTTTAGCTTTAAAAATGAGACATTATTTATTGATGAAAGAGTAAAATGTTCCCGGGACTCCGCCATTTCATTTAATATTCACTATTACGTTTAATATTCTATTTAAAATTCATTAATATCACTTTCACAATTTATAAATATTTTCATTTGTTAAATAGAATAATTGAGAGTAGAAAATTGAAGGTTAGATCGGTACATGTCAATATAACCTTGTTATTGAATATTATAGAATGTCGCAATCGTCAGAAAATTTATTCGCGATTAATGGACTTTTCGGTACTTTACAGAAAAATAGATGCACCGGAATTTATAACTAGATAATAGTTTTTTATTTAATCTTATAATTTATAACCACAAGGCTGCGTATGAGTCAGTTGTTACGATAGTAACTACCAATTAGAGTCAGTATTCATAAGTACTTGGAAAGACCTATTTGAATAAAAATATTTTCATTTAATTTCAGTGCCGTCACAAGAGTGAGTGTACCATGAGTCTGAGTTACTGGACATGGCGAAACTAAATGTGTTCCTAGTTGCACAACCCAAAAAATGTTTGGCTTTTGAGCCTATCTTTGTATGAAACATTAATGCATTCTTTGATCCAAATATTTTGAGCCGTTTATGATTAATAGCGCCCCGCGGTTTCACCCGCATATGTCCCGTTTCTGTAGGCATACGGGAATAAAATATAGTTCATGTTACTCGTTTATAATGTAGCTTTCCATTAGTGAAAAAAATTTTGAAATCGGTCCAATAGTTTTATAGTTGTATCGTAACAAACAAACAACAAATAAAATCTTTCCTCTTTATAATATTTGATTAGAAGTTTAGTTTGAGTAACACACATCACTTTTTACCATAAAAGTTTCGGTGGTCGAGGGAAGTGGTCGGCTATTAATTTTCAAGCAAGGAAATATTAACTACTTACTGTCCCCCGCGTTTTCACCCGCGTTCCCTAAGGATGTAACATTTTTCTGGGATAAAAAGTATCCTATGTTACTTCTAATACCTCCAAGAATATGTGTACAAAGTTTCATGATGATCGGTTTAGTAGTTTTTGCGTGAAACCGTTACAAACAAACATACATTCGCATTTATTTTAAAAGTACGATTATATACTAAACTATGCATATTTTTTATTTCAGAGATGCTGAGTCTACATAGACAAGGTTGATTAACACATGAATACATGCCGACACTATCTACTAACAAGACAATCATTCTTTATAACCTATATGTTTTTTATTATTTCTTGTTAAAGTATTTGAAAAATAATGAACATTTAAATAGTGCGATGTGTTTTTCTTAATGAAAATCAATACATATACAGTGAAACCTGGATAGCTTGGACATCAAGGGACCTGCAAATTTGTCTCACAAAAAGAGGTATTCCACTTACCCAGTGTCTCAGATATCCAGGTATAAATAAATGGCTGTCTCATTTACTGAGGGTTCCATTAATAGAGGTGTGAATAGAGCTTATTTCAGTTAAAGAGGTGCAATCTATATACACTACACACGAAAATTAAGGGATAAAAAAAATGCAAATTTTTCTTAAATTTTTGACGGCCTGTATTTCAGCGAGAAATGATCGTATCACAATAAAAAAAACAAGCATTTTGAAGCTCCAAGTCTCTAGTTTCCAGATCTTGATTTTTTTGAAGAATTACGATTTTAACATGATCCAAAGAAATAGAGCGAAAACATTTTTTCAAAATTTTTGATTTCTTTTTGCGCTCTACTGGCTCGGAAATATTTTTTCAGACAAAGCGACCTTATGGAACAGATAGCCTGTTTATTCAGCTTCATTTTTTGTTTGGCTTGATACGACCATTGTCGCGAAGATATCCGAGATTGAATAAGAAAGGACGCTTATGTCTTTAAACATCAATATCTCTGCAACCGACAGTTTTGGAAACTGGAAGAAATTTCCAACAAAATCGTATGAAAAAAAAAAAGCGTATATCCGACCGTGCAACCTCCACGTACGGTACGCTTTGGGTAACGCGAATGCCGGCGGCTGATATTCAAATTTATCAACATTTTTTTCTGATGAGCTGATGCAAAATTGAGAGCAAAACGAAAAAAAAAATTATTTTTCTTTTTTGTGAAGATTACGCTACGATAATGGATAGAAATCTTATTCCTTTAATTTTTTCTAAATTTTGGATGCTCGGGGCGGAAAAACTACTCAATCGATCGGTCTGAAATTTTACAGGGTTTTCAGGGGTACATTGAGGTGTAAAAATTCTAAAATGTCTAGTTCCCCCGTCGATATTTATTAAGATACAGTCGATTAACCAAAATAAGGGAAAAAGTAGCTTTTTTCAACCTTTTTCCAACCGGTATCGGGCATCGATAAGATTTTTTGTTTTTTATTTTTCATTCGATTTTGTTGGAAATGTCATCAAGTTTCAAAAACTGTCCTTTTTTTATCGTACGATTATTGGTTGCAGAGATATTGATGGTTAAAGACGTAAGCGTCCTTTCTTGTTCAATCTCGGATATCTCCACGACAAATGGTCGTATCAAGCCAAACAAGTGAACAAATGAAATTGAAGCTGAATAAACAGCCTATCTGTTCCATAAGGTCGCTCTGTCTGAAAAAAAAGAGCCCGTAGAGCGAAAAAAAAATTAAAAATTTTGAAAAAAAAATATTCGCTCTATTTCTTTGGATCTTGTTAAAATAGTAATTTTTAAAAAAATTTACTTCTCTTGATCTGGAAACTAGAGACTTACAGCTTCAAAATGCTTGTTTTTTTTTTTTGCGATACGATCATTTTTCGCTGAAATACAGCCCATCAAAAATTGAAGAAAAATTTGCATTTTTCTTTTATTTCCTTAATTTTTGTGAGTAGTATATATAAAAATAAATCCCTACTTCCCTTGGTCACGGCATCGCGCAGGGACGGCTGCACTGATTTCGCTAATTCTTTTTTTGTCGTATTTATTATTGTCTGGAGAAGGTTCTTATGAAAGAAAAAATCAAGAAACATGCGTGGAAATGTAGAAATTTAAAGAAAACATAACGACCATATTATCTTTTCTAATGTAACCTTGCCGCTTTTGACAATATAAACTCTTATAATGTAACCTTATGGTTTTTGACATAACTGTCAGTCCTTTGACAATATCGTTTAAAACAGAGGCTGACCCATGTCAGAATTATATTGGTAAATAATTAATTTATAATTTGTTAGTGCACATTTCAGTGGGTATATAAATCTATCATCAAATTCCTAGACTTATAAGAGAGCTCTAGCCACCTACTGTTTGTAACTGACTAAGCTACGAAAATAATTAAGAAGAATGTGCTTTTACACAATATTTTTAACCGACTTCAAAAAAAAGGAGGAGGTTCTCAATTTCACTGTATGTCTTTTGTTTTTTGTATGTTGGTTTGGCGATTACTCCGCTAATTATGATTTTTTTTCGTTTGGTAGATTGTACTACAGAGAGGATTTTGATCAAGTTTGTGTAAGTACTTTTGTTTATTTTCAAAAGTATGGTATACATAGACGACTTTGAGTATCTGGTGGAAACCTACACTAAAAACTTTTTTACAATAAAAATGAAACCGACTTCAAAACTAAAAAGTGACAAAATATATTTTGTGTCTTTTTTTGGATTCGAGTGCTAAGTGTCGGATGTTTGAAATTCTCGTATAGCATAGATTTATGTATAGAGATGTATTTGAAAACTAATATTTACTATTATTAAATATTTTGTATAATTTATGTAATGTTAATTAAATAATTGATTATTAATATATACATGTATATAATAGTACCTGGATGGCCGAGCATTGCTCGGGATTTCTTTACTAACGTGACCTACTACTATTCTTTTCTACCGTATTCTCATTTTTAAAGCACTGTCGTATAAACCTATATACGAATTAGATGCGATAATAAAGGGCACCCAATAACAGTATTTCTCACAAAAGATGTAACTTGAAAACCTTACCTTCTAATGACATTGTAGCAGTTTTTATTGCCTAAAAACACGGATAAAACGACATTTTCTGAAAATGAATCCTAGCTAGATCGATTTAACTCCCCCGAAACCCCCTCCATACTAAATTACATGAAAATCGTTGGAGCCGTTTTCGGAGATCCTAATTAGATAGAATAGTATATAGGTAGGAATATAAATATATGTATATACAAGAATATTGCTCGTTTAAAGGTATTAGATACATTCTGTAGTTTAATGTTAAAATTCAAAGCCATTTACTCAGTTTAGACCTTGAACTATTAATCAATATCTGATTATGTAGGTATTACGGCGGGACAAACCATCGGACCGGTTTAATTCTAAGATGCATTTAGTGCGAATAAACCGTTCATTACATTATAAAGTATAGTTTGTTTTTTAACTCGATTAATTTAAATAACTTAAATAATGTGCTATTGTAGGCTACTTCTTGCTGATAGCTATATCAGCTCCACTAAGACCAGAATAATAATTTTAAAACGAAAGTGGAATGCATCTACAATTGGTGGTGCATTTTTCTGTGTTGTATGGCCAACTAACCGCTCGATTAAAAAACAAAATATAGATACTTTGTTTGATATCTCAATCCCCACAAAGATTTTTTTATAGTATAATTCAGGTCTCTTCATCATATAAGTAGGTACATATTTTAATAAACACATTGTTGGAAAATAAAAATAGGTCTACTTCGTTTTATACGCGCTCTTGCGATCCACCATTGGGCATTCTTAGAAACATAATTATTTTTGTCTGTGACTTCATAGGTACCATCGCATTAGATATGTAAGATATGATAACTAATGGCTGATGAACGATTTGAGACGAATCATATCAGGAATGCAGTTATTTTGTTGACACGGCCACAATAAACCAATAGCATGAGCATGAGGCATCAGTCCCGAAGGGTTGCCAACATTTGAGTAGGAAAAAATAAAGTACTTGGATTAAAAAAATAATTCTTTTTTCAGATATTTGTTTTTATTCCCTTGAAAACGAATTTTGGGTGCCATTATTAGGAAACGTAAACAATTTCTGTGGTATTTAAAAGTTTAAAAGCTACTTTAGCAATCGAATTTTGATATAAATAACATGTTTTTAATTAAATTTATGGACAATCTGTATTGGCCACTTATGATTTATTACCGAAAAACTCTCAGTAAAAGCTCTAGTGGCACCACAGGCAGTGGAGTAACATAGTAGGTAGGCTTTTTTATATTAGGTTTTTTGTAACCACTATTACAATTACGCATCAGTTTCAACAATTGACATTTGCTTTAAAATGGAGACATAAAAACAATCAAACAGATTTTTGCGATATTTCATCGAATAATGACATCTGTAATGAAATGAAATGGAATATTTATTCAAATAGGCCTTCACAGGCACTTATGAATGGTCAGATTCTAACACCGGGCGAAAATCTAGTCGGTAGTGTTTTAAATTTATTACCAATTAAAAAAAATAGCATACATCATTTAATTACAATTATTTTCGTGTGCAATTTTAGAATATCTTAAATAATATTAATAGCGATAGCGGGGTCGTCTCTGCGTCGTGTCTCTTGACCTTGTGATTTTTATATAAGGAAATTTTATTTATCTAAATCATGTGTTCGAAAGTTTTTCCAAACCAAAATAATTTGAATCTTATTGCCAACAAAAATCCTTTATCTACTGAGCCATCCCTGAAAACTGGAAGCAAAAACCTCAGTGGTAAATTCATGTTTGAACAGGTTTTATCCAATGTACTGTATAGGATTTATAGTCTCTCGCAAAGTCTCATATGACTCAGGGTTCTAAGATTAGATTGCTTTTATAAGCAAACTAAATTAACATGTGTATTTCGGATTGTTAAACGAAAATCTAAAATCGAGTTTATGACTTTTAAGAACATGTTATAGTCACAGTGATAACACTTTGTGTGTATTTTTAAATTCAATATTCCTATTTTGATGTTAACGAGCTTAAGTTAGTCATGCTCACTTAAATGCCTTTGCTTGCGGCGGCGTTGTGTGGCGGGTCGCTCACTTCCCTACGATGGCTGCCACATGCGTCATGCTTGCTCAGCTTTATTTTGTTTGTATTTTTTTTTATTAGATATTCATATTATTATTGTTTAGTAATTCTCGACTTCTGCGATAACACACAGGTTTTGTCAGTGAGACTAAATAAATATTTTGTAATAAATCTAAAATCGTTCTTGTAAAGAGTAATTGCTGAGTTTATTGCCGGCTCTTCTCAGTAAAAGCAACCTTCCGAACCGGTATTAGAGTTTGACAATTCATAAGTGCTTGTAAAGGCCTATTTGAATAAAAATATTTGAATTTGAGTTTATTTTCTAGGAAGTGCCCTTATGAGTAGTAGAGCTTTTAGTGCAGAATTCGTCCGGGGAAGTACTACCTTACCCATTTCCACCGTGAAGCAGTAGTGCTAGTGTAACCGTGTTCCGGTTAGAAAGGTAAGAGGGTCGGTGAAATTACAGGGACATGAGACTGAACAACTTCACGTCTCAGGGTCGACAACGCATTGGCAATGTCCCTAGTGTTGCAAATATCTATAGGCGGTGGTGACGACCATCTGGTGGACCGTCTGCATATTTGTCGGCCTATGTGGTATGTAAAATTTTTCGTGCGTACGAACGACCTCGCCACTTATAGATAAACCCCTTGAGGTAGGATGTGGCTACATGTTTTAGTGCTTGCTTTGTACAGTATTTTAAATAAATCAATAAAAAAATATATATATTCTTTATTTTTTTTCACCTTTACATGTGTAAAACAAAGTCGCTTCCCGTTTGTAGACTTTTAAACTACCAAATGGATTTTAATGCGGTTTTCGTCAAAAACAGAATGATTCAAGAGAAAGGATTATTAATCTGGTCCCAGACTAAGCAAAGCTTGTACTATGGAAACCAGATAACTGATATACAACTACAAATACTTCTCTTTTTTTTGCAAATACATACGTATGCTTGTTACAAAACTACCTGTCAAGCCGAAAGGAGGATTAATGGGGCCTTATAACGAGTCCATTCACAATATTTAACAACCGTAGTAACGCTGTATAACATACCCAAAAAAAAAATAAAGAATCTGATTTTTATGAATGAAAAATATAAAAACTATTAAAGTATACAATTTTTTGGTAAAATAGGTACGTAGGCCTTTCTGTTAAATAATCTGGATATTGGCTTTGATAATTAATTATATTTTACGGGGTACAATATAACGCGTTGTATACATAAATATTTACACTCAGACACAGAACAAACAGACATGTTCATGCACCCAAATGTTTGTCCCGGGTGGGAATCAAACCCGCGACCTTCAGCTTGGCAGTCAGAGTCGCTAACCACTAAGCTAACTGGCTATCAGATTATGTATATTATAGCAGAGAATATCGAAGATTTATTGAGGATGTATGTATGAATGTTTTTCCTATCGAATGCATTTAGATGATACGGGAATCCAAAAATATATTTTCAACTATATAATATACCTATAACCGCAAAGCAAAATAACTTGCCTAATTTTAAACCACCTCGTCTACAGATTTATTATATGTGTGGATAGATTTTTAACATTTTTTATTTACTTCGTTTTACATTTTCTACGGACTCTTATTCCGTACTCTAAAGATTCTATGATAAATTATTTATATAAGTAATTAGTTTAAGAAAAGTTGTATTGCGGTTCTGTAACTTAACATCGTTCCGCGCTTGTTCAGCTCGTTGTTTTGAGCTGAGGCTTGTGATTCCTTAATATAGTCTATTAAAAAAAACTATTATTGAATTGCATGGGTTATAAAATAAATAACTTATAATTGACTTTAATTTAGTTACAGTTATATTCATCTAAATTTATACATTAATAATATTATATTTGTTCAAGACATTTCAGCCTCGGATGGTTTTGCTCCCAAAAGACTCCATGACAACTGCATCTCGATGTATGGATAGTTGAAGATCACATAATATGACTAATAATGATTTATTCATACCACGGAAAGTGTTGTTTGGTGACATAATCGAAACGAATTTCTGAGAATATGGAAACCGGTAAAGATCTGGCTTGCTTAAGGAAGAGGTCGGGTTTTGGGAGGTACCTAAGAATTTTGCATGATTGATACATTCCTGCATTTTTAATAAACATCTGTCTCTTTATAAATGTTATAAAATATCTGAATTATTATCGCCTTATTT
The DNA here is from genome assembly GCA_907165245.1 of Habrosyne pyritoides. Classification (NCBI taxonomy): domain Eukaryota; kingdom Metazoa; phylum Arthropoda; class Insecta; order Lepidoptera; family Drepanidae; genus Habrosyne; species Habrosyne pyritoides. The sequence goes on from OU015606.1 coordinate 9,906,291, forward strand.
ATAGAAACATATTTCAATTTCATTTGCATATATTATATAATTTATTCGAACGCACAAACCACATCTTTGATATTGGTTCTGACATAATGTATTTTTTATTTATTTATAAACTCTTATACAATTACAAATAAAAATACTTACAATATTAATATATACAATATTCCCCCAAACCCCATGGGGTTTAACGGAACATACTGAGTTGCTTATTACATTAATATAGGTACAAAAAATTAAAGAGATGTTTACCTTTGCTTACATTGCATTTACATTATAACTACATTTCATCATTTAATTTTCTGGTATAAATTTCATAATCTTATTTTTAACACAACGTTTTGTTTCATCTATGTTCTGGAGTGTAAGTGGAAGTTGGAAGTAGGAAGTGGAATTTTGGGAACAAAATAGTTCTTGGTTCTCTTGCCATACACATTACATACCTATAGAAGGAACCTCGAAACCTCCTCTTTTGCACTCTCTAGTGTCTATCACTAAAGTACCTACTTCATAGTTATTTTAAATTCATTTTTGCATATACTTTTTGTCATCGGGTGTAACTTTACAATGGGTGAACAGTGTGCCCTAATTACCAATACCTTCACATTCTAATAAAGATTTTGAAGGTATACTTTATTAGGCGCGTTATGAAAAAATAAAGAAAGTGAAATATTTAAGACGCGTGCGTTAGCTGATAACGGTCTCTCGGAACATCGGTGAGTAATGGTGTTATTGTCAATAATAACCTAACAACCTCAAAATGTTATTTTATTGGCTATATTTTACATTTAAAAAACCTGATTTGTAGTTGCTTTTTCCTGTTTATCAATGATTCATGCTTCCCAGTATGGTTAGTATGGCCTTTGCCGCAGTCTACGACTGAGCCGATCATTGCATAGTACAAAGTGTAGAAGATTTCTCGTGGTGTATATTGTAGCATTTTAAACCTTCTTAAAGTTAGTCTCAACTTAGTAAATACATCATTGACATGTGCGTTCCAAATGAAGCGGCTGTCTACAGTTACAAGGACAATTACACAATTATACAAAGTACACCGTGCAAGCATTTGATCGAGTGAACTTTAATTATGAATGTGATAATGTGAAGCTTTCTAACACTCGAGTTTATATACATTTGTTTTGTTTTATCCATATTAAGTATGATGCTATTATCATTGTCCATTTGCTTAAGCGTTCAAAGTCTTGTTATTGTTGCTGCACTAGTTCTAAGTTAGTGCCCGTACTTACTCACTATGCACGTGTGGTCTGCCAACATATATATATATAATAATATAATACATTTGGTCTGTTACCGTACCCTGTACCACATCATATTTTAGTTTATTTTGAGCGCTTAAGTTATCAGAAACTTTTACGGTTATTGTTTCCCACGAATACCGCACTCATATATGGACTTGAGAAGGGTTTCATGATCTAGGGTATCAAATGCTTTACGGAAATCTATATAAATCTATTAGTATCCAGATACTAATGCTTGGCTAATCATACATTGTAGTTCAATGAAGTATTTCTTGATTGCTCTTAAGTTAACGTGTAATATGCGTTGTTTTACGTATGTTTTAAGTGTGTCTGATAACCATTCTTTTATATTGGTGTAGGCAGGTGTATTTGTAGCCATTTTTAGCTGTAGACAATTTAATCACTTCCAATAAGGTAATATACCATAGGTACACAAAGGAGACTTACACCCAGTCTAAGGCATTTCCTCATACGTCACTCGACTCCAACTTGACTGAAGATACCTTAAGCATTTGCTCGAGGAATCCTCAATATTGGTATTCTAAGTTATAACTTGATGAAATTGATTCTGACATTGCTGTAGAATTAATGACTTATTTTCCTTATCAATAAGTAAGGTGACCTTTATATTTTCGTCTGCGTAAAAAAAACATTTTTATTTCGCACCCGTGCTTGACAAATCGAATTCTCCAGTCAGCTTTGTATTTTCAGTCCGAATTTTATTTCTGGTGAAGAAATACCCATTTAATTATGATGCGAAACATAAATTAAAGAATATCTTCACATACTTAGGTACTACATTACACTTGATGGTATGTGGTCACCACCGCCGAGTTGTCGACTCTAAGACCGCAAAATATTAAGTCTCGTGTGCCTGTAATTTCACCGGCCCGTTAACTTTGCAACCGAAACAGTAATACAAGTGCAGTACTGCAGACTGATCCACGGTGGAAATGGGTAAGGTGGTAGTACTTCCACGGACGAACTCTGCACTAAGAGCTCTACTATTAAAACATATTATAATAAATAAAAAACTTCAAACCTAATACACTGTCCTGTTTAGCCGTCCATCATCAGTGCTGTATGGTCAGGGGGTGGAGCCTACAAGCCTTTTGCAGGATACAAGGTGAATCGTCGGTATTTATTTATTTATTCATAAGGCACACCAACAACTTATTTACAATTCCATATATATAAAAAGAGTTCTTAAAAATTATTCAGTGTAAATAGGTCTCTTACAGGCATGCACATCATTCACAATAATTTATAACAACAAAACATTATTATAAAATAGTAAGCTAGTGTAAATAGTATTAATAATTATTAAAAAAAAATACAAATATTACAATATAATTACATAATATTGAAATTTATTGAAATGATATTAAGAAAATTGAAATCTTATGCAAATCACTAATACTTGTAGGAGTAGGTAAGCAAGAGAAGTGAGACTACGAATTAATCATCGTAGTTTTTATAATTTTTGACTTAAATTGAACCAGGGAAACTGAGAAAATGTCAATGGTTTGGATGCCGGAAAAGGTGGTGTTGTAAGTATCCACCATTCTGTTAAGGGGGGCGAAACGCCCAAGATTAGTGCGACAGCGGTATTGCCGGACACCATGCAGGTTCCAACATTCACAATCCTGCATACAGCGGCGGATAGCAAAGCTGACTGCTGTCAAGTGTGAATGTCCTTGCCAAACGGCAACGAACGAAACAAAAAACGACTTGTGAGTATTTAATGTGATTGAAAAAACTAATAGAACACCACAGACCGCCCTTACAAGGAAAACCACAGAATCCACAAGAATTACGCAAATGACAGTCTGGTGATAATGATGATATTAAATAACGAATGATTTATTTATTATGTTTATGGTCACACTGCATTATTAGGAGTATCTAGAAAAAGGGTTATATCTCCACTTTAAATAATTTATTAGCAGTCAACCCCAAGTAGTTACTTCAAAGTTTATAATTAGTTTCACAACTGATAGCAATTATTTCAAACGAATTAATTGCTATTTCAAAGTTTCAGGTAAAGGACATTTAAAAGGGGTCAATTGGCATTTTGCTGTTTAATTGTTTTTATTTAAACGTATATTAAAAAGCGACTCACAAAATCTTAATACATAAAAGTAACATAAGCCACAGCTACTGTTGAATACTTGGTGCTAGGGGTAAAGTTAATTTTATTGTAAGGAAATATATAAACAAAATTATAACGGCACAAGTATTGTAACGAAACAGTTCGTTTTGGTATGTTGCTTTCTCCGGATTAAAATTTCATTAAGATTTTGTAAATGCTAACACTGGGTTTTTGTCGAATTGGGGAGATAGGGGGGAGGTGGTTTAAATAAAACCGTTTTATCTGAATGTGTGAAATAAGTACTGGTTTACTAAATTTGATATGCGACTATTTTGGGAGGGGGTCATGTCCCCTGTGACCCTCCCCTTCGGACCGCGCCTGGTAGGTAGGTACATATGACAAAGTTAAAAGGAAAACTATAATAAATCACAACTAAGTAAACGATTTACAAGTTATCTAACTTACACAATGTAGGATACCACGGCACAACCCTACACTGCACATGGCGCACAATAATTTTTTAGCAGTCCAAAACCGACTCATCGCCTTAATTAATATTAAAATACTTAGGCTACGTATATTTCAATAATTAATGAACAAATTAAACTAACAAGGCAACTTCTGAACTTAAGTGTTTAAGTTTTAATAAGGCTCTATGGCATGTCGGCTTTGATTCAAACTGCTTATTAAGTTCTCACGAGTGGAACACAAAATGCCAATTCCAATTCCAACATTAGAAGATGAAAAAATTGAGTCCTACACTCACTATACACAACTGCCTTTAAAAATAGTTGGTTGTTGGGAATGGTATCCGAAATCAGGAGTGGAAAAACAGATTCTTATAAACAACATGTATTTGGCTTTAGTTTTAGCCGTGCTAATGAGTGTTCCAGCTGCTCTAATAGTCCATCTCTACACTGAATGGCTGGACATCATGTCAAGTTTGGACAAAATAGCCGATTCTCTTCCTTTACTGGTATCGTTAGTAATTGTATCTTATTTTGGATTCATAGAAGAGAGTTGTACGTTCTTGTAGAGTTTATGGATGGGAATTTCAAATGTCGCTCGGCGCGGGGACTTACTAACATGACCATGATGCGAAGTTACTACAAAGCTAAGAAATTTAGCACTATTTATACGGCATGCACTATGTTCAGTGTTACCATGTATGTTATAATGCCGGTGATTATTCACTGTGAGTATTATTTTAATAATATAACTATTATTTATTATATAGTATTTTATATATATATATATATATATAATATGTATAGTATAATGTAGCCTGTATGTTATTCCAGGATATGCTCTATCTATGTGCCAAGTTTCCTCCATATCCGTTCAGAATTGGGATGTGTCCTGTATTAAAGATAATGATCAAACACTAACCAGTATTGAATATGCAAAAAAATACGAAAACATTAAATATGATCAAAATTAAATCATCAATGTGATTTTTCAGTACCGATCTAATCATAAAGAGTATTATTTATTTATTTGATGCTGTACAATTATGACGTCACAGCTTGCTATTTCATTAAAAACTCCATATATTCGATCGTTTTGACATTTCATAAAGAATTGCTGATTTGATATGTCAGGACACATCCCTATTTTATGCGTGAAAGAGTAAGCAACATACTTACATACAAATCTTTCCTCTTTATAATATTAGTATAGATATAGATTATTATAAATGCGAAAGTTTGTATGGGTGGGTGTTTGTAAGTCAATCACGCTAATGCGGTATTGTCTGCGTAATGGTGTAAGAGCCATCACAGGCTAATACCTACCATCCATTCAAAAAAATTAAAAGCAAGAACGGCTCAATGAATCTGGATGAAAATTCGCAAATAGATAGATTATACCCTGGAATTGTATCCCAGGGACTTGCAACATCCCACGGGAATGTGGGTGAAAACGCGGGGGGACAGCAGCTATAGTAAATGAATTAATATCCTGGGACATTCTACACACGGCCATCTGATTTTAAACTAAGCAGAGCTACCCTTAATATACTACTTCTTTTCTCTATGCCTCATCAAGCCGAATATTTGTCCTGGGTGGGAATGAAACCCTTACACCCTTCGATATGTGATGGTGATAAGGACACAAAGTCTTGAACTGGAACTGGCGTTCAAAATTAGCTGCCGGATAACAATCAATACCCACAGGCTAGTTGGCTTGGTGGTTAGCGACTTCTGCTGAGCCGAAGGTTGCGGGTTCGATTCCCACCCAGGAAAAACATTTGTGTGCATGAACATATCTGTTTGTTCTGTGTCTGGGTGTAAATATCTATATAAGTATGTATTTAGGAAAAAAAGTAGTATATGTAGTATGTCAGTTATCTGGTTTCCATAGTACAAGCTTAGTTTGGGATCACATGTGGACGTATGTAAAGAATGTCCCGGGATATTTATTTAGTGAATAATTGATCTGACGTCAAGCAAGTCAAGTGTCGAACTGCATGGAAGATGGTTTCTTTCCAGTTTAATCATTAGCCCAATACAATACTTCTTTTCCAGGGTGGACAAAAGAACCTATACAAGGTTGGATTTACATGGATGTGAAACAATCTCCCTATTTCGAATTGGTATTTTTACGGACGTGTTTGGCTCAACTGTTTGTTGGTCTAGCAATGGGACAATTTGGTATGTATTATTTTTTATTTATTTAGAAAACCAACAGCTATATTACGGAACATGTTTACAATCAAAAATACAACTTATCATAAGCCAAATATAGGTTTTCCTAGATTAACTAATACAAAATGTAAGGAATAGAAATGAAACATACTTAAGAAAGGTAAGTGTACAACAGTTCAATAAAGTGATATATCCTTTAGGAATAAGTATGACTAATACTGAAATAGAAAACCTGAGATATTTCCTTAAAAGGCCATTTGATCCTAAAACAAAGAATAAACTTTGGAAATCAGGTAACTGATATACCACCATGAACTATATCTTGAACGGATATAGATATGTGGGACACACATACAATCACAATAATAATGTTATATCAAAACACATGAAACAGACCAGAAAATTCATGACTATGCAAAAAAACAGCCATCTTGAATACGTGTCGTACAATCCGCAATTTTCACAAGAAACTACCCCATATTTAGGCCCATATACAAGTGCGGGAGATAGCAGCTCCCGTGATCCGTAAAAATAGTCGGCAATATTTTAATCCAATAAAAGAAACAGTGTCAAAAACCTTAGATCTATCAACGACTCTATGGATATGTCACCTCTGTAGTAATATTACACATTGAAAACTAAGGAGGGCGATATGGTAATCGCCACACAAGCAGATTGTCCACCTGATGGTTAGTGGTCACCGCCGCCCATGCACATTTGAAACACCAGGGCATCGCAAATGTGTTCCCGACCCTGAGACGTGAAAATGTTGCCTTACCTTTCTAACCGAAACACAGTATTACAGTGCTGTAAGGCAAATGTAAGGCACGGTGGAAATGGGTATAGTTGTAGTACTTTCCCAGAAGAACTCTGCTCGACTACTTCTTAAACACCACCACTCAATCACCAAAATTCAATGTGACTTTTTCAGGAGTGTTCTTCGCTTCTAACTCGATATTACTCTGTGGCCAGTTAGATCTGCTTTGTTGCAGTCTTCGGAACGCGCGTTACACTGCGCTCCTAATCAATGGCGTGCGGCACACAACACTGTCCTCAGAGTATTCAGACATAAGAAGCGACGAGAATCACAGCTACGTTTATAATTATGCGGAAATGACAGAGTCAGGATATCATTATGATCAGAAAATGGTAATAGGGATGTGTACTGATATGTCAAATCAGCTACTTTTTTCCATTTACATGTTTTAATCGATAACATAATTAATAGAGGCCTATTATACTTAAAATTACATAAAAATATATACGTTAAAAACTGAAAAGTAAGAAGAGTTAGGTGTAAAAATGATCGGTCTTTAAAAAAACATATTAATTTAAAAAAAGATCATATTCAGTTAGTAAGTATTTGACCATTTATCTTGAAAACAGGATCGTTGGTACCCTTGAGTAACCCTCGTTGGTAACTGTTAATATAGTAACAATTTACTCTCCTAATAATGGTTAGTTAGTAATTAATATAATAGTAGTTCCATTATAATCTGGCGCCATGTTTTGAAATTCCAAATAATTTTTAATTAAAAAAAAAAAAAGAATGTCAACGTAAAATTGCCATCTTACAGAGTAAGATTTACCTGCATGAACATATAATCCAGGTAATGTATGTATATAAAAAAGAAAAACAATCTAAAATAAAAAAAAGTAATTTTTTTTCAATAACATTGCGGCCTACAGAGTTAGTTACCTTTAAGTAAAATTAGTTAATTCGGAACAAACCTTCTGACTAAAAAGTAGGTACCACTAAAATATCCTTTGTTCCAGAAAATAAGTTCCACTGAGAGCAGCACCAATTTTGGTATGTTCACTTAAATTGCCATCTTCACTACAGTCTAATCTAATATCGAGTTTATTTTCATATAAATAAAATCTAAAATGTTACTCCACAGACATATACAATACAGAGTTCGACGCGGCAACTACTGACGCTCTCCGAGATTGCGCACGAATGTACCAAGTCATAAACGAATATAAAGAGAAATTCGAAACTTTCGTGTCGCCACTACTTGTGTTGAGGGTTGTACAGGTCACATTATACTTATGTACCCTGTTGTATGCAGCTACATTGGTAAGCGTTGTTCTCACAAATTCTGAAATAAGATTTACAATAAATAATACTGTCTCTTTGTTACCGTAGTATTATACGCAGCTCAGCCTTTTGGAATTTTTAGGGTTGTCTACTAAAAGGGTGCCAAAGAAACTCTAGAAACCGCTGTCTGTCTGTCAGATAATAATAAAAGACTGTTAATTAATAATAACTAATTATATATATATAAACTAATAATTAATAATTTTCAGTATGTATTCCTTTTGCCGCTATAAAACAACAAAATACAAAGGCGGCCCATACAAAAGCGTGTTGGCCGCTTTTTATTTCGACGAAAACAGAAATGACTAGATAAATATAGTAAATTGTTTTTAAAGCGGCCATTTTCTTGCCTCTACTCAATAATCCATATGCCATACTCCGAAAGCTGCACTTGAGAACCAGCTTTTAGGCTTGCCAGCTGCGTACTTATTTTCTGCCACATCGTCGATACCATTTTCTAGCACAAGCCCAACCAGTTTAAAAACGAACGTTAACCGTCACTACCTACCGAAGAGTTTGATAGGAAACTTCCTTTCTAAGTTTATGTGCCAAGATGGAAGTACTTGATTCCCAAAATCACTAAAGATCAATTTATCGTTTATTTCAGAAATTCGACATGATCACAGTTGAATATCTTGCTGCAGTTGCATTGGATATATTCGTGTATTGTTATTATGGCAATCAGATAATTTTACAGGTACCAATATGTTTATTTTATACTAGCTGTCCCCCGCGGTTTTACTCGCATTCCCGTGGGATGTTACATTTTCCCGGGATGAAATGTATTATATGTGTAAATCCGGGTGATATACTATGTATTTGCCAAATTACATACATATCCGACGAAATTCGACGTGTTGGTCACTTCTCACATGAAGCATAGACAACGCAAACAACGGCTGAAGTTTGCCAACTGTGATTCAAAAATAGAAATCGTCAATTTGTTGTCCCAAAGAATAGGGTTGCTTTGTAATTGAAAGTCAAAGTAACATTTTCTTCGCACTTTGTGTATCTACTTGTTTTAGAATATACATACCTGCTTAAAGTTGTCTTTGATAGTAATCGAACCTACTACTTGTAGTTTAACAGTCAGGAAATTTAACCAAAGCACCAAAGCAAAAATTCAATACCATTTATTCAGTTTAGGCCTGCGGAGGGCGCTTATGAAAGTCAAATTTTAGGTTACTGAAGCTACCACCATGATACTACGATACCAGCTATGTATCTCATATCGAATCCTATCCACCTTTGCAAAATAAAATTGATTTTTCAAATTCCAGGCTGACCGCGTTTCCACTGCTGCTTACCAAAGCGCCTGGCATTCGATGGGTGTCCGTCCTCGCAGATTGTTGCTTAACATCATACTGGCGAACCGAAAGCCCATGGTGATGAGGGCTGGGAGGTTCCTACCGATGGATCTTCACACTTTTGTTGTCGTAAGCATTTTATCAAATTAGTCTCTTTTAAGTCAACGATTTATTGAATTTCTATTTATTATTTTCAGATAATCAAAACATCGTTCTCTTATTACACTCTGTTAGTAAATGTCAATGAAAAATAGATTCAAATGATTTACCCAATTAATCAAGACTAGCTGCTGGCAACACTAAGCACTGATTTCGTAGATTTATTGTTGCAATTATATCTAAGTAATATTAAATCACATAGAAATAAAACTATTGCAATATTCAGAAAGTATTTTATTTACGAAATTAATATACAATTCTCTTCATACATCAATAGATCATTGATTCAATAATGTTCGGCCGCCGGCCGCCCGGATCAGTCTAACGCATTCAAATAGCAATTAAATAAAAAACCAAATGTATTTTGCTTTACGCACAAGTATTATACAACCATAAGGAATATTTTTAGTATGGTAACACTATCGGTGGACAGATAAGTGATCGAGGAATTCAATCGTTGAACTTCTGTTAGTCTGAAATTTAGCTTTCTACAAGCTGAGTGTTCCATTTACGTATATCAAAGAATATACCTCGTCTTAAAATTAAATATAAAACCTACTACATATTAGCGTATAGTTTTATCGAGACATAATTTTGGCACTGCTTCTAAACCAATTAACATTATTTCGTAGAGAAATTCTGTATAATTATAGCTTGAAATTATTAGAACTACATTCCAAAAAAATTACTCAACATTTGGCATCCATTTTATATTGAAATTGCCATATAAAAAAAATATCCTACCAATTTCCATGTAAATTTTCTACCATTAAAATTCAACGATTAAATACTCCAACGAAGTAACAAATAGAATGTTTAAAAATGGAATTAAATCACGAATCAGAATTCCTTACGGTTGTACAAGACATGTATAATCGTACACTAAGCAGTTACTACGCTGTCCGCAACAGTCCGGCCGAGAGGAACCGGGGGACGGTGCATATCATTACACTTTGTTACTATTTTATATTGTTCATTCATCAACAAATACTACGCCACAGTTTTACAATATTTTTGCTTACTACTTATCATTAAAAGGAGTTTTTACTTTACTTCCGTTATTTTTTTTCACTACATAATGTTTTGCTGTCATTAATTTTTTATTGCTAAAATACGATTTCAACTTTGACATGCGATCCGGAATTAAGTATCGATAGTGTGTTCATAGATCAAATCAGTCGTCATATGGAATCCATATCCAGCTGTGACAAAGCTGAAATCGCACTAACAAACATAATATTACGGTTGGATATTGAATACAACACAAGCATACGGAAGAGTCAACACACGCATTCAGCACAGACATTTTCATATTATCTCATAATCAACATACACGAGACATCTGTCCACATAACATTTAAAACGCCCACAGCGATTTCCCAGTTCCAAATGCATAAACTGCACTTTTATAAATAAAAAAAAACAAAGTTAAAAACGTATATCACTACTGGCGATATTGGCAGTTTGTCGCTAAACAATGAAACTTTACAATTTGGATTTTATTTAAAACATTTTAGTATTTTTTATAGTGGCTGGCAACACAGTCGATTAGATCGAGTTACGACACTAATGTTGCCATTCTGAATTGACCTTAGGAAGTTTTTGTATTTTTGAGTGCAATTGTTGTCTCATATTTGGAAAAAGTTGGACAAAATGTCTGAAGCGTGAAATCTACGTAATGAATGTGACATGTGTCCCAAACGCTCAAATCGGCTCATGTCTCGGCCAAACACAATTGTCCAGCAATTGTTGATCAAAACTATAAACATGCGAGCGATAATGGACCTTAAAGACAACAAATCACACACAATTTCTTTGATATTTTCACTGTGACCAATTAAGTTTAAAAACAGAGAGCGTGACGCTGTAAAATAATACTTGATTGTTATAACTTCATATTTAAAAGACAATATAAATAGTTCAATGGAGTCCATTAATTTGGATTTTTATAAAGCGAAGTAACTCTGCTGACAGCACTACGGTTTATTTCAATAGATTGAAAAAAAAAACTGCCAAATTGCGAACCTCCTCCTTTTGGAAGTCAGTTAATAAAATCGGCTTCATAGACTGTTTCTAAATGATCATTGATTTAGAAACTAAATCTGTCAATAGAGAAAGCGTTCGCACCCAACGGCTGATCAAATACGGCAGCCTAATTAAGATAACATACTTTATACAAATATTACTATTTTATGTAATATTAAGTAATTGTTAATGTCAAATCTAGAGTCAAAAGTAGGACGGGTTACAAAGACCGCTTTATCCTCTTATCCTACGATTTTGGGGTTAATATTACGGTTAAATTTAATTTAATTATATGTGCTCAATCGTATTTGATCAGCCATTTGGACAACTTGTGTTTATGTACGCCCATGATCGTTTGGAAATTGTTTAACAATACAATATTTGGTAAGGCGGAGATATATAGCATTATATCTAAAATGACAAATAAGAAATTTTACGCCATTTTGATAACAAGTGCGCGGGAAATCAAAATGGCGTCCTAATATTTTCCTATTTTAAATACATAATTTTTTTTTCGAACTGGCGTCTTCACAGCGTATCATATATTTATATGATTAAACAACTTCCAATCATGCAGAAACGTTTAAACACAAGCAATAGATACAGAGATGTCTTACACATTAAATACAAGATACAAGGTAAATGAAGTAGGTACTGCATATGGTATGTTGTGGGAATCCATGCATCGTCTCCGCGAACGATCAGCGGTTGGGAGGGCGATTAACTGTGCGCAGGAAAAACAACGTTATGATTATAGAGGTCCGGTTCATTTTTGGGAGATAATGGACTCGATTTTGTTATGGATCAAACTAAACTTCACTGAAATCATTGTACCTCTCTGTCTTTTCTAAAAGTTGAAAACTGTGAAAGTGATTTATAGTTCTGACATTTTACGTGATTTTAATTCACACCACATCACGTCGCCACTAAAACAATGACAAAAGCGTGTTAGACAAGGACTAAGCTAAGAAGACTTCCTTTCTCTTTTCATCATATTGACTTAGGCAGAGATGTACATAGATTTAATTCAGTTTAGTGATCGTTTCGTTCTTAGAGATATTGAGAGATTGATTAAATAAAGAGTGTCAAATAAAATTACAAATTGTTCAGATTATTGAATAATGCACTTAAATTTTATCATTTGAAAATGATATATCATTTATTTTAGATTGTGAATTATCATAATCACTACATCACGTGAATTTCATGTACTTAATGTTTGTTTTGAATCAAATTAATTAAAATAAATACAAATTAAACAACATTACATAATTTTAAATCGCAACTATTGGGTTAAATTGCACAACAAAGGCATAAGCGCCAAAAACGCTTTCGGTTGCGCGTTCTATTTCACCGTACTTATGACGTCATTTCACCTTTTCTCCGAATTTAATTGATTCATATAACGAACTGAGGTCAGAGAAAAAAAGAAACGATTTACAACCTTACGTCTCAGGGCTTTAAGATTCACGAGAAATGATTTAGCCCCATAATAATTTATTAAATCAATCACTCAATATACCAAAGAACAACAATACATGGAAATCTAAATATAAAATCGATACATGCTATTAATTGGTTATTTTGTAAAAGACGCACAAATGTACATTTGGATACCAAAAAACACACACTTGGGGCATACAATTCACATAAAATAAATATGGACGAGTCCATTTCACAGATTAATTTTAAAATAAAAAAAAGGCTTATTATACTTTGGCTATGGAAAAGCGACCTTATTTCAAAGCATTATGTCATAACTTGTAAATAAAAATTATTGTCTACTGATGTAAATTATAATTTATTTGTATGCATTTCTTTAGTAAGAAAACGAATGCATGATTTTTGTAGTGTTTTTTTTTGTTGTTTAAAGTGAGTGTTACTTTTTAGTCATGAATGAATATTCACACTCTTTTGTACCTTTATTTTTGACCGTCTTCATATATCTCTGTGACAGTAAAATATTTAATTAGAAATTTGTCCTTTAACAAACTAAAATACAATAAAATGAATTGTTAAATGAACATAGGCACAATGAAAAATTAAATTTTGTGTTTTATTTAAGTACAGTCACCAACATAAATAGCTGCGCGGATCTGAAGAATTTTTTTAGTTTAGGTCACATTTTTATATCCACATCATGAATTTGTAATCGTACAGATAATATTGTAGCTGACTGTACTAAAAAAATATATAATTTGCTATTATAAATACTATTAGTATACGTTCAACCTTGCCTATTAATAGTAGATGAATGTGTGCACCTAAATGTTGTTCCTAACATTTTGTAAGTCTAGCAACCAACGACTATTGATCCTCTAGAGGCAAATGTGTCAAAAATTATGTTATCAACGAATCTTTTTATTTTGTAGTCTTACTTTAAGATCAGTAATAATAATTTTATCCACGGTCTTAGTTTTATAACAATAAGACCAGCAACAATAATTTTACCCACGGTCTTAGTTTTATATCAATAAGACCAGCAATAATAATTTTACCGAAGGTCTTAGTTTGACATCAATCAGACCAGCAATAATAGATTTACCCACGGTCTTAGTTTTATATCAATAAGACCAGCAATAATAATTTTACCGACGGTCTTAGTTTCATACTAGTAAGACCAGACAGCAACAATGATTTTATTTACAGTTTTACTTTGATAACATCAACAGACATATAACTAACGGCTTTACTTTAATGCTAGGACCAATAACAATAATTTTAATTTTGCGGTCTTACATTAAGAGCACTAAGACGAACAATATTTAAAAACTTCCTCTATGGAGTGACGACGGAGTTGATTCCGTAGGTTAAGTGACATATGTGAGGACTGGCTAAGTAATGTATGTATGTGTGTAATGATCTGTTAAAATACCCAAATGTGATATATAACATTGTATTAGTTGATCTGTTGACATGTTAAAATGTCATGTAGGCCGACTACTAAGATGGCAGACGGTCCACCTGATGGCAAGTGGTCACCGCCGCCGATAAACATAATAGCGCTGCAGCAGACGTAGCAACTCGCAACTTGTAGTTAACTGTTTAACTGACTGACTACCAACTGTATCGGAAACTTCAAGTTGAACTCAAAAAGTTGACTTGTTGCTATGTCTGCGCAGCACCTAGCAATACCAGGGGCATCGCCAATGCGTCGTGTACCCTGGGACATATTGTAAGTTGTATGCGGCCAGGCGCGGATACAGGCTCATATCATACTCACACATGACCGAAAAACCTTTAATTTGACAAATAAAAAAAAAAGTCATATTACATGGTTAACATTTATTTTAAAATTTCATAACGAACGTTCTGAAATATAGGTAAAAATCACACAAAATTGCCCCAAATTAAACAGAATCCCGAATCCGCGCCTGCACGCGCCTGTAGTATTTCCAAACGAAAAGCAGTAATACTTGTCCATATTCAACATGTTGTGTTATAAGTGTGATCTGTATCGTCGGCCGTATCACAATTTGTAACTAACTAAATAACAAATGTAGAAGTGAGATTGTGAGAGCTTGTGTGACTCACTTCTTTTTGTTCTTGGGCTGGGCGCGCGGTGGCGTGTTGGGACGGCCCATGTTGAGGCCGGAGTACAGCTTGCGCTTGTCGGCCGGCTTCAGGATCTGGAACGAGCACATCAGCGTCTCGTCCACCGACATCAGGGCACCTGAAGACATTCAAATTTATTATAAACCAGCTAGTATACGGTTGTGAAGTTACTCCATCGTTCCCGTGAGAATTCATGTTTTCCCGTGGTGAAAACATAGGCTTATTTCCTAATTTTGTAGATTTGTATAACTGAAAGAATTTTTGAAATCGGATACATGTAGTTTCGGTGATTACCTCCTACGTCCAAACTTTATAATATTAGAAAAAGATTAGTGTAGATAAACTTTTCAGAAACTCATTTCTACAATTATCTTTATTAATTGATATTAATTAGATTTTCAGATGAAAAGGAAAACAATAAATGTTCCCAAACTAAACCTGTCACTCTAGTGTCTCAGTACCTCAAGGAATCCACAACTATAGGCCATCCGTCCGTAAACAGGTTTCATTCTGTTTATTTACTCAAAAGTTTGGTTAATTTACCCAAGCTTCGAAGGGCAGCAATAGCAAAAAGTTATGTGTCCAGAGATTTCTGTGGGCGTGTGTACATACCGGCGTTGTCGAACTCGCCGCAGTAGTTGGGGGCGGAGAACAGCGTGACGAGCTGCCGCTTGGCGAAGAATTCGTATCCGTCCTCGACCACTTGATGAGCGCGGCAGATCAGGTCAAACTCGTGCTTCGATAGGAACTTGCCCACAACCTGTAATACGCAATGGTTGAATATCAGTTTTATAGTTCCCAGATAAGGTCTGAAGAGTTTGAGAGTCAGAGCCAATCTCATGCGTAACTTTATAGCCTATCAATTGCTAAATATAACTGTTTTATATTACTTATAAATTTTGTGTTTAGGCCGAATCAGCATTTAAAATTTTGAGCTTTCATTTCGTGTGGTCTATAAGGTAGATGCTCGATGATATTTCGCCGCGGGCTCAGTGCTCTATCTCTTTTCTTAGCTATGCAACGACGTGAGGCCTCCTTCTGACAAGGTTTGTAATAGAAAATTCAGAGCCTGATCCCGAATTAAGCAGAACTTATACTATGGTTACCAGGATAATTGATATACTATGCTATGTCTGTCACGCTCTCTCTCTACCTTGCAACCATATTCTTGTCTCGAAATACGAACATTGCCTAAACACTCTAATGATATGATGGGAGTTTGGGCACAACCATATTCATCGCACACACAAAGTATTATATCAATAACTAGATGACCTGAAATACATATTTTCCAGGCAACTTTTCCTTTCCTATAATCCAGACAATTATATTATTTTAACGCTATGCTATTAAGTTGGTCACCACACGAAATCTAGAAGTAGCGACAGATATTCAACTTGAGATTGTGGTAACATGAGCAAATACTACTAAGTAACCTACCACCGTGCTAGTTACACAAAAAATTGACAAATCAGTCCAGGAGCTCTCAATTGATGCAAAACAAACCACATAATTCCACTTTTAATTAACATACATAAAGGTCTAGTATTCGATCGTGTTTTATAGATAGCCATACTCGGATAAATTTGAAAAGACACCTCAAAGAAATTGTAAACACGAACATGTGACATCACGTTAATCAGCATGCATGTAGTGATAGCGAACAAACAAACAAACAGTCACGTCCGTGTGTGTGACCTTTATGATTAGTTATCTGGCGCCCGCGTCTTCATTAATTCGTTACATCGTGATAGCGTGGCGCCACTGTCACGTCGTGCGAGAATTTTTTTTTGTGATCTCTTATCTGGGGTTGTTTTCATATTACAAGCTTATTTTCCAATTTTCTTTTGAAATGAAATTTACTCAGACTGGGTATTACGAATATAAAAAAAAAATCCCTATCGATCCAGCCGTTCTCATATGATACTTTTACCAGCGAACGTAATATTATTGTAATTAACATAGACATGCTACAGCCCGTGGTTTCACCCGCGCTTCAAGAGATCTAATGGATATTAAAATTATAATATAATCATATCAGTGAAAGATTTTTAAAACAGGCGCAGCACATACTTACAAAACATTGCACTATTTCTTTTTAATATTTGTTAAGACTAAGAGGCCTAAAACCAAAGGAGGGTTTGGTAGTTATTATAAAAAGTCGTCCTCTGCGTTTTGCTAAGTTACTATTTACAATAGAGGCCTTAACGTAAATAATGAAGTCACGCGTAACCTTTGTCTGTCGTTTAACAGTTATATAGCATCGTCCGTCTCGCTCTTTCGCATGCGAAACCTCACGTGACAGACTTCAGGGGCCTCAGAGCTCTTATTTCAGGCAGTTAACGGCGTCATAGCAACTGCACTACAATTTGATGAAGTGACTTTAACTAGACGACCAACTAGTTTGATTGGCTACGTGATAGTAGAAGCTATCAACACAAATACCAGACCGAAATAATGATGTTTACTAAAGCGGCACAGCTGCGATGACCGTTTTAACGTTAAAGAATGTCAAACAAAAAAATACTTTATAGCTTTTGGAAGGAGGTGCATTTTTGGATACAATAATACATTATATGATGATGCATATAAATCATTATCTTGAAGCAATAGGGTTTATTTTTAGTGACATTTTGAAAAGCCGAAACGGGCATAACTTTCAAAAGTCATCAACTTATTAGATGGCCCAATTGAGTAGGTACGTAAGATCCTACTATCCCTACTAATATTATAAATGTTAGTTTGTTTATCTGTTTTGAATAGATTTTGTTACACCTAGTCAATTCAAAAAATTCAAAACCATTTATTCAGTTTAGGCCCTCGGAAGGCACTTATGAAGGTCAAATTTAAAGTTACTGAAGCAATGGTATGACATTTTATCCCGAGAACGCCGGTGAAACCGTTGGGGACAGCTAGCTAGTAATATTATAATACGATAGTGCGAGGATTGATATATGTTACATGTTTACATTTTCACGCAAATACTGCTTAGCAGCAGTTTCTAACCTGCATTGACACATTTTATCCCACGATAATGTAACATCCCTTAAGCTAGTGAGAACATGGGTAAGAAAGAAACAAACATAAGTACCTCAGTTCCAAAAGTGAAGCTGACCCCGCGGTCGTTCTCGCCCCACCCGGCGGTGTCCTTGTCGGGGTCTGACCACAGGAGGTCGCAGAGCAAGCCCTGGTCGGGCACGTCCGTCGGCCGCATGATCCGCCGGATCTGCTCCATGGCCTGCAGGTCGGGGGACAGACCTCCGTGGCAGCAGAATATCTTTTCGTCAACTGGAACAATGTAGAGATGACGTTATAGTTTTCTTGCACAATCATGGCAGGAAACGATTTGGTTGCACAAGATTTTTGATGTAGTTTTAGTAACGTAAACGAGTTTATAAAGACTGTTCTCGTTCTAACAGGATACACACACCAAATGTAATAAGCCCAGTATTTATTCTTATCCTACATCAAAAAGGGTGGTTCTCTGTTTGAGTCGCATAAAAACCGGAGTTTTCGCTATTCGACTGCATATTTTTCAATGAAGTTATTAATGTATCAAAAATTATCCTAGACTATAAGACACCAGAGATAGACTAAAGCAGAAGCAAGTCAGTGATTTATTTTTAATTGTTAATACTAATCATGGGTGGGCGGCTATTACAGCGGAAGTCGTAATTTTTTTCAGAAAAGTTTTTTTTAAGTAATTGCTCAGGTCATTCCAAGCTCTTCATTGCAAAAGCAACCTTCCGAACCGGCCGTTGGAGACCGACGATTCATAAGCATCGATAATAAATTATAAAATAAAAATATCCCAGGAAGTAAAGGGCTATTTGATCCCAAGCCAACAGAGCTTGTACAATAACGAGCATAAATACATAACTATGGGTAGAGCGTAAATAATATATGACACCCTTCACATAATTTAACGGCACTGTTACTACAGCGACAGGGTTGTTGTAGTTGTGTCGTCTACACAGGGAGTAATGAACGAATGAATCATGAAATCAGATATTGCAGAACTGTCCATGTTTATATATACTATACTATTTCTTAATATTGATCAACGTTAACCTTTTTGATATTAGCCCAGAATTTCTACCCTTTAAGCAAAATATTCGAGCTGTTTGGATAGGTTTGTTGACTTTTTTTTTATTAATTTATTTACCCAATGATTTTAATTTCCAAATAATATATTTCAACAACTGAATTCACTGATTTATATATATATATAAATTAAATATATATAGTATATAATATTTTGCTTAAAGGGTAGAAATTCTAGATCAAGCGTAGACAATAAGAATGATATCAAATGCATTAACGACAGACTAATTAATGCTCCACCATATAGACACTTGTCCTAATTATTGTAAAATATAGATAATCATAATAATATACATTCTTTAACATAATCAACAATATCCTAACATTTCGAATATTTTGCAAGGAAAGGAGAAATTCTAGAATATGCGCAGTCATTAATAATGATAGTGCATAAACGGCACAGTGACTAATTAATGGAGACAGAACCAAGATAAACACAATTGTTATGTAGTATCTATCAGACCCTGTCTATTCGTGATTACAGACTGGAGTATCGATAACCTCATGTCTTGGCAGATAGCTTTGCGTCTCATAATATCTACAGTGAGACTAGAACGAAAATTACATTAGAGAGCTCTACCATTGGTAAATTATATGTAATTCTTTTTTTGTTTTGGTAAATGAATAACGGTTTTCTTAACCCTAACTAATATTAGAAATAAGAAAGTGAGTTTGTTTGTTACGCTTTCACAGTTAAACGACTGAACCGATCTTGCTGAAATTTGGCACACACAGCCTATGGTATGGAGAGCGATATTGGCGTTTCACGGGGACGAGGGTAAAACCACTAGGTTCAAGTCAAAACAATCCGGTGTACGTTCTTAAATCAATCCCTAAACGACTGGATCGACTTTAGTTCTTAGGTAGTACTCTGTTAGGTACTTATTAGGTCACCTGAATAGTTCTTAATTATAGACTAGCGCTATGTCGAGATTTAGTTTTTTTTATTTGAAACAAAAATGTTTTGGGTCTATCCCTCGATAGCACTGTAATAACAAACTTATATCTCGCTCATTTACTGGGGCTCGATTCTGTAAGAAAAATGGCACTAACTCGAGGATGTTTCCCCGCGGCCTCTATGCTCTATCTCTGTCGCTTACTACGCTAATACTACTAATCACGTGAGAGGTAAGATCTCCGAGGCCTCCGTGAAGCGGCTCGCCAACGAAGATTGTAATAGCTGAATAAGGGGGCTAAACAGAACAATATCTGCCGAGTCAGCAACTTTATATGAACTAAATTAAAACAATAAATTTGATTGTTATTTTCATGCTTCTTGTCATAACAAGGTCAGACAACTATAAACATAGTAATCATAACATAACAACGAAAGACCTTAGACTAATAAATTAAGAAAGTTTATCACATTACATTCGACCGTCTTAGTGACGTCATATTGACCTTTAAGATTTTGACGATTTTATTTGAAATTAAATGAAAAAATAGAGAACTATAGTAATTACAATTTACAAGATTAGCATGATGTGACATGTCAATGTTAAAATTCCAGTATATATCAATGTACCATTTGAAAACAAAAAAAGGAAAACATGTACGCAAGGAATTACGACTGAACTGAGGTACTGATTTTAAATGGTCATGTACTTTTCGACCACATACAATCATTACCAAACAATGAGATGTTATTTTACCAATACGGTAACATAATTTAATTCCAATTTGAGTAATAGTGTAGTAGTTTTCGATACATAAAAATCACGTTGTAAGCAACAAAAGCTTATATTCAGACTCTCATACTCTATCGTTTATTAATCCACCAGCTTCAGAATTACACTGGTCTATACCTAAAATAGTCTAGCAAATAGTGTTTAAATTAAGCTCGAAATTTCATATCAAGTAAAGTGTGTCCCAAATGGTAGGGGCGAATTTCGCTCCAGTGACGTCATAGTATTTAAATTACTTTAGCTTACTGCGGGCTGTTTCAGTTAATATCGTTTGAATATATAAACGTATAGCCCCCAGAGGTGTTGTTAAATGAAATTATATGAATGTGTTCGAGCAACGTGCTTTGTATAAAGAAACTTTTCATTTGATGCATAATATATTATAGATCATAAAATAAATCAAAGTTCTGATAACCTGCCAGAATTATTCAAACTAATACATGTACATTTATAAATCAATCTTAATATATATATTTCTTGTGTGCGTGTGTATGTGACTGAACTCCTCCTAAACGACTGGACCGATTTTGATGAAATTTTTTGTGTGTGTTCGTGGAGATTCGAGAATGGTTTAGATTTACAATTGGACCCGGTAGGTGGCGCTGCGATCGAAACCCTGCATTTTTGTATGGGCTTATTTTGACAGGACAACGTCTGTCCGGGCAGCTAGTATATATATAAAAAATGAAACCAAAGCGTTTCTTCACGAGGGTTTTTACATTTTCTCGAGATAAAAAATATACTTCTATCTTTCTTTCAACCAAAATTGTTAGCTGTATTTTCGTGATTGTATTAAAAACCATCCAGACTCACATTTATCGCTTTACCGAGTCCCAAACTTATACTATTTTCAAGGTTAAGAATTGAACTATGAACTTGTCAACATTAACAACATCAAAAATACCATTTCAGACGTGTTTATATCCTTCACATTTTGATTACGCCACGACGTCACGACTGGACACATGCCAAATGCCCCGTGAACACATCTCAGTCCACGCCGCGCCGCATTAATTTTGATAAAGCATGTTTACCTCATCTAAATATTAAAATTGTATTTAAGTTGTTTACTTCGTTATTGGGAACGCACTAAGTCGGGTTTCCAATTTGTGAACACAGCCTAAGGGATAATGGTGTAATAACGGGAAGTTTGTTCAAGAGTTCGCATTAATTATGTGATTACACCATTTTGGAATCTGCGTCCGTGTCGCATCGAGCCCCTTCCGGAATTAATAAAATTTTTATCGATTTTACGACTCTCGGGTTTTAAGACGAAATATAGAGTTTTGCTCGTAGTAAATAGAGCTCGTCCGGGGAAGTCCTAGCACCATACGCATTTCAGCTGTGTAGCAGTATTGCACTTGAATTACTGTGTTTCGGTTAGAAGAGTAGGGTCGGTGAAATAACAGGTACATGACACTAAAAAACCTCCCGTCTCAGGGTCGATAATGTATTGGCGATGCCCCATGTGTTGCAAATGTCCATAGGCGGCGGGGACCATGTGCCTGTTTGTCGGGCCTATGTCATTAAAACACAATTGTTGACTACTACTGTTGCATTCATTAAATCCTTACAATTTTTGAGCATTTTTGAGATGCCATGGTTCAATATATTTCTGATTTTATACCGAAGTGTAACAGGGTAAAGTATAAGAATCGTTCTCAGCACGAGCGTCTACGCGTGCGCGGGTGCGCCGCCTACAGCCACGTGCGCGTTAGCACGTGAAGTCGATCAATTCGCGTTGGCGAGAGACAAGCGTGTTTACACGGTACGTCGGCTGCGGGATTAACTTATTATAATCACTGGTCATGGTAGAATGCGATCGGCGCTTTAATTTATAGTATAGTATTTAAAGTATTTGTTTTATAATGTCGGTTTGGTAACATTGTACAATTTATTTTCAGTTACCTCTAACTTTCGAAGGTCAAATTTGCAAAATAATTAACAGTCTCCGTATTATTGCATTATAGGCAAGTTTTTAAATTAATTAACAAGTCTCGGAGTCTCGGTATGATTGGATTCGATGCAAGTTTTGTTTAATTGTTAACGTCAAAGTTACCGTTTATTTAAAGTACGAACATACAAATACGAGAAATATAAATTGTAACATTGATCTTTCGGAACTGTAACTTGACAAATATATTATAATTTTTTTTTTTCAAATTGAGCCTTTACAGAATTAAAAGACTACTTTATAAATATTCAGAGCCTGGCTCTTCGATGAACGTCACTATCGCACTCATCATATAATTTAACATTAGAAAAGGCAATAGATGCACAAGTGCATTATTAATTTAATTAATATTAATGCACATTCGTGGTATGGGAAACAATTAAAGGAAGTTCTGCGCAGGGCTCCGTTCTCACGTCGCCAGAGGATATCAACTGACATTCTCACATATCTAATGAGGCTCATGTCCTCACTATGACGTAAGAGATTATAAAAGAAAGTGGTGAGACGAGAACGGCACTCTAGCATATTAAACGCACGCCACACGTCATCCCGTCGACTCGGTGTGTTTATTTATTCACCGTCGGCCTTGTTTTTATGTGAATTTTTCGCTTTTTGAGCCTCCAACCGGCGTCTTAGCATTCATGCGCTCGCTACATTATTATATTAATTATTCATCGTAATGGATGATTTTGCACGTACAGTGTTCCATCTAAAATCATATGCTATATTATGAATATGTATCTTTGAATAGATGGACAAGATTATAGCGTAAACGTTTATTTTCGCAATCTTAATACATTTTTTTAAATATTTCATCATACACGTGACACATCGAATCAGAAAGACTTTGGGATCATGTGTCATAATGAATCAATATTTTATTTCAATCACAATTTCGTTAGCTTTCGTAGCTACGTTTGTGTATCAGTATATACCTACCTATCTTTACAAGGTTTTTCTATAGGATTTAGATACAATCTTCAAACTAGGTTATACGACACTCACACAACCACAGTGTCCGTGCCTCGGTGTCACCCTCATCCGCATCAACAATGGCACTCGACTCGACGTCTAGTCGCGTTGTGTTTGCTCACAAAACTATACCGTCACATATGTTTAAACCAACGCCAGGCTTTGGTTGTAGTTTCCACGTTTAACTATCTCACAGAAAATATTACTTTAGAACTTTGAAATAAGATTCATATTGATGGAATGGTTAGTTGTATGATGACTCAGATGCTCAAATCATTAAGCAATAGAGTTGCTTTTTCTATGACATTCTTAAATGTCAAAAGGTCCAGTCTAGTTACGATGTGTATAACGCAAAACTGGGAATGAAAATGAACAATAGATGTTGATCAATCAAAACTGTGGATTAGTCGTTTTTATATCAAATGAGCCTACAAACAAGCACGGTCCACCTGATGGTAAGTGGTCACCGCCGTCTATCGACAATTGCAACACCAGGGGCATCGCCAATGCGTTGTCGACCTAAGACGTGAACTTGGTAAGTCTCATATGTCTGTAATTTCACCTTTACCTTGCTAACCAAAACACAGTAATACAAGTGCACTACTGCTTCACGGCGGAAATGGGTAAAGTGATAGTACATTCCCGGACCAACTCTGCACTAAGAGCTTAACTACTCAAATACGAATACAAGTCTAATGGATGTATTAAAGAATGCCCCAGTAAAAGTTCTTAATTCAGTTTGGGCCCTAAGGAGGCATTTAAAAGGGTCTGAGCTAGACTTTAACAGAGAAGTACTGGCCAAAAAACTCTAATACGGTTGTTTCACTTTTTTAAATGTCTTTCCGAACCTCGCACTTACTTTCCCGCATTATCGACTGTAAAGTTGAATTATAACCGACAGCTGAATCCATTATAAAGTTTGTGGAATGTTTTACAAACCGAATTAATGTCAAAAACTTTTTATAGATTATTTTCATCGTAAAATATTGGACGAAAATATGGTTGTATGTTTAAGTTGACTAAAATTGTGTCTCTCAGTCGGATTTTGTCGTTATTTATAGGTGTGGTATTGTTAGGATACATTGCATCGAGGCGGGAACGAGGGAAGCTTATTTCCACAGGATGTTTGCACGGGGAATTGATGGTTGCCGTTGCAGGATGTTGCTATTATTATTTTGTGCTGATGGTAACTGTCGTCAGGTTGACAAAGATTCTCAAATCAGTAATGCTTGATGCTAAAAATGTAGGTATATATATAAATTTACATAAAAATTACACTACTTAGGGTCATCCAATGCCAAACTAAGCAGAACTTGTACTATGGTTAACATAACTTATATACAACTTTTTGTTTTTAAGTAATATACAGATATGTTCTTGCAGACATTTTTTTTTTTTTTTTTTTTTTTCTTCTTCTCTGCATCTGCAATCAGTCCCAGGACTATAAGCAGATTTGTTGGGCGGTTGAAGCATTGTGAGGGGTCTCCCCAGCAGGAGACACTCCTATTTAGCATCGAGCATGTAGAGTCTGGATATCATGGCGTTTAAGGCGTTTCCTGTAGCTGATTTTTGTTAATTCGGCAGCCAAGTCATTCGGGTGGTTGTCGAGCCGATTTTTGTAGTTAGTGGAAGACTGTTGGATCTCTTCTTTTACTGTTTTGATTTCCAGAGCTTCATGGATTTCAGAGTTAGTGAGAAGCCATGGAGCATTCGACAAGGTACGAAGTATGCCATTCTGCAGTCTCTGTATAATATTTAGATTGGAGTTACTAGCGCTTCCCCAAAGTTGGATCCCGTACATCCACACAGGTTTGAGGATCATTTTATAGATTAGGAGCTTGTTGTCCACCGAAAGTTTAGAGTTGCGTGCCATCAGCCAATACATGGTCCGGAACCGTATGTTTGTTTCATCACGCTTTGTTTTGACATGATTTTTCCATGTCAGCCTTCTGTCTATGTGTATTCCAAGGTACTTGACAGAGTCACTTTGGGGCAGGGTATTGTTTCCTAGTTGCACGGGGGAACAGTTTCCTTTTCTTAGCGTGAATGTTATGTGGGTCGATTTAGAAGCACTTGCTTTGATGCGCCACTTCCGCAGCCAGTCACCTACTTTGTTGAGGCTTTCTTGCAAAATATTTGAAGCAGTTTGTGGATCTGGACTGCTTGCTAATAGTGCAGTGTCATCAGCAAATGTAGCATTCATTACTTGTGTTGACTGAGGGAGGTCTGCAGTGTACAAGGTGTACAGGATTGGGCCAAGAACGGAGCCTTGGGGCACACCGGCCGAGATCTTATAGATTTCTGATGCATCACCACTTTCTCGTACTTGAAACATGCGATTTGACATTCTTGCAGACATGGCATATAAATGTTTGTCCTGGATGGGAAACGAACCTATGACTTGAGACATAGAAGACTCTACACCACATAATTTCCATAATCATGATCATTAAGCAAAAAGCACTTGTGAATTACAAAAGCCTATTCAACTGGACTTTAAAAATACAAGCCAAGTTTATAAAATTACTTTTCGTGACACAAAAACTTTAAAAAATTTAGTACCTCGTTTTTACTTTCATACCACCTGCCTGCGAAATAATTTACATATTCAAGCCGTCTACCCTTTACGGGAGGAGTGCCACAAGGGACAATTTTAGGCCCGTAATTTTAAATGTAAGTTAAACAAGGCACAATGTGTCACAATTTAAAATTAAACTATCAAACTGAATTGCTTGGCTCAATTTATAAAAGCGTTATGAACAAAAATAGCTTGTGGCTTCACCAAACATCCTTTGACGTCATCGCTTTAAAGGGGAGGGGGACATTTTATGGGAGTAACGGAGTGCTGTCATTTCTTGCAAGTTTAAAACGAACGAGACTTTTATAAGAAAGTTGAGCAATTTGCATTATTACTAATTAACCAATGCTTTGTATGGGTTCTTTTAAAACAGCGAAAACATTACAAGGACTGGTGATTATCATACTGATTTAGGTTACGTAAAACCTTGTTATTCTTTAATCAAATCCGTTCATCTCAGAACACTAAGTTTAAGTATTAGTGGGTTCATAGTAAAGTTTGGTATTCAACAGAATGTTACGTTTCAAAAATAGCACTCACATAGAGGATAGTGTAGTTCTTGAATTCGCTGGAGATAATGCAGTCCCTGACGGTTGCAACACGACTGTTTTGAGAGTTTCAACTTATTGTTGCTCCAAACAATGTGGAACTTCATGTTGAGTGTTCGTGTGAATACTCGTCTATCAAAAGAATATGCTGATTTGGAAACAGGTTTTTGTTACAATGTTGCCATTGAATTTAATTGAAATATTAGCTAACCCTAAAGACATTGTCTCGTCCTAATTTGTTCATACAG
Source organism: Habrosyne pyritoides (assembly GCA_907165245.1). Lineage (NCBI taxonomy): Eukaryota > Metazoa > Arthropoda > Insecta > Lepidoptera > Drepanidae > Habrosyne > Habrosyne pyritoides. The sequence goes on from OU015606.1 coordinate 9,933,517, forward strand.
AAATCCCGAAAAAAGGCACTTAAATTTAATGAATTTTCATTTTCTGGTATGCCAAAATCTTTATTCGGACTATTACGAACATTTAAAGGTCCAACCCAATTTAAGTGATGCTCTTACCAACCAACAAAATATTAGAACGATAGATACCAAGACAGGGACCAAAGACAACAAACTGACGCTAAGAAATTAATCTTCCTTGTTAAAATTAAACAACCACTTTAGTAGAAAATATTAGGTTGTTCTATGAGTTAATACCTCACCTATAAAATCGAGCTATGTTCCACCAACAACGTCATTGTTACATAACACTATGGCTTTAATAGGAATGTTATGTAAATACGTTTCACAAACTTTGGCGGTATGGAGCGTGGGCGACCCTCCACAAAAAACATCCCTAACCGGAAGCGATGTGTCGTCGTCGCCTGCTATGTTTTTGTCTTACAAAATGTGACCCTGTTCACGTAACCACACGGATTGCTACTATACGTGTATTCAATTCTGTTATTTTAGAATACCTAGTCTAGACACTACTGTCTGTCTGACCTAATTTCAAGTAACCTGGGAGTATTAGATAGGAATGACCCAATTCTATTATACCTATTGTACAGTCGAGACAAGTGCCATTTGTGTTCAAAATATCTCTTTTTGAAGTAAACTATTAATTAATGGTTACCTAGATTGAAAAGGATTTTAATTAACAATGAAACGGTGAACTCATTATATATTAATGCCATGACTAGATGAGGGCGTAGTACTTACAGCTAACAAAATAAGAGCTAAACAGATTCAAATTTACATAACACCTGTACTCCATACAACTATGAAATTAAATTACAGGTTTTTAGTTGTACCTGTTTTGGTCATCATATAGCCTCTTATGCAACTATAGAATAAAAATACCACAATTGTTATGCTTTCTGATGCCTGTCCAGCGAGAGGACGTCTACTTTAATTAAGATTAGGCGTCGAAGACAATTTTGGTATGTACCTAAAGTCACAATTCGGTTGGGTACGTTATTTATTAAACAGAGCCAAATGTCAAAAACCTCCGCACGTTCATAACAATTCCAATAACTTTATCGATACATAAACAACTACAAATCAATCAGCCTTATTTTGAGACGCAGAAAGTTATCATAAATCTTGAACCTAAAATTGTATCACTGTCCTCGACATTCGATTAAGTTCAATATCTTTGATAAAGCTGTCAAAGTCACTCGATATTCCGTTCGAGACATGACAGATCATCATTTCGTTTCCATGTGATAAATATATCACGAACAAAATTATAATAATAATACTTAATAATTAAAAAGTCGTTGTCGGAATTCGGCAGGCAAAGGTTATCCTAGCTGATCACGAAAAAGTATGGTACTCTTATAGAAAGCTTTTGTGGAGACAAGAGCTACTTAAAAACGCGTATAATTCTATCACGTCCATGTTGGAACCATTACAAAGAGAATAAAGTTCTGTTTCAAGTCCAATCTGTTCGCTTTTGGACTGTCACAAACTATCAAACAACAATTTCAGGATTTTCAACAGGCCGCCTTTAGACAGCCGATCAAAGATTTGCTTCAAACTAATGGTTTGACTTTGAAATATTACATAATTAAACGTAGCGGGTGAGTATGATGTACATAGAGATTTTAACAAAAGGGTCTAGTCTTAGAGTGCTCTATTAAAACCGCCTCAGCTATTTGGGAACAATGTGAAGGGATGGTGACTGGCCACTTGTATATTCGACATTGGCCTTTGTTTCAAACGTTAGGCCATTATAAAATTTTAAGCGGAATATTAGTGAAAGTCGTCGCATACCTACTGGGCACTTACTTTAACACTTACAAGAGGCCAAAGCGAAAAGAGCTTTGAGACCAAAGGATTTTATTAAAAAAATAATGCTACAAGAATTGTAGGAGCCTTCTCCTAATTATGCGATTTAAATTTTCGGGGAGACCTAAACTATTTTTCTGAAAGGATGAAGGATACAGGAGAAGGTGACATCTATAACTTTACATTTTGAATATAAAAAGTTATCGCATAATATATTTAAACAACCTTTATGACCTCTCAAGGGTAAGAGTCCAATTCCAGACAATTTTTATTCTGTCAACGCATCTCAATTTCGAGTTCGTAAATTGATCTAGCTAAGCATAGTTCAGAGCTTTACTGCTAATGATGCATTTTGAATCCGTGAATCTTAAATTAAATAATATTATTTGGACCTGTTTTGTTTTTACGACGGAACGAACATCTGAATCAAAAGTTCCGAGTGAATTTTATGAAGTACATAAGAGGTGCCGAAAGACATGATTTCAGACTCTGCAGCACTAATTCTAACATAACTTCATTCAGCCATCACTTCATCATAAAACAGTACGTCCAAATTTACAATATCATTAGCAATCCTTCAAAAAGGCTTGCAATAAAAAACAAACATAACATCTCCAGGCTCATGTCATCAGACAGAACAGAGTACCCATCAACTAGACAAATGTAATCATCAAATATAAAAGGTAACATTAGCCCACGCACGGTTCAATGACTGCAGTAGGCTTAGCCATGTTGACTATCTACAATCGTTAACGCTAATAGAAAACTATTCAAATGTATGGGAATGACGTCATCTCAACGTTAAGTCACGTGGTCAAAACAAACGAATAGATAATTGGTAGCCAAGTTTATGTCGTTCAAAATTATAGAATGAAATGTGAGCGTTTCTACAATGTCGATCGCTACATCCCATATAAACCGTAGCCAAATTACAGTTTTGACAAGCGTCATCGAAATGATGTCGAAGTTTTTGTACGACTAGTTAGCGCTCGCCGAGACCCAATAGAAAACGATAAAAAAATGGCGTCTATATGATCCAGCTGTGTTGAAACCGAGAAGTGTTTTGTTTATTTAACATATTGTTGGACTGTATTTACCATTTAGCATTTAAAATCCATACTTTAAATATGTTGCGGTGCGCTCATAATGAAGAAGTGTGGCTTAGGCGCCGAAAAAGAAATATAAATCGCCAGTGCAGGGATAATATAATATAATATATAATACGCGAAATGCCAGAAACTTTAAATGTTCTGCAATTTCGAATAGACAAATCGACATACTTTTGTCATGAACTCCGACACAAAACTTTATTAAAGGGAGCCAACGAGATTCCCTTAATAGTTAATGTAAGTGTTTAATAATCTGACTGATAATATAAGTAAGTAGTATCAACTTTTTTATTATCTCCAGTTCCTGCTGACAGGCGGTCAGCTTTTATTCTCTTAGACCCAATTAGAATCAAAATTAAAAATATTTCAGAGAAACAGAGGGTCTATTGATTAAATAAAGGGTCAAACACAATTGTCTTGTTTGTTTCGTAAGTAGTAGTATTAGTTCATGTCGCGTATAACGTCATTGTTTATGTTTCTAACTTTCAAGTGCCCAAGTATGATATACCTAACTATGATTTTAACAAAGGAAGATTACGAAATATCGGTTAATTTATGTACCTTTCCATAAATTCTAATAAAGCTGCGAACTGTTCTGGGCTTGCTCGAGATCTAGATTCCATCCTTGCACGATATCATATTATTTCGAGTGACAGTAATGTTTAAAATTACATTCTGCAGTTATAAGAACAACTCACCTTATTTCGCTTACTTTTTTAACACTTAAAACAATTATTCCTTTAGTAACAATCGAAAACAAAACTTCCGCCCGCGCAAAAAGTACACATCTGTGACCTTGATGTTAGTTTGACGTTTGTTCGAACGCTCACCATAGACTAAAGTATAGGTTTTTTCTAAGTTCATTGTAGAACGAGCGATCGACAAAGTCGTGTCAATTTGGCTACCAAGATAGCGTTTTCTACAATCGCTTACGCCTAGACGTTAACAATTGTAGAAAGAGAATCGATACGAAACGTTTGTAACTTGGCTAGGCCTACAGACGTTTGCTGTAATATCGGTAACACACCGGGTGTTTGGTCGTTCTGTCGATTGGCGCAGATATTGGCTATACGCTTGCGGTATAAAAAGTTAATCAATACTTATATATCCTATTTGCATAAGGCTTACTTTTCGAGGGGGAGAATATTTGCTATTCGGGGTAAAAGTATCTGTATTTATCAGTCTCATTTCAAGTTATTTTCCAATCCCATATGGATTTCAGTTGATTAGAAACGAAATCTTTTTTATTATTCACACAGTCTATGTTTCTCGTGATTTTATATTGACTACTACAAGATGACTACTGCAGTAACTGCAATATTTACACCTGTAAAAGTACAGGCTACTTACCTAACGGGGGTAACTTCTGTAGCTTTTTATATGTGGCCACGGACTAAACATAATTTGAAGCAGATTACATTTTTTAAAAGAAGTTTATATAAGTGAGACATCCGATCGTCTTTTGCCAATGGCGTATTTTACACTTAACTTCGGTCAGGTTGTCTAGTTTCTTCAGCAGATGCTTACAGCACTTACAATTATTAGTCAAGATTTGCTTGTTTGCTAGTCTAGTGATTTAAAAAATCGAGAAACTTCGTTGTGTATAGTATGCTTTATCATAGACTAAGTTCCAAATTCATGGGAACAGTTAACTCCGAATTATGTTCTCAATAAATATCAAAATAAATTTACAGTAACCGTTACGAACATTCTGCGCAATAGTTTCGTAAATGTTACGACGTACGTATTGTAGTACTTTTTGTGTGTCCATTGAACTGTGAATTGCCTGTCTTTTGTGTACAAATGTGGTGACACAGATAAAATTAACGATTTACACGAATGACTGAGTTTGGATTGATGTCGTCATGTTTGTCGTTCCCTGTCATCCGAACCGCTCCATATTCGAATTTAAATACTGTTTTATATGATGTTATGTACCCGCCTTGTAGGGATAACGTTCAATCATAAGATTAGTCAGCTAAAGAAGATATTACAATACAATTTTGGAAACTGTATTACGTACTAAATTAATATCATATGGATTTTATTTTAACCTTAGTAATATTCTGGCCAGAAAATGCAATCAAAACGGTTAGGAGGATATTAATAGTTAAAAACAAGCAACAGATGAAAACAATAGCCTGTTAGATAGAGAGGATATAAATATAGACCGAGATGCAACATAAGAGAGAGACCATACCTAACAATCTATTAGTAGACAAAAGTTTTCCTCATACATTGAATGTGGCAAAAGCACAGCTAATTTAACTGAATCACAGTAGATTGACTGTATAGGCATAAAAGATGACTAATACGATACAATCATGAGAAATGAGTCAGTCTTTAAGATCGTACATCGATATCAAAATGAACCAACCCAACATTGATTCTAATCTACAAGCGACAAAACTATAATCTGAAAATTCCCTAACCGAATTAGAAAACTAACGAGTACAATGATGAAAACTAAGGGAAATCTATTAAATATAACGCATTCATTCGTAAGCTTTTAACTAAAGCACTTAATACATCTGTTAGTGAAACGAGATGAAATAAAAAAAGGAACATGTTAAAAAGTTTTGCACCTGCAAGATTGTGTAAATAAACACCTGCAAAAACATCTGGCAGCGTGCCCGAATATGGTATCACGTATGAGAAGCATTACGGATCTTTGCATCGGCAACGACTCACGATTAAGAGATAAATTTGACGATACGTAAATATATCTTAACCACCAAATGCAAGTAATAGTCAGAAAGTAAAACATAAAATGCATAACAGCAAGGATTAATAACAGATAGTTACAAACGTTTTTAACCACATGGGCCGACACACAAGCATATGGTCCACCAGATGGTAAGTGGTCACCGCCGCCTATATACATTTGCAACACAAGGACCATCGCTAATGCTTTGTCGTCCCTGAGACGTGAAGTTATGTCTCATGTGCCTGTATTTCACTGCCCCCCTTACTATTCTAACGGAAACATAGTAATACAAGTGCACTACTGCTTTACGGTGGAAATGGGTAAGGTGGTAGTACTTCCCCGGACGAACCCTGCACTAACAGCTCTACTACTCTAACAAGCCTTTATTTCTGAATAAATAAACGTAGATCGTTGATAAAAGGTACATTCGACATTAATTTCTAACCAACCTGTAAGATCAAAATTAAAAAGGTTCTATTTCTGACCGACTAAAATACCTTTTACATATAACCTCATTAAAGATATTTTAAGTTTCATTTACGAAGTCTAACAAAGGGAACGGTCGTGTTTATATTCGGCTAAAGCTATAGGAGAATTAATTGAAATAAAATAGTACCTACTTGTTAAATAATTCAGCAAGCATTTGACCTAAAAGTCCGCCATTAACAGACGCGTAAGGGAATTTCATTACTCTCATTTTATATTCCACTAAATCTCTGCGAATATGAAAATTCGTTTTTCATTTGTTCCCTTTGAACTCTCCGACCTCTGGAATCTCGCTTTAGGGATTGGTATATAATATACAATGTAAGCCACTTGTTTGGTATTGTAATGGAAAACTCTGAGCCAAATAAAATTAACTAGAGCTGTGTTTTGCTTGGTCTAGTTTTTGTTTATCTTACAAACAACTGTATTGTTTATAGAAATTCTAAAAGAGTAAAAGAGGTAACCTTTTCTTCAGAAACATAAAAGTTTGCGAGAAACTGAAACGAGAAAGTGAATTTTATTACCATAATTTTCGAACTAAAGCAGATAAATTTTGTATGATATTGCAAGAACATCTTTGCATCTATTCTAAATTCTGTTTTTAAAGTATAATAAATAATAGACTGTATAAAAATACAGGTGAACCTAAATAAACCTTAGTCAACAGCGTGTCACTCGTCTCTATCACACTCAACCGGTGCTCGAGTACAGTTCCCCCTAGCTCGCAAGTTTCCAACTACGTCACACCGTGCTCAAAAGTCTGCTAAGACACGCGTCTTCCACAAATAGAACTGTTAACCTTCGGGAGCCTTGAACCAGCGGCACCGTCAGCGAAGAGCGCGCTCTAAGTGCAATTAGCGGAACACACGTAACATTGTGCGCTGGTTAATTGAATAGTTTGTAGTTGTGTGATAGTAACAAGTAGAAGAAAAAAATGGATGGGTTTGAGAAATATAACATAATGGGCAGTTTCTCAATCGATGGATAAACTTCGAATACTCTATACCTACCTTGGTTCTGATAAGTCTATACAAAAAAACTGTTCTTATTTCAATTTAGCGGACAGATACAGCGTAACAGGCCAAAAAAAAAATGGACTAATGGAATATTTAGATTTTTGCAGTAAAATTTGAGATTTTAAATTTATTGATAATAGTACAAATTTGAACAAGCCTTGGGGATATATTTTTTATCTCGAGGGTAGTAGCCAGCCAGACATACCCCAAAGTGCTGTATAACTATGCTATGGTTTACACTTCGGTGCTTTTGTTTTAGTTGTTTTCCGATCATTTTATAGAACACTAGTGATCTGTCTCGGCTTCGCTTAAATGGGATAATGTAAATGTACTATACACATAATGAAATATTTTTTTGTAATAATGGTAAAATACCTCATCAATATATATGACGTACTTTAAATAACATAAGCGGACAGACAGAAAAATAATTGTGATTTTGTATTATACTATTTGAGATACATGTGCCTCCAAAGACTTCTTATGCGACCACAGTACAGTATTTAATATCATTTTGTTCAAGTATCTCGTCTGGAGTTGTAATACCGCGATATTGCTCTACATTGTGATAATACATACGAAGTCACGTGCTAGAGTTAAAGTGCCATAAACGTGATAGACCGTGCCTTTATGCATCTTTTATTGCAGTGGGAACGAGTACATCTGTGTAATTGCTCTTTACACCGGTGTAGGCTAGTTTCCTTCTACCCTCGTTTAACATGTTTAATGGCTTTACAATTGCTACATTAAAGAATAGCAAAGCAATTACAAATCGTGTTGCCGGTCCCTCACTTCCCTACAACATGGCGAGGAGGGCGATGGATGCGCCATGCTTGTGAACAGGTGCTGCTTGTGGGGGCTGGTCAGCTTTAGTTTGTTTGTATTTTTTTAAATTAGATATTCATATTATTATTGTTTAGTAATTCTCGACTTCTGCGATAACATACAGGTTTTGTCAGTGAGACTAAATAAATATTTTGTAATAAATCTAAGATCGTTTCTAAAAAGAGTAATTGCTGAGTTTATTGCCGGCTCTTCTCAGTAAAAAACAACCTTCCGAACTGATATTAGAATAAGACTATTCATAAGTGCATGTAAAGGCTTGTTTGAATAAAAATATTTTCATTTAATTTAATTTCATTAAACTTTCTAAATGATTTCCAGAAAACTTTACAAAAGCATTCGGCGCGCTTCGGGACTTAGGTAAGGATAAAGGGGGCGACAAACAGGTACGCGGTCCACCTGATGGTAAGTGGTCACCGACGCCTATGGACATTTGCAACACATCGCCAATGCATTGTCGACCCTGGGACGTGAAATTATTAAGACTCATGTGCCTGTAATTTCCCCCTTACCTTTCTAACCGAAACACAGTAAAACAAGTGCACTACTGCTTCACGGCAGGAATGGGTATGATGGTAGTACTTCCCCGAACGAGCTCTGGACTAAGAGCTCTACTACTCTGCTTAAAAGTGGACTATGAAAGGCCTGTGTTTTTAGTTTCCAAAATCCAAACAATAAAAATATAACATATGTAATATTATGACGATGCAGTGGAGTAGGTAGTTGGCCGAGCAAGCAAACATAAATTCATAAAACCATTCTACATCACAGAGACTGTTATCTTTCATAACTTCTACTGACTGATATATGCTTTTTTAAAAACGTGTTTTTCCAACGTATGCTTTGTTTAGAGTTTAGAACGTAAATCACGGAAACGTCTGCGTGTGAGTTCGATTTTACTTTAGTACTCTCCTGGTCGTTAATCAAAATTGCTTCAATGTAAACGTGAAATAACTTCGCATTTTGTTAGTTAATAGCGTTAATACATGTTTATTTCTGTAGGAATATAAGATCAATAATTTCATAAATTGTTCTCTTCAACGAAAATAAGAATGAAACGTTGTGCAATATTTATAAACACACGCTAACCAAAACACATTGATGACTCACAAAAAACCGGAATATTTTTAGTTGGCTAATTCCATGCCGTAAATAAAATACCAATTCTTTCAGTGACCTATATGCGTTTAGTATTTTAAATAAATTGAAGTCTTCAATACAGCAATGGTCCGAGACAGCGTCTTTAAAGTAGTAGAGTTCTCAGCTGAATTCGACCGGGAAAGTACGCACCTCTCTACTATCCATCGCTGTAAAACAGTAGTGCATATGAAGGTTATGGGGTGGCCGGTGAAACACAAGCTTCTCAGGGTCAACAATATACATGATGCCGGATTAAGCAAGCGCGGGGCCTGTAGCAAATTCTGTCGGAGGGAGGGATTCTTAAGTATAAAGTGGTAAAAAAAAACAATCGGTGGTGGGCGGTTTTAGACACGCGGGGCCCCCTTTTCCACGGGGCCCGTAGCAATTGCTACTCTCGCTACTTGCCCCTTATAATATACTATAATAATACCTTACACTTAGGAGTACCTATATCATTTAATGGCTCACCTAAAGCCTTCCCATAGAAAGGGCCGTAAACATGTATTCTGCGTGGACCTTGACATTCCAGAGCTCGTAAACACACCCAGTGACAATTTGCACTTAATACGCGTCCATTATCAAGATTAGATTGCTCTTGGATGGTAAAAAAAATAGTACCCACTTCAATATCCTAATGCATACCTACTAGTTTAAATTGGTGGGATCGCATTTCACGTCCGATGGATCCATTATCGATACTGTATGCTAATATGCGTGAGTAGGTATGATGCTATGATAGGAAACTATTAAACTTTGACACTGAAGCATCAGAATAATTAAATGCGTTCCCGAGGGATTACATTTTTCCGGAATAAAAAGCGTGAGAGTATCAAACATCCACCCGTCCTCACAAACTTACGGATTGATAATATTACTAGGATATTTCTGTAGAATCAAATGTGTTCAAAACATTGGAAAAGATAAAGAGATGGGTAACTATGGGTTATTTAGAGACACCATTCGTTTGATTGAAATCCACATCAGAAGGTGTATCATCATCGAAGTTACTTTTAGTGGGACAGCGTTTGCAAGTATTAGATCAACAACGGATAACAAAAAAATATGAGGGAATAGAGTAAATGTAAAAGAAAGTTATCAATGTTATCGTGTTGAAATTTTTGTGTAGATGCACCTTTCGGCAATTGTCGGGTAGTTTTGCTAAAGTAGCAGGAGTTGGGACCAGTCGTTGGCAATGAGGACTCAACCAGTAATTCTCTTACAAAAAGTTATTGGGTTGAGAGAAAGGTCAATCATGCTGTGCCTACCGCCTATTTGACGTGAGATACTTCAGCATGCACCATATGCATCTGAAATATGAACTGTATGTCCACTATATCTAAAGTTAGTTTTACTATGACATCACAAAGCAAACAGCACATTAAAATCCTAACTCTTTGCTCAATACCAAGCGAATTTGTTGCCTTCTCAAGGGTTAATATTCACAAGCAGGCCGAGGTTACAAAGGCTTAGCTTCAAGTTCATACAGTGTACTTCCTTTAAAGATACTATTGATGCGCATGCGTCTGTAAACGTTCAAATATTTATACAATGCTATCAACATTACAATATGTGCTGAAAGATACTCGTGTAAATGCACGATCAAAACATGCGTAGTTATCTCGTGGGAGCATTTCCATCGCATGCTGTATGGAAAGTGATGATTGAGCAATAGATACTGATGCCAACATTTATTTAGAATGTCTAAAGATTCAATGGTAAGTAAGGGATATATTCAAACAGTAAAGGACCATTGTAAAGAAGAGTCATTCGTAATACGATCAATTAATGACGTTGGCATTATAGACACAACGATTAAAATCGAGTGGTAAACAAAGTTCTTTCAGTGAAAACAAAATCTCGTTCCCACCATGTGACTTGGTGTAAAGCGCATGTAGAAGGCATAACTGCGTAGATACGCCACGCTACGGACAGCTCAAGTCTAGGGTGAGGTCACGTGCCGCGACTTTCGATTTCCTCTCCGTGTGTACTGACGGACCGGATGCGACGGCATACGCATACCAAAAACCAGTTCTAGAGATATGTGAAGATTCGCCATGTTATGAATTAAATTTATCATGGGTTATATTTTCGTCGATTTATATCAATTGCGTTAAGATCCGCATAGATATGGCCTATGCCAATTTAATATGAGTCTGTGTTTTCGGTTGTTTCACGCGAAATTTTGAGCATTCCATGACTGGTCTCATGGTAGCATCCCTGCCATCCCTGTAGTTGAGCTAACGGATTAAGTAAGTTCCTGCATCAAATGGACAAGATATTAATTCCGTCGAAAGAAAAATCCAAAGATGAGCGTACGAAACAAGTAATTGCTTGTTTAGAGCATGTTTGGAATTTTAATGTGACATAAGCTTTTCGAAGCTGCCTGAATTCTTAAAGTTCTTATTATATCTGGAGTTAGAATTCTTAGCAGTAAAATTTCCCTTATCATTGAAAATAAACATGGGCAATACAAACAATATCTAGCAATGTGTCGAATACATATAATTATTTTCAGCTGACCAACTTAAGGTCGTAACAAGGTAAAAATTACCGCACCGTCTAGACGTTTTCAGTGTTAAATTTTCCACATTTCCGAAGCGTGTGGTCATTGGTGTGCCGGTAGTTACGCCGTGATTAGCATAAATGGTGCGTACTACGCTATGACGTTGTTCGGGTTGTTAAATTTACCATGTGTATTGTTCGGTAACCACAACTATTGATGTTTTGTTTGGGATTCCAATTGGTGGTGAAACGTTACGTCGTCGTGTTATAGTCTGTTCGAAACAGGAAGTTCTGTTTCGAGTTTAATAATTTTATAGAGAACTGGGTCTTCCTCAAGAATTGGACTACGCAATTCAAAATATATTTCAAATTCGACTGGTAGTTTAAAATCTGCGCGTTTTAACAAACTCTTAAGCCTTATTATATTACTACAGATTAACCAATAATCTATATGTGTGCGAAATTTCATTAAAATCCCACAAGCCGTTACGATAAAAAAGCATTCACTTTTGTTAATTATCAAGACGATCGCCTCGCGAAATATTAAGAAATACTGTTCGAGAGTGATAAAATAGTTATTCCTGTTTTAAAAATAATTGCGTCGCAAGATACTGACGTCGGCGACAGACAATTAAGAACCAAATTATTTAGTCTCAAAATACTATTATAATGAGCATCGGTCTAAGGATTACAGCAAGACAAATTTAGAACTACATTTTTATTTATTTATCCATGTCGTTTCAGTTTTCAAAAACGATAAATAAGCAATTTATTAAAGCTTTGCAAAACAAACAACAAGCACATAAATTAAACTTAACAAACACAAAATTGGAAATCTTATTGAAATGTCAGATTTCTGTCAGAAATGTATTTGAAACTCACGTAAATTAAAAGCTTAGGCCGTTAAGTCCAATGGAGCTTTGAAGGGCTTTTGTATTTCAAAGAATCGGTGAGAGATATTAGATTGTTACAATCTACATAATATTGCATAATACTTTAATACTACTATTACTTTACTCTTACTTAAATTTGTTGAAGATTATCTACTACTGTCTATTCAGTTGACATCACAAAATGAAAGTCACCTTTTAAAGTCGAAGTTACAAGTGGTTGTTTGAACCGAATTAGGGTCGGTCTGATTGATATTTTACTAGTAATTTCAGATCACAAAACTAGATAAATCGTATTAGTTTTTTTTTTGTCAGATATTACTCCTAAAACCACAGGGTATAAACCTCTTAAACTTTGTCCTTACACGGACAAAGGTCTTTAGGAACACCATGGGCGTCGTCAATACATTGTCGACCTTGAGACTTGAGGTTGTTAAGTCCCATCTGCCTGAAAACGATCGAATGTATGGAGTTTTGTATGAAAGTAAGTTGTGACGTCATAATCTTACAGCATCAAAAGACAATCTTTGTGGATAGTTCGACACTTAAAAATCCTGACTATATAGATAAATATGAATGTTTGTACCTAATGCCTTCCTATACAATTTATCTGATAGCAATGAACTTTATTGTGTTGTTTTACGTACGCCAGCGAGGGTCCCTGATACGAAAACAGTCGTATAGCATCGCATGGCGGGAAGAGCAAGTTAATTATTATATATTATAAATTTAGGCCATATTTGATGTATTTTTGAATGTTCAATACGCGGATTAGTGTTTGATCATTTATCTTGAATACAGGGTAGTTGCTTATTAAAGCAGAGCGAGACTGAAAAGGCACCTATCTCATTCCAAACCGCGTTGATCAAAACCGCAACGAAGACAAGACTAAAACCCAGACATTAATTCATTCTCCGATGAATATTTCAATACCAAAACATCTTCGAAGCATGCGAATAAATTAGCAATCATAAATGACAAGATAGGTAGAGATAAGATGAGATAAAGCGGAGAATTTAATCACCGTGATAGCAGAATAACAGAGGCATTGTTTTAGTTTTTTTTTGCGATAAAATTGAGAATTCGCTGCGAGGGGGAAATATAAATTAGATGAAAACATGGACCGATAAAAAAGTTATGTATAACTTTGATTTGTTTTTTTTGAGAAGGCATTCATAATATATAAAAAACATATATTCATAATAGATAATACTGTAGAAAGTTGCCCAAAGTGGAAAGGAAGGTTTCTTGTGTGCCTTCTAATGTAAAACGTATGGTACGTTTTACAAGGCACTATAAAAATCCTTTTTAATTAACTACAAAAAATTTAATTTTCAAAGACAATCCATTTCTATTATATGTAGTTCACCCATTAATAGATTGCTGATCCAATTGTGCTAAAAACCTGTTTAAAATGCTTACGCTAGTAATTAAGTGAATAATGCAAATTCAGTGCGCCAAATAATTATTGATACTGTGCAAAATAATCAGTTTATTTACATTTAATTAGTGTAATTATATGCAATATCTGATAGTTGGTATCTATTATTGACTGAGGTGATGAGTCAAGGACGATGGAAGGTATAGCTCGAAAAGTCAATAAGGAAAAATATGTCTTGATGAATAATGATAAATGATATCTCGGATGGACTCAAAATTCAAGTTAAGGCCCGCGAGGGCACTCATAGTAGCGGAGGTAAAGTTACTTAGAGTAACCAGCGGAAGTGTGCCTACAACTGAGAAGAGTCGGTAAGAAACACAGCAAACTATTTTTTTTCCCTTTATCTACTGTAAATATTAAAATGAATCTATACAAAATGAAATGACAAGAGACATAACATAAAGAATAATGACAATAACAACCAACAAGCATGTGAAAGGTGCCCTTGTGCAGAGAGCAGCTATTTCCAGACATCTCATATTCTATGTAATGAGCTACCTTGTAATACAGTATTTCTTTCAAATTCCTGAGTAACTGAGGCGATAGCTGAGTGACGTCAGAGAGAAGGTCGAAGGTGAGTATGAGCTGCGTTGAGTAAAGAGATAAAAGCACGAAGGTTAAAAATCTTTAAGAGAAATTTTCCCGATTTTTTTTTTACGAGACATCAAATCATTCCGGAGACCTATCCACCAGTCGCCTTATGACAAAGAGATCATATTCATAGAGATCGTTTAATATTTTAACGCCACCAACATTTCAAAGTCAATGCAGGTCGTCGACCGAGGTATTATAATGGTCTACATAATTTCCACTGCAGTGGTTTTGCATACGGTTGCTATGGGGAACGAATAAAGTTGCGAACACGCTATAGACGCTTTGCTACCGTTCAATAACAAAAGCTATTATATTAATGGACTAGCAGACTTTTGGTGGTATAATGGTGCTGCTTTATAGGACCGCCATTTTTATGACAGTTTTTGAGTTTAGAACAAAGAAGGACGTATATAATTTTGATATGAGAGCATTGACACAAGAAAGCCCATGAACAATAATAGTCTATATTATATTCAAGAATAAAAAAATCTGGAACTTAAATGGCATATACTATTAGTAAATAAACGCCTACTCAAAACTAGACAATTTAAGACATAATTTGAAAGATTAACGTCATCTTTACGACGGATTTCTACATTGGTCCATTGACAATATGCATTTATAAATAATCTTGGCTTACTCAAGCCGACTGATATCGCTGCTTTGTCATATTTAAAGCCTGCCGTATCAATAACAATACGGCTATTTTTAGATTTCCGAGACTACGTCACCAATACGGAATCGTAATTCCCTCAAAGGGAACCAGAACGCTTGGCAAACGGATTTGCGATCACAATTTCATTGTAGTATAGCTATAGACCTTGTCTCGATTTCACTCGCGTTTTTGAAAGAGCCAAAGTATGTCGGGATTAGATAACCAATGGCATTAGGGGATAGGTTAACATTCCATCAGGAAGAATTAGAATTCAGAAAGAATTTTTACACATCCACATATCCATACTTTTCCTTACAAAATTGACACTGTCGTTTATAATATTAGTTAAGATTAAAGTAGGTAGTAGAAGCAGTGCAGAGTTCACCTTGAGAAGTACAACTTCAGCGTGAAGCACCAGTACACGTATAATACTGTGTTTCGGATGGAACGAAAAGAGGACCAGTGAAATTAGATGACCGTTTTTACGCTCATGAAGTTTCGTAAAAAATGTCAAATGCCTTTGAAGGAATAATTGCTGTACTTCATTGCAGTTTACACCATTTTCCACACTTATGAACACCGTAGCACAGTAGTGGTAAACTAGACCCTGAGCCTACATTTTCAATTTAAATCTTAAACAAGCATAAAGAAATACAAAATCGCTAAGTCTATGACTCTCGCAGCATCATAACACGAAAGCGGCTCATGTTGCAATGCCAACCTGCCGTGCAATACGGTTATTGCGATGCAAATACTGTGAAAACTGTTCAATATTCATATTATCAACAGTTGGATCTATCTGGAGGTGATGACTTCCTAGATAACACTGTTTACGTTCCAAGGTTTCTAAAGACGAAGTAAGACGATGAGGAAGTTATATTACAAAACATTGATACTATCTTTTCAAAGTCATCAAGTTAATGCATGGAGTATTAAAGTCTGAATCATTTCTTTATTGGCGATAGCAACGTATCATTCATTCATATTGGAAAATATCGATTGAAAATTTACTTAGCACGGAGTCTTTTTGCATGAAGTGCTATGCCAAACTGATATTTAATAACGGGGATGCAACATCTAAAATGCCTATTCACCTATGGAGGGTCCAAAGTTATGAATAGACGCCAGAAGAAAGAAGCACTTTTGCTTTGAATATAAAAGCAGTTATGACAGGATTTATCGATGCGACCAGGGTGTGATTCTGTAAGGTAAATTATACTAGCTCGACCAGGTTTAATCGCGGTCCCTTTCTTTTACTACGCATTCACGTGCGAGCTTCGCTTTTCTCAGCCGCATTCAGCACGCCAACGAAATTTGTAAGTGCAGGGGGCTGGTGTAGATAACCCGTCGTGTTTTGGATCGATGAAGGAATGTATAGGTCGCCAGTACTGTCAAGGTTATTATCGCGGAGTATTTATGAGAGGGGAGCATGTTTATGTCAACAACCCTAAACCGTCAGTGTCTTAGGAGGTTTGAATACATTTGCGAATTTCACTTTCACGAGACGATCATGAATATTTGAACAGATAAATATGATCGCATATTAAAGTTTCAAAACTGAAACCTGAACTAACAGGCTACAGCTCTTTATAAACAAACCGAAACAATTATAATTACTAAAGTTAACTTACAAATGCTGCAACTAGAGTAAGAAAAAATAAAACTCTTTGGATTTTTGTTCCACCTGATCCCTAAGCCGAGCTGACTTCTAAAATAACTGATAAATTACATACATTTAAATATATACTTATACAGCTACTTATTTACACCCAGGCACAGAACACACATGTTTATGCACACAAATATTTGTCCGGGGTGGGAATCGAATCAGTGGTTTGGCAGTCTGGTTATCTGATAACCACACCCCAGACATTAAGAATAAGTACAAAGTTCTTATAAGAGTTAATAATAAATTAATTGGGACGTGTGTACATATTGGATTAAATATAGCATCGTATCGTATATTCGACCTTGCCATGCGGTGGACGCCTACATTAATTATAAAGATGTAGGTTCATATGAGAGGACAAGATCACATATTCTATGAATATTTATTGCATATTTACTATTTCGAAAGTCAATTTTATAAATATATTTTGATTTTTAAGCTATCAGATAAAACCATAGACTATCTAGAGTAGTCACTTTAATTAATTGAGTTTAATTTAGATACAACTTGAACATAAGGTGTGCTAACAATTAATATGACAAAAGTATGACTTGATGATTTTCTTGAACAATTAGCTTAAGAATAATGTTAGAGAATACAAAGCACACTCATGTTGAGGATGCCTCCAATAATAAAATGAGCTTTCGATGAAGGCAAAACATCGTAAGGGAACCATAGCACTATATGCCTTTTCTAACTGGTTACTTAAATGTTGACGGGCCTGTTGGCTTGGTGGTTAGACCCTTGTTGCCGCACCACAGGTCTCGGATTTGTGTGCATGAACATGTCGCACCCTCAGTACGATAAGGGCTTACCTCAAAATTTTGAGAAATGGAGTTACGATCATAGAGACTAAACAAAGTACGCTCTATCCGATGAATAGTAAAACATAGTTAATTTAATGATAGAATAAGTATACCGATACTTCAGCTTCTTTAACACCGGTACCCAACCTCCCCGCTCAGTGCAAAAGTCATCGAAAATCGATATGTGCCAAAAGTGATTTTTTGAGTTAAGCCCCTATCGTTCTGAGGGTGCGATGTGTTTGTTCTGTGTCTGGTTGTACTATCTAATTATCAGATTTGCTTTCCATAGTACAAACTCTGCTTACTTTTGTATCAGGTGGCCGTGTAAAGAATGTCTTTGGATAGATTTATTTACCATTCAACAGAAACGTAGTAAAGTAGGTCATAAAAATATGAGATAAATCAACACATGTTGATTTCTCACTCCATAATTTTTTTTTGTGCCAGTGATCTGTATTAAGTATTGTGTATGTTTAATTAATGTACCGACCAGTTCACGCTCTGTTGAGTAGCTAATTGAATCAATAACCGAACGGAGAGCTAGCATGCAAAAATAGGGGACAAGCTCGAAAAAATATAATGTGTTAAACATTTTTTAACGAAAATGTAGATTCACAATCCTAACTAATATATTAGTTTGGGGAAAAAATCTTTTCGCATTATAGTCTGTATGAACTTGTAATAAAATCTCTTTGGCTATACTATTTGTATCTGGCTGGTTTTGGTATCATTGAAAGATTAATTTTTAAAGAACATAAATTCAAATAAGGAAAATGTGTGATTTGCATTTGTTTTTCGTACCGCCAAGATGAGTGAATCTAATGCAGAAATTCGATTCATTTTAAAATTTTACTACAAAAAAGGTAAAAATGCAACGCAAGCCGCGAAAAAAATTTGCGATGTTTATGGGCCTAGTGCAGTGTCTGTGAGAGTAGCACAAATTTGGTTTAAGCGTTTTCAATCCAGAAATTTTGATGTCAAAGATGCACGTCGCTCTGGTCGCCCCATTACGGATAAAATGCTAGCCATTTTTGAAAAAGTGGAGCAAGATCGGCATATCAGTAGTTACGACGTAGCTGAAGAACTGGGAATTGACCACAAAACAGTTTTGGCACATTTGAAAAAAACTGGGTACACAAAAAAGCTAGATATTTGGGTACCTCACGAGCTCACTGAAAGAAACCTAATGAACCGTGTACTCATTTGTGATTCTTTATTACGACGTCATGAAACCGAACCATTTTTGAAGAAGCTGATAACTGGTGATGAAAAGTGGATCACGTACGACAAGAACGTGCGAAAAAGGTCGTGGTCAAAGGCCGGTCAGGCTTTACAGACTGTGGCGAAACCCGGGTTAACTCGCAACAAGGTGATGCTGTGTGTGTGGTGAGATTGGAAGGGCATTATTCATTATGAACTGTTACCACCAGGCAGGACCATCGATTCTAAACTCTACTGCGAACAACTGATGAGATTAAAGCAAGAAGTTGAGAGAAAGCGGCCGGAATTAATCAACAGAAGGGGTGTGGTTTTTCATCATGATAACGCTAGACCATAAATGGAAGGACTACTTTTTAATGCGAAAAAAGGGGTTAAAAGGGGGATGAAAAGTTGTATGGAACTATAGTAATTTTTTGAGCTAGAAGCTAGAAATTTATTTTATAAGCTGTTGGTTCGATATAAATAAATATGACATTTGATGTTTGTATGTAAGTATATTTGTTACTCTTTCACGCAAAAACTACTAAACGGATATGGATGAAACTTGGCACATAGATAGAGCATATCCTGGAATAACATATAGGCTACTTTTTATCCCGGGAAAATGTGATATCCTTCGGGAACGCGGGTAAAACCGCAGGGGATAGCTGGTTATATTATAAATGCGAAAGTTTGTCGAGATAAAGAAAACTACCAAAACGATTTCGATGACACTTGGACCAGAGATAGCTTATCACCTGATACTTTTTATACCGAGAAAATTAAACATAAATCGTGAAGCTAGTCGTTATTTATATTAGTTCGGTGTGCTTAGTTCTTTTCCAAGATGTTTACCTTTACCTACACCTATTTATTTATTTATTAGGGTT
The DNA here is from genome assembly GCA_907165245.1 of Habrosyne pyritoides. Taxonomy (NCBI): domain Eukaryota; kingdom Metazoa; phylum Arthropoda; class Insecta; order Lepidoptera; family Drepanidae; genus Habrosyne; species Habrosyne pyritoides. Next base: position 9,953,295 of record OU015606.1, read on the forward strand.
GCCAACAGATCATACATACACATATTTCAAACAAAAAGAGTAGACTTGGTGCATATCCACACACAACATACATATATTACGGGGTAGTATTTAGCTATTAATTTGACCCTGTTGGTAGCTGTTTCTTATACAACGGGGACGCAAGTATAACCGCGGGGGACAGCCAGTATTCTTACAAATCTTTTGAACATATATACTAACAGTGTAGAAACTCTTAGAAAACATTATTTAATAGATATACCAGCACATTTACACACGGCCATCTAATCACAAACTAAGCATAGCTCGTATGAACGGAAACCATATAACTGATATGCACATACCATAATTTTCTTATACATAATAACAACCAGACAGTACTCACACGTTCATACTTTAATATCTATACCAATAAACCAACCGGTCTGATAAAATCCATTATTTGGAGTAATCGTACAATGTGATAGTAGTTAATTTTAAAATAACATTAATGTGAAATGACGTATTAATATATCAAAGCCTGGAATTAATCTAAGTGGGAGGTAGAAAATCGCGCTGCCGACGGCTTTCACCGCACAACGTCCGACGCCACCCTATATGGTGCCCAGAGGTGGTATGTACTGTACGATTGATACTTGATTTCTCTATTAGATTCTATTTAAAGTTTTCCAATACTCTAGTATAAAAACCAAAGCAGAAATGTAGATAATTTCAGCTTCCAAAAAAGTTTGTGTGTGTTTAGAGCGGTATCAATAAATAAATATTCCGTCTTTCGTGTTAATAATGTCATATCTTTACGCCCATTATACACGAAGAGGTAGGCAGTTTTCAATAATGATACCCGCATTCCACCGATAGGTTTTTCAAGTCCAAACAACACATGTGATGAGCATTGTCACTTCTCTGGCACTTTACCAATTACAGGTAAACGTTTCTAAACAAAGAAACATTACCTTGTCTAACCCGGGAATCGAACACAGGACGTCTAGCTGAGATTTATACCACTCTAGCAACCCATAGGATACTTTTATCCAAGAAATTGAACCATCCCTTGAGAACGCGGTTAAAACCCTAGCAACTAATTATTAATGACGTGCCTTCCTTCCGGACACACCTTGTAAGTTAATCTGTAAACAAATATGCTTAAACGTAGGTAAATAATTATAAGACTCACCTATCGCGGCTACAGGTAAGCAGTTGAAGCAATCTGTGAATGTTTTCCATAGCTTTATGTTGTATCTCCGTTTGCATTCGTCGTAGAATCTGTTGACAAACGAAAAGAAAATCTATTAAAATTTTAGGGAATTATAGTTAACGCATATCTATTAGGTTACTATATGCGTAATCTAACCTCTTTACCTACCACTACGGGGATAAACAGCGTGAAGATATGTCGTATACACAACAGTATGAGCTTGCGTTCACTATATAAAACTTAAAAAAAATAGAAAAATATTTTTAAGCATTTGTTTAAAAATACAAAATAACGTAATTATTTTATTTAGTTAAAATTTCGACAAGGCAACTTTATGAAAAAGCTTTATTAATATAATATATATTTATCATAAAAATAAAATACCTGTCTTAAATTTTTCAAAACGCAAACACTTTTTGCTGTGTGTATGTATGTTTCAATCATTTACATAAAATGTTAAAATTTTACTAAAATAAAAACATTTATATCAGAAACTTGGGTCATTGACGGTCCAGGCGACCGTACAAATATAATAAATAAGATTATTAGATATTCTGTAAACAAGTTTTATCGTGAACTAGTTCCTACAGACTACAGACATAATAAGTCCAATCCATATAATTCGGAACTCTAACTCTAAACACATAAGTTCGCAAATGTTACAAATATAACAATATCAAGACGACTTTAAACGAAACGAATGCTGTAACGCAATAAGGAAACACATGCAGACAATTATAGCATGAGTGTTTTGCAATTGACGTTGTTTATAACCTACATACAAACATATATCATCACCCAGTTTGATATAGTGGAGCAGGCAGACATAATCATTATGTTAGGTGCAGGTATTTTAATGATTCATCAATCCCTACTAATATTATAAATGTTAATGTAAGTTTGTTTGCTACGGTTTCACGCGAAAACTACTTACCCGATCATCATGAAACTTTGTACACATATTCTTAGAGGTATTAGAAGTAACATAGGATACTTTATGTGCGGGAAAAATGTTACATCCTTCGGGAACGCTGGTAAAACCGCGAGGAACACTGGTATTTTATAAATAGAGAATATGTTTGTAAATTGATTTTGGAAGCGAAGTTCCTTATCGCACGATACGGACTTCGTGGATGGAGGCTAGGCGAAAAAAAAGTGTAAGATTTTCCGTCACGAAGCCTTTCTTTGGTGTAGACGGTTATACATAGCATGTATGCTATTGGGCATTCCTTTAATTCATTACTTATTATTTCTGCGTCTCAGTGAATTCACTCAGACGCTAGTAATTCATTCATTTGTATCTATTTGTATTTCAATAATATAAAACGTTTATCAATAACAATATACCACGAAAGGAACTTCGTTCCAACCGAGTGTTCCACGACACTTACGCACGTTAAGTTTTGAATATTTCTTTAGTACCTATTGATAAGCTTTAACAATTTAAAAAATGAGACATTTCTTTTGCAAATTCATGTATATTTTTTTTCCTCAATTTTTTATAATAGACTTGGGACGAATTTCGACCGGTGAGCGAAGACTAGTTATAATTAATTTAGCTTCAATTAATTACCGATTGTACTAAAAAGTTTTCTTATGCTTCTTTTCTTTCAAAATGCAACTTAAAAAGGATTTTATTTAATGTAACAAGGTTGACAAATAGGCAGACGAGTCACCTGATGGTAAGTGGTCATTTGAAATACCAAGGAGATTGCAAATGCGATGTTAACCTTCTAGAGCACTTGTAGTATGTAGTCAATTCAGACCTTATCTCTAAACAATAGGAAACAAAGTAACTATTTATGTATGTATGTTTGTGTGCTTAGTTTTAAACTTCGCAATAAATTTGGACGCGTTTTTCACTGTAATTTGGACTTATATTAGCTCAGTCAGGGGAAACCGGGGCGGAACGTTAGTTTTTATTTTGAATATTGTGCGATACCTTCCCAGAGCGAGATTTTTCAATTATGAATGAATGAAAAAAATATTTGAATTATCCTAGTCAGGGGAAACCGGGGCGGAAGGCTAGTTATTATTTTAAATATTGTGCGATACCGATATACTTTTCTATCACGAGTTAATGAAAAATTACAAGCTTTATACCCGCTAATGTCATAAATGCAAAAGTTTCTGTGTAACCTTAGATTACTGCTCACCTCCGTAACGGCTTATTGGAGTTTTAAAAACAGAAATATTCAGGGAAAACGTAAGATCCGTTGGGAACGCGATATATAAAATAATTGTTTAACCAAAGTTTACTATAAATATCAAGTTTCAATTTTCGTCCACGACTTACTCGTAATGCCCTTACACATAACAGGACATTACCACTCGAGGTGATTGAACTTATCAGCTGCAAGGATATGACGTAATACAAACAGTGCGTTGACAATGACTTTCGTCAAGATTGCATTCACGCGTAATACATTACGCTGTTTCTATAGCGTAAAATAATAATATTCGAATAATAAATAAACTTGGACGGTATCCAGATTTTGAATAAAGCTCTATCGGAGTTACATAATTGATAAATGGCTTGTACCTAGACTGTCTAGGGAAAAGAGATGGTCATATAGGATGATTACTGTGTCGTAGCGTGATGTTATAAAGTCTATACACTTTCGCAATAAATAGGCTATACAGGGCTAAAAGAATTTTTGAAATCGGACTGGTAGTTCCAGAGCTTAATGCGTTCAACCAAACAAACAAACTCATCAGCTTTATAATATTAATGTACATAATGGCCTACTGATTTATATGTTTACGTAATTTTTTGTTGAAAAAAGTGTAATTAATAAGCTTTCAGCTACCAGATTCGAATTCACCTGACGACAGATAAATATAGTGTTCAATATATTTTGTGTGTACCCTACCTATTCCGTCCAACTTTCATATGGATTTTAGTGCTCAAACAATTTTCTATTTTGACGTACTAGCGACCGTTCTGCATTTCTCAAGGATCTTATGTATCCCGGGATTAGTAGGTACTTCTGGATAAAGTAGCTTTGAAGTAGAAAATTTGTGTATATTCAACAAACAATCTATCTATCAAAGAACCTAATTACAAACATACAAATCTATTTTTTTTATAATAGTACTAGCCCGCCGCGGCTTCACCCGCGTTTATCGTTATCATATTTAGACTATATCCATCTACGAAAAAATCCGCGTCGAATGGTAGCAGTCCCATCCCAATGTTCAGTAGTTTCGAGGTGGTGGTGCTTCAAAGGAACCCTATTATCCTTGTATAGAAGATAAATAAAACCTCTTCAACGACCTTTCACCCCGTGGTTTGACCCGCGTTGTCAAAGGCTCGAATGTTTTCTTAGGATGATAAGTACCTTATGTCCCTCTCCATGCTATAGAGTAAAATCGTGTCTCTGAGGTCAAAAGGTAAATAAACAAACTCACTTTGGCATTCAAAATGTTACATTTAACATATAACAAACTAGCTGTTCCCCGCGGTGTCACCTGTGCTCTCGAGGGAAGTAACAGCTATTCCAGATAATAATATCTCTGAACGAAATTTCATCCAGATCGTTCAGCAGTTTAAGCGTGATTGAGGAACATCCCTCTAAACTTTCGCATCTATAATAAAAGTAAGATCAAGGTACGGTTTCCAATCATTTAGGGTCGACGCCATACGTATGTCTTTTGCCAATTCGGCGCATTACATATTAGAGAGATTGGCCGATTTTTACAGGCTGTCTATGTTTTTGTTGACCACTTGTTGCAAGGTGTAAGTGCTAGTGGTCATCGGTATACTCTTCAGCCGCACTTCACGACAACTAAATAAAATAAAAAAACCTATCGATAACTACTTCCTCACTAATTATTCACATATTATTATTATTACACATTACTCTGTGCTGCCATAACTAGAGAATCTAGGAAATTCAACATAGCGCGAAGCGGAATGAACCTTTGTGGAAATCAGGCCAAATTGTGAGGTATTTACGTTAAGTCATGGCTAGGCAAACACCCATGAGGGCCGCCCTTTCAGTAACCTTCGCATACACGATGTAAAACAAGTAACATGATTACGTTAGCGTGTGTTACAATTTACGTAACCTTTTCATGTATATTACAGTAAATGGTTGTTTAAACCGCGATCTAGAGGTAAATAGGAGGCTTTAGTGAGCGCCCATATTAAATAAGTACCTGGTATAAACAAATTAATTTGTAATATCCACAGGTTTATCTTTACTAATATTATAAATGCGAAAGTGAGTCGGCTAAATGAACCGATCATGGTGAAATTTGACACGCCCATACTATGGTATAGGAATGCGAGTGAAACCGCAGAGAGCAGCTAGTTTTTAAGTTCACATGGTCTTTGTGAGAAATACAATTCTTTAAACTGCCTTTACCTTACCTTTTACCTGACTTTAACCTGCGAGCCTAGATGTCATCGAATTTCGTATGGCATCGGAAGCCGAGTCACTTGACACGCAGGGCCCACATTTCCATGAATCCAGATTACCAACCAATAACCGATATACTAGAAGACTATACAGAGAATGCATCCCATAGATCGGTTCGGTGAGACGCGCTCTGTGACATCATATTATTACCGAGACCCCATTTTGCTCGCGGGCCTCTAAAAAGTTAAAAGAAGGCCCTAACGACAAGGCTCTGGAAAACGGGGCCTACGACTGAAAAAATAATCACAATTCACAATGGGACTGCCACAATGTCACACATAAAACAGAGCTAGCATGGCAAGCATCGCGCGAAGAAATTTATTGGCTTACGGCAAGGTCGAGGACATTGTGGGGAGAAAACGTGATATACGTATGACGGCCCCTGCTATTTGATTAGAAACAATTGTCGACCCTATCTACCGTGTTCGTTTATAAGTCTATTACTTGCTTCCGTGCCGCGGTTTCACTCGATTCTGAGGTATTCAATGGGTATCTCTCTAATAGCGAAAGAATTTTCCCGAATAGTTTGAGTCGTTACAGACATAGCCCCATAAACGTTTTTTTTTAGAATATATATTTAATAAGGTATTTTGTAACGCTTTTTTGAGGTATCTATCTATCAGCCAATTAATCTTAACGAATAGTTTCAATAGTTCCATAGCTTACACCAAAAAAATGTTTTACAACCATTTTTTTATTTCACCTCTATCTAGCCTTAGGCTTGTTATCATGCATTTTAAAATACAGTCCTCGTTTAAACGCTTGATTAAATGTTGATGAACAGCGGCCTTAGCATTCCAATGCTAATGGTTTTACAGTTTGGGACCTTGGACGTTTCGCCCTATGTAATAAGGTCGAAGTTTTAAAAAGTTATAGGGCTTTTTAATGTATCTCAAAAAATGTACAAAAAGCACTTCGACAACTTAAGCCAAAAAAGTCATCGGGTCCAGATGGTATTCCAGCTTTCATATTTAAAGACTGCCACAGGGGCTTGGCTGAGCCGATGCTTCACATATATAACCAGTGTCTTAAAACTGCAGTGTTCCCGGAGAGATGGAAATTAACCAGGGTCGTTACAGTACTAAAAGGAGGTTCGAAAGGTATGGTGGAGGGTTACAGACCAGTGGCAGTGCTGTCTACTCCAGCGAAAGTGTTGGAGTCTGCTATACATAAGATCATATTCGCCCAAGTTAGCGGGCAGCTTTCAGATGCTCAGCATGGCTTTCGACCGGCAAGAAGTACTACAAGTAATCTTTTCAATCATATGGCGGATATAGTGCCGACATTGGACAGTGGAGGACAAACTGATGCTGCTTACTTTGATTTAAAAAAAGCATTCGACTTAGTCGATAATGACGTATTGCTTACAAAGTTAACGGGCGTTGGTTTCACTCCACATCTTCTGCGGTTTTTCGCCAGTTATATGAGAGATAGACAACAATATGTAGAATACGAAGGACACGTGTCGGAACCATATTTTACTCGATCTGGAGTAAGTCAGGTGAGCAACCTTGGACCATTACAATTTTTAATAATGGTTAACGATCCACCAAGTGTTGTTAAAGACGCAAAATGCCTCCTGTTTGCTGATGATTTAAAGCTGTCTTACGCTGTCGATAGTAAAGATGAATGTGAGAAGTTACAGAAAGACATAGATAGAGTGGCGAGATGGTGTAAACAAAACCGCTTGGAATTCAACATCTCAAAGTGTGTAACCATCAGTTTTTCTCGTTCGCATGCACCTATTCTATGGAACTACACAGTAGAAGGAGAACCCATGACGAGAGTCACAGCTGTTAGGGATTTAGGTGTAACTTTTACCTTTTAACTCTTAACTCTGGGCTAACGTTTCGTGATCACATTTCTAAAATATGTAAAAAGGCTTTTAGAAACCTAGGATTTTTGCTTCGCATGGTTAATGGCTTTTCTAATATTAAAGCAATCACAGCCTTATACAATGCGTTAGTTAGAAGCCCACTTGAAGGGAACGCTGTCATTTGGGCTCCACATGAGTCTAAATATAATCTCATGCTGGAAAAGGTACAAAATAAATTCATTAGATTTTTATATATGAGACAGTATGGGGTGTACCCGTTTTATCCGCTTATGTATCCGACTTTATTCATTTTAGGAATGGTCGGATACAATGAATTAAGCGTTAGGAGGGACCGAGCACTCGTCTCATATCTTTTTAAAATTTTGATAGGCAGAGTCGATAACGGTGTCATATTGGGGCATATAGGACTATGTGTCCCGGACAAGTACGTGTGGCGACGCCGGCAGCCAGAGCTCCTGGCAGCGCCGCGTGCGCGTACTAACTTACTTGGCGCCGCTGACTCGCGCACTTCGCACTCTCAATCTAATTGCTACTGAGATTGACATATTCCACTGTACTCTGAGTGAATTCACAAAGATAGCTACCAAAATATCATGCTTTAGAAATATATAATATATTGAAAATATAGAAAATAAGTTGTCGACACTACTGTATTAGGTAAGTATCCTGTAAAAGTAGTTGTAAGTGAGGATAAATAAATAAAAAAAAAAATCTTGTAAATGCTTGTAAAGGCCTATTTGGATAATAATATTTCCAATTCTATGGAGATGTACTTAAGATTTCTATTAAACAAGCCAGCGATAATACTTTGGGCAGTTGACTTGCCAGTTGGCTTGGTGGTTAGTGACTCTGACAGACAAGCCGAAGGTAGGGATAAGCGGGTTCACATCCCACCCGGGACAAACATTTGTGTGCATGAACATGCCTGTTTTTTGTTTTTGGGTGTAAATATCTATAATAAATATGTATATTCCATTGTACAAGCTCTGCTTAATTTGAGACTAGATGGCTGTGTCTAAACTATGTCCAAGAATATCAAAGGTCGACGTTTTGTTTCGTCTGTCGTTTGTCGTGTAAGGACATGTTTTCTCACAACTTACTTCAGCAAAGCCCGACTATGTCAAATACGACGTCTATACTGTTGAGCTATAAACAATTAAGGAAGCAAAAATAATACAAAACGGCATGGTTACCGTTACTTAGTGTTTGTAGCACAATTAAATAATAAAAAGTAATTGTGCGTACAATGCCACTGGTTAAGTAAAGTAAGTTAATGGACTAAGTGACTAGCTCCAGTCCCGCGGTTTCACTTGCGTTCGCGAGGATCTGATGTATCCTGAGATTATCTTACGTATGTCAATCGGTAATAGTGTAGCTCTATCAGCGAAAGAATTAAATAGTATCAAAGAGTGCATGCACCTTTAACTTTGTTTACCTGGCGGAGGGAAGAGGCCTAATGCCTATGTCACTAGCTTACCTAGTTTAGGCATTAGGTGCTCAACCGTGCAACTTTATTGTAACCAGCTGGCACAGTGAAGATTATGTGTCAATAAAGAATTTATTATTATTTAATTAATCAAATCGGATGAGTGGTTTAGCAGATTACCTACTGCTTCCAATCTTTATATTCAGAATTTTACTACATATTTTTTTTTTCTGAATGAATTGTTTTTCATGCCTAGAAGGGCCTCAATCTGGCAGACGGTCCACCTGATGGTAAGTATTGCCAATCCGTTGTCGACCCTGAGACGTGAAGATATTAAGTCTCATGTCCGACATGGTGGATATTGAATACATTAATAAAAAGTTATTTATAATTTGAGAGCATGAATTGATAACTTTAATGCCACGGCATAAGTCGTAGTTCGTTTCCCATCCAGGACAAACATTTGTGGGCATGAACGTGTATATTTCTATGTCTGGGTATAAATATCTATAAGTGCGTGTTAAGAGAAAAATAATCTAGTATTTATAGTGATTCAGTTATATGGTTTCTACAATACAAGTTCTGCTTTGTTTGGAATCAGATGGCCGTATGTACAATATCCTAGAATATTTATTTATAATGTTTTTCAATGTATGTCGATTGCGTGATTGATATCGAAGACGGGAGAATCGGGCCCCTGAACTGGCGAAATCATCGACCAAACGTTTGCTAGCACTTTTAGTTTGTTTCTTGAAATATAATAGAAAACTAGCTAGCCCCGCGGTTTCACCCGATTTCCCGAGGGTTGTTACATATTCCCGTTATAAAAAGTAGTCTATTAGGTAGCCAGAGAAAGTCCACTCAAAATCGGTATAGCCGTTTTGACGTGAACATACACACATCGACTTTTTATAAATACCTAAATATATAAATATACAGAATGAGAATTCTTAACACCTAATTAAAGCATGTACTATAATTTTCAATAATTGATAAACAAACGGACAAATTAATTGTTTGCCCTAGATGGGCATCGAACACACGACCTTTTTCCTATCTCGATCCGCAATTACATTTTTTTTTATACCACATGGCCCGACAAACAAGCGGACGGTCCACCTGATGGTAAGCAGTCACTGCCGCCTATGGACATTTGCAACACTAGAGGCATCGCCAATGCGTTGTCGACCCTGAGACGTAAAGTTGTTAAGTCTCATGTGCCTGTAATTTCACCGGCCCCCTTACCTTTCTAACCGAAACACAGCAACACAAGTGTACTACTGCTTCACGGCTGAAATGGGTAAGGTGGTAGTACTTCCCCGAACGAACTCTGCACTAAGAGCTCTACTACTCGATACTTCAGTGCAAATAAAAAAAAAACAAGGAAACAGTATTAGCGTTTTAAATTGTTTCGTATTATTATATCTTCCGCCTTTAGGTCACACGTATGTTTTATCGTGCTTTGTTTGCAAAATTAAGAATTTCGCGGATAAAACATTCAAAATAAACCCTAAGTACATAGTATTAAGGTGTGTTGTGTATAGTATCAGGGATTAAAGTGATCAATCAACCAATTTTATCGTGTTTGCAGACATATCAAGTGATAACGGGATGATGTCATGCGTGTAATAAGCTATTTTGTTCAATATGCAATCAAATTGCGACATACCATGTGGACTTCGGCTTTCTATCTGACATTAAGGTATATTGTTATTAAATTTTAGGCCAGACGAAAATCAACGACGCCCTAGATTGTTTTAATCAAAAATAAACCATAAACCTTACGCCTTACGTATAAGAAACAATTGTTTCAATTTTGATTTATTTTTAGATACACAATAAAACGTGGGGTTAGATACGTACAGTGAGCACCAAAAGTAGCAGAACAGATCCAAACATACACGAAAATGTGTAGATATGTATACAGGTGGTATGTACATATAACACCTGTTTTCAAAACACATATTTAAATATTTAAGTTGTAGTGGACAAGTGTTATGTAAATTTCGAATCTACTAAAATTGGTGACCGTACTTAAATGACAGACTGGCATAAAGGGCAGCTATAGACGAGTAAACAAGAAAAAAGCGTGCCTAATTCCCGCTTTGACATTTGCCAAAATCATTGCGGACATTTTTGTAGATATACGCCATTTTGATTTAATGTCGAATGTGACATCAACGACGACAGTGCAAGAATTGGGCCTTGAACTTTAGTCTCCCCGCTTTGGTAGTGGAAAGAAAGGGACGTAAGATCCAAAATAATGAAGAGCCAACAATATTTTTTTTCTCTATAAGCCTAAATATCTACCACACTAATAGACGCGTTAAGACAGCTAAGAACGACATAGAAAAATGAACTCTATGTCTCTATAATAAGATTCAATAGTATACACTATACACCATAAATAAAAAGAAAGTTATATTTATTTTATTAGTTATACAAAATACAATACAAACAGTTAAAAAAAAAATATATATATTTATTATTTAAAATGATATACAAGGTAAACTATTTTATTTCTAATAGATGTTTACCAAAAATTTAATAAAATTTCATTCAATGACATTCTTGCCTCTCAAAACTGGCCTCTAATAATTTTTAATGATTTTAAACAACATGACCTCGTTAACAAAGCTCCTATTGTTCAAACTCAATGCACTAATAGTACAATGAAAAAAAAACTATAAAACTGGAGCAAAAATGATCTAATACCAAAAGGTAGTGAACTTGAAGGAGCACTTATCGACCTTCATTGTAATGAATCAGCCATAGCGGGAGTGACTCACACGTGTTTACTACATTACACACAACTCACACAAGTACCTATATGTAGCTATGGTTAAAATATAGGGTGGTTGTGAGGAATGTGAGGTTTTGTTCAGACTATATTTATGGGGTGAAACCCCGATACGGAAGGTATAAAATATTACTAGTTTTGTACTGCGGTTTCACTTGCGTTGAAATTTATATTAATTGCCCAATTTTTCCGTGTTACGTGTGTGCCAAATTATAACCAGATCGGTTTAGTCAAGCAGAAGCGTAAAAAATCAATAAACAAATACACATTCGCATTTATAATATATTGGCCGAATAAATAGTGACTTTGAGGACATGAAATAACCAAAATAAGTATACAGTACACGGCCCGAATCATCATCTGTTTTTCCCAATTCTACTGTAATTTGCTTTCCTGTCAAATGTCACTTTTATCAAAACATTCGACAGATGTCAATCTAACGGAGGTCCGTTTTGACAGATAATAATGTCGAGGTAAAATTCTATGTACTGGTGCTAATAGGGCCAATATCAATAATCATTATTTTCAGTAATGAGCGTTATAACAATGAATCAGCATACATAGTTATTATTTAGGTGTTTTATTGTAGTATGGCAAAAATATTTTACTTTTATTTGATTTATGTTTTGAAGTATAACATATATAAATAATAAATATATCACACTTTTACAATAAACTGGCATTACAATCTCGTTTCATTAAAACGTACTTGGGCCCTTTTAGCATCAGGCCACAGAATTAATTTTATTCTTTTGATATATGGTCAGACAGTCAAACAAGTCACCTCAGCCAGAATCGGTTCGCAATAATATGATGGTAAACATATATACGTATCTTCCGGATCAACGCGGTGGTGCGTCCGATGCCCGTTTCTATTAACGTGTTAATACATTATATTTTTTGATATTCCCTACACCCTGTTATCTAATCCTAAATTCATCAGGACTTGGACTTGTACTATAGAAACTTAAATATAAAAATATACAATCAGACACGTAACAGCCATGTTCATCAACACATAAATTTGGCCTGGGTAGGAGAATCAAAACTACGACCTGTGGTATGGCAGTCAGGGTCACTAGCCACCGAGCCAACAGCCACGCGATGGGTTTATAAAGGCGATAGTTTAGAGGTAGTTTCGAATGCCGTTACGAAGGAAGTGAGTGGAATCCCAAATGAGCTTTAGCATTCGGTAATGAGAAACATTGTAAGAAAACCATAACAGGTGGGTACTTAATAATACCCGCCTACTTGGCTACCAACCTCCAGTAGAAAATCGCTTACCAGTCCGTACAGTTCATGAGTTTTACCGTAAAATGAACCATAAGGGAAATACCATTTTGATATCCATACATTAATAAGCAAAGATATTATAGTTAAGTACTATCTTTAATTTTATCAATAAACAAAATATGGAATTAATTTTTATTGAACATGCAACATTGTTTTCCTCAAATTATCGATAATAATTAAGGTTGAATTTCGGACAGTAGAAAAAGACATAGTTAAAATTACAACCATACGGTAGTTTATCGAAAATACAAATTCGCGGTAGATTTAGTTGTCTAGTAAGAAGCATCCATCTATAAAAACAAGAAAGAATCGCCAAAAATAACTCTAGTGGTTTACAATATAATCCGATTGCGGTTTCAAAAGAAACAATCGTGATCGTATATTAGCTGAATCATAAACCAATGGACGCAAAGTGCGCGATAAATAAATAAAACGATCTTGCATATCTCATTCTAGGAATGAGAAAATCCAGAATTCCTAAAAATCTGAAGAATCACATTAAACTTTAAAACGAAAGATACAAGTTTATTTATATTCTATCACTATCTCATGAGTGATGCTGTTGCTGAAGGTAGAAAATGTTTTGTTGACTGTAAAACTAAACGCCAAGAGTTTGAAATATTTCATAATTATGACTATACATACAATTGTCTGCATGGATAACTTTAATAATACTACACCTAAATTAATATTTTCCTGTAAGGAAATTAATTATTATTCCTACATATTTGTAAAAGAAACTCACCCATAAATCCTATTGATGCTAGCGCACTCATGGTTGCCACGGAGAAGGAAGAAGTTCTCCGGATACTTGATCTTATACGCGAGGAGCAGGCAAATTGTCTCAAGGGACTGCTTTCCACGGTCCACATAGTCACCAAGGAACAAATAATTGGACTCTGGAGGGAAACCGCCATATTCAAACAGCCTTAGGAGATCGTAGTACTGTCCGTGTATGTCACCTGTTGGAAGGAAATTGTCATTAGTTTAACTAATTGGCTCAAGCATGGGCTTGAGGAAATTTATTGTAAAATAATACAAAAAACAAATATCTATTAACTAATTCCACTGGACTTCCTTCTCTGTCAAGTCCCAGACAAGGAAACTCAACAGGAAATCAATATGTACACATACATTAGACCCGCTGTCACTGACTCAAGACACGGATATCCTGTAGAATTTGTTACTAGAGATTTGTTTTACAGACAAAAAAATGAGTTCACGTCCCATTGACACATCATTCCACAATTTAATAGTAAGCTTCTTAAGCTAAAAACATAATGACAATGATTATTTTGTAAATTTTCAATGTAATCTTTATAAAAAGGATGCAACAACTTCACATTAAACAAATTAAGTGTTAATATATGACTCACTCTATTTTAACTGCTTACTGGAGAATACAAACCTAATCTAAAGAATTTAAATAATAAATAAATATGAACTACTATGTATCAAGGACAGAATTACAATATGTTTGTAAACATACATTTATAAGACTTTAATTACAAGCATTTTGATAGTGTACTCTCATATTTCATATCAAAACTAGGACCATCACATTGAATACTTATCCAGTTGAACTTATAAGTTATGTTATACGAAAAGCATGAGAATATGAAAGCCATTACAATATTCACTATGTTTTAAAGAATTCTCTATATTCCAAAAATAATAAATAGCATTTTGATGGGTAAAATCATGTACCTAACTAACTAAAGAGGTGGTAAATATGAAAGAAGGTTGATATATGGGAAAAGATGGATTTTATGAAGCATTAAGAGTAATATGGGAGTGAACAGAGATAGTCAATTGATTCTAATGGCTTGTAGGGCAAGCACATTATAATTTATTTCTTGTTTGTGCATATTTTACTGATGTTTTAAAGTCTGCTTTGATTATGTGTATTTCAAAATAATTATAGAATTCTGTTGTTTTTGAAAGCTTGCATATGTTTTGGAATTATTGTAGTGTCCACTGTTGGAAGTTCTGGGAGTTAACCATTGCTCTATATTATGCATGCAAACTGGCTTGAGAATTGTTATGAAGACAAGTTTTTGCTTTGTTGATATTTATGTATTCAATTATTTATTAAAATTAAGAAAAAGTGAATGTGTTTTTTTTTCTAGATCTGAGTGAGACTCAATGACCTTCATATTAGCTAAGCCAATCCAGAGTGAAATGAATTTGCATTCTGTTATTTTTTTATAATAATAAATTGACTATTTAGCTTTCCTATTTCTCATTAAATGTAACAGAAATATTGCCCAATTTGTAGGTAGATCAAACAAACACAAATCGAAAAGATACCCTCTTATTTTGATAGGAATTTGAAATGCATTCCTAACGTTTAAATTTAAAAGTACAAATGAATTACGAAAGTTCGTAAAGCGGGTAAACATTGGAAAGTAGAAATGTTAAGACACTTACCGCATATCTTCAGCGGGGCTTCAAGTTCAAGTAATATTGGTTGTGACAAGAATATTTCTCGTGATTTCAAGCATAGCCCTTTGATCTCTATCTCTGTCAACTGAACATTCATACCAGGCTTTTCGCCTCGTACTGAAAATAAACAAAACTTATCACTACACATAAAAAAAATAACACAATATTACACACATAATCACAACATTTCACTGTATTTCACAATATAACACCGAACTTTCTGTTTATTCCAAACAATATCAACATTTACCTTTTAATAATTTTTTTATTACGTTATCGATGTTTAACTCATCTGTGTCTCTGTCTGCCATCGGATATAATGTTTGTGCACGGAATATGGCAAAATATAACGAGCAAAAGAATAGAGATTGTGAAGATATTTGCCGATTAGAAAGGTACAACCTATTTCAATTCTCGGCTGAAATGAATTTCAATGGCGGAGTCCGGAGACATCACTCACACTCACACAAACAAGGAAAACACATCATCAATGTTGCCATACCGCTATTTTCAATCTCCCACTTCTCAATACCAATTTGCTTTACAAAATTAGATAAAAATGCTGAAAGTATATTCATATAAAAATTAGTTCACTTAAATATGGTAATATTGTTAATGCTCATTGATTTTAATGTGTTACTTCTCACTAATGTAATATTCTCCACACTCTTTACTTCGCTGGAACTATGCTGTAGCAAAATATTAAAATAAGATTACAAAGTGCATCTTTAGTTGTTGCAACGTGTCTTTTTT
Organism: Habrosyne pyritoides; assembly: GCA_907165245.1. Classification (NCBI taxonomy): domain Eukaryota; kingdom Metazoa; phylum Arthropoda; class Insecta; order Lepidoptera; family Drepanidae; genus Habrosyne; species Habrosyne pyritoides. Next base: position 9,969,447 of record OU015606.1, read on the forward strand.
AGGTAAGCAATGATTCTAATAAATTGTTTATGTACCTCTATTTTGCACAAGTAAATAGTTTTAAAGCCAGTTTCGTGAAAAAAAAATTGTGGCGTGATTCATTTTATTATGTAACTTCATATTCTTTAATCTGATTTAAATCATTGTTGAACTACACATAATCACAATGATCTTATTTATTTATTGTTTATATTAAATAAACATCTAAATATTTTTTATATTCTTAACACGTAGCTTTCTCCCACCCTTTGGGGTATATTTTTTATTACACTATCCAATTTTTTTTTCAGTGCTGCCATATATATATATTTAAAATACTACCATTAGTGGCGTACGGGCACACAGTGTGACCATGGGTAAAAATATATTTTCAACAAATGTCAAGAAACCCGTGGACTGTTTTTATGTGATTACATAGTGCTAAAATGTTCGTGGTCGTGACATGATCACAGTCTTGGATATAGCCAATGTGGGGACTTTGGTAAGATAGTTTGTGTTGGCATATTTCTAGCGAATCGTTATTTTCTTCATCACTACATAGTATAAAACAAAGTCGCTTTCTCTGTCCTTATATCCCTATGTATGCTTAAATCTTTAATGTATGCTTAAATCTTTAAAACCTCACAACCGATTTTGATGCGGTTTTTTTAATAGATTTTTTTTTGATTGAAGAGGAAGGTTTTTATGTATACTTGTGACATCCCACGGGAACGCGGGTAAAACGGCGGGGGACAGCTAGTCTTTAGTATAGCACACATGAAAAGTGTCTAAAGGCATATTTTATTGTCCTATTGAAATTAGATAAAAGTGTTTATATAAATTCAATAAAATACTCTTGTTAGTGGAAAAAAAATAAGTCAAATGCGCTCAAGTTTTTATAAAAAAAAAACTGACGAAATATCGAACTCTCTAATCGTGTATTAATTAAAACTTTTCACGATTGTTGATCATGATGGATTTTTCACTTGAGTTAGGCAATCCTCATATTAAAATGTAAAAAAATATGAAAATAAAAGATTTTAAAAGTTTTTATTTCGTAAAATAAACAATTAGTGGGTAAAATAACAACATCATTTTAAAATCACAATTTCCATAATATTTTCCAAAATATCAAAAATAAACAAGCTGCAATATAATTAAAAAATATATCTTGAACTTTTTATTCTTTCTTCCCTCTATAAGGATGTCGTTTTCTGAAAAATAAAGGATATTGTTAATTTTAAATTACTCCAGAAAATAAATGCACGTTATGAGGACTGCAGGAACTGCATATAAGCATATCTGGTATCTTTTTAGCATTTTTGTTGCCAGTATGAAAGTCCTATTATCGTTAAACCTATAAAACATGTAGTTGTATATTATTTCAGACTTTCTGGCTGGTTGCAATTACTCTCAAACAGAAAATCTATACAATCGTTTTACCGTTTGATTTCCGCAGCTGTACTGTACACTTGCACAGAGTATGTATTATGAAATATTAGGCAAACGATAAAAAAAAAGTAAAACAGTGCTTGGAATATGAATCGGAGAACTGTGGAGTAAAATAATTTATTTAAAGTTTTTTGTTTTTTTGTATGTATTTTCTTCCGAATTTCAACTTACGCCGGTATAGTGAGAGTGTAGATTCCAAATCGTGTGTTGATGTCCTCAAGATGGAATATGCCCTCGATGTATTCTTTATCGGCAATAACCGCCGGTGTCTCAAACACCAGGTTCATTATGTAGTCTTCAACACAACTGTAACAAAAAAATTTAATTATTCGAACTTTAAATCTCCCATTATTACTTTTACGAGCAAAAGGTACCCTTATTTTTATTCAACTCTTCCCTATCAAGTCCATTCTACTAAGCCAGGTGACCGATTTTGCAAATCTAAGGCGCCATCTACCGCTATCTGTGTACAACAACCAAAATCGAGTTGCTCTAAGTAGCCGATACATGACCCTAATAAAAATAGTCATTTCGATTAAATCGTACTATCCTGGGTATTGCAAATTCCAGCAATGTCTGAAACTAAAGTATAATTAATAGCTTGGTCCATTTAAAAGCCTTGTGTAATTTTGCCATGACCATATTAAGCTCTAATATTGACAACTTTTCTGGATTGTAATATTTTTTCCACCAGGACTTGCATCAGCTTAAATTCCACCACATTCGCGGTTTTATATCGTCTGGTCTGCGTCTAATGTAATACTTTACGACATCAAACGAGTGATAAAACTATTGAAACTAACTAAGCGCAAGGCTGGTACGGCACCAGTTTCTCGATCTTGTTTGGCCTCAAAGGTTCCACGTAGGGATCCGCAACCAGCTTGGCGGTGGCCGGCATCGGGGGGCCTTTGCGAGCCTTAGGGGTAGGAGCTGGTGGCTGCAATGGAACATTACAGGTAAACTATCATCATCATCTGTCAGACGTTTCCAATCATTTGGATTCGCGCAATATCTAAGGTTTCTATCCATACTTACTATACTAAATCATTTGGATTCGCGCAATATCTAAGGTTTCTATCCATACTTACTATACTATACTATACGTCTATACTTTGAGGTGCATGTGCTTTATCGGTCAGTGAAGAAAATATTCGATTCACTCGCTACCATTTGGGGGGACAGTCGCGCACAACATGTGGCAAAAGCCTGCTAAAACTTCCGGCGGATACATTTCGGTTACTTTTTCATCCCCAGTGTACTTCTAAGCTACGCGTGCTTACCACCACGGCACCGTCACTAATACCATAATATGCATTAATTTCTTTATTTGATTTGGTATAATGCAAACAAATTTAAAGTCGAGCAAGCACTTCTTCTGCTGAGCTAGGTAGGTATATTGTTCTGAAAATTACCTTGACAGCACCATACGCCACTTGAATGAGACTCTTGACTTCAGTCTCGAGGATCCTGAGGAACTTGGGTACGTTCCACTTCGTGACCTCCTTATGGTTGCCGAGCAGCGCCAGGAGTGGTGTGCAGTCGCATCTCGCCAACCTGAAAGCAGTTGTTAGCTGTTGTCATTCATTTTTATTATTTAACTGTTGAAAATAGGCTTATCCTACCGGCTTTCTATACTTATTCTTACTATAGGCTTTCCCAAATTACTACCGCAACTAAGTCATCATCGCGCCCTATGGACATTTACAACACCAGGGGCATCGTAATGCGTTGTCGATCCTGAGATGTGAACTTGTCAAGTCTCATGTACCTGTAATTTCACTGCCCCTCTTTACCTTTCTAACCGACACCCAGTAATATATATGCACTACTAGTTATCGGCGGAGATAGTTATGTCGGTAGTACTTCTCTGGACGAACTCTGTATTAGGAGAAACTGTTATTATGGTATCGTTCTCTGTGGATCCACGGAAATTGAATACTGGACTGCACTTGAAAGTCCCTTCAAGGTTTACCACCTTCGGCTACAAAAAAAAACTTATCTCCAAATTCCATTCACACTTAATAAAAAATAATAATGAATTTAAGTAGGGTTTTACAGGCACCTTTCAATTTTCAGACTCTAGAATGGGTTTAAAAGATTACTTCTGCTATAAAGAGCCAGCAATAAACTAGCAATTACTTACTCTTTTCAAAGCTAGATCAAAAACATTAAGATTTGTCCTGCAAGAACGAATATGTGAAAAAATTGAATAGAAAACTTTCTGAAGTACAGTCAAAATTTTTTGTGAAGGCTAATTAAGATGAATTCTCAGTTTACCTGACAAGATCATCGATCCACCTCAGCACTTTCAAGACTATAGCATCAGCAGCCATGTTCCGGTCCTGCGTATGCTGCGAGCGCGCGCGCTGTCGCTGCAGGCTGGCGTTCATCTCCGCCAGTCGCTTGTTCTCTGTCTCTTCCCTAGCTTCGTTTATGTCGCGTTGGTCCACTGGTTGTTTAAAGGGAACAATAATACTAGTTACTTTTATATCTTATATTTTAATATGAAATAAATATGAAATATAATAATATATAATTAAATATGAAAAGCGGCAAAATATTCAGATTCTGATTAGCAATTTAGATGAGCAAAGCTCGTTGTGCGAAGTTCGTTGGGGGAAGTATTACCACCATACTCATTTCTGCCGTGAAGCAGTATTGCACTTGTATGTGTTTCGGTTAGAAAGGTAAAGGGGCCAGGAAATAACAGGCAAATTATTTAACAAGTTCACGTTCAGGGTCGACAACGCGTTGCCAATGCCCCTGATATTGTAAATGTCTGTAGGTGGCGGTGACCACTTACTTTTCTCTGCCTGTTTGCAGGCCTGCTTGAAATAAAAAAATATAACCCTGCTGAGTTTCTTAGAAATATTTATAAATAGATGAACCCACTGATCCTCTGCCTCAGCACCTCCAGGTCCCGCCGCATGATAATCGACTCCTGGAGAATCTCGCACAGCAGCACGAAGCACGAAAAGTTTTTTATCTCAGTCATTTGGAACCGATTGACGATTGAGACCACTCTGTCTGTACCGGAGTATGACTGGAACATCACAAAATAGCTGATTCATAGCCAAATAATTTTAAGGAAGTATCCTTGTTTATTTATTGATATAAGCGTAGTTTTTCTGAATAGAGGCGTATGATGTTTTCTAGAATAGAACAGGCAGATAACACCTATAGTTGCTAGACGGCTCAGGCTCATGTAAGATTCCGAACCTTATAATGTTATTAATAAAGCTCACAAATATCTCCTCTAGCAGAGCGTCATGGCGTGCGATCTCCTGCTCACAGCGCGCAATCTCCTCGAGACGTTTTATCTCTTCAATCTCGTCTGCCTCGCAGATCCTTCGGGAGCCCTTCACTCGGAGGAACTCTTCAAGCCTAGCTAAGTGGTTGAGTTCACCTTCATAGGATTGCATCTCCTGGAAAACCCAGAATAATCAAATTGTCAAGTGAATAAGACCGGTTAGTGTGGCTAGATCATTTGACTATCATGTCACATCTCTGAATATGTGTCTATATAAATATGTATTTAAAAAATGTTTGTTTAATGTAAGTGTCTTACCGCCTGTTACCGCCGTTTTACTCTGTAGACTTGTAAAACTTGCTATTCAAATCAGCTGTAGGAACACAGCAGATGCCTAGAACCGGAGAAGCCTACCTGATCTTCCTATTCGGTCCCTGAATTAGTTGGGAAACTATAGCAAAAGCATGTGCATGAATTCATTTATCTGTTCACCTTCTTCGTATAAAAATAATAAGACATAGATTTAATTAACGATATACAAGAGAATCAGCATCATCGTCTAACAAACAACGTCTGACAACGAACCGATATATCCCTGTTCAATTGAAACAGCCCCTTCCACTTTAGAGCCTCGAGCTTCCTGCAGCACTCGTCTCTATCTCCAAACGCGACGGCTGCAATCTCGAAGATATCCATCAGGTACTCCTTGCCCTTCACCAACTTACCGATGGTGCGGTTCCATTGGATATTGAAGCCATTCCTGGAAATGCACAAAAAATTCAGACGATTTGTGTTTCCCATTATTATACCTTTTATAATTCCCATAACCGCTACAATTACTGATTAACTTTGGGAGAAAAGAGCAGCTTGTGATATAGAATACTTCCAGAAGAATCCTTCCAAGGCATCAATTAAGGGGTCATATTTGGTGATAGATAATAGAGTTAACTAATCAGTAGTCATGAGAAGTCTAACGATAAGACACAGGTTACTGAAACTGTACTATCACAGTTTATGGTTCCCAAAAGAAGACATATTTTCTTAAGGATTCGCCTTTAGTATCTTCGTCGAAGGAAAGATTAGGTTACCTTTCAACCAGCAGCCTATGTATTTCCTCCCGCACCATTTTGTTATCCGCATTGACGACGCAGAACCTCTTAGTGGCGAGATCTAGCCTGTTCTCCATGCGGCGGAGACGGTTGTTGGCATTCTCGATCATACCCAGCTCCTGATATTGCCAAATTCATCATCAGGTCCGTATATAAAAGCAATGGACATTTACGGTTGTTCATATTAATCTTATCGTAAGGAGCTATTGACTAAACTTTTCGGGATCTAATAAGCTTTTTAACCACTAAGAGAGTTATAGGAAAGTCAACTTTATGCCGTTATGACAAGGGTCAGCAGCATCATCATACGATTAACCACTGGATCAATAGATAAACCTTATCTCAAAAGCTATATAGATGAATTTTCGATGACATTCTTAGCAACAAAATGAGTATTCCTTTCCTAGGTATGCCCACACTTTAAGGTCAAAATGTCATAAAGCCTTTTGAGGCTTTACCCTTTTGGGTAGTGCAGCAGCCGGAACCCACCCTAGGTCATTTTAAATACATATTTTTGACTAAAGATTCATAAGATTACAACAGTCTTACATCAGCTTCAGTCGGCACCTTTTTCATCAGCTCCACAATTTGCTTCTGAGCTAGATAGTTCAAGCAATCTAACTCCGCTTGTTGAGCTCTCTCATCTCGTAGCACAGATTCCAGAGTCTCATACTCAACGATGGATTTACGTGTGCCGTTCTTTACTTGAGAGTCATGGAGAGCATGCTGGCCCTTTCTTGCAAGCTGTACGGATAAAACTGGAGTTCATAATTATGTCAGCGTATCTCGCCAGGAATGCTTACAGGCAGAAAAGAACCCGGACAAGTGCCTGTCGCCAAATCTGTAAGGTAATTGTTTGCGAGAAAGAGTAACAAAACGATTTGGTCGAAGGCATTAAAGTGTATTATAACTAATAGTTCTTTTATTTTTCGCTAGATGGATTATGATGTCACATTTTCTCGGGATTAAATGTGGCCTATATGTTATTCCAGGATATCTATCTTTGTCCCAAGTTCCATCCAAATCTGTCCGGTATGTTTTGCGTGAAAGAGTAACCGACATCCATACTCACAAACTTTCACATTTATAATATTAGTAGGAAGTAGGATGGTTAATCGACATGCAAATATAAACTCACATTAATACAAAGTAGGGTTTCTTTCAGCTCGTGCGCCAGGATACCAAGCTGCTTCTCTTGCGGGGCCAGCTGCGGTATACCACCGGCGCGCTTCTCAACGGAACACATCGGCGCCAGTTTTTGATACTGTTGGATTTAAAATAACATATCTTCATTCCCATTATTCACTAGGATGTAAAAGTATGAATGCTCTCATTTGTCTGAGATGGTTTGGGTTTAACCACAAAGTCATCTTGGTGAGTGATGATGTGACGGAAGATGGCAGGGAGTGGACAGCAAGGAACTGGCCTCTAAGTGCAGCTGCCGAAATACTAATAATTGGACTGTTGTTGATTTAATTTCCTTGCAAGTATCAGAACTGAATAGAAGCCTCAACATTTTTGATACAGTGCCAAGTCTTTCTCTTCTCGAAGACATCTGGCCTTCAATTTTGGTTTCCACCAAAGTTATGAAATGAAATGAAATATTTTATTCAAATAGGCCTTCACGGGCACTTATGAATGGTCAGACTCTAACACCGGTTCGGAAGGTTGCTTTTACTGAGAAGAGCCGGCAATAAACTCAGCAATTACTCTTTTCAAAATAAGATTTTTTACATAAAGATGTGTCCTGTTGGACCGAGCGCTACGCTCAAGCATTGTCGTCATAAAATAATCATTTGTGTTGTAGAAAGCCTTTTGTACTAAAACAGTCTTAATTCTTTCCTTAAATTTTTGAAAAGGCAAATTTAAAATTTCAGCAGGGATTTTATTATAGATGCGTGCACTTAGTCCTAAAAATGAGCCTTGCACTTTTTGCAGTCTATATGCAGAAGTGACAAGTTTATCCTTATTTCTAGTATTGAGGTAGTGCATATCACTCTTTTTGACATAAAGACTAATATTTTGATGTACAAATATTATGTTTGCATAAATATACTGCGATGCAACTGTGAGGATATCAATTTGTTTAAACTTTTCTCTGAGGGAAGCTCGAGAACTCAAATTATAAATTGCTCGAACAGCTCTTTTTTGCAATATAAAAATGGTTTCTATATTAGCAGCTTTACCCCAAAGCAAAATGCCGTAGGTCATAACACTATGAAAGTAGCTAAAATAAACAAATCTAGCCGTATCGACATCTGTAATCTGCCTGATTTTTCTAACTGCGTAAGCTGCTGAACTAAGTTTTCCCGCAAGACATGATATTTGTGTCCCCCATTGAAGTTTTGAGTCTAAAGTAATTCCTAAGAAAAATGTTGACTCAACAAGGCTATGAGCTTCGTTGTCTAACATTAAACTACGGCCTAGTTTTTTTTGTTGTGAAAACCATGTGCTATACAAAGAAACACAACAGGAAATCGACACGTGTTTCGCTTCTACACGAAGCATCTTCAAACGCATTAGACCCGCGGTCATAGAGTCGACGCATTTGCACCACAGACGTGTTACCTCGCCGACGGTAGAAGCGAAGCACCTGGGTGTCGATTTCCTGTTGCGTTTCCTTGTTTGTGACTTAACAGAGAAGGAGATCCAGCGGAATTAGTTACGAGATATTTGTTTTATACAAATTTCACTCACCGTTCTCTGGACATTGCTGAGCTCCGCCTCAGGGTCAATGGTCTTCTGTTCCACCTGAGCCGGCATTTTGACTTTTATAAAAGTACCCTCACAATAAAAATAATAGCAATTAAATAACAGTAAACAAATTAGGACAGCAATCTGACAATATTACTTGGTTATTTGAATATTTCTTCTTTTACTTCTTTCAGCGGCTGTCAAAAATAATACATGAAGGTTGTAATCTTTTAGCTTTTATGACGTAATTATGTATCTTTTTTTTCACCTAAAATACTTAATTTCTCTATTTAAAAGAATCAGCTATCTGATTTCCATATTACATACAAGCTCTTTAAGAAGAGCGTATTGCTGAGTTTATTGACCAGAGTGGGCAATCTCGGTAAAAACAACCTTCCGGACAGAACTAAAAACACGAACATCTATCGAAAGAGTATCGTTCTCGTATCAAGTGCGCCAGAAAGCAATGCACTGGGTAATTGAACATCGCGCAATGTCACAGTAGGCGTGCTGTTCAATTTTCTATACAAATATTTTTTTGGTTGCACTCGATACGCTTGCGATTGGCGTTCGTGCTTAAGCCCCTGGTATTTTGAGTCAGACTATTTATAAGTGCTACATAGTAAAGGGATTGTATAAATAAAAATGTATTCATTTAATTTCTTCTTAATTTATGGTAGGTATCAGATGGCCAGGTGTAATGAGTGTCCTAGTTTCGGTTTAATGTTATTTTTTTTAATATTACTTTTTTTTTGTTTTATTATTTACAATCTGGTTGCAGGTGTATAAGCCACAGTACCTACACTTTATAGATAACAGTAAAACAACAATATAAAATTCATTCTTTATTAATTCCACAAACAAATTATTACAATAATGTAGGTAGCTAGTCATGACTTAGATCTTACTTAATTAATATTTTAATTACGGGGTGCCTTTAAGTACACTTCCTCTTAATAATTAGTTGATGATGGTTAAGAATTAAAATGTGAGTCGAATGTTTTGGAATTCGTTATAATAAAATTCTATGTAACCCAATGATAGTTAAACTATAGATACGTTGTCCGCTCTCAGAAATGGCAACAAAAAATGCTGGTAATTGACCAAATTCCATTTCGTGCTCAATCTTAACGTAACTAACGATGTATATGCATCTCTCTCTAACAACAGGTACACCGTAGGTGGATTTGTTTTTTCCCTTTGTTCGCGCGTATAAGCTAGTAATTACGCTGTTGACAGCCGTGATTTTGGTGACTGACGTAACAATAACAATAAATGTTATGATACGTCATTGATGTAAACTTTGTTTATCGTTTTTTTAAAGAACTATTATTGATTTTTTCTGTCTAAATAGAGGCCTAGGTCAAACAACTTGAAGTGAGATGATAGCGTAAAAATTTTCCTTTTTTTATATAATTAACATTATGATAATTAATGTTTTTGAATAATAGACGTACCCTTTGAGATAATTGGGTTTCAAATCTATAATATGTTCACGATATATAAGGCACTAATAAGGTGTTTTAATGTTTATTCTGCGATTGATTTTTTGATAATAAAATTAAAAAGTAATTTATGTGTTGTACCTTGCGGATTGAACCGCGTTTTTGGGGTAACATATTTGGTAATTTTCATTAAAATTGGAATAGTAGTTTGGCTGAGAAATATTGCACAGATGAATAGAAGAAAAAAAAAATAAGGTATGGATTATTAAGTATTCAGTTGTTTCTTAAAGGGCCTTGATACTGATGGTAAAAGTATAGTCACATTGAAGAGTTCGCATCGAATATTAAACCAAACTGATTTGTGTAACAAGCGATTTTCTATTTTATGATAACAAGTTCCAAAACAATGCAAAATAAAATGGAATGACTAAAAATTATACTCGCCATAGAAGAAAAGTTTGTGCTAATACTTATTATGATAAGAAAATTAAGAAAAATATCGAAGGAAAATCTTTTGTTATAAAATATTATGTTCTGCAAATTTGAAATGATTTTGCAACCGGCAAAATATTTTCATAGAAATAATACTTTAACAATTCAATAATTAGCTCAGTCTTAACAATAAATTAATAAAAAATAATATTTTACATGATGTCTTTTTATCTATTTGATAAACTGGTGAAATGATGTAATATTAATAATATTTAATTTAAAATTTTATTAAAATCTACTTAAATTATTAAGTTCTCTGTGCCACTATTTACATATAAAACGATCACGCATAGTGTTGCTACATCTAAAAAAATAGGGATAACATTTAACTCTCCAGTAAAATAAGAAGAATTTCTTGTGAAAGAAACAATTCAATACGTTTTTATATTTTTGCAAATCAGAAAGCTGCATTTAATATTTGACAATGTCAAGTGTACAAAAGGTTTTCACATCTAAAACTGTATTGAATTTTGCACGGAAAATACAAAATGTGTTACAATTGTATCAACGACTTTACGTATAGCGCATGCACTGTATTTCTATAAAAAAATAAGGACTAATTTCCTTTGCCGGTCCAAGCTCGGTCTACAATTTAATGATGTTACGCACAAATGCGTATGAATTTCTACATTATAAGGAATTTATTTACACGGTTCTACGTTTTATGTGTGTATAGATATCTATGTAATCTCTGAATGAGCAATCAGTTATACTGTTTGAGCATTATGTATAAATGATATAAGTCGCTGCATTGTTTTTGTACCTTAGATTGCAGCTCTATTATAAAGCAAATAAATAATATATGGGATTTTCGTTTACTGTCTTCTGCCTCGCGGTTTACTCGAGGGTTCAAATTTCCCTGACATTAAAGTATCCAATGGGTATCTAATGATCTATTTATGCATGGCTATTGAGTACCAAGCAAATATCTACATAATCAGTATTATTATTATTATGAGGCAAGACAGAATGCCTAACTTCCTATATTAGTATCTATCCACCTAAAATTAGGTACAACGAGTTTATACAATCTATTGACCATTCATCTCTCGTTTAGTCTAATTCGGAAAGCTCGAATCTTATAAACGGCCAACTGAAATTTAGCTCTAATGAATAAACGTGTTTCACCAATTCTTATACTTCAAAACATCCTTAGGAATCAAATTGTAAGACTCCCGAATTCGGCATTCGCACTGTATCATGCTCGATTGATTATCGCGTTATATATTTACTGCCTTAATTTTTTTTTATAGAACGTGCAGTATTACGTGATGAATCTGCCTATAAACAAAAAGTGAGCCGAATTTCATAAAGCTAACATTAACAATACCTTTAAAAACGTTCCGTATCCCAATCAGAGGTGGACAGCTAGAATAAATATTTTATTTTAAAAGACATAAACGTGTCAAAAAAAAAATGTAAACAATATTTTTCTGACTGTCTGTAATTGATGTATTGTTAAAAATATATTTTTGATTATTGTTTCTACAATCTTCTTCTATTTTTATATAAATTAATACAATTGACTTGTTAAAAGGCACTTCTAAAAGGCGAGATATATAATATTATATTAAGGCACAGTATGAACATTGTAAATTATATATTGCAAAACAATTCAAAATTGTCTTAAATATTATTATGTATAAATATATAATTATTACATATTAATATATGAATTATACTAAAATTGCAGCAGATCATGAACAAATTCGCATATCTATATTAAATATTACAGGGTGCTTACGCTATTTAACTTCCTTTGAATTTTTATGTAGGCTTATTAAAACGGAGAACGCTGAGAATCACAGAAAGAAAAAGGACACAATTTATTATTATGTCAAAATTCTGTAATTCAAAGGATTCTGTACTTTAAACATATTTGAATTGATTGCAAAATTGCTTTACCCACATTATTGCTCTTCAAGAGAAGTTAAATAAAATTATCGCATTCTTTATTTATCTGTAAATAATATGGCTATTTGAAAATATTCTCCATTATTATTTCTGGTAAAATTAAGAATTCATTATTAATTATTATACTAAATCTACTATGACATAAAGTGCACCAAACTTCACATCGAGTGAAATTACATTAAAACTATAGCGTATTGTATAATCTCATACATTGAAACGTGTTATGTACAAAATTCTATGATAAAAGCAATGGAATTGGATAGGTTAGTTCAACAAAATGGCTGACTTGGTTAGACAAAATGGCCGACAGAGTTCACTATCGGCTTTTGGTTTGACTACCACAGTTTATATTTAACAGTGGAGAGTCAAAATCAATGTTAATTGTTTGATGATTTAAATTCGTAATACGATTTCGTTTCGTGTTTTAACAATAATTGTGGCGTTTGCAACGGATTTTCGATGTTAACTCTTGGTATTAAAATCCGTTATTGGAATGTATCTGTTGTACCAAAGCCGGCCCTAACCAATCCATATATATCCTATTTTAAAATATTTATTTAATTTGTTGATTAAGTACCAAATTCTTTCATTGTTGCAATTTTTCTTCGATACAAAAGTAGGTATCTTTAAAGGCAATATTACATCTTGTCTTCCGATAAAAGATTCTTACCGTGAAACTATTAAAACCTTTGTTCAAAAACACTAATAACAATAGTAACTTTAAAAAAATTTACAGCCAATTTTTTTCACTGCATTCTGATATTTCAATTTAATTGTGTATAACTATACAATAAATTCATAATAACGTTATGAATTATAAGTAAATTAATAATTAACATTCGAACTAAGATACTACCTATCACTGCGAATGTATAGAAATCACACGGTTTGTAAAACAAAATGAGAACGCATCCGAAAAGCGCGGCTATCGTGAACGCGTCCAATTGGACCAAGATGGCCGCCGCGAGAAAGGCGTCATAACCTGTTTTGTACAAAAGTATTAAAAATAAACTGAACGCAGCGGGGAACGAAAGGTCGTATTGTTTTATTATAATTAAGTATAACGTTGATATGGTAGGTTTGTGTATGGCTTCAATGAGGCGCACCAAGAGTGGGGCACAGCAGATCACCGGTGAAAAAATCCGAGGATTCGCGATGTTCTTGTAGCTTGAGGTTGTTCTGGAAGCTTCCTTCGCTTCTCCTGGGTCGTGAGCTTGTGCTTCATCTGCTCGTCTATCAACTCTTGCATGTCCATCTGTAAATTTATTATAATATTTGTTTAGTGAAAGATGTTAAAAAACGCCGAAGCGACCTATCTTGACATGATGGTCCAAGATTACTATTAAATCTTTGCAAGGCTATATCATTTCAAATGCCTGAAAGTTTCTGTTGGTAGTGCAATTGGAAACACTGCAGGGTAATCGCCAAGTCTACCAATAGTTTTTTTCCATTTAATGATGATGGACCGACATCCTTGAACATAACTAGCATAAACTAGAAGACTTGTTAGTCCAGATAGACTTTAACAAGAAAAAGGTCTAATTTAATGTAATCTAACCTAAGAAATTATAAAATCTTGTACTGTAGTTCTGCTAAAGTACCAACTTCAAGAGCCCCGTGTACATACCTGCCACTGTTCCAACTGCTGACCAAGGTCAACCTTCTGGCGAACAGCCTCGTACAGCTGGCTGTTGGCCTGCATCAGCTCCACTCGCGTCTTCGCTAGGGACACCTGGAATCGAAAGGTAAGGAATTAAAATATTATATATATATATATATATATATATATATAATATGTATATATATATACATTATACTTATCAAAAAGACCGTGTTGGTTGTGTCTCTTTCATATACGAGTATATCAATAAAGAAAGAGCCAAACATACCTCAGCCGTCTTCTTCCTCTCGATCGCCTCGTCACGTTCTTGCCTCGCCCGAGTGACTGCCTCATCGTTCTGAAGGCTGCTGTAGTTCGCATCATTGAGCAGCTTGTCTCGCTCCTCAGCCGCGTTGCGTAGTTCCACTTCTGCTACCGACAGCTGTGGACAAAGTATTCATTTGAAACTCACATCGGTTTGATTGCTGCCATGCCATAGGCAAGGAAGCTCTATGTTAAGCGGTCGTTGGTGGACTGGAATGCTGACGAACCAGAGAGTAACAATTATTAATCGTGGTATAACCAAAAGTGCACACCCATAAACCTGTAAATTTATGAAGTAAATTTTCACTTTCAAAGTAGCAACATATATTTATTATTTTATTCATAGCAAATACAGTGTAAACTCTTTATAACGAAACTCAAGGGACTGAGCATTTTTTGTCGTTATAGAGAGTTATCGTTATATGGAGTGAACAAAAAAAAACAAAACAAAGTGAACAAACCAACCAACTTGGGCTCACTTCAACGTTATAGGGAGTTTATCGTTATAAAGGATAACGTTATAAAGAGTTTACACTGTACCTAAATGTAGGTATTTGGTATTTCTTCGCCTTAATTTTACCATAAATAATATAGATAGCAAAATTATTAAGGACTATTTAGATCATATGTCAAATCAGCTACTTTTTATTGAATGTCAAAACGATGAAATATATGGAGTTTTGTATGAAATAGCAAGTAGTGACATTGTACAATTGTACAGCACAATATATTCTTTGTGGTAAGATCGGTAGTTAAAAATCTAAATTTTGAATTTTTTTATGTATGCGTGTATTTTTAGATGTTCAATACACTGGTAAAGTTACAGGATACTTCCCTATTATCAGTGTAACAGATAGTGCGTTGACATAAATTGATTAGTTCCTCATTATCAAGATGTGTTAACGATTTCTCCTCCGAGTCGCACGGTCGGCATCAACAATAATTAAACTTCCGCAGATTACGACGCGTACGAAGAAAGCATCATTGTTGCTACAGGTGGTACATCTTTATTTCGTGGAACATTGCTATTGTTGTTCATAATAATATGTAATTAGAATTAAAAACTGGGACATGAGAGAGCTTTATTCACAAGGCCAAACTTATTTAAAAACCTCGATCTTGATTCGTTTACTTGCAATAGTAAAAAAAAGTGAAGGCAAATGTTAATTTAGACACTCCTATCTTACTAATTTTATAAATCCGAAAGTTTGTTAGGTTGGATGTATGGACTTTTCTCGCAAATACTATCGAACGGATTTGGAAGAAACTTGACATATAGATAGAGCATGCCCTTGAATAATAAATACGCTAGGTACTTTTTATCCCGGGAAAATTTTGCATCCCTTGGGTATTCAGATGAAACCATGCGGTATAGGTGGTCCAAAAAGTGATCCCAAACTAGCACAGCTTGTACTATGGTAACCAGATGACCATATACCTACTACTTCATTATTCTCTCTACTCCTACTATGTTTATTATGTATTACTATGTTTGTCTAGATTGGGATTCGAACCTTTGACTTTTGGCGTGATACTCAGGGGATCACTGAGACAAATACATTGACATAACATAATTTTTAAAATAGGTCCCTTGGTTTTTAAAGGTAACCGCTACCAGAAAAAAACGTGTTGACTGTAAAGTTATATTAGTTTTGAAAAAAAAAATACTTCGTCAACCAGATCAAAATAGATAAAAGTAAACAGTATCGCAATAAGCATAAAAGAAAAGTAAGGACAGTTATATCTTACATTTCCCAACTCCAACAATTCCAACGAATGCAATTTATACCAACATAATAAAAAATCAATGCTTCCAATAACAGAACGCAACTGAAAAAAAAGGTAGAAAGTGGAGTGTTGCATGTCACACACCAATCGAGGATGGATGCGAGCCGCTGCTAATGTGTGAACCGGCCTTAATGCATAATTAAAATAGGTAACGTGCACCGAGCCTAATCGGTGTAACCGCCACAGATTAAGCACGTTTTGTTATCTGTAAAACGTTTGTTTCTCACAGATATTTTGCTTTGACGCGGTTTGTGATAGATATTTAGAGGTCTTGTGAATGAATCTGAGTAGTCGCCCTCATAAAGAGGTAACATTTGCAAGTAATCAAATAACTGAAATCTTTAACTTTTAAAAACTGACACTATTCCCGACTGACATAAGGAATGTTTTTGTCATATTAAAAATATGAGATCCCTCGGGAATGCGAGTGAAACCAGAGGACAGAAGCTAGCGAAATAGAAGCAATAGTATTTGGAACTTACTTAAATGTTCTAATAATAGAAATTAAACAAAATAAGACAGTGTTGTTTCAACACAGCTTTATTTTAACTTAAAAACGTTAACTTCATTTTCTTTTGTGAAAAACTGCACGCTACATTAAGAATAAATTATAAATTTAAATTGTATGAATAATTTTAAAAGTGAAAACGATTGCCATATGAAAATAACACAAATAGAATCACAACAAAAGCTAACCTTAGGTTCTAGCCAATGCAACGTGGCCATTCAAAACACAGAACCGTTAAATACGTAAGGTCATTTTCAAATGTGACGAAAACAACTGCCACTAAATCCAAGGGCTTTCAAGTTCTTAACGAGTAAGTCGTGCAGACTTGCATCACACGTCCTTATCCGGCGTTTAGAGGTTGCCATTTAAATATAGCCAGTAATAAGTACCGAATAAGCAGGCTAACTGCTTAGCCTTGGTGTAACAAAAAGGAGCGACAAATTGCAAGGTTGCAACTTTCGCCTCGGACGAGGCTGAGCGTCACTATTGTCTTTGCTTTTAAAAGTTTTTGACATGTAAAGAGGATGCATATTTAAAACAAAGTTAACTCAAACATTAGATAATCTTATATGTCCATTGATGACTGATGGAAATTTGCCCTTATTTTGTTTTTAGCGTTTTTTTTGCGTTAGCGAGGAATACAGTTTTACGGGCTTAAAAAAAACCTTAAGATACACCATCTCAGCTATCTGCCATTGAACGGTCCGCTAAAATCTGTCCAGCCGTAAAGACAAACAGAGACAACAAGTTTAATATCATTTTTTATTATTATAAGTAAGTACCATAATATACTTTTATGTACATTTAGTAAAAAGCTGTTATTTTGAACAAAGAAATTTAAGTTACATTTATTTGTATATGTATGAAATTTAAGGAACGTCACGCATCTTTTAAAATGTCCATTATTTTCTCGTTTTGAGGATAATAATAACATACTGTTTATTTCAAAATTATAATAATACGTGAGTAGACAATCGATTAAGTGTCATCGTCGTCTATTAAATCGATTATCATGACGAGTATCGATTATCTCGAATGCATTGGTCATCCTTCGATAATGGTGAAAGTCAGCCATTGACCCCTAGCTATTATATTATTGAATTAAAGGGCTACATTACAATAGAATAACCATAATATATAAAAAACTAGCTTTTCCTCAAATCGTGAAATTAGCCATTGTTTTCTAGAAAAGTTTCTTTTTAAACAATGTTAATATTGACCGCCAGCATTTATCATTAAACACCACACAAGGTAAAGTTTTATAAATCAATCGAGCCTAATCACGATGAGGAGTTCGACTACCTTACAGTATCATCATAGATTGTTTTTTATGCCAAGCAGGCTGACAAACAGGCAGACGGACCACCTGATGGTAAGTGGTTAACGTCGCCAATGGTAATTTACAACACCAGGGCCAATGCATTTTCATTTCTAGTGCCCTAATGCTTCACAGGAACGGGTTAAGTTGTAGTCCCTACTTCCGCCGACGAACTCTGCATTGAGAGCTCTACTACTCTTGTACGTAAGTATGCGTATAATGACTTATATTAAAGTGAATACTACTTTTTACAAGCTTTTATAGAACAGCAGTGATACCTGTCTACCCAATTATCTCAACGGAAAGGTTTAATAGCCATAGTTGAATATATTCCCAAGTTCTAATCTGTATGAGGATCTAGACTGCAAACCTGCCGCATGGCGTGACCCGCGTGACGTCATAGAGGTCGGTAACTCGTGACGTGATGGGTCAACGACCTGGCCATAGACTATAAAAGAACCTTTAACGGAGGATTTACTTTAGTAGCTACATTATTAAATGGTAGAGTAATTACTAGACTTTTTTCGTGTTATTTTTCCTTTTGTCACAAATAAATTTGTTTCTTTCTTTTTTTTCTTATTATATTGGTAAAGCTTTATTTTTGGTAGTTTATGTTTATATTAAGGCTACTTTGACTAGTTTTCTGTGCCGCGGTTTCACCCGCTTCCCCGAGAGATTTAATGCATCTGAAGGATATAAATAACCCTTTGTCCACCCTGTTCGTTGCTAGCATCATCTGAGAACGGTTGGACAGTTTTGGATATGTTTTCAAAGTTAGTAATACTCGGAAACTAGTAAGGATAATAAAGACAGAAAAATTGGCAAAGTTCCTTCAATTCGTCAATTTGGAAAATTTTAGAACAATTGAAAGTGCTTTTACTGGGATCTTTCTATGAACTCGAGACCTCTGCATAATTAGAAATTAGATAGAACTCACAATTCGAAGAAGCATAGCAACGCTGGCCAGAAATATCTAGGAGAAAGGTACACCTATAGGTGACAATACCGAGATAAAGATAATAATATTTTCTGCTGCATTCATGTAAAGGAGTCTCAACAACCTGTAACCATAGACTAAATAAGTAGCTGGTAGTGGTACCTAGAAAAAAACCATAGACAATCCATAGATTACCTTGCAAAAGAAACCGGTAAACCTTCTTACAAGATAATCTAGCAAAGCCTGTTATAAATACGTGTCACGTTTTACCTAATCCCATTATAATACTTTAGTTCTTACGAGAAATTCAAAATAGGATGAATAACGGTTGAATAGTAACCTACTTATAATTAGTAAATTAGATTTTGTTCTTTACTTGTGGGGGAAACCGAATATTGTACAAGGCTGTATAGTTAAGCTCCTTTGCCTATTTTCAAGTCATTAAAGAAATGAAAAGCATTTATGTTACTTAAGACCTGCGGTTCCCATCTATTTTTGGACCGGGGACCACTTTGACTTCATGGTTGTTGGCAGGGACCACAAACTTTGACAATGATAAACTGTGTCAACCTTAAAAAAAACTTTTAACATAAGTATTCGTAAATCTCAATGGTTATATTTATTTTTAGAGAAACGGAGTATTTTAAGAACGACATTTTTTTTTTATCTTTAGCGGATCATATTTTAGCTCATGCGGACCATCGGTTGGGAACATCTGCTTTAGACCGTAATGGTGGAATAATAAACTAAGAAGTTACTTGGTTACGCTTTGTTCTCAATTTGAGAAGAAATAACCACGGTTAGTAACGAAGTGGATGGTGGTGAACACAGAGCCAAATTTTATTATTTGATGTATTTTCTAACTACACATTTTTGACATGTTTTTTTCGCAATTTATTGTAATTTTGAACTGGTAATTATTTAATATTTACATGCCAATAGTTAGGCTAAATATGTTGCACTTTTGACATATATTGTAACCTGATTTGCATCTGGCAACACCGGTAGGATCTTGACAGATTTATAACTGGATGGTGCTTGGTACATAATAACCGATAATTCTTACAGAAAATGCGTCATTTCGCACCAGACCCGGGCCGGTTTGATCGTTAACTCCATTACATAACGTCAGCTATTTAACTTAACTGCATTAAGTGAAGAAGATTTTCATGGCTTGTTTTCCTTATTTAAACAGCTTTTAGTTCTTCCGGTACAAAAAGGTTCATGTGTCAATTCTATGCTTGCCAAATTGATTCAAATCCATTCAGTTAATCTTTAATTCGTGAATGTATCTTTTATTTAATTTTAAATTTATAAGAAGACTGTTGGAATATTCCGAATAAGGTTTTTTGTGAAGCAAAACTTTTTGGAGTTAGCCGCAAAATTGGGAAAAAATTATAAGTGCTTTCTTGATTTTTTGTATGAACTCAAGAGAAACTCACAGTTCGAAAGGAGCAAGCAAGGAACAGTTAGTATGATATTAAAAAAAGTGTATTTATAACATCAAATAAATCATCACAGCCCAAAATGACCTTTCACCTTCATCTACGCAATTAATACAAACTAATATATATGCTAATAAACACACCTAAAAACAAAATACCTGACTCACTCATTTTCATAAATGATCCAATATTTCCATAGAACACGGTACATGGCAATGACGACCCACTCTTCCCGCCCACAGATAACAATAAAATCCACAGACCTGGTTATCCTTACGACATACATGGTCAAAAGCTATTGACAGGACCCTTATTCGTAAGTAGGGTAATAAAGCCATCCTTTTTGACAAACAGAAGAGACAACAAGACCAATGAACTAGAAACGTGGATATGATGTCACAGAATATTTGTTAAAAAGAATAATGCGTGGACTCATTTGTCAATCAGGATTAAGTTGTATCATACACGCAACAAAAAAGGTTGCGTTCTCTTGAAAGAAAAAGGTTTGAATTTTATTTTTAAACATTTATCGTTTGTTTAAAAATAATATTAATTTATTTTGTAGCTTGGAAAGTACCTATTTATAAAATATATCAGTATCAAAATGCTATTTTTATATATGTTATCATAACCATAAATATCTTAGGTTTTTATTTGTGCGCAAACAGTGTGTGAACAAACACACCGTGTTTGTAGATAAAGAGAAAAATAAAAAAAGCCATGTCTTTAGAAAAACCTATTGTTACTCAATCAAAAGAATACCAATATAGTTATATAGTTTAAAAAACCTTACTACATACAGTAGAATTCAGACGGTTAAGGAAAGTATAATTTACCATCTATCCACGTCTGCCATTTTGGATTAGAGTGGCGTCACTTAATGGTACATTGTTACCAAAACCAAATGTGTGCAAATATTTAGCTCAATCTTGAACTGGTTTAAAATTCAGTTGCGAGATTTAACCTAAACAAGCCAACTAACGAACAGCTGACGTGAAATAAAAGCATAAAAACAGTGTTGCAAGGAACAAAAAGGCAAACAAAACTGTGGGAAACTGATCCATTAAACGGGACTCAGCAGATTCTTGCTCATTTCTAGCCTCACTAGACACAATCTAGCTTACGGTACTTTCAAACACTATCCCATCCCACTAATACATATTATAAATGAGAAAGCAAGGGTGTTTGTACACTTATTAAGTGGTCACGTAGACATCGTCACATTTTTGACATTGACAGCAAAGAGCTCGATAAATACGTGATGTCATAAATATCTCGTGTTTTTTTTAAACCTTTTACCATCACTTTGGTGAATATCTACCGTTATTACATTAAGAAAGTCATAAAACGAAATATCAAGAAGTGTCCGCCTTTAAATTCACGTAATTTATGTTCAGATAATAATTCCATTGACTAAATCTCTAAAGATCTTTCCAAACTATTACCCTCTGAACGGGACAAAGAGTTCAGTCAATGGCAGATACCTTAAATGTCGCGACATAAAAAGCACGTGAAGTAACCATGGTAGAAATAAGCTTAGCTTCTCCAATAGCCCTCGTCCTTACTAACCCCATAATTCGAATTTATGGAGGAGCGACCTGAGAGAAGAGACTCCTCCATATGTAAGGAAAGATCTTCGGGCTTAGAGCATGTCTGAGGACCTAAGTCAAAATGCAGTTTTTTTTTTGGGTCGGACTTTTTGGTGTCAGCTTGAAATGGCTTTTACTCCATTACTCGGACTTTTCGTTGAGCACAAATAAATAAATAAATATCCCGGGACATTGTTAACACACGGCCATCTGATCCCAAACTAAGCAGAGCTTGTACTATGGATACCAGATAACTGATATACTACATTTCTTTTTTCTAAATACATACATAAATAGATATTTACAACCAGACACAGAACAAACAGACATGTTCATGCACACAAATGTTTGTCCTGGGTGGGAATCGAACCCGCGACCTTCGGTTTGGCAGTCAGAGCGCAAACCACCAAGCCAGCTGGCCTGTCTAAGATAAAGAGCTTTCTGAGACCAACTGTACATTATTATATATGGATATTGGAAGCTTGTATAGCAAGTCGTGAGAGAACTTCGATAGGGCGATGTAGGTATCGATTTATCTATCCATCGGTAGATAAATAGCACTTTATTGCATTAGAAATACGGTCCAACTATTGATCCAATGATCAATTGCATGATGATACAGGTGAACCTTATCACAAAGCAGTAAAATTAATTTTCCAATAACATATTTAACTGTCAAAATGACTTGATTGTAGTGCGGTTCTTCCTCCGATAGATGTCGCTACAATATTCCACGAAATGGTTTCAATACATCGGATCATTCACGGTGATTGCGCTCAGTCAATTGATATACCGTTTGAGCCGTTAAACCGATGTGAATCGATTTAAAAGCGATCAAATCGATTCGGGTTTTGCGAATACAACATCAACTAGTCTGGTAAGCATTGAGGTTCCCGCGGTTATTGTTTAGCGGTTTTTTTTATTGTCTAGAGGATTTTGTTTATAAAACGTTTGGTATTAATTGATTTTCATCTATTAACTTCCGTCCCGAAGTGTTACCCGCATTCTACTGTTTCCCGGTATAAAAATAAAACATAGCACGTTATTTATCTGTGTTGGCCATCCAATTCCATACATCTAAAGGTTGCGCATTCAAATATTTAAATCCAAATTTACTTTTTAAATGAAATGATGCCATTAGAGTACATTTTTCTTTGGCATTTTTAATCGTCAAAACGGCCATCATAATTTATGATTCATAACCAATCAAAATCCTTGCACGTTTTCTATCGACACATCTCGAAAAATCACTCCGTTCTAACACAAACGGAATACAGCCTAAACACATTAGCATAGTGATTATAATCATATCAACACTGACCTTAGAAGACAACTCGGCAATGATCTCGTTCTTCTCGTCTATCTGTCTCTCTCGCTCTAGGGCACGACGCGCATGGGCGGCTATGGAGTCCCTCACGCGCGATCCCTCGAGGGTTGCGTAAGCGGCGACTGCGTCTGCGCAGGCTGCGGCTAGTGCGCCGCGCCGGAGAGTCTCTCCCTCCTCGCCGTCCAGGGATGTGAGCGAGAGGTCCGAGTGGAGACCTGTAATGAAGAATAAAATTTCAATTAATATAATCTCTCTTAATGCATTAAGAAGGATAGGTTTTATGCTGACCATGTAATAATTTAGAGAAAGAACCAGCATGTCATCTAAGAAGAGCCTTGCCATATTGCCCACATCGCCAACGTCGGCAAATATAACTTAATAACATAAAATTAAACTGTCAAACTAGGTATAAAACTAAAATACGAAAAATGTTCTACCCTTAGGATGTAATTTTTTAGGAAAGACACATACACATATGTATACGAGTATATATGAACTTCCGAGATATCAACGTATTTAAACATGGATTTATCGTACATGGATGTATCGTATAGTAGGTAGTAGATAGTAGGAAGCTATGCTACTATACTATAGTAGGCAAATATACCTGTATATATCCTAGCACATTCTTTTATCCCATCCTTTGCCATCTGATCCCAAACTAAACCGTGCTTGTTCTAACGAAACCAGATAACTGATATACATGATGTTACAAAACCACCCGTAAAGCCGCAAGGAGGTTAAATGGGGCCTTTTAACGAGTCCATTCACAATAACGCTGTATAACATACCCCAAAAAAAAAAAAAAAACTATTAGGTAAAACAGGTACGTAGGCCTTTCTATTAAAAAAATCTGGTTCCCTGACTCACTATAGCTAAACACAAAAAACTGACTACTATAACAATTGTAATAAAATTTGTAAACTAAGTAACCTCAATTTAATTGCTCTGTTCACAAAACAAGAGTGTCGCAAACGTTTCTCATAACATTTCGAAACGAACAAAAAAGAAAAAGAGAGCATTTACGTATACATTACGTTTGTATAATTGTAACCGACGTCGCGGTGCATCGGATTACATCAAGTGTAATGCACTTAGGTATCAGTCATAAGGAAAGCGTGCAGCGATATGTGCGAGGTTTTTGTACGTTTGTATGGAGAGGGTATTCTCTGAAACTATTCAATATGTATTTAGAAAATATATCTGGTTTCCATAGTACAAGCTCTGCTTAGTTTAGGCCGTGTGTAAAGAACTGTTTATTTATTCTAAAATATAACACCATTACGGCCTATAGTACTTATTCGATGCTATAACTAAAGTAGGTACATACATATTAATATTTTTTAATGAACATTATAAAAAACACAATAAAAATTTAAACAAAATAGTACTTTCACAACATATATGAGTGTCTTAATGACACATCATTTTCAACGCTTTTGTATGCTGCTTCAGTGAATTTCTACTGGTCTGAATAAAAAAAATCAATATCTCGGGAAAATATTGATGCACCGTATAGCACGTGAAAGTGGAGCATACTTATGTCCAAGGATATTTATTTATTTATTAATCTGAATTTAAAATTATTTCACGGATAGAATTCAACACTAACCTGCACTCGAGTAATACATAATATTTATATCTAGGCGTGATAATAAAAAAAAGTTTAAACCCAAAGAAAGACACTGAGCAAGTAAATATTCAAAATGACCCGGGCACTACGCGTGTTGACTACCACGCCTTTCGATTCCCACCGGTCCATTTGTGTACATGAACATGTCTGTTTGTTCTGTCTCAGGATGTAAATACATAAATAAGTATATATTTAAAAAGTAACATATGATTTGAAGATTACTTAATTAGGAATCCATAGGCCGTGTGTAAAGAAATATGTCAAGACATTAATTTTATTTTCAATCGCTATATAGCCGATGGTGAGACGAGTGCCTTATGGTGTAACAGTTACCGGAGGCACGGGGAGGTCACTCCCTCCGCCTCACTGACCTTTGTTAGGGCTCCATAACAATCAGAGGCTCCGCATGAGAAAAAGGTTGAAAAATTTGGTTTCTCATTTCTAGAAGTTTGCTATTCTATGGGCCAAATAATTCGGATTACCATTAAGCCTCATATTTGATTGCGAAGACGAATAAAAAAAATATTCATCTGACAGCCTAATTTCATTAGTGTCCTATCAGCCGCTTGGAAGACAAACATTCAGCTAGTCTGATAAAAAAGATTAGCCATCTTATAACTTAATTTTGGCAGTCACTTCTTTTTATTTATTATTATAGATAGATGCTTCTACAAATACTTATTTACGTAAAAATGTAATTTTAATTGTACTTTTTTTTAAATAAATATTTTTTTTTACACGACATGGGCCGGATGGTAAGTGGTCACCGCCGCCTATGGACATTTGCAACACTAGGGGCATCGCCAATGCGTTGTCGACCCCGAGTGCCTGTAATTTCACCGGCCCCTTTACCTATCGAACAGAAACACAGTAGTACAAGTGCACTACTGCTTCTCGGTGAAAATGGCTTCCCCGGACGAACTCTGCACCAAGAGCTCTACTACTGAAATTATGTATACATTGTATTATTCTATCCTACCAAGAACTATTTTGAAATCACACTCTTCCATACTATAAATCTCTCCCATAATTTCTTAGTGCATCTACCTGTAATTATCTCTGCATCACCCAAAGGTTTTCTGGTAGAGAATGCCTTTGGCATTAAGACCGCCTTTGTACACTACTGTAATTAAGTATTAAATAAATAAATAAATAAATACACGACTATTTTATTTATAAGAATGGATGTATGTTGGATATCTTACGATTTCTAGAAAGCTGTACTGTACCTGAGTAATATTTTACTCAAACTGATATTAAACATACTTTCGCAGTGATTACGAGATTTCCACTCTCATATAAAATCATCTGCACATTACGAGTGTGATTGTTCACGCCACATCCACGCCACATCGACGCCACACGAGGAACTGTTTAAAACAAGATCTACGAGTATGTTTGTACTTGTATACTTTGTGTTTGGACCAAGTTTAAAGGCGAGGCGTATGGAAGAAACAACCTTTTAATAAGCCTTTAAAATAAAGCAAATTTTATTTATTTTTCCGTAGCGAGTTCGATTCGAATTAAAATCTTATTAACCACTTTCTGGAAGGATCGAATGGAGTTATATTATAACATACCACTCAAGAATTATGTAGCTTTCTATTAGTAAAATATTTTCTTAAATAGGTGGTACAGCGATAACCCTCTACAGATACACAACATTGTTAAAACCAAACTTAAGGATGTAATGCTAGGCAAATCTGACACTGTAATCAGTGAGGTTCATTCCTGAGATGCAGTGGACACAAACTAATCCCAGTATACTCGTGTAATATATAAATAGAGTTAAGTACCTACATTAAATATATAGTATTGTTAACGAGCGTATCTTGCCAACAAGATCTTGCCTTGCTTGCCTGCAAGGAAAATTGTATGTGTAATTTGTTATTTTTTACTTTGAAATAAATGATTAAAAAAAAAAACGTACAAAATGAACACTCTCTCTTTATAATATTAGTTATGATTTCGGAGAAAAACTGTAGGTAAAATTTCGTCAATAATACAGTGTGATAAAGAAAGCAGGCTGCGTGGGCGTTTCACCCTTACACAGGTCCCTACTTATGTTGATAAGTGACATTCTTTTGACAGTTATGCCAACATGATGATGGATGATAGATAGGACGCATCTATAAGGCCATAGTACAGTTATAGTTCCAACCCCTATAACTGTACTAAAGTTTATTTACAGTGTTTTTCTAAATGGAGGAGCGAGGTGTGAGACTTCCCCATTTTAAAGGGAAAAAAATTCGCCAGGCTATATCATCATCCGTGGAGCTCGCGGTAGAGTTGTTGAAGTTGAAAGTTTCTATTGATGCTCAGATCCTGAGAGATTCGTTAGTGCGATGGCGGATTCTAGGGTGCGTGTTCATAGATCGCTACACCTACATTAACGTCTTAAAATCGCGTCAGCTTATAAATTACACCGACAAGTGTAACTCAAGTAGCTCACATCACTTACACAACAACGTTTATTCTAGACACTATGATACGAAATATTTTCTCTCCAGCCCCCTTATTCAGCTAATACAAACTTCGTCGGCGAGCCGCTTCACGGAGGCCTCAGAGAGCTTATCTCTCAGGTGATTAGTAGCATTAGCATAGTTAGCGAAAGAGACAGAGCACGGAGGCCGCGACGAAACATCCTCGAGTTAGTGTCATTTCCTTACAGAATCGAGCCCCTGGAGCTATTACTTTTTTGGAATTAATATTTTAAGTTTGCATTGACAAAGGAATGATTTAAGAACGAAAAATTTTTTAAGTCTCTCGCAGGTCATATTTTAGCTCTTGGACCACTGGTGGCCCACGGACCATCGGTTGGGAACCTCTGATTAATTTATTATATTCATAAATGTGAACAGCTGCTGCTTGTGGGGACTGGTCTGCTTTGTTTGTAGTTATCTGTTAGTCTTAAAAAACATTTACTTACGCCACGCAAATATGGTCAGTGAGAATAAAGAAATTGCAAGTACATATGTAATAACTCATAATGTTTTTAGGAATCATTTGTTTAGAGAATAGATTTTTAGATTTAATTTAATGTACTAAACCTAATCTTTATTATTGTTTTGTGTTTTTTTTCCTATCTTTATAATTTTTAAAACTTTTTAATATTTTTTTTTATTTTCATTTTAATATAATAGTTTTATTTATGCTTATTAGATGCTGTGTACAGCATTATTTTTGGACTACAGGTCCAATTATAATGTTAATTATCTAGATTTATAAGTAATACTCAATCTGTTGTCTGTTTCTGTACGTATAAAATAAAATAAACTAAGTTAGTTTTGAAAACAGTCATTGCTGAGTTTATTCTCAATCGTTTTTTACTTTCATTTACTTTTGCATTCAAGCTCGCTCAAATTTCAACACGGATTGTTTACAAACATTCCCTAAAGATTACAATCGTTATCGTAATCGTAACGCATTTTACGTATCGGTACCAGATACCACTCGGTACCTGGTTACATAATGTCAAATAGGCATTACAGCTCCTCTCGCGTGGTTCACTTGTTTCATGAAAATGGTTACCGCTCAGCTGTTTTTAGACATAGCGCAATGATACATACACACAACCTTACTAAAAGAACCCTCTATATAACTTTGAAAACCGTATCAAAATCTGTGTAGCAGTGCTGGAATTAGAAGCATACTAACGAACTGATAGACAGAGTCCCTGCTATTAGGTGATTAACGAAATCATGCACATAAATGTATATCTTGGATGGGAGTTGAACCCATCACCAGCGACGTGGCAGTCAAGGTTTCTAATTACCAAGCCAACTGGCGCGTACTGGCCAATACTGTAATTTTAAGCACTTTGGTTTACACATTTAGGAAATAATGGTACATTCATAATTTGGTTTCGGTCTTCAATGGGAGACAGAGATGACGATAGTGAGTACACAGGACAAAAAAGCAGGACCATTGACCTTCACAATGCATAAACTGAAACGGTGAAACTGTTGGAGCTTCCATGTTCATAGCTAAAACAACCGTTCTATATTTAATAACAAAATAATAGCAAAAATTACAGCATGTATTGTGTTTGGTAAACCCTTTCATATGAATACCCATGACATAACAAAACTGTCGTAAATTATTACCATGTCACGCCCGCCATATTGGATTAGAGGTAATGTCACTTAGCTAATTGTATATTGTCGCCTAAAACTAAAATTGTGTGTAGAATGTCAGCTGCATCGGGTTTACAAATTATTTAAAATTCGAAGCTCGAATTCAAAAAAGGTCACAGCAGAGGAGCCAGTTGGCTTGGTGGTTAGAGATAATCACTGCCGCAGGTCGTGGGTCGATTCCCACCAGGGATAAACATTTGTGTGCATGAACATGTCTGTTCTGTGTCTGGGTGTAAATATCTATATAAATAGGTTATTTAGATGAAAAAATATATATACAGAATGTTACAAAACTACCCGTAAAGCCGAAAAGAGGTTAAATGGGGCCTTCTAACGAGTCCATTCACAATATTTAAGAACCGTAGTAACGCTGTATAACATACCCCAAAAAAATAAAAAACCTGATTTTTATAAATGAAAAATAGAAAAACTAATAAAGTAGACAATTATTATTACGCGGTGCCGTCAATGTAAAACAAAATGGACTCTAACTACGATTCCGAAAGCTGTTCCTAGTCCCGTATATTTATTTCCACCAATAAATCTCAAAGAACTAAAGGTCACAGTCCAATTTATTCCGAATCCGAACAATGATATGTAATCTATAGACAGGTTGTCCGCGCTCTGAAATGGCAACATGAAATGTTGGTAATTAACTTAATTCCATGAATCTTGTCTATTTTGTTTCTTTAAGTTATCTGTCAGTTACCCGAGTGTCCCTTACGCTTTACCCAACGATAATCTATGGATGCGTTGTCCGCGCCCAGAAATGGCAACACAAATTGTTGGTTATTAATTCCATTTAGTCGCGCTCAATCTTAACGTAAGTAACGATGGATATTCATTCCTCTAACAAAAGATATACCGTAAGGAGACTTATTTTCTTTCCTTTTCTTCGCGCGTATAAGCTATCTAGTATTTGCGCTGTTTTTGAGAGCCGTGATGTTGAGGAATGACGTGTCTTGTCTAAATTACAATACGTCATTGATGTAAACTTTATCGTTTACATAGGTTCACCGTAAAGAGACCTATTTCCTTCCCGTACTTCGGGCGTATAAGCTATCTAGTATTTCCGCTGTTTCAGAGCCGTGATGTTGTTGAATGGAATATCTATATCATAATACGTCATGGTTTCCAAAGGATCACGTTTAGTGATGTTGTGGTGCCCTAAAAATAGTCACGCGAAAGGCGCGTTGTATTCTACCGGTTATTTATGCTATTTCGCTAAGGAGTGTAGTCGTGAGCAATTTATTCAGTCTGTTAGGATTATGCTTTCTTTATTTTCTAAAGGATTATTAGACTGCGTTTAAAGGTTAGACCACTGTATAATTTTGGTTGAAAATCTTAAAGGTAGAAATTATTAAATATTTTAATGTCCATGGGCTAGTTAGTAATATTGAAGAAACTTTCCAACTTTCTTTCACATCCTGAGGTTTTTGATTACGATTTATTTAGTAGTGTGTGTACTACCATCGAGAGGTCATAGGTTCCATACCAGCGTGAAGATCGTGTTTGAAATTTCTCCAATGCCTTCCCGACTGTTCAGGTTCCACAAGAAATTAACCTTCCGTTAAATAAATATCCAAATAAAATAAATGAATACTCTGGGATATT